>JACGWO010000007.1:3245263-4445263 GCA_034509735.1 Sesamum alatum | reverse complement strand
TAGTGACATGAATATTTATTTTGTCACAATTATGAATTTTATGATCTTAATAATTACTATTATTTTGTATAAATTGTTATTAACAAGAATTGGTGACAAAAAAATGTGCACAAAGTTGTCACTAAATACAGTTAGTGACTCATGTATAATGACAACCCAGTGACGACAAATAATTGTTGTCACTATATTGTGTTATCACTATAGATGTTTCCCTAATTCTATTTAGTGACGACTTTATACACAATTTTTGTCACTAATAATTATATAGTGATAAGATAAAAAATATTGTCACTTAATATATATTTTCAGTGACAATTTTTTTGATATTTTGTTACTAATATCATATTTTCTTGTAGTGAAAGGAGAAAATTTAAGAAAAAATTGATAATATAATATTAATAAAACGTTAAACATGTTAAAAAATTGGTAAATTATAAGAAGTTAGATTAGTGGAAAATTTGATGGTTATGAAAAGGAGAAAATTAAAAAAATGATGATATATCATTAAAAATTAAAACAGACAGAAAAAACGAGACACTGAAATGGTGCCTTCACTTATTAATGCTATAAACTGTGACACGCAGTACCTGTGCGCATAATATTTAGTAATATTTTTATGACACGCAGTATCTGCATGCATAAATTTTAGTAATACTTTTCTTTTATTGAAACTCATAATTTATTTCTATATATTGAAATTTGTCATTGGTTTACAACATCATATACGAAAACTGTCTAATAACTTTTTCTAATACATTAATTATCAATACATATTTTAGTCAAATTAAATTAAAAATTAAAACTTTGTACAATATATAGTATATTGATAATGATGATTACATATACATATGCAACACAAATACTAATATATTATTTCTATGCCAATTAACAATACAAAATAGGAGTAAATTTAATTTTTGAGTACATGCAATTGCATGGAATTAATTTTCTAAAAGAACTTAATTGAATAGTTAATTCAATTACATGAGTTGTGAAGTTGAAGGACATTTTTGGTAGTATAACAATTTGGTATAGTGATATAAAAACTACCACTTTGTGTCTATAAGATCCATTCTCTTTATAATAACTAGCCGTGGCGCCACGCTGTTTCTGCGTGCATATCGTAAATCTTTCACATTTAATATATATATATTATAAATAAGAGTAAAATATATAAATAATTACATTACATTAAAAAAAATAGAAAGAAAGAAAGAAAAAATTAATTTATCAGTTAATGTAAAATGTTGATAGTTGAATAAGTTAGTTATCTTATCAGTTGAAGGGCATTTTTGGCATCATAATTAATTGATACAGTAGTATCATTAACAACCACTTGTGAGTGTAAAAGGCATTTCTTTTATATATTAGCACTTGGGCGCACTAGATGAGTGGTGCAAAATTAAAAAATAAATAATATCTGTATGTGTTTTTTTTTAAAATGTTAAGCACAATCCTATGTATAATAATAGAATCAATAAATTAATTTATACTAATGGTCGAAAACCATTTAATATGTGAACATATTTTAAAAATTTTATTATTGTTTTGTCAATTTAAATAAAAAATTTGAAGAGAAAATAAATAATAGGTCAAAATGGGCAAAACAAATGGATATTTATGCATGAACCCCAAATGATTAAGAGAATTGATTTATGGGTTAATTACACTCACCTCCCTTGCTACTTTGAAAATATACAAATTCCCCCCTCTTATTATGAAAATTACAAATTGCCCCCTCTAGCTAACAAGTGTTAGTCAAATTTAATAATAGGTGCTTAAATAATTATTTTGCCCTTATTTATAAAACTGAAAATAATTCAATAAAATTAATAATAGAAGTACTTTTTAATTTCTTTATTTGAAATGAAAAGAAGAAAAAAGGTTTTTCTTCAAATAATTTAAAAATATACGTATGTATGTCTTCATTTTTCTAGGAATTGTAACGTATAGAACTTTAAGAATTAAAATATACTAAAATTGACTTGTTTAATTTTTAATTCAATATAGTAACATTGGCTAAAATAATGAAATTCGCCTCAATATTTAACATTTGAGTAATATAAACTCTATTTTATTACTTGCTATAAAATAATATAATTTTAACAAAATTTGCAAGCTTTGATGATTGTTAGGAGTAGAAATTAATGTCACAACCTACACATACACAATATTTGATTAAGAAAATATTATAAAACAATTTACTAAGAAATTACGAGTATACACCCTTATTAACTTTAAAAATAACAAATTATCCCTTAAAGTATTTAAGTAATAGAAAATAGAGTTATTCAGGTCGAGCGTATTATAGGAAGTTTAGACCATTTTTTTTTTTTTATAACATCAACGAAATCCATTAAGTTGACTAACGGAAGGGGCAATTTGAAAGGTAGGTATATTTAGAAGAAAAATTTATGTAATTTTCATACTAAGAGGGGGGTATTTGTATATTTCCATAATAGTAGGAGAGGTCAGTTACTATGGAAGTCTCATATTTAATAAATAATATAGATATATACATGACAATAACAGGAAAAAAAATGGAAACAGTTATTTCGATCGATTTTTTTTTTAGAAATAATTAAATTTTTGAGATTGAACTTATATTTTTAGTTAGATTCTCTTAAAACTTACAATCACGAATTATAATGAGATATATTTAAAAAATGAGGAACTATTAGAGTGTATTTAAAAAATAAAGAACTAAAGTAAGACGAAAAGTGAAGATAATGGACCGCTAATAAAGAGATTAACTATTATACTTTTATCATTATTCAAATGAATGAAAGAGAATAAAATAAAATGATTAATTGATTTTTCTTTTATAGCATGTGATTCAGCATCATTCGATAAATTCAAATTCAAAAATTGATTCAAATACATTAACAATTAAAATCAATAAATATGTTGAAATGACACAAATAAACAACAAACTGTTATAGAAGTAGATATACATTAACATTTGTTTTTTTTTTTTTTTTTTTTTTTTTTTTTTTAAATCTCAAATTCTTCTTCGACTTTATTGTATTTAAAAATTAAAATTTAAAATTGGATAATTACATTTACACCCCCTGATCAATGGCTATTTACACAAATAAATTTTTTTGAAAAAATTGCACATAACACAAACCACCTATAGTTTTTAGAAACATTAATCATATTACATAAACTACCCTTACTTTTTGTCTGTTGGGGCTGATTTCCATAATTACATAAAAAATAAGGATGATTTATATAAATGAATCATAAATTAAGAGGTGTAGATGCAATTATTCCTTTAAAATTATAATATCCTCCTAAAAAAATATTATAATAAAGATGGTACTAAGAGCATATTAAATGTAATATTATTATATAAAAAGAAACCTATTTTTTACTCATAAATGACGATTAATGACATCATCGCACCACTTTTTTGTAATGCCAAAAGTAACCCTCAACTGATATGATAATTAATTTATTCAACTTTTCAAATTTCACATTAATTGATAAATTAAATTTTCCTTTTTTTTTTAATGTGATTTGTTAGTTCATATATTTTACTCTTTTTATAATATATTTTAAAATTAATAGGGGAATATATGGAAAGAAAATGTAAAATGGGTTCTTGGTGAAGAAGAAAAATACAGACAGCTGGATTTTCAAACAACTCCAGCGCGGCTCTCATCCTTAGCCAAGCCACGCATGACCCGGTCAGCCGGTAAACCAAATAGTCGCAGTAACCGTACGAGTGGGCCTCCCTGTCACTGCAATTTAGCAGTAGCAGGTCGTTTCCCAATTCTCCATTAATGGCAGTTTGTATGTGTTTTACTTCATGCTCTCTTTTCTCTCTCTTCTCTCTCTAGATTCCGATAGTACTCTTCTCAGTTCAATTCAAACCTCCGGAAGCATGTACGAACTTTTTTCTCCGTGTTGTGTGTCAGATCCCGGCAATTTCGAGCTTCAATTTGATTACCTCATGCCGATTGCTTTCTCTCTCTAGAGCTCTGGTCCAGATTTTGGTGTCCGTACGCCATTTTCTGAAGAGGTGCGCTGTAGCATACTGTGTGTCGTATTTCATCTCGGTATTGATTTTTCAGTTTCTCTTTTTTGGAATTTTTTACTGTTTTAAAGTGTGAATCGAGTTGTTTCTTAGTAGGTTGAGTGGTGTGTTTGCAGGTCTTTATTCATTGTTTGGATTCGCGCATGTCTTACTTGTGGTGATTTTAAGTTCAAGTTTGTTTTGAAGGTTATACTGAGTTTGTAAGAAATTCTAAATTCTCTCATTGGGAGCTCAGTTGGGTTTGCTTTATCATATTCAACTTCACATTTTACATTTTAATTCATCACGCTATTTTTAATCTTTGATTTTCAGAAGTAATCGTGCTAAGTTTAGGATTTGCTTTTGTGTTTTTCTTTTTTTTTTTTCCCTGTTCTCGAGGAAAAAAAGCTTTTAATTATCATTTAATCGCAGAAATAAAATCAGATTTGCCGTTTATTGATGGGTTTAAATGCAATTTATCCCGGGGTATGGGAAATAAGCAAATTCTCCATGTAAAAAAAAAAAAAAAAAGAAGCAAATTATACCTGAATTTGAGAAATGAAGCAAATTACCCTGTCATTCCCCCCAAACACAGTGATAATTTGCTTCGTTTCCCCAAATACAGGGGTACTTTGCTAATTGTGTTTTCATTTTTTTTTCTTTCCATACCACACGGGGTAAATTGCATTTTACCCTTTATTGATGGGATGGTTAATACAGGAAACTGCATGTTTTCAATTATGGGAGCGATTATCATGACAATCATATATATAAATTCAAGTGTTGTTGGCTAAGGAAGCAACTGCTCGTGGCAAGAAAAGTAAGAGCAGAGCCACGAAGTGAAAAAATTAGGGTTAAATGCAATTTACTCCCCGGAATATGAGAAATGAGCAGAAATGCCCCTTGTAAAAAAAATAAAATGGAATATGAGAAATGAGCAAAAATGCCCCTTGTAAAAAAAATAAAATGGAATATGAGAAATGAGCAAAAATGCCCCTTGTAAAAAAAATAAAATAAAATAAAATGCAAACTACCCATGGGTTTTGGAAAATGAAATAAATTACCTCGCATCAATGGTTTAGATAGGGTGTAATTTGCTAAATTTTTCATTTTTTTTTTTGTTCATTTCTTCACAGGGGGTAAATGCCATCATTACTCTGTTTAGGGTCCTGTCAAGGAAGGCCCCTTGAGATGCCCCTTGGGTTTCTATTCGCATTTTTGTGTGCTCTTTCTTCTTTTTTTTTTTTTTTTTGATAAATGTGTGCTCTTTCTTCTTATTGATTTACATATGCATAAAAATGATCCACCCCGATAAACACAGATATCTAATGGAAAATGATTAATTATATACAATTCATAAAAGAACTGCTTATCCTGACAAATATCTGCCGCAGGAAGTTAGGAACTTTTCTAGTCAAAATTTCCTCTACTGCTTGAACCTTTTTTGTCTGTATGACTTATGCTGAAAAATATTCTTTTCTTCTTAAGCTTTGCTCATGATATTTGGCGCTTCTCTAGTCAAAATTTCCTCTACTGCCTGAGCCTTGTTTGTCTGTACGACTTATCCTGACATTTTTCCTCTGCAGGATTTGTTTCAGAATAGAAGTTCCGGCTGCAGCTAAAATTTTTCCAGTTCCCAGCAGCTACCTTGGAGATTTTGTGAATGAAGAGATTTAACTTTGAAAGTATCCAAAAAGAAGGTTTTCACATAGCAACATCTAAGTTTGGATTTTATAAATGTTGATCTTTGCATCAGTTCGAGCTCAATCAGATCCACACAATATCTTGGGTTTTTAATTTTGGCTATCTTGAATTCGACTTCGCATCAAGGTGAAGGGGGCTTCATAACTTCACATGATTTCCAGAATCAAGTGTATTAGTGATCTTGAAGGAAAAAACGTTGGTTTTGTTTGATCTTTGCTTCTAGTTACACCTGCATAAGATTGAGATGCTGGAGACAGAATATTGCCACTCGCAGGTTTTATCGCCCTTCCGTGAGGAAAGCGGGGATGAAGAGCTGTCCGTTCTTCCAAGACATACAAAGGTTATTGTGACAGGGAATAACAGAACAAAGAGTGTTTTGGTGGGTTTACAAGGCGTTGTCAAGAAGGCTGTTGGACTTGGCGGTTGGCATTGGCTGGTATCTTTCACTATCTTACAAATGATATGATTCTGATTTATTATTTTGCCCTGAAAATTCAAAGAAATTTATGCCGCTTTGTTTGGTTGTTGTTGATCACTCTTGTATGTTTTTTGTCTTTAATTGATTGTTACAGCTCTTTACATTCGTTCCTTCTTTTCATATCGCTCTTTATGTTTCTCTTTTCTTCCCACTTTGGGATGTTGTGCTAAATTTTATACTTGATATGATGAACCAGGTTTTAAAAAATGGGGTTGAGGTCAAGCTCCAAAGAAATGCTTTGAGTGTGTTAGAACCTCCTACAGGGAACGAAGAAGATGATGATTATAATTTTGATGATTCCAGCAGCGTATCTGATATTGGTGAAAAGGACCATCATCGCATCTGTAAGTGTTAGCGCTTGTCTGCTGGAATATCCCTGAGTTCAGATAGCCCCTTTAACAATATTTTACTATTTATGCAGCTGGCCTTCACTTCAGCAAGATCAGCAAGTCAAGGGTTCGGTATGGCAGACCATGGTCGTCATCTGCATCCACAAAGTCAATTAATCGCAGCAGTTGCAGAGAAGTTCACTCCAATTGTGATGCGACCCAATTGGTAAGCACGTAGAAGATAGCAATTCTGAATGAAATGATGCTTGTTTAGATCCCATTGTCATGCAACCCAATTGGTAGCATAAGAGAGGATGGCAGTTTGAGTACTTGCGGCCGTTGTGTATCTATATTTTCTGAAAATGCTTATTTAGATCTGATGAAGTTTCTTGATTTAAATACTTCAGAAAGTATTTCATTGATTCTTTAAATTAACTGTCTTTAAATCCTTGTACATGAGTGTTGGATATAATACAATTAGAAATTCTCTTGACTATTATTCCTTTTATAGATCATGATCTGATCTATCCAGTGAAAAATTTGTCTACGTTAAAATTATTTTAGAGAATTCTGTCCATTCACGTCTTTGATATTAAGTCTAGTTGCCTTTCCTGTTCAACAAATGCATACACTGTTTAATTACTTTTATACTTCAAATCTTGTTGCTTACATGCATCTACAGTACATCACCCTCTTGCTCTGAGTTGCCTCTCTAATTTGTACTTGTCTTGAGCAGAGAGTTAATCTGGCGAAGCTTGGAACTGGATCATTGTGGAGATATTTGCGAAGCTTCCAAATCGTGCGTTATCCCTCTTTACGATCTTTGTTATCTTTTCCATTCCTCATTCAATTATAATGCATATCACTATGTTTGCTCATCTTTTCTTGACTTCCCATTATGCAGGCACATAGTAATCCTAACCCCACAAAGGAACAACTGGTTAACGCCGTCCAGCAGCATTTTTCTTCACTGGTACATAGCATAGAATACAATCACATGCCCAAGGTTGATATCAAATATAAAGAACTCTAACGCCTTTCCTTTTTTGATACAACAGCAAGTGGACGAGGTACAAGTGATCGTGGAATTTATCCATGCGGCCAAGAGACTACAATCAGTTCGCACGAATTGAGACGTGAGATCGATTGCCAAAGGTCGGAGTTCCTGTAATATATATGTATCTAGTAGATATAATAGTGTACCGCGACTCTAGTTCACCTCTGATTAACAACTAATCTAGTGACCAGGTGTGTATGGTTCCTACTTATACTCTTATCCTTGTACCACAGCCTTGTAGTATTATGCCTCATCGGCTGATTAATATTATTATGTTCCTTAAATTCACATCCTTCATGTCCACACTGTACTCTATCTGCTGATTCCTGTGAATTTAACTCCATTGGTTAGGAGGATACATGGCTATATGTTCTTGAAATTCGTGGAAGTTCTCTTGCACATCAGTTTGATTGGAGTTAGATAATCTAAGAGGGAGAGCTAGTCTAGACCCACTGACCTATGATTTATTTACGCAGACTATTCATGGTTTTTGAAAAATTATTAATACCCACAAAAATGTAAACCTAGAAACGTCTTATTATACAAATTACCCTTGTTTTTCAGCTGCAAGTGGTGATTTTTGTAATTACACAAAAGATAGGAGTGTAAATATAATTATTTCATAATTATATTGGCACTTGAATTTTAGGCATATTAGAAGAAGAGTCTTTGAATTTTGAAAAAATATATTGCACTTTGTACTATGTTGGAGAAGAATATGTAATGTTAAACATAATTAAGAGTGGTATCAATATGTTTTATGTTGGAATTTATGCAATTTAATTGTTCCTGATTTAATGACAATATTTTGTTATAATGTCGCATTGACTTTTGGAAAGCACAACATGAGGACATTTATTCTTGGGTACTAATTAATCTTGTTACTTATATTGTCCCAATTGTTGGAATAAATTATTTAGACATGAAGAAGTAGTCATGTAAGCCAGGCTGTCGTTAAATGGTGTATGCTGATCATTGGGTGGGGGATATGAGAAATGGATGGGAAAGATAGTGACAGGTTTACTAAATGGGAAAATAATTTATATAATGCTAACAAAAATTATAGAAATGCCGTCGTTTGAAAATTATTAAATTTATGCAGAACTGCCGCGCGGTTTGGGTCATTAAAAGAGAAAAAAAAAAAAAAGTTATTACAATTGCCAACGATGTTAGTGGCTGTACTTGCACTATGTAAAATCGCCAAATCTGTACACAATTTCACGCATCCATGCTAATATTCATGCCTGCGTCAAATTTGAACATTTGCTAAAGGTAGTGGTTCTGACATGCTATCAGAACCGTTGCTTCTGGCAATGGTTCTGTCACTTCATGGGTTTTTTAACCTGTGAAATTCTTTTGAACAAGGGGAGATGTTCTCCCTTTATAAATGAAGGGGTGAGGCTGGGTGGATGACCACATCTTCTTTGGGAAAAACATCCTCCAACCAGAAAAAAAAATCGTTCAAACAAAAATAAAATAAAATTGGCCAAGCAGGAAATAAATTAATTTTTATATTGAAAGTAAAATTATGATTAATTTTGGTCTACGTGATACAAATATATTGTACGGACGTGTGAATCATTGGTCTGAAGATGTGTTGTGAGGCCAGGAATCACCTTTACATGTGCGACGTGGGGGAATTTCTTTTTTCGAGTTCTTCAGTGGGCCCCACATCACGTCGTGTTCTACTGGTGTTGCAGAACATGAGTTTCTTAGGAGCCATCCAATGTGGTCATGTTGACATTGACACACCTTATTATTATGTTTGTCGAGCATATTTTTCGTTTTTCGATTGGTGAGCCAATTGTTACTCTTCGTGACATCGCAATCGACTTCCGGTTAAAGGTAATATTGTCACATGAGAGATTCCAAGTGGACTACTAAACAATGACATGATTATTGCTATTGATGGTTGGGGTTCCGTCCTGATGAGGGTTGTATTAGATATTCCCAAATAAAACTCATAGCATTACATGAACTCCAAGCTCGACAACACAATTGACAATGATAGCCATATGAAGGAGGCGTTCCAAGAGGTAAAAATATGTGCTTTGTGCACTATTGGCAGTGTATTATTTCTTGATGCTACCGTTAACACTGTCTCATTGTTGTATTTACGTCATATAGAGGACTTAATGAATATAGTACCTCAATTGGGGTACAACAGTGTTGGTTTATTTGTATAGAGGGTTGTGTACAACATCCCAGAGAAGGAAAACCAATATGGGTGGGTCAATGAAGTTGTTATAAATATGAGCTTGGTCTCGTATCATAACCATCGCATTGATTCCCTCTCGCGATAGGTTAGATTTGCGTTCAACCATAATCAGCGATGAAAACAACTTACCTATCATCTCCATATGTTGAACGGAGTATGCACAATGAATTTATTTATATGATAAAATACAACTTCTATTTTAAGTTAATTTTGCTTTGGTACTTGTGGTTTTTAGTTGGGCGTATCACGTATCTTGTACACACATGGTTCACAATGCCCTACGAATTATCAAGAATATGTTGGACTTGATGAAGGAGGATGATGTGTGTAAGATTGTTGTTGTTTACATATGTATATATATATATCTCGTATCATATAGATTCGACTATATTGATATAAATATAATATAGTTTATTTAAATACCACATGATGGCAACATACCTTATATCCGGTCACTACCGTCACATGCCCATTGCTCGTTCTGATGCATAAGATGTCCGTTAAGTTATTATGTCATTGTGGAGATGCATCATCTTGAAATTAATTATCCGTCAGTTAGGGATGTTTCAAGACATCCCCCTGAACCCAAGTGTAATTAAAAATGTTTTCATGCACGGATAGACGTGGATGTCATAGGGAAGATTGGTCATGGTTTCACAATGACTATATTGCACAATTGAACGACATACAATCATTGAGTGTACAAAGACCTCTTGTCCAATCAAATGGTCGTAGTACTTTCCCAAATTATATGAACTGGTAACACCAAATAACCTGCATCCAAATATCCCACGAGGTCCTTCTGACAAACACGTATGGGTTTCGTCCTACGGTATCAAAGGTCTGGCAATATGTGGTTAGTAACTTAATCTGGCCATATTTGTTTTAGTTAAAGATGTTTTAGCACAATATGTCTCATTTTTAGTTTGGGTGTTTGCAGATTGACAGAATGAAACAACTTGTGATAAATTGTAATAATGTTGAAAATAATTTACAGTCATTGTCGCAAATGAGGATTAGACATTGTGAAGTTGCAAAATGAAATCATGAAGTTTTCACGTTCCCGTTATCTTGTTGTACATAGAAGTCCTACTACCGTATATGATCGGATGTGGTTGGTACATAACATGAAGTATACCGATGAATGTAGGACTTCTACGTATAGCAGGATATCGTGAATGCAAAAAAATCATGATTTCAGTTGCAACTTCACAATGTCTCCTCATTTGTGACAATGACTGTAAATCATTTCTAACATTCTCACAATCTATCACAACTTGTTCCATCCTGTCATTCTGCAAACCCCTATACAGGAAATTAGACATTGTTACAATTTGAAGTTTTAAAACTTCAAAATATTTTTAATTTTCAGATTTATTATGAAATCAAAAATTCAAATTTGTAACACCCCACTAATGACCATTATTTCTATTTTAATTTTTGAGTGTTACATGTCCTATTCTAACACTATAAATAGGATGTCCTAGGGGTCTAGGCAGACACACAACTCACTATTTTCCTTGCACCTTACATTCTATTCTTCTTAGTCCTTGTTTACTGACTAATATTAACATGGATATCTCAGTTAGTAGGGGTTAGTTTGGTATTTACTTGCACTTGAAAAGGCCCGCTACTAAAACCCAAGCCCACTATTCACCCCTACTAAATCTACTACTACAATCTTGGAAGTGGTGTGATATAAAATTGTATGTGGGGCCCTCACGTTCCCCATTAACTTTTCTTACCCATTTTTGTCTGTGGGCCCACGTGTTTATTTGTCTGTGATACCCATGGTTGTGTAACTATTTTCATCCCTCCACCCACTCATTATTGTGAGTGTCAGATGGTAGCTGCAACTTAAATGCCATTATTAAAATAAAGATGCAAGCATTCCCATTATCTTCCCATCTCCATTGTCACCTCCTGGTTCCATCAAAGTTAAGGCTCTTCTCACCCTCTTCTCGTATGCTATCCATCATTGCTAAATATATAGTTCGATATACTTTTATGAATTCACATAGACTCTATGTTGTTTATTTCCCGTTTAGGTAGTTCTCTCGGGAGCTGTACATTGTAGGTTTGAGACGCTGTAGCTGAACTTCTGGAAATCCCCAGGTGGGCCATTTTAATTTCCTTAATGGAAAAGCTACTACCAATCATGTATGGATTACACAAAACAAAAGCATCCAACAAGCAAAATGGTAAGAATCCATGTCCATCCCAAGTACGATAGGATTATAAGGTAATACTGTTTGTATTGCGTCCAATAAAATCAAGACCTGATTTTCAACCTTTGCGTCCAGTATAACAATATTGCAACGACAACAAACAACAATAAACCACATAAAAAATTTACCGAATTAGAAGTCCTATTACATATATTGCAATTGAAATATAAATAAAATTTCAAACTTGACGAGAAGATATCTGTACCGTTATTGTCGTTAAATTAGCTGTCGTCGGGTGAATACCGCAAATAGGCACCCGCTTCGGACTAGAAAAGGAGAGGAGGGTGGGTCTGGACGGGAAAATTGGGCGTAGCGTGGCGGAAATCCCTAATTGAACAAATGTTGGGAAGCAGCCAGGGAGAGTGAAGTTCTTTGGGGGACTTGTGCTCCAAAACATGTTTGCAAAGTTGATGTGACAAGTGAAGAAGCATTTATGAATGGACTAATTTAGTCTTTTCCACACTAATCCAATACACAATAGAACATAGTAAATTGGTTTTTATTTTGTCCACCATCTCTCACAAACATTAGTAGATGCTGGTAAATAAGGGAATAATTTGTCTTGCTCAAGCCAATCCACCACTTAATATTGGAGATAGTATTGTAGGCCTTAATCCAATTGGACTCAGTAAACAAGACCTTATTATATATTTTGGGGCAACTTGATAAGGTCTAGTTCTCTAGTCTTCTTGTGAACGTGCTCACAATAGAAGACACCGGTTGTGACCTTTTGGGTTTTATCTTGGGGTGGTGGTGAGTCGACAGTACCTGCACGGAGGGAGGCCATCACGATTTTAGGACAACGTCAAGTGACGTGACTCCTACAGGCCAACCATTTAAATTTATATACATATATCACATGCATTATTTATCTTGATTTTCACAAATATATTTCATCTTTAAATTAGAAATTTTCCACAACAATCTAAGATCGTGATCTCTTAATTTTAAACAAGTTAGATTCTAAGTTACTTTTCTATTTCTCTCTAAATCAGTTTAATTTTTCTTTGAAATATTTATTCATTACTGTTATGATCAATGTCATAAATTTGGTCATATTGATATTGTATGTGTTTCACTTAAAGTTTGCATATTGAAGTTAATTGTGGTATATTGCCTTGCACGTCAAATCAACTTTGTTGTTTAAATCTAAAATTTTGATTCATACTTGTACAACCAAAGGTTTATATTTGATTCTCATTTTCACATTTAAGAAAACAAAGAGAACACATTCTATGCATTAGAATTATCTTATAGTAACAATATCATTATCTTGAGTGCTTTCTAAAAGAACAAAAGATTTCGAGAATTCTTATTTTATTTAATAATTGCATTGCTATTGAGAATTCTTATTTTATTTAGTAATTGCATTGCTAAATTAGAGTTTACATATATTGCTCTTATTGTTGAATATTAATATTCTATTATTTGACTCCTACAGTGACAACCTCCTATCTTTGCCTTATTATTTCTTAACTTATTTTGAGAATAATGGCTTCTCTTGAATATGCTAATAGTGTTAAGCCTGAAAAGTTTAATGGAGTTAATTTTAAAAGATGGCAAAACCAAATGAGATATTGGTTAACGATTCTTGGGTTTATTTCTGCCATAGATGATAATGTTGAACCACATTCTTGGCATACTAGTGAAGAGGTAGATTACCATTGTCATAATCGTATTTTAAGTGCTTTATAAGAAAGACTCTATGATGTGTTTTATACATACACTAATGCTAAAGAACTTTGGAATACATTAGAAACTGAATATGGGATTGATGATTTTGGGATTCAAAGATTTAATGCCTCTACCTTTATGAAATATACTATGGTTGATGGAAAATCGATTAATGAACAAATACATGAATTCCAAGATTTGTTAAGACCGTTGGAAGAAAGTGGTTCAAAATTTAGTGAAGACTATAAAGTGTCATGTTTGATTGATAAACTTCCACCATCTTGGTCTAATTTTACTAGAAGTTTAAGACATCAACAAGGCGTTTTAACTTTGAATCAAGCTTTTAAATCATTGAGAATAGAGGAGCAACATAGGATAAATGTTAAACAAGAAGAGATGAAGGTCAAAGTTAATGTAGTGGAGGATAAAAGGAATTATAATCAAAAGAACTTCAAGCCTAGAGGTAATCAATTTAAGAATAATAAAAAGGATTGGAAGAGAGATTATCGTCATCATAATATTCAACCTAAAAGTCAAAATCCTAGAAATGATAAAGGCAAAGAAAAGGAAGAACGAGCATGCTATGTATGTGGAAGGACTAATCATGTGGCAAGGGATTGTTACTTTCGGAAAACTGGGAAGAATGCTTTTAAGTTCAACTTTAAGCCTAAGAATCAACACGGACAAGTGAATATGTTGGTTGAGGAGGGACCGTCTGTCAGGTTACAGTCTATACCTTCATTAGTAAATTTTACATGCCAAAATAATGATTGGTGGCTAGACTCTGGAGTTAATATATACCTTTGTTTTGATAAATCAATGTTTAAATCCTATCAGAACTCAAGTGGAGGAAGCGTGACACTAGGAAATACTACTGCCGCACAAATTCATGGAATTGGAAGTATTGATCTAAAGATGACATCTGGAAAGATATTGACTCTTGATGATGTGCGGCACATACCCGACATTAGGAAGAATTTAGTGAGTGGACCTTGTTTAGTGTAAGGTGGTTACAAACTAGTTATGGAGTTCAATAAAGTTGTAATCACTAGAAATAATATTTTTGTCGGGAAAGGATTTGTTAGTGATGGATTATTTAAATTAAATATTGTAAATGAAGTCAAAGAAAGTTTCAATTTAATTCTTAATATTGAATCTAGTATTTTATGGTATGAAAGATTGGGACATGTAAGTAATAGAAAGGTTAAAAAGCTTATGGAACTTAGTCTAATTCCAAAATCTCAAGTAAATATTGATTATAAATGCGAAAACAAGCTAAAAGGCCTTATAAGTCATTTGAAGGAAATTCAAATATCTTGGATCTTATCCATAGTGATGTTTGTGATTCAAATAGGTCTCCAATTAGAGGTGGCAATAAATACTTTGTAACCTTTATAGATGATTTTTCCAAATGCAGTTATGTTTATCTTATTAAAGCAAAGGATGAAGTTTTTAATAAGTTTAAGGTTTATAAAAATGAAGTTGAAAATCAAATAGAAAAAAGGATTAAAATACTAAGGTCTGACAGAGGGCATGAATACTCGTCAGGAGAGTTGTCAAAGTTTTGTGAAGATAATGGTATAATACATGAATTCACACCTCCTTATCACCACAATCAAATGGTGTAGTTGAGAGAAAAAATAGGACTATAGTGGATATGGTTAATGCAATGTTGTTAAATTCGGGAGCGCCAGAGAATTTGTGGGGAGAGGCTATTTTAGCTTCTTTTATACACTAAATCGCATAATAGTTAAAGATGATACTAAAATACCTTATGAACTATGGAAAAACAGGACTCCAAGACTAAATTTTCTTAAAGTGTGGGGGTGTCTAGTGAAGGTAATTAGACCTGAATTCAAGAGAAAGAAAATAGACCCTAAAAGTATAGATGCTATATTTATTGGATACACGCAAAATAGTAATGCAAATATATTTCTAGTGTTTAATTCTGGGGTTAGTGGAATATCTAACAATACAATTATTGAGGCCAGAGATGCTACATACTTTGAAGATGTTTTCCCTTTTAAGACTAAAATTCAAAATGAGCCATCTATTTCAAGAATTGAATCTTCTAGAGTTGAATCATCTAGTAGTGCCATGTTAGAAACTAAGCAAGGAGAATCTATGGAATTGAGGAGAATTAAAAGACCTAGGGTCGAACAGAACTTTGGAGATGATTTTATCACAATTTTAGTTGAAGGGGATCCACAAACTTATGATGAAGCAATATCTTCCATAGATGCACCATTTTGGAAAGAAGCTATCAATGACGAGTACAATTCAATTATTCAAAACAATACCTGGGTTTTATCTGATTTACCTCTTGGTAGTAAACCAATAGGATGTAGATGGATCTTTAAGAAAAAAGTTAAAAGTTGATGGATCAATAGATAAGGCAAGCTTAGTAGCGAAAGGATTTACTCAACAAGAAGGGATAGATTATTTTAATACTTATTCTCCTGTTGCTAGAATTTCAACTATTAGAACTTTGTTGGCTTTAGCATCTACATATAAGCTAATGATTCATCAAATGGACGTTAAGACTGCATTTTTAAATGGGGATTTAGATGAAGAAATTTATATGGAACATAAGGTGTGTAAGTTAGTGAAATCTTTATATGGTTTGAAATAAGCTCCTAAACAATGGCATGAAAAATTTAATGAGGTGATTATAGGTTATGGATTCAAGTCAAATGAGCATGACAGATGTGTATATTGTAAAGAGAAAAATGGTGAGTATGTGATACTATGCTTATATGTAGATGACATATTAATTTTTGGGTCTAATTTACAAATTATAAGAAATGTTAAAAGTGATCTATCAAATAGTTTTGAAATGAAAGATTTGGGAGAAGCACATATTATTTTGGGTATGAAAGTTAGTAGAACTCAAGAAGGAATTTTATTAAACCAATCTGGAGCAATTGAAAAATTTCTGAGGAAATTCAATTATTATGATCATAAGTCTGTACTCCATATGATCCAAATACACATTTAACAAAAAGTTTGGGTGAACCTGTATCTCAGTTAAAATATTCTCAAATTATAGGATCATTGTTATATTTTTCTAATAGGACTAGACCAAATATTTCCTACGCAGTTGGTAGACTTAGTAGGTACACTCATAATCCAAGTAAAGATAATTGGAATGCTTTGGAAAGAATTATTAAATATCTTAGAGGAACAATAAACTATTCGTTATGCTATAAAGGTTTTCCCAATATACTTGAAGGATATAGTGATGCTAATTGGATTACTGATAGCTCTGAGGTTAAGTCGACCAGTGGATTTGTTTTTATGATGGGTGGAGCAGCTATAACTTGGGGTTCTAAGAAACAAACAGTTATATCCAGAAGTACTATGGAAGCTGAATTAATAGCTATAGATACTGCTTGTACGACTGCTTAATGGGTAAAAGACCTATTACTTGATATTCCCTTGGTACATAAAGCTTTGCCAGCTATTTCTATACATTGTGATGGTAAATCTACTATAGATCTTGTGAAGCAAACTCATTCTAATAAGAAAATGACTAGACATCTACAAGCGAGGTGCAAGAGTGTGAAGTCATTGTTGAAAAGAAATGTCGTGTCTCTTAATTGTGTGAAATCTGAGAAAAATTTGGCAGATAATTTGACCAATGGTCTACCCAAAAAGGGTGTATATGAATCATCGAGGCGGATGGGCATAAGCCCACAAGGGAGTCACCTCCAAGAGTAACCCAACCTTTGTGATTGGAGACCCATGAATAAGGTTCAATGGGTAGGAACAACCTGCACTGCGTGACTCATTTAGCACTACTTTATGAGGAGAGCGTCTCCTCCCCATCAGATTGGAGACCCTATGAATAAGGTTCAATGGGTAGGAACAACCTGCACTGCGTGACTCATTTAGCACTACTTTATGAGGAGAGCGTCTCCTCCCCATCCCTATGGTGATAGTGCTTAACAGTGTGATGTTAGGTTGGGATTTAACACTTAATGAGACCAAGGCGGGAATTCCGCAGGGTATAGGTCACACGTACCCTTGGAGGTTTCACCTAATGAGAGTTGCTATGAGGCCGTGGCTATGGGTTTGGGCTAACCCTAGAAACTCTCATGAGAATCAAGATAAGAGTGCATGGCCATTAACAACGGTAACCCGCTTTGAACATAAGACTAATGTCAATACTGTGTGTGTTACGTATTGAAATTTGGCCAAGGGACCTAATTCAAGGCATAGTCCATTATGGCTCCCTCAAATGAAAATCGTTAACACTTAGTGTAGGCTCAATCCCGGAAGGCTCCTGCACTTATTACATAGTATTCAGTTGCCCTATTATATTTATTTATATTATATTTTGAAGTTTTCAAATGTGTGGGGGATTGTTACAATTTGAAGTTTTAAAACTTCGAAATATTTTTAATTTTCAGATTTATTATGAAATCAAAAATTCAAATTTGTAACACCCCATTTAATTGTGTAACACCCCACTAATGATCATTATTTCTATTTTAATTTTTGGGTGTTACATGCCCTATTCTAACACTATAAATAGGATGTCCTAGGGGTCTAGGTAGACACACAACTCACTATTTTCTTTGCACCTTACATTCTATTCTTCTTACTATATATTTTGGGGCAACTTGATAGGGTCTAGTTCTCTAGTCTTCTTGTGAACGTGCTCATAATAGAATACACTAGTTGTGACCTTTTGGGTTTTATTTTGGGGTGGTGGTGAGCCGACAGTACCTGCACAGAGGGAGGTCATCACGATCTTAGGACAACGTCAAGGGACGTGACTCCTACAGGCTAACCATTTAAGTCTATATACATATATTACATGCATTATTTATCTTGATTTGCACAAATCTATTTCATCTTTAAATTAGACATATTGTGCAAAGACTTCTCTAACTAAAATAAATAGGGTTAATTATACTTGAACCCCCTCTAAAATGCGACATTACACTTTCGCCCAAAGAAGTTCAAAATTATATTTACACCCCCTCTGAAAATTCACCGTTTACATATGACCTTTTTGCGTGAAGGTTTTGACGGAAAATGTTGACGTCAATAAAAACAATTACAAATTTTCAATTTTGCCCCTCATTTAACATTTCTATGTATAGTTTTGTACTTATAAGGGAAAAAATACAATAATATTAACCTCACTCCATATGTATATATGGATTTATCCCCTTATAAGTACAAAAATATATATAGAAATATTAAATGAGAGGAAAATTGAAAATTTATGTAATTGTTTTTGCTGACGGTAGCATTTCATGTAGAAACCTCAACGAAAGAAGGTCCGGTGTAAATGATGAATTTTCGAAAGGGTGTAAGTGTAATTTCAAAACTTTTTTGGGGAAAAAGTGTAATTTCACATTTTCAAAGGGGGTCAAAGTGTAATTAATCCAAAATAAATATGTTTAGATTAAATTACTTACCACATGTTCCCAGTTCCTTGGGGTTGTAGGATGAAATCCGTGGTGTTTGTCGGGAGGACCTTGTGGAATATTTGGATGCGGGTATTTGGTGATACCAGTTCATGTAATATGCGATGGTACTACGGTTATTTGGTTGGACCACATGTCTCTGTACCATTGATGATTGTACGTCATTCCATTTTGTAATATAGTCCATGTGAAACTATGACCAGTCTTCCTCGTGACATTCTCATCTATCCAATACGTTGAAATGTCTTTCACTTACATTTATATTCGGAGGGATATCTTGAACCATCTCAAACTGACGCATAACCCTTTTCAGGTGATGCATCTCCACGACAACATATGAGTCCATGTACAACTTATGCACCAATGCGCGCGATATGGTATTCAAATAAACTACATCGTTTTACCATTATATCAATATACTCAAATCTATATGATACAAAACATACTATATGTAAACAACACAGTCCCACATACATTATCTTCCTTTATCAAGTCTAATGTATTACTGATACTGCGTTGGGTATTGTGAGCCGTGTGCGTACGAGATACATGATACGATCACAAAAAAACCACAAGTACAAAAGCAAAATTAACTAAAAATAAAAGCTATGTTTTATTATATAAATAAATGCATTGTGCATACCGTGCAACACATGGAGGGTTAGGTAGGATGTTTTCATTGTCGATTATGATTGAACACAAGTATAAGCTATTCTGGAAGGAATCAATGTGAGGGTTATGGTACGAGACTAAACCCATATTTGTAACTACTGCATTCGCCCACCTATATTGAATTTCCCTCTATATGATATTGTACACAACTCTCCGTGCAGATAAACTAACACTGTTGTATCTCAATTTGAGATACCACCTTTATGATATACTCCATATAACGTAAATACAACAATAAGAACCCCTTTAGGCTTAACATGCTTGCATCAAATTGTAAAACCGCCTGCAGTCTTGGTGGTTTTCCATGGTGTAAGTACAATCGCTGACAAAGTTAGTTTTACATGGTGTAAAAACAACTACTGATATTATCCGCAATTGTAATAATTTTTTTTTTCTTTTATTAACAGAACCATCATTTGTTCAGGCCGTTTTGTATAAATTTGTAATAGTTTCAAACGTCGGTATTTCTATCATTTTTCTTGGCATTGTTTTGCCTTACTAAATGCACACCAACTAGAATTTAGAAATGTATCCAAAGTCCAAATGTTTACGAATTTATTGAGGAAACATTAAGGACTTTACTATTCGGACCCCACAAGGATTGTTTGGGTATAAGGTTAGGATGATGAGTGCTTTAGATTTGGAGAGATTTGAAAATCTTATTGGGACCCACATAACCCAACTTTCTTTAGCAAAGAAATTGACGTCTTCGGACATGATAAAGATATATTGAAGCCCTAAGTAAGTTGTCCTAATCTCACAGTTGGATTTTCTTAAAGCTTTACTTTGATATATTAGTTTGAATAAAAAATTAATATAATTTAATATTACGATGTTTATTTTGTTATATGGAGATTCTGTATAAAATTAAGGCCTGTATTATTTACTGTTCCGGCTGTATAAATAATA
Organism: Sesamum alatum; assembly: GCA_034509735.1. Taxonomy (NCBI): domain Eukaryota; kingdom Viridiplantae; phylum Streptophyta; class Magnoliopsida; order Lamiales; family Pedaliaceae; genus Sesamum; species Sesamum alatum. The sequence continues at coordinate 4,424,532 of JACGWO010000007.1, read as the reverse complement.
CTACCAAAGGAGGTGGTATAACTTAGGGGAAATAATATTTTTGGTCCCATAAGTTAGGCCCCTTTCCACTTTTGGTCTCATTCATTACGAGATTGACACTTTTGGTCCCCTAACTTACAAAAATTTACAGTTTTTGTCCTCATCCACTTTTTCATTTATCTTTTAAACATTTTTTATTTGAGGGAAAATTCATTTTTTTGTTAGAGAAGAGAGAAATTCTCTTTCCTTTCCCTAATTTCCTTCAAAAGTTATTTTTTCCCTCAAAATAGTTATATCTCCATCCCCGCCGAAGTGTTGCCAAGTTGAAAAATGCTTCAATCTTTCCTCCAACAAAAAATACTTAACGGCCACGTATTGGGCATATGGTCGACGCCGTTAAAAAACGAACGAAAAAGTGGATGGGGACCAAAAGTGCGAATTTTTGTAAGTTACAGGACCAAAAATGCTAATCCCGTAATGAATGGTACCAAAAGTGAAACGGACCTAACTTGTGGGATCAAAAATGTTATTTTCCCTATAACTTATTCCTAAGAATAATACAACAATTCTTACTTAAGTAAACACTGTACAATTCAAGATAATCCTATTATTTATTTAATACGATTCTCAAAGTAAACAGGGTCTTACCGTGTGATTTATATGTGAGTATAGGATAATCGTAATACTAATGACTTGGGATCGTGTTACCCGGGGTGTAGAATGGGGGGAAAATATTTTAAATAGTTGCATTGTGTTTGGTTTTATTTTGTTTTGTGGAGAAAGAAAGAGAAAATAAAGATAAATAAGTGTGTATGTTAGAGATAGAGTGTATGTTTGAATTTATTTTTGTAATTAATTTTAAATAGTGTAAAAAATATATTGTATGTATTGTGTTGTATATTGAGAAACAAAAAATACTGTTCATTGTCAAATCATGTCTTTTTTTTATATATTTTTATAAATGTATATATAGTAGTATTTGTTTTTATTTTATGTATTATATTGTATATTGGGAGGCAAAAAATACTGTTCATTATCAAATCATGTCTCTTTTATATATTTCTACATATGTATATAGTAATATTTGTTTATTTGTAGGTGGATTAAATTATATATATATAATATTATTGTTTGTATGTATGTATGTATAGGAGAATGAGCCAAAATTACCCAAAACACTCAGTGAAGGTGTTTTGGGTAATGTTGTGTTTGGTTTGTATTATCACCATCTGAATTTAAGCAAATTCACACTTTTGAAACGTGATTCTGCAATTTTTTTGCCAAATAGCATAAACCCCCCCTATATTTTGAAAGTCAGCAAAAGACCCCACATATATTTTAAAAACTAAGCAAAAAAGCCCCCTTTATTTTCTAAATGTAGCTCAATTGCCCCTCTTCGTTATCAACATTAATTTTTTCTTTTACAATGTGACCGTTATGCCCATACTTATTTATCTATTATGTTTTATTTTAATGTGCGTTGGATCTTTTTTGAAAGAATAAAACTTGTAGAATCTAATATTTTTTTTAACCGTTGGATCATAAAAAGTTGAAGGTTTAGGTTTAACAAATTTATAAATTTATATTATATGCATATTATAAAATATAAAAATTAAACTATTATTGTATTCAATATAAATTTAATAAAATAAATCCTAGCTGCCCGCCCCCCGCTGCTTACTCCGCCACTGCTACCGGCAGTACGAGACGACATCGACGCCACCCCCATAGAGGATGGCCCAGACCAGAAACGTTGGGCGGCGGCAGCCACATTGTCGCCCCAATTTTTAAAAAAAATTAAAAATTATAATTAATGATTTAATTAATTTAATTAAAGGTAAATTAAGAAAAAGTTTTTAAAAAGCTTTAAGATTTTTTTAAAAAGATAAGAAAATTGATTTAAATTTTAAAATGATGAAACTTTAATTGTAAATACATATAATAGTAATTTAAGTTTAAGTATTATTTACAGTAAATAATATAATTTTTTAAAATATATTTAAATTAGATAATAATTTAAATTAGTTAATAAATATTTATTGTTTTTATTGATTAATATTTATATTGATATAGATTTAAATTTTAAAATAAAATTTAGTATATAATTTTTTATTGTGATTCTAATTGAGTTTTTAAATTAAATTATAAATTTATAAAAGAATTATTTATTTATTTATTTTGATATTTTTATATTTAAATAAACATATTTAAGAACATAAAATTATTTATATTTTCAGAAGGGATGAAAATGAAAAAAAAACTCTCTAAAAATAAGGTTAAAACAAGTAATTTTGACCATAGTAATTTTAACACAATGTAGGGACACTTTTGTTAATTATCAAAAAATGATTCAGAAATGCAAAAAAAAAAAAAAAAGGCCCAAGTGCACCACCTGCACGTGCATTCCACTTTTTATTAGTTTCTAATGGAAGGAAGGCTTTGCGTTGAGTTTACAATGGAGGGGAGGAGTTAGCCTATTTTTAAAAAAACAAGAGGGGTTTTGGTTATTTTGCAAAAAACAAGGGGTAAAATAGAGTTTACCTTTTTCTTTTTTCTTTTTAAAGAACCATTACCAACAGCAACTCTTCAATTGTTTTCTTAAATGAATATAATGTAAAACTGTGCTTTTAAGCGCGATTTTGTGTTTTATACTAATAAGAAAACAACTTCATGCAGGCTTTGCAACATGCAGTAGTGGCGTGTAACAAAGCCTGCAACCATTGAGGGGACATTTGGTGTGATTACATAGATGTAGAAGACACTTTTCAAAGTTCTCGGAATGAACCTGAATCCTCGTTTCGTGGTGTGTGGATTTTGAACCTCTAGGAATATATTAACTAATTAAATATTTAGTGATTCAACCTTAGCGATCCTATGTTTAAAGTAAACTTGATGAAATTTGTTGGACTTTCAGTCCTTCAGTGGTGGTAAGAAATTAAAACTCGAACTCAAGAACCCTTAGCCTTTTAAACTATTACTGATGGGGATGGGTATATAGAACCTTTAAATTACAAAATTGAATGGGGGAAAACTGAAATAGAAAAAGAGGCGTTAGGAAAAACATTAATATATATATATACACAAAATATATATATAAACGAGAGAACAATAATGATTAATCCAGTAAGGCTCAGATCGCCAGATCCGGAGGGAGGCGACCCACAACCACCAAGCGCCATCAAGCACTAAGGTTGCAAGACCCAGAGTCAGCCACTCACTCACCAAGAGTCAACACCACTCACAGAGAGTCGAACACACTTGTTCACGAAGAACCCAAAGATTGAGACAGATTACTGGATATTAGGTTATCCAACATCCATCATCCTCCAACACCATTTATGGTGAAGAAGAGAGAGAAGCACACCCATCGGAGAATGGGAGAGATGGAGGTGGTGAAGAATACTAGAGAACATCAAAGACGAGGCGGCGGAAGACGAAGAAGAGGTAAGTAGAGTTAGGGTTCTGAAAAGGGAAAAGGGCAGAAGTCCCCTTTTAAAGATCGGGGTCGGATCAACCCATGCGGTCCCGAACAGAACACCAAAATGGGCTAAGATCAGAAGTGGGCCGAGATAAGAGGTGGACTGCTTTTACTCATGGGCTTGCCATCCAATTAGTGGTTTGGGCTTGAGGGTACATGAGTCATATAATTCATCAAAATTCGACTTAATTTTGTGTATATATGTATATATATATATATATGCATGTATTTAGATGCAATTGCATAAAGTTTTAATGGTTCTAAGCATGCTTTATGTTTTCATGGCTCAAAATGTGTCATTAATGGTGAAATTACAAACTCGTTTTTGCTTTCATTTCAAACAAAAAGCATGCTTACTTAATTATTGTAAAAACATTCTGAAAATTTTCATGGCTTCATGTTATGTATATAATGCGATAGGCTGCTTGTTTTTCTGAATTCTGAAATAACATTATGATTTTTTTTTTATTTTCACTTAGGCTTACAATTAATTATTTTTTATTTTGGTAGATAGCCTGCTACATAATTTTCGTAGTGATGGCACTAGAAATTAATTATTATAAAAAATTTCACTTACATTGTAGCAATAGTCGCTACAAATTTCTGTTACTATGTGTGATACTCCGTCTCACATTGATTATGAACTAATAAGATAAATACAATATAAGCATTAGCCAAAGAATTCAAGAGTATCCATTGGATATCCATTTTTAGTGAGTTGTTCATAACTGAATTTCAGGATGCACTAGGGTGGGTTCGGAGGCAATCTCGTGTCCAACGGGCTAGCCGGCCCGCAACATGACAAATGTTATCAGAACCGATTACCAAGCAAATGGTATGCGTGGAAGCGCGCCCATGGCGTGGCACTATGAATTTTATCAATAGAAATTTCGTAGTAAAGATTATATAAATATTCGTAAGGGATGGCAACAAAATTGCTACAAAACCTACATATATTATATACCTACTGAAAGGACTATAAAAATTCGTAATTATTAAATAACTACAGAAATTAAAATAACTGTAGCCAAAATTAGCTATAAAGGTATAAGTTTTGAAAATAACTACAACCATTTTTGTAGCTATAGATACAAATATATGAGCATTTTCTACGGCTGGACTGAAACGAATGCCCTATTTTATCGATCAACATGCTTCCTAAAGTTCATATCCATTCACCACACAAAAAGAATTCGGGTTTAACATTTCAAAATCTTAAAAAAAAAAAATGTCTTCTACATTGGGATCCATAACATCAATATTTGTAATTTAAACATAGACATATATATATATATATATATATTCATGCATAAAATAAAATAAAAAAAAAAAAAAAAACAACTTGCAAACATGAAAAATGCGTACTCAAACTCAAAACTAAAAATGGCCTTCCATTCATTTAATTTTTAGATGACATGATCATTAGTAGATGGGGCCATTTTTGGTTTTGTTAAATATTAAAATAATTTTTTTCTCAGAAAATTCAAATTTTTACATAAGGTGATTGTTCAATAAAAACTAAAAAGAAACTACGATTCAAGGAGGTTTTCTTTTTGTATATTCAATACTAGAAATTGTGGCACGCAATACCTGCGCGCATAATTTTTAGTAATGCTTTTATTTTATTGAAATTCATAATTTATTCCTATATGTTAAAATTTATCACTTCTTTACAACTTCATGTACAAAAACTTTCTGATAAATTTTTTTAATTGCATTAATTATCAATATATATTTACTCGAATTAATTTAATAATTAAAACTTTATACAGTATATGGTATATTGATAACAATTATTATATATACATGCAACACAAATACTAATTACTATGTTATCTCTAATTCAATTAACAATAAACTTAAACAAAATGGGAGTAAATTTAAATTTTGAATACATGTAATTGCATATAATTATTTTCCTAAAGGAACTTAATTGGGTAGTTAATTCAATTACATGAGTTGGTAAGTTGGAAGGCATTTTTGGCATTATAATAATTTGGTGTAGTGGTATAAAAACTACCACTTTGTATCTATAAGACCCCTTCTCTTTATAATATTATAGATATTTTTGTATATTAAAACTTTTTATTTCCTTACAATATCACATATAAAAACTATCTGATAACTTTTTCTAATGCGTTAATTATCAATAAATATTTTACTCAAATTAAATTAAAAATTGAAAAAAATTTCAATATCTGTTATTTCTATTTCAACCAACAATAAGCTTAAACAAAATGAGAGTAAATTTAATTTTTTGAGTATATTAATTGCATGGAATTATTATTATTTTTTTAAACTTGATTGAGTAATTAATTTAATATGAGTGGGGAAGTTGAAAGGCATTTATGATATTATAATAATTTGGTGTAGTAGTATCAAAACTACCACTTTGAGTCTATAAACTCTCTTCTCTTTATAATAGTATAGATATAGATAATATTAATAAAAATAAATCGCATTAATATTAAAAAAATATATTCATCAATATAAACATAATTTTTAGGAATAATTATATTTAAACCCTATAAACTATGGTTTATTTATAACAACTATCACTATCTTTTATGTAATTACAAAATCACCCCTGTCATCCAAAAAATAAAGATATCATGTGTAATTTTAAAAGGGTAAATTATAGCTACCTCCCTGAGGATTGACATAATTGCAAATACCCCCTCGTTGTTTGAAAAACTACAAATACCCCACTTTGGTTTGTAACCGTCTAACAAATAACTTATTTTCATCCATTTTATGGGTGAACTGACCAAAATGCCCCTATGCACTGAATTATTTTTTATTTAATTTAAAAAAAATTTGAACTACAATGCACAGGGAGATGTTTCTTAAATTTTTTACATAGGGGAGCAATAATGCAATTTATCTCGGTTGATTTTTCTACAATTTTAATAAAAAATTCAAGGGCAAAATGATCAATTTCAGGCCTTTGGTTAAAAATTACAAATCTCATGAGGTATTTATAATTTTTCAAACAATGTGGGGATATTTGTAATTATGTCAAACCTCAGGAGAGGTGACTATAATTTATTTTTTTAAAAAAGCATGGATGATTTGTGTGAATATATAATTCTGCAATAACTGAGGATAATTTATATAAATAAGGATTAATTACACTTACACCCCTTATGAGAATGTATAATTATACTTTCCCCCAAAAAGGTTTTGAAATTACACTTATACCCCCTCCGAAAATCCTCTGTTTACACCTGACCCCCATCCGTTAGAGTTTGGACGAAAAATGTTCACGTCAACAAAAATAATTACACAAATTTTCAATTTTTCCCATCATTTAACATTCTCATGTATATTTTTGTATTTATAAGAGGATAAGTGTAACGTATATGTATGGAGTGAGGCCAATATTATTATATTTTTTTCCTTATAAGTACAAAATTATTGCACGAGAATGTTAAATGAGAGGTAAAATTGAAAATTTATGTAATTATTTTTGTTGAAATGAACATTTTTCGTCCAAACTTTAACGAATATGCATTTTCAGATGGGATCTAAATGTAATTAATCCTATAAATAAACTATAAATTAAGGATGTAAATGTAATTATTCATAATTTATATTGTTCGACATTTTCAAACTCAACACACATCAAACAAATCACAATCGTAATTCGTAGGTATCTTGAAAATGATGAAAAGAGTAAAGTAGAATTGTATAAGGCGCGTTTTGGCGGACCAAAAGTTAAAAAACACGCTCCTTTCTCACAATTTCAATTTCTTTTCTTTTTTTTTTTAAATATTAATTAATAAAAAAATAAATTCTTTAAAAAAAAAGAAAAAGGAAAATGCGGTACAGCTGCGTGGAACAAAGAGCGGACTCCAAACAAAACTTCAAATGCTGCCTATAAAATGAGCCGAGCCATGCACGACCCGGTCAACCGGTAATAAAGCTGTGTCAGCACCCCGTACTCGTGTGTCTCCCTCCCACCGCAATTTACCAGTAGCAGGTCCTTTTCCGAATTCTCCACTCTCACTGGCAGTTATTACTGCATTTATTATATGCTTTCTCTCTCACGCACAACACGCACCCCCTCTTTCTCTCTCTACAATCCTCAAAACTCAAATTGAAACTTCCATGCTGTAATTTTTGCCTCTCAAATCTCTCTCTCTCTCTCTCTACAATTCTGCTCGAGATTCTGTTGTTCGTACGGCATTATTTTTTTCTGAGTGCTGTTTCTCTGGTGAGTGTACTGTCTTGGTGTGTGTCATTCTGGTGGATATTTAATTGTTTTTAAGTTTGCTAATGGATTTTTGCTTTTCTTGGTAATGGTGTTTTGGAACTCAGCATTCGGTGGTTAGAGGAAGTTTTTGAGTTCTTAAGTTGGAACTTCGATTTTATATAAGTGATTATCATGAGTGGGTGAAATTCATTCGATTACATTGACTTGGGCTTAATGGCGCTTTTTCGGGTGCTTTTTCTTCTTAATTTGCATGAATGTGAGGATAATCTGATGTCTTATGCTTACAGGAAGAGTCAATTAGGATAAATGCAGGAATCTTCGCAGAAAATGATTGATGATATGCCATTTTGATAAAATAAGCTGTTTAGGCTAGCGTAATCGTGACCCAGGTAGCAATCTGATCTCACTGTGGGTTTGTCTGCATGTTTGTGTGTGTGTGTGTGTGTGTGTGAGAGAGAGAGAGAGAGAGAGAGAGAGAGAGTTTGAATTTTACTATATTGCTAAGGCCGCTAATTTGATGCTCTGCTTAATTGGTAATTTACTGTGGTCAAACCGAGCCCGTGAACCACAGAGTTGAAATGGGAATACATTTAAAATTATCATAAAGTATACATGTAAAAGTTCAAAAATCTTTATATTATCTTCAGTCTTACTCATGCAATTTGTTAAGTCATTGGTGAGAATTTTCTGCAGTTTTGGGGGGCTGAATTGATCTCACTATTTTTCCTCTTCAGGATTTGTTTCTGAGCTAGAAGTATTTGGATGCTGTTAAGACGTACCGATAGCTATTGAAAGGGTTATTGTTCCCCTGGGAGCTACTATGACGATTAGTTGAATCAAGAAATTCAGCTTTGAAAATATCCAGAGGAAGATTTTCCAGTAGCAACATCGTGGTCTGAATTTCACTGGGAGGCTTAATTGTAAGCTCGCATCAGTTTCTTCCTGATTGGCTTCATGGTATGTAGAGACGTTGGTATTAGTGATCTTCAAGGAATCATTGGTTGTATGCATTTTTGCTGCTAGTCAAGTCTGCTTAAAAGGGAGATGTTGGAGACAGAATCATGCCCTTCACGGGTTTTATCACCTTTCCGCGAGGAAAGTGGTGATGAAGAGCTTTCAGTTCTTCCAAGGCATACAAAGGTTATCGTGACAGGAAATAACAGAACCAAGAGTGTTTTGGTGGGTCTGCAGGGTGTTGTCAAGAAGGCAGTTGGCCTTGGTGGTTGGCATTGGCTGGTACATTTTCAACTTCTTACAATCCATAGTCTGATTTCGTTTTACCCTTCCCTATTTTGCACCCACCATATTGGTGGCGACTTTTAACTTATGTGCAAATATTAATGGGGTTTAATGCAATTTGCTCCCGTGTGATATTGCAAATGGGTAAATTACTCCTCCCCCTCCATGAAAAAGAAAATAGCAATTTGCCTCCTTATGTTTTTTAAAATGAAGCAATTTACAAAGGAGGTAAATTGATTCATTTTAAAAAATATAGGGAGGTAAATTGCTTCATTCTAAAAAACATAGGGAGGTAAATTGCTAAAAGAAAATTTCATAGGGGGTTAATTTGCAATATCACAGGGAGGTTGCTTGCATTTTTCCCAATATTAATATGATCTATTGGGGTCGTGACAGTAATAAAATTTTCTTTTATTTTACTTTGATGAATCAGTAGCAATATCTGATTTCCTCCCTCCATAATAAGTATATGGATCCCAGGAAATAGGTCTATCGAGACAATTATTTTCGGTTCAGTGTGATATTATTTTCCTTATGATTATTTTCTGTTCTATGTGAGAGGGATTAGAATTTCTGGTATTTCCTTATTGAAAGTAAAAAATAGCAAAGAGCAGCTACAATTGCAAATAAAGTGGAAAAAGTGAAACAGGACATGCCTAAAAATGACTGAAGAAAGGAAATGGAGGTTTCATTTATTTTACTTATCTGCTTTGGTGAATGTGATATTTTCACTTTCTTTCTCCCACTTTATATGGTTTTGCAAAATTTTGACAAGAGGTACTGACCCAGGTTTTAAAGAATGGGGTTGAGGTCAAGCTCCAACGAAATGCTTTGAGTGTGTTAGAACCTCCTACTGGTAACGAAGAAGATGATGATTATGATTTTGATGATTCCAGTAGTGGCTCTGATATTTGTGAAAAGGACCATCATCGCCTCTGTAAGTTGTAGCACTTGCTTAGGAATACCAGGAATTCCATTCTGTTTTAGTGCTCTGTCTTCCACGATAGCCCCTCTCAGAATTCCTGTACTTATCCCTTGATCAGCTTCTGGCTTTCACTTCAGCAAGATCAGCAAGCCCAAAGTTCGGTATAGTAGACCCTGGTTGCCATCTGTTTCGACAAAGTCAATTAATCGCAGTAGTTGCAGAGAAGTTCAGTCCAAATGTCATACGACCCAACCGGTAAGCAAGATAGCAGTTCCAAGTACTTGCAACAACTACGACCTTTCATCTCTGTTAATGATTTTGTATTATTCTTGTTTAGCTTGTGATTTCATGCAACCCAATTGGTAAAATGGAGAGAATATGGCATTTTGACTGCTTACAACAAAATACAATTATTTTTCAATGATGCTTGTTCAGATCTTGATGAAATTTCCTTGATTTAAATATTTGTAGAGGATGTCAGTGGTTTTTATTTATGTTAATGTAGATATCTTTGAATCCTTATACATAGACCGCAAGATGCATCACTTAGAAACTCAGTGTACTATATTATTTTCCTTTTCCCCAATTATCACCTGATTTGTCCCATGAAAACTGCCCTTCTGATAATGTGCATTGAGCGAGTGCATTCCCACCTTCAGTCATAGTCCATCTTGGTTATTCACTTTGTATTGCTGTGATACTTCAAGTTTGGTTATGTACTGTAATTAGTGTTGCTTGTAGCTTGTAGGTTCCACCTACAGCATCTTTATTCGAGTTGGTTGTCTCTGATATATGCTTTCTTTTGGTACTTTGGGTTGATTAGAAAGTAAATTTGGCAAAGCTTGGAACTGGATCATTGTGGAGATATTGGAGAAGCTTCCATCTGGTCGGTGTTCTTATTGCCTCTTGTCTTGATTTCCTTTCTATGTCTCATTGAATTCACAGTCACACTAGCTCAACCTTTTTTTCCAATTCCCATATGCAGGCGCATATTAATCCTAACCCTACAAAGGAACAACTGCTTAGTGCTATCCAGCAGCATTTCTCTTCACAGGTATAATACTCGCTTGTGCAGCCCCCCCTCCCCCACCCCACACACACATGCGCGGTATATAGGGTACAGTCACATGCATATTCTAATGCCTTGCCCTTTTTGATACAACAGCATGTGGATGAGGTAGAAGTGATTGTAGAATTTATCCATGCGGCCAAGAAATTACGGTCAGTTGGCACAAATAGAGATCTGTGATTGATTGCAAAAAGTCAGTTTTTGAATGCCTGTAATATATATGTATCTAGTTGATATACTTATATACCTAACTCTAGTTCACCTCTGATTAGCAGCTAATTTAGAGACCATGTGTGCAAGAGAGCTTAACTTATTCTGCAATCTCGAACCCTAACATTGTACTATGGCGCATCAGCCTACTATTAATATTATGCTCCTTTAATTTCCTCATCATTCATGTCCACCCTATACCCTATACAAGTGAATAAACCCGATCGATTAGGAAATACTGTCTGACTAGGTCATAGGGTTTTGGATGGATTTATTTATTTAAACATCGATCTTTTCTGAAACTCGAATTCGTGATCTATCTTTCACAAGACAAGATGTTATTATTGAGCCACTTGATCGTCCCTGGTTCGGGAATTCTTGTTGTTGATCAATGAAAGTGTTTTCATAGATGTCCCTTTGACCCTGTTCTCAGTTTAAAGGTTGATGACATGAAAACATTTATTCTTGGTTGATCTTTTTCCTAGTATCCTAATATTATATTACAAGTGGGTAGTAATAGACAGATTATAAGTTGTTCATGTGAGGGTGGCTGGATATCATTATTTGGTTTTGATATTTTGGTGGGAAGAGGGACAGGTTTATTAAATGATCACCAACTAGTAATGTATGGTTGTTCTTTCTTTGCCATGTCTGAATGGTCTTCAATCTTCATTATTCCAAAGCTATAATTGGAGGGTCCCCTTTTCTCTTACTTGAAATTTGAGCAACATCCCTAATTGGCCCCTACAATTATTTTCTTGTACAAGGTTAAGGTGACTGCTTGGACCCATTCATCCAACTCTATGGATCATTGTTTATGATACAAACTCATACCAATGGTGTAGGGAATGTTTTCAATGAATTCATCTGCTAATTCTATTTTTTTTTAAGGTTTGTTTACAACATGAAACATATATCACAGGCCTTGAGAGTTTTTCTAATGATAAAGTTAATTTTAAGGGTAAATTATAATGAGTTTCCTTTTCGTTTGGTATAACTATGAATGCTTTTCATTATTTGGAAAATTATCAATACTAGTGATGTTTGATAAAATTATATAATCTTTGGGTGGAATCTTAGAAACTTTGTTCTTATTGTACTTTTTTCTTTTTTTTTTTAAATAAAAATTGTAAAAACCTTGACGAGGTGAATGAAAAAATTTTAAAAATCGCAAAAGATTTATCCATTTAGTCCACAAAAGAAATTTTAGAAAATTTCAAAAAACAAGTAAAGTTAAAATTCATAATCCACAAGGCCGGTCCATCACAAAAAATGAATAGAAACCTAAAAGAAACTAACGGATTTGGTTAGTGGTTAGACCGTCGTTGAAATTAAGCGAATACTAATAATTTGGGGGAATTACAATAACCCCTAAGGTGTGACATAATTATAATTACATTTTTTTTGTTTTAAAAATTATAAATACTCTCTGAGGTTTGTAACCATCTAATATATAATTCATTTTTATCTATTTTGATGGGTGAACTGACGAAAATATTCTTATGCAAATTGAATTATTTTTTATAATTTTTTAATTTTTTTTGGATAAAAATGCACAGAGAGAGGTTTACATATAAGAGTAATAATGTAATTGCTTCGGTTTATTTTTTTACAATTTTTTAAAAAAAAATCAAGGACAAAATGGATCATTTTAGGTCATTGATTAAAAATTACAAACTTTAGGGGATATCGGTAAGTTTTGAATCAACGAGACGGTATTTGTAATTATGTCAAACTTCAGTCATTATAATTCACCCTAATAATTTACCAAGTAGTATTTGTAATTATACAAAATTTCGAAAGAGCTTGTTGTAATTTACTCTTTCTTAATAATATTAACAAATATTTTTTTCTTGGGGTTGGTTTGGGGTGGGGGGTGTTAAAGTGCATAGGATTTATCGTGCATCAAATACAAAATGGGCCCTAGAAAGTGGGCCGATATCTTGGGCCTTTTTTTTTTCAATGCATTTAGATATGATTTACGTCAGGTTTATTTGGTTGGGGTGAGAATGGGTAAATAAGAAAACTAGAAATAAAAATGAATGTATAAGAAAATATTTAGTGTTTGGTTAGGAAGAATAGATAGAGGGGAAGTAAACTCGGATATATATGAAAACTATTCGGAGGTCAAATTTGTTTTCGTCTAAAATTCGGTGGAAAAGTGGCAATATAAAATCAAAAAGAGGAAAAAGTACATATTTTATTTTTATTTACCATATTACTTTATATATAATTTTCATCCAACTTTTTTTCCATCCTGTTGATAATAGAAAGATAATCAAGTAAACATGTTTTGCTTTTGCGTCTTTTTCAAAAAAAGTTATTGTTAATTGATAGTAATTTTTATTTTATTTAAATTAAATAAAAATATATAAACAATATGCATTTTCTTGTTTGATGAATAATTTTCTTGATAAGGTATTTAAATTTTTTATATACTAAAACTATTTTAGTATAATATTAATTTATTTATTTTTAATAACAAAATAAAAATAAATAGTTAATTAGTATAATTATAAAAATTAATCTTTTCTTTTTCGTACCAAATAAGGAGAAGTATTTGAAAGTTACTCCACTTTCAACCGTACCAAATAACTTAAAGGAAATTTATTATTCTTTTTCTCTCTCTTACCTTTTCACTTTTCCTCCCACTTTCACTTTTTCTTTTCTCTCACTTGAACAAAACGAATTCTTAATAATTTGAAAAAATAAAAAATAAATGACCTTTTGATTTTCAAACCTAACTTAATTGCTGCAAAAATTACCAGTAAATGGTTTAAGATTCATTAAGATTTAGAAACTATTAAAAATAAATGCAATGACTATTTCTTAAATTTGAAATGAAGGGCCACGAATCATTCAACGCAAATATACCCAGAAATAACATCCAAGCATATATTTGATTTGGGAATTTTATGATATTATGTTCGGATGGATGGATTTAAATGCAGGTATTTTAAATTTCTCATAATAAATTCTTTATTTTATGTTTGAATCAATAACAAATATGCGAAAATTCATTCATTTTAAATGCTTTTAGCCAAATCCAAATCCCCTTCCAAAGACAACATTAAATTTATTTGAATAACTTTACGTTAGAAACTGATTTTAAATCCTCTAGTTTCATGGGAGGACGGTTTGATGGATTTTGATTTACATATAAATTTATTTGTTAAACGGGAACAAACGTTAGGAATGGTTTTATGGAAGAATGATTTAAATATCTCTAATTTTATCTGATGATGATGATGATGATGATGATGATGATGATGATGATGATGATGATGATGATAATAATAATAATAACGGTAAATTATAACCACTTTTTCTAATGTTTGGCATAATTATAAATACCCCGCTTGAGGTTTGTAATTTTTAATCAAAGGCCTAAAATTGACCATTTTGTCCTTAAATTTTTAGTTAAAATTATAGAAAAATCAGTCGAGGCAAATTGCGTTTCTGCTCTTCTGTGTAAAAAATTTAAGAAACTTCTCATTGCGCATTGTAGTCCAATTTTTTTTAAAAATTAAATAAAAAATAATTCAAATTAAGGGCAAAAGGGCATTTTGGTCTGTTCACCCACAAAAATTTATGGAAATGAATTATTTGTTAGACGGTTACAAACCTCAAGAGAGTACTTGTAATTCCTCAAATAACGATGGGTATTTGTAAATATGTCAAACTTCAGGGGAGATAGTCGTAATTTACCCTGCTACTACTACTACTAGTAATCTATACTATTATAAAGAGAAGGGGCTTTATAGACACAAGGTGGAAGTTTTTATACCACTACACCAAATTATGATAATACCAAAAATACCCTTCAACTTCCCAACTCTATTCAAGTAATTAAGTTTCTTTGGAAAATTAATTACATCCAATTAATTACAGGTACTCAAAAATAAAATTTACTCCCATTTTATTTAAGTTTATTGTTAATTGAAATAAAAATAACATATTAGTATTTGTGTTGTATGTAATCATAATAGTCATTGTCAATATAATAAATATTCTATATACAATACTTTATTGATAATTAATGCATTACAAAAATTATCAAACAGTTTTTATATGTGAAGTCGTAAGACAATAATAAATTTTAAATATTAAAATAAATATGAGATTCAATAAAATAAAATTTTTATTAAAATTTATGTGCATATATACTTCGTGCCACAGTAATAATAATAAAGGTTTGGATATGGAACTGCTCAAGTTGTGGTGGGACCAATGAACCTCCAAATAGAGTGGATTGTTAGAAATCAGACCACCAACTTGGGGTGGGTGGTCAAGGTATTTGGTAACACAAACAATATTTAATTTGCCAATTCATCACACGTGTCTTCATCGCAGCACCGCGAGTCCA
This sequence comes from Sesamum alatum, assembly GCA_034509735.1. Lineage (NCBI taxonomy): Eukaryota > Viridiplantae > Streptophyta > Magnoliopsida > Lamiales > Pedaliaceae > Sesamum > Sesamum alatum. The sequence continues at coordinate 4,409,050 of JACGWO010000007.1, read as the reverse complement.
CCGTTTCTCATGCATTGCCGCCGGACACGACCAATACTATAAATTTAGAAGCGTTTTTTTAAAAGAAAATATGAGGAGCTTTTAATTTATTTTTGAAATTTTAAAAGCTCATTTATTTTAATCATATTAATTACATAATTATTATATGAATATTTTACGCGTCTAGTGATTTTATAATAAGATATAATTTTAAAAGCATTATTAATATTTTATAAAATATATAAATTTATAAAAATCTCTTAAATAAGTTGAAAACACCCCCTTAATTATTTTTCAAATTATCAATATTAGTAATTGAACAAATAGATAGAAATGCATCTAAATGGAGCATATGATACCTTTTCCAATTATGTATTTTATTAAACAATCAAATTAATTATTTCCCTACTAAAATAAATTAATTTACTCCTAACAAATTTAAACATTAATCTTTAAGCATATCTATACACAATCTTTTTGGTCATCCAACCAACACCAAATGATAATTAATCTCCTAATTTATCCCATTATTTTCAAAGTCAACTGTTCTTTCTTTTTTTTTTAAAAAAAATATCACGTAAAATATTATTGACGTATTTTAAAATTAGATCTGATTATACTAATAACACTATCTTTTAAAAAAAATTATAAGTACACCCTTCTAATTGTAGTAATTATAATGGCAAATTTTACGCGAAAACTCATTGAGTTACACTTTATTTTACGTCACGCACATACCTAATGTTCGAATACGAGACCTCCCATAAGGATGTTTTGTACCCGAATCATTAGGTTGTTGTCTTAGAGGGTGTACCTGTAGCTATACTATTATATAAAATAAATCCATTTTTTACTCACAAATGACGGTTAATAATATCGCCGCACCACTTTTTATAATGTCAAAAATAATCCTTAACTGATATGATAACTACTTTATTCGACTTTGTAAATTTTATATTAATTGATAAATTAATTTTTTTCTTTTCTTTTTTTTAATGTGATGTGTTAGTTTATATATTTTTCTCTTATTTATAATATATTTTAAAACATAAAAATTTATTTATTATACGCACGCATGAATAGCGTGCCACAACGGTTAGTTTTACAAATGATAGGAGGGTTCGTGTAATTAGACCTAACCCGAAGGGGTGCAGACATAATTATAAAAAGTAAAAGGAATTAGGAATTAAGAATTAAAAGTAGTTTATTCAAAGGAATTTTGAGATAATATACAGCAAAGGCAAACAGGGCCGTCCAATGTTGATTATCCTTAAACATAAAATACTAATAAGGAATTGGTACTATAATTATTGTTTAATCAACGAAATTGTTCTTGCAATTCCAACTCGCTCGGTCTCCGTCTCGGTCCTCCTCCTTTCACCGAGAGTCTTTCGCATACTGCTCATTCAATCCCAAGAAACAGGTACGCATACGCACGCCTTATGCTTTGTACACTCACTTATGCTGAAGAGAGCTGCAAGACGGATTCAATTCTTGGATTAGCTTTTCTGTTCTTGATATTGATTGTTTGCGATGAATTAGCTCGATTGTTGGGATTGAATCCGTGGATAATTCTGTTTGTGTTGGGGTTTCTGAGGATTTCTTTGATTGAGTTACTGGTTATACTTTAGTTTTTTTTTCTTCTCTTGTTATATATTATTGTAGAAGGTTAGGTATCTGGCTGTGTGTTTTGTGAGCTTGAGCTTGATGTGCTTTGTGGGATTTTCTCGGAGGTTTATGGGGTGTTTGTTAAAGAGGGTTTTGGGACTAATCTTTCTCTTTTAGTTTCTTTGTTAATTCATGTTGTGATTTTGGAGAGTAGTTTTGTAGTTATGTGTGACTGTGGAATGATAGAAAGTATGATTAGATCAGTTTGACCGATCGGGCGTCATGATTTACTTTATTGGGGTGATTTTGTTGTGCCTATAGGTGTGATGAGTTTTGAGATGATCTCCTTTTGTTATTCTTTAGTTTTCAAAATGAGTGTGACCTTATAGTATATACTTTTAGAATTGGTAGGACTGGTGATTCTGGTGGAATAGTAGATGGAGTATGATCACTTTCTTTGTCATTGAAGAGATAGTAAGAGGAGGATGATCATTGTGATTGAGCTGATTACTTGTAGTTGTGACTGAAGGGAATTGTGGATTTACAAGGGACCTGACTATGCAGACAGTTGAATTCATGCATAAAGTTGGATGCGGGGTAGAGATATTGCTAAATTCCTAGAATCTCATTAAACACTCGATGGTCATTTGAGGATAAAACCTACAACATTAAAGAATGAAGACAAAGACACACCATGACTTAAGTTAAATGGGCCCCTTATCCCCTGCATGAAATGTGCTGTAACCACTATAGTTCTTTTTCTCTAGTAGTAGAGTTTATACTAATATAGATTGATCAAACTTTAAATTCATGCTTGTTTGTTATCCACTTTCAACCTCTGAGATATATATAATGGAAATTCTCCTGTGGGTATGTATGCAAAATGGCAATTTCACTTTGTCTTACCTTCTTGTAATATTGAGCCTCTTCTGCTGTAAAGTGGTGTAATCTTTAAGAGGAGTTCATGTAACTATAGCTAGTTAATGACTGTATGATTGTTGAAAATTATCAAATATAGTTATGGCTGTGAACTTTTGCTCATTATCACTTACCTATGGTGTTATGTTTTTCTTGTAGAGAAGAGAAATAAGGATCAAAATGCCAGTGGCTTCAGGTGGATGAAAAAATTAATTATATAGAGATGGGAGGTTGTTGTTGCTGTGCGTCTAAGAGTACTGAACTTAATAGGTCACCCACGTACTTTCATGTGAGTGATATCTGTTGTCCCCAGCCAGTTGAACTTATGTATTAGTTTAACTGATATCTCTAGCCTGTATGTATGGTCTAAAGATCAAATGTGATTTTTTTCTTTTTCCTTTCTGATTGTTCTATTAATCTGCTATCTCCCTGGAAGTTTGATAAGTCAATATTTTGATAAAAGCAACAGTTATTTGGCTGATGTTAAACTGCCAATAAGTATGGTTTCCACTGAAGATTTGAAATGAATCTCAATAACATCTCATCTAACTGCCAATAGTATGTTAGGGGCAATTGATAGCAAGATGCTATGTTTCAGCGATTATAGAATTGTAGGTATTTTGGTGATTGGAGTACTGAATGATCCCATTTGAGTTGCTTTGATCGTAAAAGGATCTTGCAAGTCTTTTAAGCTTTGCACCGTGCCCCTGTTGCTCGAATTCATACTTTATTGCCTGAAGCAATTGATGTCTCTTGCTTCTTTTGCACCTTTCTGTATTCAGAATACGTTTTATCTTTTGACAATTAGTGTTTCTGTGATCACCGGATTAACAGACATCAATTTGCTCTTTCTCCCCTACTGATTTTGGAGCTCTTTACTTATGCTATGAGCGTTGCATATTCTCACCTGCTTCAGAGAAATTCATATTGCTGATATTACACTTATGCGTTCTTCATCGACATACCTTGACTTTCTTGTGGGGATGCCACTTGCTTGCAGTATCCAGTGTCGGAAGAGCGCGAACCATTGTCATCTCACAATGCAACAGTCTCTGCTCTCTCTACCGGGCTTTTGGTTGATACGAATCTAGATACCTCAAGTCCAGACACTTATCGGCCACCTCCTGCGCCCATACCTTATGAAACATATGTAGGACGCCCACCTACGCCATCAAGGAATCGAGAAGTCCCTGGATGTAAGACTGAAGTGGCCTTGGAAACCGCTCACGCAGAGGCTGTTGCAGACACTAATGCTGGCATCACTTTGGAAACTAAGGTAAAGAACTTTGAATCAGATGAAAAGGCAGAAATAGACATTGAGCTGGAAGCATCAAAAGAAGACGAGAAGTCAGATGAACTTAAGAAGTCCAGCAAACCTGTCCTTCCACCACTGCAAGATGAGGATGATACTTGTCCCATTTGTCTTGAAGGTGCAACGAAACTTACATACCTGCTTATCTTTAACTTAATAATGATCTCATCCTGCTTCATTTGAGCTCTACTCTTCTACTTTCTTTGCAGAATATGATGAAGAGAACCCAAAACTCCTAACGAAATGCGACCATCATTTTCATCTTGCCTGTATTCTTGAATGGATGGAAAGGAGTGATACTTGTCCAGTGTGTGATCAGGTTTACTTAATTGCTGTGCTCAAAATCTTTTTCTGTTTCTCATGAAATGTTTTGTTACCACAGAGGCACTGAGAAATTCTATATGTTTCATGGATGCAGGAAATGGTTCTCAGTCCTGCTGAATGAGAGTAGTTATTAGGACGTTGCATTTGGCCTCTTTAGCAAGAGCTAAGACGACGAATACATCTGCACAGTGGGTTTTGCGTCATGTCCCTATTACAGCATTTATTCTAGTTTTGCTTATGTTGTCTCTTGCGATGTCCCTTTTACTCGTTACTTTGAATTTGTGAAGATCAAGAGAAGAAAAGAAATCTGAACAAATCATTTTAACAAATGAATTTTTTTTGGCAAAGACTGCATAGGGTTTTAAGTTGCTGTGTATATACCATTAGGAGGCGACAAGATGAACATCAGGAGCAGGACACGCTGTTGTAAGAAAAAGAAAGTATTAGGACTATGTCGGAAGTGATTTGCATTGCTGCTCCATAGGTTTACTTATCTTCCTGCAGGTCCATCCATCGGTTGTTTTCTTCCCTTTTAGCAGTTTCCTAGGCTACAATTTGTTTCATCTGTATCTTGCCCTCGATTGAAGTTGAGGTTTCCCTGTTGCTCGGACAATTGTTGGACGTTCGTTATAAAGGTTTTATGCAGGCTTGTGTGTAGTAACTAGTGGTAGGAGGACTTGTTTGAATGGATTCATTTGTACAGAAGTTACAAATTAGAGATTGCAATCTCATATAGTAGTTGTTTGATGCTAATTTGCAGCTACTTTGGCCCGCCTTTGCCGCCCGCCTGCCTCCCTCCGTTTTCTGCCTATCTCCGGCAAACTTTTGCAGCTTAGCGTTATGAACATGAGATGAGATTTTTAGCTGAGTAGGTCATTTGAATTTGCAGGATTTAAGCTGATGGTTACTTGGGGCGTTCATGGTGAATTTTTAATTTCTTAAAACATTTTATAAAACATTCTAAAGTATTATGAGCTTATGTAAAATCTTTTAGCTCCCAAAATGAAATATTATGATTTTATAAATTATTTTGGAAAAAATAATAATAACAAATCACTGATTGAATTAATGTTGAAATTTTAATAAATTATCTCAAGTACTTGGTTTATCATTTGTGATATAAATCCCCCACCCAGGTTATACGGAAATGACTTGGATGCAGGTGTGTGATTCTCAAACTTAAGGGAATATTAGTGTAGCGTAGCTATCACTAGTTGGGCATTAAGGGATACAATATTTAGTTGGGTAAAATACAACGGGTCTTAGGTTTTAAAAATTATAAATGCCCTCTTGGAATTAAAAATTTCTAATAAATATATGACAGTTGATTATAGGAGTATTTATCTGATAATTATTAATTTCATGGGAGTATTTATAATTTTCGAACAACGAAGAGATATTTACGAACAATAACAAACCTAGAAAAACCTAATGTAATATACCCTACTTAGTTTCCTTCTCTTTTAAGCTGATTCTGAAAAGGAACATCAATCCCACTGCCCCTATTCTTTCTGCAGTTTTCCGACAATCCTCTACCTGTAAAATCTGTTTCTAATTTTTTTTTGGGGGGAGGGGGGTTTGCGCTAAAGGGAAAAATGCAAGCTACCCACCATATGATATGGGGTATGTGAAAAATGGTGAGATCAAGGTACAAAAAAGCGACTATGCAAACTCCCATAAGCTCGTTTTTTACCATAGTGAAATAAGAACTTTGAGGAAATTTAATATAATAGTATAATCTGAATAGCTCGGAGCAAAGTCATTTCTACAGAGCCTCCAATGAAATGTCACTGAATCCCAATAATTCGAGTATCAAATACCGACTGGTGGTTCTTGAATCTTGATAGATGGGGAAATAACAGTCTACAACCAACCATAAGTACTTCAATCAAAATGGCCAAAAAATTCCAAGAATCTAACAAAACCTATATCCAAAGGAAAACCATGACGAACCAGCCAGGAATCAAGAGAAAAGGATCGAACTAAATTAAACCCACTAGCTCTTGAGGAGAGTCTCGACTGTTTCAAAGAAAAGAGGAGCCAATTCCGGGTTTGGAGATTTTATCGCACATTTGAGGCCGGGGACACCAATGGCTGCTGTAAGCTCAATTAAGAAGGGGATTCCTCGAGGAAGCTTGGCCGAGAGATACAACACGTCTTGATTTGAGTGCTTGCGCTTGGCAATAAAGAACATGTTGGATGCAGCCAGCCGGTCTAAGGTTGCTTCGACACTGTTCAGCACAACAGCTGGAAAGTCCCTCGAAACCTCGTTTGAATCAGGCAATGATTTCCATGTCTGCAAAATAGACGGGTCAAATGGATCAATTCCCATTTCCCACAAGTTACTGTTGAAGAGCTCATAAAACAGAACTTGGGTGGGGATTAGCAGTTTTGCATGCCCACTCATGAGCAACTGAATTTGGGTGGGATTTTTAATATAAAATTTCAGGGAGTACAGCAATAAAACTAAGGTGGCTATCTTATGAGTTCAGATTTCTATAATAAGAGAAAAACGTATAAGCATTAAAATCATCTATTTATTACCTTATAACCACAGTGAACAGAGATTCAATATACTACATACCTCAAGAAATGTGGATCGCTCCATTCTTCCATCCTCGGAGAAGAGTACATTCAATGAGATTTTGTCATTGAAATACCAGACGGGCTGTTGACTATTCTTCACAGCGACCTGCAGAAGTGTACTTGGTGGACCGGGGGATATATTCTGGAACAGAACCATAGGCAGAAGAGTGCTCGTGGATGTGCCAGGTTGCAATTGGGGAATCTGGTTGACATCAGATATCAGATCATAAACAACAAACCAAAAGCTGACATATCTTACACAATAACCAGTACATACCTGGAGAGGTCCACCTGCAGCAAGACCAAATGTATTCTTGTTGAACTGAATCATAAATCCATCAAGTGGAGTCTGAGAATTGTTCTCAAATAGCATGCTGTAAAATATCTGGCCATCTCTTCTTATTAGCTGAGCACTGATTTGTAGGCCTTGACCAGTAGGTGCGGGTAATAGAACTGGCAAGGGAGGTCTGCAATCAAAGGCACAATATCATGAACATCACCCTAGGCACATCTAATTAAAAACTCTTAAATGCATCTTAAAGAAGGGGCTGCAACTAGAATATGGTAAACGAACCCAGCAGGGCTTGCAGGCGTATCAATGGAGACGATGGCACTGTTATTATCCATGCCCATCAGGTCAAGTAAATCAGGCACGGGTGCAGGAGCAGCAGCTGGTTGCCTTGCAGCGGCAGGCTGCACATTACTCGTGGTGGCCGGTGATGATGCACCTATATTGGCTGCATGAGCGGGGGATTCAGAATACCCCCCTTCATTTCCATCAGGGTACTCCTCTTCCTCTGTTCTTGAAACGGTTTTGATACGAGTTACAAATGCATCTGGGGGCTTGTGGTAGACAGAGGATAACGTGGCAATGTTGGCAAGAAGCTCATCCAGCAGAGAAGGCTCAAGTTGATTAGAGTCATCACTGATCACAGGCTTTTCGGCTAAAACAACATCCTTTGCTGCCTGAAAGATCAGAGAACATCCATTACTTGAGTATGCACAGAAACCACCTTATTGCTTTAAATGAAGAAATTTATCCTCGCCTACGTGCAATTCTAGAAGAAAAGATAGAGATAATGTTAAGACCAGAGATCTGTTCCCTAGGAACAAACACTGATGACCCAAGCCATTCCTAGGTCAGCAAGTATGGTATCTTCAACATGGTCAACCCAAGATATACTTGAACCAAAAAACTCTCAGTAGCAAGCACTGTTTCCAGTGCTCCACCAAAAGTTAACAACAATACACCGAGCACGACAACCATTCATCCCAAGCAGAAAATACAGGTGACAGGACATAACAACTTCATAATGCATGAGAAAGAAACAAAATAATCTTGAGATAAACGAAGATCCATGCAGAATATCATGAAATGAGATTCACTGTCCCATCCTCTCAATTCAGATGAATTCATTCGTATCCCCCAGGGCAGGTTGCAAAAGTTGTTTTATCTTCTTTTTTGTCCTGTTTAAGCCTAGTGCAAGTGCACTAACAGAAAGATGCAACATTCTAACAACAGAAACTTCATTTGGTCAAAAGAGAAGTATGAGAAACTGGAATCTCATGAAGCAATAAAGCAGCAGCAAATAGTACTTGCATACCTCAGGATCAGTTGAGAGGAGTCGCCAATATATGTATGCACGATCTCTAAGATCTGGATTGTCTGTCTCAACAGTTGCATTATTCAGAACAACCTATTAATAAGATTATAAAGCAAGTCACGCTGGGGAGAAGCATTTTTAATTAGGGAAAAAGGGAAAAAAGAAAAGACAATTCCTAATTCAACGCCCAAATTATGAAAAAATTGAAACTGCCAAAGTATCCATGACTCTCAATGGAAACTCAAATATTACTGGATTGCCCCACCATTATTAATAACAAAAATAAAACTGAAGGATAATCCTGAAATCATTGTTTTGACCAACACTCCGTCTTCCATGCTCTAGGGCCTAAAATCTTTAATTTCAAACATCAATTTCTCTGACATTAGCATAACTGAAAAACAAGAAACCCTGCTAATATTTTACACTCAGCTACCGAAGTTGCGCTGACATTATTGCAAAACTGGGCAGATCAAGAGGAACTACTATGTGCATTTGAAGGCCATGCATAAGATGCAGGGAGGCTACAACACGTACCTGGATCATCTGTTGTGGGCCTTCGGTCGGCTTCTTAAGAAAAAGTTTAACTGTCGCTGTTAGCAACTGCAGTTGAACTTGTGGAGGTTCCTCCGGAAAACTCTCCAAAAAGCTCTCCAAGAGCTCATCAGCATTATCAATTCTTTCAGCATATTCACCAATTATCCAGATCATTGATGCCTGGAAAGAATGAGATATGAGGACACTCAAGGTCACATCATTACCTCTTAAAGAGAACACAAAGATGTGAACCCAAAAGATTCATGTTCTGTGAAATACCTTCGCCTCTGGCTCATCCAAGGTGTCTAAGCTCTCACAAAGTGTAGCAATTATGGACTCATAGCTGAAAGAAAAGAAAATAGTGTTATGTTGAAAAGTACAAGAATCAAATTGCACCAATACACTTGACAAGGCACAAAAACATAAAAGTAGCAACATACGTGTTTGGGTATCTCCTAAATATATCCTTAATCACAATAATAGCTTCTTGAACAACATAGTTTACTTTGATCTTTATCAACTCAAGTAAGACACTTATACACCGTTCAGCTGCTCTCTCTAACTTGATGGCACAGCGTCCAATTGCACGGACAGCTTTTCTGACAAAATCTACATCGACTTCCGTAGCATACTCTTTGAATTCCAGTAGAACCTGAAAGTGTAGATGAAGAGAGCATTACAGGGAACCAGATCCAATTAGCACAAAGATCAATAATGCAATCTGCTCCAGCCAAACCAACTTACCTGGTCAATATTTCTGTCAGAAGCAAGCTTTATCATGATTTCTAACTTTTCCATCTTCACATAAATTGGATCATTGTATTTGCAGAAAAATACCTTGATGGCAAAGAAAGCAATAATTTATGAGTTCACTACTGTATAACTTTGTGTATGTGAGGTAATGAGACATTAATTACCTTGATTTCATGGGCAAGAATAGTGGGCCGCTTTTGGACAATAAGGTTTATGTTCCGCAATGCAACATACTGAATCTCTGGTTCTGCAGAAAGCAATGTCACAAGAGGTGGGGCCATTTTTTTGCAAAGGTTTCTCACGACGTCAGTGCTGGTGATCAGTTCCATTTGCAAAAGGATCATCTGCAATTGAATTCCACAAAGGTTCATATGATTAATGGTAATGGAAAGAAAAGGTACAGTTAATTTTTAAAAACTGATAAATGGTGATAATAAACAAGAAAGCCAATACAGGTGGAAGTGCTATTTGTCTTCCAAAAATTCCACAAGGGCAAAAGAAAAAGAACTACCGTTCATTGTTAAAAAACTGATGAATGCTGATGCTAAAAAAGAACAGAGAATGAAAAGCATAACAGATGGGAAGACTCCCTATAATAATACTGGAAAATTAAAGTCTAAAGGCAGAGATTAACCTTGACAGCTGAAAGAACAACGGCACAATTTGCATGCTGTAACCGTGGAGTAACTCTCTCCACTATATTTTCAGCTTCACGAGCATCAGCTGCTTTATATTTAGAAAGAGCATCCAAAATAAAAACTTGACCCCACCTAAGTTGGTAAAATATCAGGGCACAGTCATTGAGCAGAACAGAAGTGGGATCTTATGATATGAATTAAATGCAAAACCAATAGTCTCACAGACCATAAGACAAAGCAACATCATAACACACTTTAAAACATAGTATGATTAAAAGGTTCTATCAGATATGTGATGTATTCCCGGAGCAATAAACCGAAAGCCTCCATGTAATAAACACACACTCTAAACACCAAAATTTATCACTCATCTTGGCAATCACTGAGATTGTTCAATTCAACATCATATCAGAAAATGCAGGAAAAAGACAACATGGAACATTGTCATGTTCATCTCTTCTTGAGGGGGTTTTAGGCACATTTAAGACGAAGGTAAGGCATCATATTTACACCTTCAATCTATATCTAGATGCAATTAACAACTCTGAAGTAGACTAAACTTAACATAAAACACATAAGTAAGCAATGATAAATATGAGTGACTGCATGTGTGGTGTGTGTATGAGTTTATCCTTGAAGTAAATGCCAACAAGCCATTTGCTATCGTACTCTGTGCACTCGTTCAGAGCAGTGAGAAGCTTTGTGAGTGTGCTACTGGTGATCTCAAAGATGGGTCTGCTGCTGGTCTCTTGAATCTCCGCAAGTGCAGCAACCGCATTTGCGACGACCATTGGGTTGTTGTCCGATATTAGATCCTTAAGGGCATCCAGGAAACCTCTATCCTCCACTAACTCAGCATTAATGTCATAAAGTTTAGCAACACATATAGCTGCCGTCTTGCGAACATATGGGTCATCATCCTGATATGAAGTTAGGCAGCATAAATTGCAATAGCTTAGTTTGTAATTCACCAAACATTAGACACGTTCTGTTATAGTAGAACTAACATGAGAGGATTAATAAGCAAACATATGGTAGATTATAGCATGTGCAATTACCTTGAGACACCGCTGCAAGGGATCACATAAATACTCCGTTATTTTATCAACACGAATGCATCCCATTGTCCTAACAGCCAAAGCACGGATCAAAGGATTTGGGTCCTGGGAGTCCTGGAGAGCATGTTCACATGAAATTTTAGCCTTTAACTCTAGCCACCTTCCAATTGCTTCAAATACAGATGTGACTTTTGGTCATGATCAGAAACATCTTTAGTGTATTTTAAAGAATAGCTGGTTTTACTCACAAATGACAGTTAATGATACCATTAGCACCAAATCTTACAACCATGCCCCAATCATCATACTTCCAACAAAAATGATATGAATAGTTTAAGGTGTCAACCGAAATTTCAGTTTCCACAAAAATATCCTACCTCCTATAATTAAGCAACCACTCCACTTAACTTACCTCATCCCACAGCCACATCCCCTCATTCATTCATCTACTAGAAACACCACTCCTAACGTAAAACTCACTCTATCATGAGGAGACATTAGATGAGTATGAGGGCTCAGCAAAGGTAGGTAACAGAAATAAGTGACGAGTGGTGACAGTATTTCCATTGATGAGATTCAAACATATGTAAGGGAGAGGAGGCAAGAATAATTGAGAAAAAGATTCTAGGAGCGATTCCTTTCTCATTCTCCTTTCGGCGACTATCAGTTGATAAGTATAAATTTTATATGATTGGAGAAGGAAATTTTTTTCTTTTTTTGTATTTCCTAATTAATCTGTCAATTGTTTACTATAAAATAACTCATCGGCCATTGCACGTCTAAGGTCAAGAAAGTGCAAGCAACAGTTTCTACTTATCCCCTAAATTTAACTGGTCATGTGTATTACCTGAAAAACCAAGCCTACAGTGACCTAACTCCAGGAAACTCTAGCAATCAGGTAAGTTCAAATCAAGTATCTAGTGAAACTAAATGTAGAGCAAATTTAAAAGAACAACAGCACAGCAACAAGCTAACAGAAAAATGAGTAGGATGCCATCCTAAAAAGATTAAGCTTAGAGAACCTCCACAAATAATAGATCTTGAAACTCCGTCATACTAAATCATCACGAAATATATTATCCGAAGGCATAAATTAAGGTTCAAAAGAGAAGCCAGCCGTTTGTTCTGCCTAGATGTAAGAGATAAAAAGCATAATCATTTGACTCGGCATTGACGTAATTGTATCTGATATATAGCCCATAAAAAGATCAACACGAGGAAACCATCGAACAGACAACTATAAGTTCTACAGTAGATTCTTTTCCATATTGCAGTCACCTCAAAGGTTGATGTGAATACGACACCTACCATAACTTACCACAATCACTAATTTTCCTCTGGCCTTGTCTTCAGCTTTACCAACACAATTTCTCAAAATCTTGAAACCCGTTCTCAAAGTTTCTCTTGCTGTAATTGATACAGTAGATTAACGCAGAACATAAAAGCAAAAGGTTCATTGAAATTGGTTAATCCTAAAATTAGGTTAGTTCCATTTATGCTTAATTGATTAGAATATCAATAGTTTCTTTTCTAATTATATAAGACTATACCAGTTTTGATGTTTGGAAACAGGACCATCACTCAAACTGTAAAATCACCAGCATGACATGTCACTGTTACTATGGGACCTCTCTATCTCTCTCAGACACAGACCAGTGTTGATGTGCATAACTTGTAAGAAAATTTGCTACTACTCTTTCTGTCTTTCAAAGCTCTTGTTTCTTTTCTGGATGCCCACAATTCTATTTTCTTAAAGCAATTAACTTCCCAGGTTACCTGTGACAACTCTTGGTAATTTCAAACAGCTACTTCTGAGGAGAAACCTTATAGATACACCAATTCGATTTTTCAACTCTCATCTAAAACTCCTGTCAAATAAATTAGCCATTTCAATCCTAGATGAACTGATGAAGGGAATTTCCTCTTGTGATTTGGCAAAAAGGTACAGCCTCCTCTTACTTGTGTTTGGATCAGTCCTCAAATGAGGGAATAAATTATGAAAAGAATCTTAAGCACCAAAACTGAAAGTCACAGGAGTGAAACTCATTGTTAAATTAAAGTGCAGTTGCCTTTTATTTCAATAATTTACATGTCGGCCAAGAAGGACCCTGGTTTCTCCAATCCTTGCCACTCAGGGCACTTCTTGGTGTACGACTGAGTTTTCTGGTTATACTTAGGTGTTCCAACTTGTTTGTCCTATACTTGTTTCTTGACCTCAAAGCAAGTTAGACCATTTTACACGAAGGAAGCACTAAATGCAAGAAAAAATTATCAAAATGTACCGACTATTTGAATTTTGTTGATCAGAGTATAGAACATATATCTCAACAACCAACTTAAGAAAGAGAACGGGAATCTCAACTTGGCAAAAGATTCTAAAACCAATGTTCAAAAATTTTCGGAATAAAATTAACTGTCTGAAACTGAAGTCATGCTTTACCTTGACAAATGTATTTACGGCAAGAATAGCAAGATCAGGCTGGCTCTTTGCATAGTTGATGAGATACAAATACACAAGCTTCTTGAGCTCCAAATTCTCGGTTTGCATGCAATTTACAACATCTGTAAAGAGTGAGGATACATCCTTCCCTACAGTCATCGCAGCAATCACTTTCTTAACCGCATCCTTTCTCTTATCCTGCAACCAAATCAGTCAAATTGATAAAACGGTGTCACAATTCCATGTCAAAAGAACCAAACACTAACCAAAAGCTTGTGTTTCACATGAGAAAAACCAAATGTATAAAATCAATTAACTATGCTTTAATTATTAAGTATGTATACAGTTCAATAGTTACACAAGTCAAATTAGGGTAGGTCATACAATCACGTCACTAAACCACGCCGATCAGATACAACAATGAAAACTCCACACGATACAAATCATAAATCAAACTGAAAAATCAGTAGATCTAGCTTTGATTAATTCCAAATCCACGGAGAAATTATCGATACTAACCAAATAATAAAGCCATCAACAGGCAGATCATGCACGTACTATTGAGAAAAGTTTCACAAAGAAAAAAACTAAGCAGCAACGCATTAATTCTGAGTAATTTAAACGGACACACGCACAGATGAAAATTGAACAGCGGAGACGAACCTTATACTGAGAATTGAGTTCTTCTTTGAGCTCGGGAATTTCACCCTTCTTTGTAGTGGAGAAATATTTCGAATCGTGCCCACTCATTTCTTTTCACTTCGGATGACCCCTGGCAAAGCTATGCTTCCGGCGCTGTGAACAGAAGGAAGTAGAGAGAGAGAGAGAGAGAGAGAGAGAATGAGAATTGAAGACAGTGGTGGGCTGGACCGGCTGGTAATGAACCGGGGTGCATCTGAGTTGGCTTTGTTCATTTTCGTTTCCAGTCAAAAAATATTTATTTTTGGTACTATTCTATAGGAATATTGCAAAGTTGACACTATACTTTTTTAAAATAGCACAATAGGTCCCATATAAATGGTCTCATCTACAAAGTTAAGTATTTCAGTTAACTTTTGAACGAAAAAGCTACATATAGAGCATATGGTTATTAAGTCTGGCTTTTGGCCGCTAAATGTCACGTGAAATGTATGTGGGAGTACTGACTTTGCAAATGAAGACGTTTATATGGTACCAATTTATGTTGTTTTGAAAAAATATGATACCAACTTTACGATGCCCTTATAATATTATACAAAAAATAAAATTTTCTTCCAAATTGAACTACAAAAATAACAATTCACTCAACAAAAGAAACAACAAAAATTATAAATCAAACAACAATAAACCATAGAGATAATAATGAATTCATTAAATAAAAATATACTTTAAATACTAACCTCTGTGGGCAAATTGTAGTTTTGGTCCTTATACTTGGGAGCAAAATTGATTTTGATCCCTTAATGTTTTGAGCCGTATTTTTTATCATTATCTTTACAAATTATTACGATTTTGGCCCAACCGGTAAAATTGGAATTAACAGAGTTGGAGAACACGACAGTGCTGTAAAACACAATCTGGACGTGTTCTCCACTACCATTTTGACAAATTTTTCGCAGTCAGGAGTGAACAACACGACCTAGCTGTGTTCTAGAATTTACATGGGCATGTTCTCTTAATATGGATGTGTGAAGGGGGGGGGGGGGGTGTGAGAATCTTTTGAACAGGAGAATAAATCCCAAATGCAAATGGCCGAGTAAAAGTGAGATTCAAAGGTATATGAGTGATATCCTAAGAGTGGGGAACATGATGATGGTATTACATCGGCAGGGTGACGACGGTGATGACGGATTGCAAAGGAACTGAGATGTAAGAATGTTAGGGTAAATGAGGAGGTGCGTAAGGGCACATGATTAGGCTAACAGGAAAACGGACCAGAGGAAGTTTGGTTAGCCGGAAGAGCCGTCGGAAAATTTTTTGGGGGGATCGACAATGGCGGCGGAACGACGACGCCAAAGCTTGCGCTAGAGACAGAACCTAGGCGAAGTGAAGAACACGACTGTGTTATCCAAATTCCATTAATTTTAACTCCAATTTTAATAGTTGAACAAAATCATAAAATTTTGAAAACTTTATGAACCAAAATATCGCCTAAAGGGGATATTGCAGAGTTGGCCTGGTATCGTACTTTTTTAAAATAGCAGAATCAAACAATATATACGATTTATTTCGCAAGTTAGTACTTCCGTCAACTTTTCAAGGAAAAACCCACGTTTAGAGCATATGGGCGTTACGAATGGATTTTTGGTGGCCAAATGCCATACGAAATGCACGTGGTGAAGATAGGGTTAACAAAGTACTAACTTCGCAAATAGAGCCGTTTATAGATCAATAAGTGTGTTATTACCAATTTTACAATATCCCATATAACATTGTATCAAAAGTGATTTTTTCTAATTAAAAAGAAACATGCAGAATAGTTTTAAGAAATACGATTAAAAAATTATATTGCTTAGTAATGAAATTAATAATTATTTATTATTCTACACCAATCAAAATAATTAATTATCGTATAAGGTACTCGTGATTGCAACTAAAATATTATAACAATTATTTTTTACTACATATTATAAATGTCTTATATAATCACATTGGTACATATGATATTATCGGATTTTCCTAAAATTGAGACCCTTTACATGACGCTCGAGGTCGGGTAGTTCCGATCATCCGATTCAATAGGGTTCGGATTATTTTATCATTTTTTAAAAAGTATTTTAAATTTGAATAATTTGATACTCCAATATTTTTTTTTCAAACCGACTATCATACAGTATTTTTATACTTGATTTATCCAATCGACTACCCAAACATTTTTAGTATCCATACAAGAACGTTTACAAGGAACAAGATTGGGGAGGGAAAGGTCCGAACACCATGATCCGAGACCCACTCCAAAAATCATTTATTGTTAATGGGTCGATTTAAATCAAATTACTTAATATTTGATTGAAATCAATCGATAAAAAATCATTTGAATTCGATTTGTTAAACTTAAAAAATCAAACTAGAACACAATTATTTGTTCAATAAGTTTCGAACTCGATTTAATTAGTGTAAAAATAATAAAATATATTTTAAAATATCAAATTACTTAAAATCGATATATATTTGAACAAATTAAAATTAATATGAACTCGATTACATTAACAATTGAATTAAATTCAAACTCAATTTTTTAAATTTAATAATAGTTTAAATAATTTTAAACAATAATGAATTAATGTTTTCTCCCTAGGCTGGTGAGAGGGGGTGCCGCTAGAGTGTCTCTCTCCGTGTGTGTGTGTATATAAAGCCTGAACGGGATACAATACATCTTTCCCGAAACTTAGCTCAAGAACTGCTCCCGAAACATGAACGGTATTTCTACTACAATAACTGTCATCAAGTTTAGCAAACTAAGCAAATAATGTAACTGTAATTTTCACGCAGATACACTTAGTGATACTGATTACTGAGATTGATTGGGAAACTTTAAACGTTGATACGCATAGTTTGATATGAATTTGCTTCGAATTTCAGGCGACAAGGGTCGGCCGAGCAAGAAGTTCAAGTTCTCGAAGGTTGTTACAGTTTTCTGCTTCATTAATTTTAGTTTCTACTGCTAGTTTTACTTATCTGAAGTTATTTTTATCGGAAATTAGGAGAATTTATTGTTTTATGGTTTCGAAGTGCAGGAGGAGAGTCGGGCTTCAGCTGTCGAGGGTGACTCTCATTTCATGGAGGATTTGGATGATGATATACGCGATGGTACTAATAAACTGTAGTGTAGTTCGGTACTGGAATTTCCGAATGGTGTTGCTCTGTCTCCTGAATTGCCTTAATTTGGATGCTGTGAATTGGTTGAATTATTTGATTCTTTGTTTAAGGTGAAGGGAAGAAGAGGGATTTCTCGAAGTTGGAACTTAAACCCGACCATGCGAATCGGCCTCTGTGGGCTTGCGCGGATGGTCGAATATTCCTTGAGACGTTCTCTCCATTGTATAAACAGGCCTATGATTTCCTCATTGCAATTGCTGAACCCGTTTGCAGGTATAATTTTTGGGTCACTTTGATACAATTATGCGTTTATATGTGGTTTTTATATTATGAAAGTTTGCAGTTGATGGTAATTAGAAAGATAAAGATGGACGTGGACTGGCAAATGCTTTACCACTATTATACCATGATGCATCTGTTTGTCAGATACCATACCATGCGGGTCATTGCAGAAAGGATACTGCTACTGACACTAGACAATTTTTTTGATAATGTGGAAACAAACATTTCAAGTCTTCGAACTATATCAGAATTATCATAAGAGTGTAACCAGACACGTTTCTCTTCAACAAAAAATTCGTTATTGAGTTTCCACGCTTTAACTTAATCAATACTATGGTTGCATGTCAATTTTTTTCATTTATATCCACTCATTACACTTAGCTGATTCCACACATAGTTCTGTAGAATTTTTGAAAATTTGATAACAGTGGTCGCTGGAAAAGAGACAGAAAACAGAGGAAAACTCTCTTGACCTGCCTGGCATATACATAATTTCCGCAGCAAAATAAACAATACTTAGTCATAGGCTTAATCTGCTCTTCCTATGCATTTTTAACTTTTTTGTGTGCAGTTAACTGTTACTAAAATGGTTTTTTTTCCTCCCAAGAAAAACTACTGAGAGTCGGTGGGGGATTTTTCGGGGTCCCCTCCCATCTAAAGTTACTAGGTTTGGTTTGATGCTCTATTCTTCAACAGGCCAGAGTCTATGCACGAGTACAACTTGACCCCACATTCTTTATACGCTGCGGTTTCAGTGGGACTTGAAACAGAGACCATTATTTCTGTTCTGAATAAACTGTCGAAGACTAAGCTTCCAAAAGAGATGATTGATTTCATACACAGTTCTACAGCTAATTATGGCAAAGTGAAGCTTGTGCTCAAGAAGAATAGATACTTTGTGGAGTCCCCATTTCCAGAGGCAAGATATTTTTATCTTGCCCATTCTTGTATTGGAAGAACACTTGGTTGCTACCTATAGATTATTGAAATATGGTTATTTTCAGGTTTTGAAAAGGTTGCTTAAAGATGAAGTCATAGGACGAGCTAGAATATCCTCTGAGGTATGTGCTTAGTGAGATTTCTTCATTATCATTTGATCTTATCGTTGACTAAGTTTTGCATGTCAGAGAATAGAATTTGCCTATATGTTTTGCTGATAACTCAAAGTCAAAGCACTTTTGTTGCTGTTCCAGGGAATTCATGGAAGTGATGAGTTTACAGTTGGCAAATCAGCGGGTGAAATAGAAGGGGCGCATGATGAATTGCTAAATGAAGCCGAGTTGGCAGCTGCAGCTGAAGAAAAAGAAACTCATTCTTTTGAAATTGACCCTGCTCAGGTACGTTGGTGCGCAGTCTTTTAGGTTGACTGTGGTAGCCAGATATGAGCATCTTCACAATTTCTATTGCTTCTGAAATATTCATGTTTCATCTGGCCGCTGTGGTTGGGTGATTTGTCGTATATTGCACGTGTTTCTCTTATTTCTTGGTCCAGTGTAATTTTTTATGCCTGTATAGTATTGTGTTTGTATATATGCTTTTCATGGAAATATAGTGAACCAATTTATCTAGTTCATTTATGTAGGTTATGTGTAGGAAATCATAATAAATGGAGCTACTTTTTGGCAAACAATCGCAGTCGTGTTTTGTTGTGTGGATGGTACTTATTGAAATTGACAGCACCACCTTAGGGTTGGGAAACAACTTACCAACTTTTGCTCATACCTTTTGTGAAGGTAGTCTAGTTACATTCTGCATGTTGATAATGCAAGCATATGCATATTTCTAAAATATTATAGCAGGTTATTTTAGTGAGGAGCTGAAAACAATACTCTTGTTCGTCATATACATGATTAAGACTTCTGGCGATAATAGTCGCCCTAGTTTCTTCGGTGATTTTCTAATAATGCCTCTCGAATCTGGTCGAAAATCTGCTGTGATTAATTAGGAAATCATGTCTTTTTTTGTCTTTCCATTTTATTGATGGATCAGTTTTATGTAGTAAATGTGACAAACATTTGGATTCACATCATTGCTTTCAAATTGAATGATCTCATTGCATTAACGGTTTATCTACTCTCACAGGTTGAGAATGTAAAGCAGCGTTGTTTGCCTAATGCTCTAAATTATCCCATGTTGGAGGAGTATGACTTTAGAAATGATACTGTGAGTGCCTCCGTTCTTCCCACAATCAGAGCTTATGTTGAAGACGGAGCTTGACTTCAGAAATTACAGCTGGAGAAGCTCCACCTATGATTCAGGTAGTACTGAACAGTTGGTTATCCGAAAGCTCCATTGATTATGGTGGGTATTGCAGGTTAATCCTGATCTTGAGGTGGAATTGAAGCCTCATGCACGACCGCGGCCTTATCAAGAAAAGAGTCTGAGTAAGATGTTTGGAAATGGTAAGGTCCTCCTGTCCACACTGTTGCCATCCCATTGTCTTCATTTTTGGTGCAGCACATTTGTGTGCCATCACTTTATTTACATTCATAACCAATCATAAAGTTCAGGCTTGTAATCTAAGTGACTTTATGTTCGGAAGTTGAGGGCTGACAAGTGCTTTGGGAGGTGCTGATCCTGGGAGGAAAAATAAATGCCAGTTTGACATTTTTGTTTGGGGATATCTACTTTCTGAGAGTGTTTTGAGATTGCCATGTCTTCGTACCATGGGTGTACTATACACATTTATACAATCTATGGAACTGGATTTTCTTTTATGCAGTTTTAAATTCATAAGAATAGATTATAACTTTTTGCCTTCACTTAGCACCTAGTTTTGGTCCTATGGGATTTTATGTATTTCCTCTGCTTCTCTCACTCTAAGAGGCTTTGTTCTCCGCCCCTTTCTTCATTCTTTCCTTTTCTTCTAGGGGTGGGGTTGTTATGTGTTGATGAGGAAGGATTGAGGACTAGGTAGTGAGGACATTTGCCCCAACATCACCTTCCTTCCTCTTTTCTCTTTCTGGGTCATGACGCTTTATCATCCCAACTTCACGTAGAGTTCTTCTAACGCATCCATATACATTTTCCTCATTTTTTTGGGTAAATTTCATATAAATTTTTGTTATTGGGTGATCTATGCTGAACTGCTGGAGGCGTAATTATGGATGGAGGTTTGTAACCTATGCCTCAAAAAGATATAGATCTGTCCATGAATATCTTCAGCAGCAACAAGTATCTATTAGTTTATGGAAGTATTTAGTTTCCTTTTCGAGCTTTCTGCTGTCTTATATGACAGTTCAGATAGGAACTTTTATGTTGCTGCTAATTCAAAATTCTGTCATTTTAGGGAGAGCGCGTTCTGGAATCATTGTGCTACCATGTGGCGCCGGAAAGTCTTTAGTTGGCGTTTCTGCAGCCTGCAGAATAAGAAAGAGTTGTCTTTGTTTGGCTACAAATGCTGTATCCGTAGATCAGTGGGCTTTCCAGTTCAAGTTGTGGTCAACCATTAAAGAGGAGCAAATCTGTCGTTTCACGTCAGACAGCAAAGAGAGATTCCGTGGCAATGCTGGGGTGGTGGTGACAACATATAATATGATTGCATTTGGTGGAAAACGTTCTGAGGAAGCTGAAAAGATCATTGAAGAAATAAGAAACCGTGAGTGGGGATTGCTTCTCATGGATGAGGTAAATCGTTTTTGTAAATGGCTGAAAGTTTTATCCTTGTATTGCATACAGATTGTGTGATGATGCATACATGTCTATTTTTCTTTCAGGTGCACGTGGTCCCAGCTCACATGTTCAGGAAGGTCATCAGTCTTACAAAATCTCACTGTAAACTTGGGCTTACTGGTATGTCTTGAACAAGGTTATAAAAACAGATTTAAATATATCATTCATGCATATCTGCTGCCAGATCACAGCACTTTGTTGACCAACTGAATTTGCAGCAACCCTTGTGAGAGAGGATGAAAGGATTACAGATTTGAACTTCCTTATTGGTCCAAAGTTGTATGAAGCAAATTGGTTGGATTTAGTGAAAGGAGGATTCATTGCAAACGTTCAGTGTGCAGAAGTCTGGTGCCCAATGACAAAGGAGTTCTTTGCTGAATATCTGAAGAAGGAAAACTCAAAGAAGAAACAGGTTAGTTTTGTCAAGGAGAATCTGAATATTTGGTCCTTTTTTACTCTAATATGATGATAATCATTCTTTCAAAAGTGCATGCTCGATGGTTTCTGATAAGCTCCTTGAGGACAATGTTTAGAGGTTTGAATTATGTTACGTTAACCAGCGTTCGTATCTCTTTACAGAGGAGAATATTTGATTTCTTTTTGTCATGGAGTCTTATAGAGATTTTTTTTTTTTTGTTATAAATTGTGAGACTCTGTTACCTGGTAATATAGATTTCTTCTTATGGAAGATTCTTTTGTTCGCCCTTTTAAGTCTGCCTCTTCTGACACTTGTTTTCTGTCTACCCCAGGCTCTTTATGTGATGAATCCTAATAAATTCAGGGCTTGTGAGTTCCTCATCCGGTTTCATGAACAACAGCGGGGTGATAAGATAATAGTGTTTGCAGATAATCTTTTTGCACTGACAGAGTATGCAATGAAGCTTCGGAAACCTATGATTTATGGTGCCACCAGGTTTGTGTGTATTTGTTATTGTTTGAGATTTGATTTACCGATGCAATTTGAATCAGATGTTATAAACTGGACTCGTTCCTTAATTTGCAGCCATCCTGAAAGAACCAAAATTCTTGAAGCATTCAAAACCAGTCGAGATGTGAACACCATTTTCCTGTCAAAGGTATGGTACACGTTATTTGTTAACCGTACCTCTATTGCCTGGAAGCTGTGTAACCAATTTATGCTTTTCCTGGTGTCATTATGGTTGGCTGTATGTGCAATTGCGGTGGATAGTTAAGGATTATCGTTCATGATGTTCACTGGCAACATCATCATACATGATTGGTTCTCTTTTGATATTGAGTCAAAAAATTTCCAACCTTATAATGGATTTCAGCTTCTTGGAGTTCTGTCTGTGGAAGCAATGATAGACAGGCCTTGGATAAGCATTGTGCTACAGATATGTTAAAAGGCACCAGCCACATCATGTTACTGTATGTGTCTTATTTTTGCAGCTTACTCGTGTGATGAATTATGCACTGAATATTGGTCACTGATTGTATGAAATATGAATCTTTGTTTGCATAATCAAAATCATTTTATACAGGATGCGGTATAAAGCTTTGGCAATGTCTTTGACTTCGGACCATTTACTTTTGTGTTCTGTGTTCCTCTCAAAGTGTATAAGGGTGATGTATTGTATAATCTAAGAAGGTAATTGCTCACAATATTTTTACAGGTGGGTGATAATTCTATAGATATTCCTGAGGCAAATGTGATAATTCAGATTTCATCACATGCTGGTTCAAGGCGACAAGAGGCTCAACGACTTGGGCGCATTCTCAGGGCTAAGGTACATTCTTGGACTGTATATACCCAGCAAAGTTAATTTCATCATTCGTGTGTTACTCAAAAGGAGTGATCTCAATATGAAACTTAGACATCCATGTTCATGTATCCATTTTCTTCTCCATTTCTTATGTTAAAAAAATATTAGCTGGTTCTTCAGCCCAAAGAGCCGAAAACGCCTATATACTTCAAGTTGCCTTCTTGTGGTTAAATTCTCATCTACGCAGTTTGTTGGACTGATATTCCGTAGGCATGGCATATACTACATTATACTAATCTGGATTTCACACCTTACTGTTGGAAATGGATGTTAACCCTGAAAGCGTGCGGCTTATTCAGTATCTGTGTCTTAACATGGTTTTGGTATATTCTGTTGTTCTGATGCTCTCAGCTTTCACTTGTCTTATTTATGAATTTACTTTTAGAACACCAGAGTAGTGTTTTTAGCTTTTCAGCTTTTGCTTGTCTGCATTGTTGATTTACTACTATCAGTTAATATATATCATCTTTTTACATGAAAATAATTCTTCACGTCGGATCTGCCTTTTAGTTGGGAAGAGTTACTCTTACTTCATCACTGTTCTTGGTTGTCAGGGAAAGCCTCAGGATAGGGTGACGGGAGGGAAGGAAGAGTACAACGCATTTTTCTACTCTCTTGTATCCACTGACACTCAGGTGTAATTGGTCTTCTAATGTCCAGATTCTGTTGCTTTGTGTTTCTGTTCTGTTCATTCGAGATTTTCTACTTATTTGAATTTGAAGCAGGAGATGTATTATTCAACCAAAAGGCAGCAGTTTTTGATTGATCAAGGATATAGTTTTAAGGTACAATCTCGTTCATTCCTTTAAAAACTGATATTCTACATTTTTGTATTGCTTTCCTGTTACAGTTAATTATCTGTTTCTCTTGGAAGCCTCTCTTTTGCAAGGATTTCTCATGCAATTGTGCATCTAAGATTCAGTAATAGCTCATGAAGGTTTGGACCACGATTTCAATTCTTTTGACTGTTGAAATTGTTCTCCAGGTAATCACGAGCTTGCCTCCTCCTGATTCAGGACCTGAGTTGAGTTACTATCATCTTGAGGATCAGCTCGCACTTCTTGCAAAGGTTTTATTCTTCACTGGCTTATTTTGTAGCTTGAGATTTTAGTCGCTTTCTGCTTCATCAGAAGAGAAAAGTTTGGTAATGAAATTCTAATATACTCCTCATTTATTCTCTAAAAGGTGCTAAGTGCGGGAGACGATGCAGTTGGCTTGGAGCAGCTAGAAGAAGATGCAGATGACATTGCACTTCAAAAAGCCCGTCGCTCAGCCGGATCAATGACTGCAATGTCCGGAGCAAAGGGAATGGTTTACATGGAATATAGGTACAAGTCCTCCATTGTCCATCCTTAAAATGATTTGTTTTTCCGTTCCATGGTTTCTGGAGGAATGGACATTAGTATCTGTGCTAATATTTGCTATGTGTATGGGTTGAATCAGTCCAAGAGATCTGGACATGGTATAACTTTGAGCTTGGGGGAACACTTTCAACTTAAGTTTTCAGACTGAAGATAGTGATTTTAGTCAAAGATCACTATTGTAAAACCATCTTTGAACACAAAATGTATTGTTTTAGGTTCCTGATGTAGAAACCTTCAGTCTTCCCCCTCCTACTTATTGTGTGCTACCACTTGTGGTTTGTCGACTGTCGACATGTTTATGTGACCGTCTCGTATCGTTGTTGCAGTACTGGGCAGAAAAAGCTACAGGGCCAGACCAAGAGCAAGCCTAAGGACCCGTCTAAGAGACACCGCTTATTCAAGAAACGTTTCGGCTGATCAATACACTGTATGAATTACTCTGCCTCATGAAATGGGGAAAAAAAAAAAAAAAAAGCAAACGGGCGCGTCGACATCATAGTTAACAGCAACTAATGATCAGTGTGTACATAGACATGCTTTGGTAGGGGATTTGGTACTCGACATGTTAATCAAGAAGTGCAGTAAATAAAGCTTGTGATCCAGATTATGTGGATGCAAAGAGGTAAATGCGTGTAGAGTTGAAAATTTGCTTCTTTTGTACAAATCTTGCGGAAAGGAAAAGTGTTGTTGCAACTCCATGTACTCTGTGTTACTGACTTTTCTTGGTTGACCTCCAATTTCTTGAAATAACTAAAAAGAGTGACTTATTTGTCAACTTTTCCACTATCACCCCCAGAAACCTTCATGATTTGTAAACCGTGCACAAAACTCTCCTTCTATTAGAAATTAACGTAAGATAGCTTTCGCGTGCTGTGGACCCAAATATATGTGTAAATAATTTAAAATTTAAATAATATAATTGTTATTTTTCAAAATATATATGTTAGTTAATTGATTCGAAATAAAAATTATGTGAAGTTATTGCGAGAAGAGTGGGGAAGAGAGAGAAATATTGAAGGTTGAGAAAAGAAAAGAAAACTGCAAAAATAATTTAAAAAATAACAGATAAAAAAATTTAAACACTAAAGAGGTGCTCTTCAATTATAATAAAATATAGATTACTACAGTGTATTTCTCACTTTGTTTCACATTCTATTTTATTGATTGTTCTTGGACTGATACAAGCCTCTATTCATATTTTTCACAAGCAAAACAATATGAAATAATAGAGAAGCATCTTATCTTATATTTTTCACTAAAAAAAACCTTCGTTCTTGGGTCTACATCAATCCCAAAACACTGCAGTTTTGCCAAATTTTGCATCAATTATTTTTCTCACTTTACGTGTATCTCAATACGTTTGTTGGCTATTAAGGGAGCAATCCATAAATAAGCACCAACATCCAACATTTCAGGTAAAAAGCAACAATACTTTTCTTACGAAAAATAAAGAGGAATATGATATTTTATAAGGTGAAAAACAAATAAAATTCAAATTCCAACAAACATTTAGTCGTAATGACTAATGAGGTCAGTAAGACTAATTTGAAACAAGATCTAAAATTTAGGGATACAAATATGAACAAATAAAAATGAGAGACTAAAGTGATTCTAAACACGTACGTGGAGTTAGTAAAATCAATTATAGTATGTACCCAAGTATCATACTACAAAAAGATAGATTTAAAATTACCCATTAATTCTTTTTAATCAAACTTGTAATCAAGAAAATGTCCTTGCAATTACTCGTCGAGCCCTATCTAACTTTAAAATTTTCTTAAATAAAATAATTAATTAATGTTAGAAAAAGATGTCATGTTAGAAAAGATTCGATGAATTAATTAATTTATCGTCTATAAGCTGAAAATAAATGATGAATAAGATTGTAATCATGTTATTGCCTAAGAACATAGTAACACTTTGTGTAGTAGTCAAGGTCACCAAGATTCTCCCCAATGAGACTAAGAAAATTATTATTTAAATCAAATTTGATCGAATTAAATCAATCACAAAATAAGTATGATATATTTATTTTATGATTAATTCAGCGAACTCAATCTGTGTTAGAATTTTTCTCAGACTAGTCTTGTGATCCTGTCTATTTGATTATGTGATTGGACATGTTAAATAAGTATTTTTGAGTATAAATATATATATATATATAAATATAATCAATATAGTCTTGCAAAAAAAAATAAAAAAATCAATATAGTTAGAGGCATTTTAGGCAATTCACATTTGCCAATCAAGGTAATTTTAGGGATAATTATATTTACATCGCTCTTGTTTGATGTAATTATATGTAAACCCCGTGTAGTTTGAAAAAGTATATCTAGTATCCCCGACGTTTGTTTCTATCTAACAAAAAGATCCATTTGCTCGTAAAACATGAAATTTGTTGACATCAACCAAAAAGTTAATGAAATTTTTTATTTGCCCCCAATTGACTTACAAACTTATTGTGGATCAAACATATCTTTTTTGACCAAACTTCCCTTATATAAAGGTGACTATGCATAATAGTAGATTGGTTAGAATAGATTTGTTTGGCTTGCAATAGATCAACAATAAATTAATTGGGTATAAATTTGAATTTTTATTTAATTTTTTGTTGACATCAGTAAATTCCATTAACTTTTGACTAACAGATGAATTTTTTTGTTAAATAGAAACAAATATCAAATATATTAAGTGTAATTTTTCAAGTTATAAGGAGTTTGTGTGTAATTACACCAAATATCAAAAGAGGACGGTGTAATTATCTAATTATTTTAAGAGTCTCCCTTTAATAAAGAGTATAAATTTTACAAGACATGATTGGTTCAAAAGTCCATGTATAATGACCCTGTGGTTAGTGAAAAACCAATTCAAATTCAGAGAAAAAAAAAATTTTTAAAAAAAAGAAAAGGCACCAACAGCAACTGTTGTTGCCCATCTCATTGAGGAGATACTTATTTTAAACCTCAAATTAACACCTTTGAAAAAAAAAATAAACGAAAAAGCTATTTGACTTTCTTGTGCTTTTAAAGACTTTGGAGCTGCAAAAATGATCTTTTATCACACTTTCGTATCATACATACAGATAGATGTCACACTTACAAATGTATTACATGTTGCCCAACTTTTACATTATAATTTGATTTAATTATATATTTAATTTAAGAAAGAAAACGTGTTGATTACTTATTAGTGTGACACCGGCACCAAAATGTTATAGAAGATCTCCGTCCTTGTAAAGACGGATAAATTAGGTGAAATAAACTCCGCCATCTTTAGGAGAACTGTATCAATAGCTAATGTTCCAGTACTGATCCGAATCAAAACTGTCGAAAAACAACCCTTTTCGCCCAATCCCTTCAATCGTCTTCCTTGTGAAATCCCTCGATCTACAAGCACATTTCATGCTATTAAGTTAAAATCATAAAAGATCTTCAGATCATTAACTAATTACTAATGCAAACAGATAATATTACCCAAACATCATCTTCCTCTTCACATCTCCGGCCTCATCGTTATGTGCAAATCTGTCACGTATTCTTGGCCGACTGTCGGCCAGTGTTTCCGACATGCGTACTTTGATCATCGTCATATCCAAGAAAATGGGCAACGACGTTGTTAGTTTAATTGCCAGACATGCCTACATTGTTCAGATGTCCAAATATTACATGCTTGATTTCTATAACTGTCAATATTACCTTAATTGTCTTGTTGAAGTCTCTCTGAGTCCTCTTGGCTCTGTACCGATCGATCCTCTCCTTTCTCTCTTCTGCGTTGTATCTGCCTACCTTAAATTCGACTCCTCCACGAATGACTTCTCAGTAGACGACATACTCGAAGACGACACATTTCTTGTTTCCATGCATGTTCTCCTCTTCCGAGGACATAAAATTATGTACGTCGATCAAATATTTTCTCTTGCGGATTGAATTTTCTATTGCAAATCTTATTTCATCTCCTACACAATTCAACGTACAAACCCCACGTGTATAAAATATTTTTCTAAATAAAATACATGATGTCATCTTTATACACGTGGATTGTGTACGTGAATGGAGCAGGAGATGAGATATTTGCAACAGAAAATCCAATTCGTTTTTCTTGAATATACAGATGATGGTGTGAAGTGTAATACGAGATGTAATACTAATTTGGTGCTGCAAATCCTTCTCATCGTGAAGCTGTCTTTAGCTGAACTCAAGACATGGTTGTTGGAATTCTGAGCCTCGGAAACTCTATGAAAACAAGGACGAAGGGAAAAACTCGAATCGTTGCGGCTATAACTCCTCTGCAGGCTTAAATGGATTTTTCATTCTGTATTTTTTGCATTTTGGCATTTTAGTCATTTATCTTTCTAAGTTAGTAAATAGGTCCTGCAACTTTTCGCGATTTTGGTCCTTCAATCACCGGAGTTTTACAAATACCAATTTTTTTTTTTTTTTAAATTTGGAGCTTTTGTTCTCATTAGTCAAATTACTGCCAGCATGGAACCAAATTTTCGTCCTATATCTTTTATATTTTGGTGTTTTAGTCCTTTATCTTTCTAGTGTAACAAACAGGTCCTGTAACGTATAATTTTTTGCGATTTTGGTCCATTAAATTAGCCCCCAATTAAAAAAAAATTCCGGCAATATTTGCAAACTCCAGCGACTGAAGGACCAAAATTGTGAAGAATTAAAAAGTTATAGGACCTATTTGCTACCTTAAAAAAATAAATGATTAAAATACCAAAATGCGAAAGATACAGGACGAAAATTATATTTAATCCCTCCTCTGCAAGAACTTGAGTGCAGTTTGATCAAAACTGTGGGGGAAAAATGAATTGCTGTAACAAGAAAAGCTGTCAAAATTGAGACAGAGCTCGGAACTCTTTCAATATGCTTAGTGTGTGTGTGTGTGTTTCTTGGGGTTTATATGTAAGAGTTGTATTATATCCTTTTCCTCTGATTCTGTCTCACACAGCACACGCAGTAGTTGTGCATAAGGAAAAATGCAAGCAGCTCTTCGCAGATAAATTGCTTCATTTTAAAAAATATAGGAAGGTAAATTGTTATTATTTTTTTATAGGGGAGTAATTTGCTCATTTGCAATATCACAAATTAGGTAAATTGCATTAAACCTGTTGTGCATATGGGGCAAAGATTAAGAACAGTGTGTATGTGTGTGTTTTCTCTAAGTCGAATGGGGATTGAATACTGAAATCAAACTGTTGTGGTGTGTCATTCCTATTTCCATATAATAAATATTTTTTTTATGATTTAAAATATATTATAAATAAGTATAATATAAACTAAAATATATAAACTAATGCATTACATTAAGAAAAAGAAAAAGAAATTAATTTATCGATTAATATAAAATTTGGAAGGTTAAATAAGGTAGTTATCTATCAATTGAAGGCATTTTTGGCTTTACGAAAAATTGGTGTGACGATATCATTAACCGTCGTTTGTGAGTATTGAGGGTCTTTCTTTTTTATATTAGTATAGATGAACAAAGATGGACTTATGAGTCCCACTTCTGCTATAGAATGAGTCAAAAGATATTTTCACTTGAGCCCTTGGAGTTTTCTTTCTTTCGAAATAGCCCCCCCAACATTTTGCAGATATTGCAAACGATTAAGCCTCCCATTCTATATTTTGTTGGATATTTAAAAGATGAATATAGTATTTTGGCTAAAAGGCTTTATTATAATTTTAATCCAATAATTACAGGTGTTTGACATTTTGGTACTTAAAAAATCAGAACTTGCGATTTCATCTGTTATTTTTAAAAATTTAGCAATTTTTAAATTTTTGGACGGAAAGGTCTAAATCCACCTAAAACTAGCATGTATAAGTCACGTGTCGACTTAAATCTTGAGAAATGTAACTCGCACGTATCGAGTTTTCACTAATTTTTAAATTTTTGGCAAAATATGTCCTCAAATTATAAAATTTACAAAAATAATAGACGAAATTGCAAGTTTCATTTCAAGAACACAGTCGTGTGCTGAATCATATTACGCTCAGACGGCCCATCACTCGGCCGTGTGGCTGGGCGTTCGGAAGGAAAACACGACACAACCATGTCGCGGGCCAAGTAATTTCACGACATATTGGAGAGAATGTGGTTTTGAGCTAAGCTTAAAATTGCGTGGAGCTTTGATATTACTTGGTATCAATAGATAGCAACTAGATTACATTGTAAAGGGAGTAAGTACTCTTAATTCATTGCTTTAAATTAGGGTTAAATGCATTTTACGCCCCTAAAGTATCTCATCCTCATCAATTACCCCATAAACTTCATAAACCTTCACTTACCCCCCTCATCAAAATAATAATAATAATAATGCATAATATAGTTTTGTAAATAACAACAAAAGAATGAGAAAGAAATGAATTAAATTATTATCAATGATCTCTTAGCCTAATGGTTAAGGTTGAGGTCCCATGACCTTAAACATCATGGGTTCGAACCCTACAAATTGCATGAAATAATAATTTATTGTATAGCAAGATTGTTTATATACTGTAATAGTAAGAGGTTGTTTAGATATAATTTATGTTATATTGTATTTTATTAAACAATGTATGATTACTATAATTGTCTCTATTAAAGATTGATAGTTGACAAGACTGATAGTAATCGATTTATTTCAATTAATAGTATTCATCGCTTTCACTTAAAAAAAAATGAATTAAAATATTGGAAGTGCATATATGCATTCAGGAAATCAAAATTAGGATGATTAAAGAGGGAGACAAGATCCGGGTTAACCGCTAATCCACCTACGACGCAAACAAACCCCCTCACCTACTCACTAGGGCCTTACCTTGTACCTTTGTTTGCTTATCTTTCTCTGTACCAAAATTTCTTGAAATTCTTTGATGTTATATTTTAATTTTATATAAATATATAATTGATATGTGTTTTTTTAATTCAAAAATATTATTCGATTAAATTATAATGTAAAAATGAATTCACATACACTATATGTGTAGATGTAATATTAGGGTACTACTCATGATATAAGATCCTTCACCACCAAAATCTACAATCTATTAAAATAAAAAAAAAAAAAAAGATACG
The DNA here is from genome assembly GCA_034509735.1 of Sesamum alatum. Classification (NCBI taxonomy): domain Eukaryota; kingdom Viridiplantae; phylum Streptophyta; class Magnoliopsida; order Lamiales; family Pedaliaceae; genus Sesamum; species Sesamum alatum. Next base: position 4,377,325 of record JACGWO010000007.1, on the reverse strand, counting down.
AGCATTATGGATAATGGATGGAGATATTTGGTCTTTAAAAAATTTATTAAAGTTTTATAATTATTAGATAGATTTTTCTTTTTTAATACATGCAATTTACTACATCATTTATAGGGATGGCAATGGGGGACCCGAGATCCACTTCGATTAAATTTTTTAGGCCCCATACCTCCCCCCCGCCCCGCCAAGTCAAACCCCAACCCCGCCCCGCCCCGCCATCCCGGCCCCGTCTCGCCCCGCCCCGCCCCAACCCGCCACGAATTTATTAATATTTTTTGTGCTCATTTTTTTTATTTCTTAAACACGAAATTTAAACATACTTTCATGCATAATATCCTTAAAAATATATTATATTTTTTAATATTAAATATTATTATATTAATTATCAAAATATTAAATATATTATATAATATTTTAATTTTTGTTATAAATATAAACTACTAATTAGTTTAGTAGTAATATAATTAATAAAATATACTAAAAAATAAAAAAAAATCATATTGAACAATTTAATATTGTAGAAAATATCTATTTTCTGGAATAATGCAATTGAAATACATAAAAGTATTTTATAGTTGAGATTGGTATATGTTCACAATATGCAATAAATTTGTATATTTATAAATGTTAGTATTACATTGATATAACTATCATCTTATATTGTTAAACAACATGGGTTAATCGGACTGTTAAAATTCAGATCAAACCGTTAGATATGATCAAACTTACAGAAAAATACATTTGGTAAAGTTTTAGACTTATTGGGTGTATGGATGTTGAGATATCGTACTCGCAACAAAAGAGTAATCATTTAAGACGGTGTATCGTTGAATCAGACCATGTGATTTTAAATTGTACCGTCCAATATGATCTAATGGACTTCCTTTGGGCCTGGTCTTGACTTTCTTCAGGAGGCTTGATCTGATCCTTCCCTAGGCCTGATGTTGGACTACCTTCGGGGGGCCTAATTCGATCCTTTCCTGGGTTGAGGGCACAAATTGGGCTCCCTTGGGAGAATATTTTAAGTCTTGCTTTCTTTTGGGTTTGTGCGATCTATTTCTTCTTTTTTTTTACTATTTGGACCTCTTCGGACCATTCATTTTTATACACATCAATAACCATAAACTATTGGTTATAAAACTCAATTTTATCATTCAAACAAAGAATAAATTATTAAAAAAGTAACTAAACGTATATGATAAAAGAAATTATTGTAACAACTTCGATAAATTTATAATTATCACTTTGAAATGCTCATTTCTCAAATCCTTGGATTAGAAGGTAAGCTAAGATTCTTGAAGAAACTAGATCCAATAATCTCACTGCCAATTGAACTAAACTCAATAGTTGCTTGAATTTTCAACCTCACTAAGTGTGATAAACTTGGCTAACCTTTTTTTCCCAAGAAATAAAATAATAAATAAATAAATTAAAATAATTTCATAAAAATGAGTCAAACATTCACACATTTAATTGGATTCGAACCCTTCATAAATTTCAATCATAACTATTGAACTAAGATATCATTGGTCAATTTGACTAACTTCATGCCTTAAATTTAATTTATTCAATCACTCGGAAAAATTCTTACCTAAATTAAATTTGATCGAATTGAATCCATTATCACATAATAAGTCAAGTCATTTATTATACGATTAATTGCTCGCTCTGAGTCTTTATATTTCACTTATCATGTAATTAGTTCAAACTTAATTTATAAAATCTCGATCATTGAATAAAATTCTAACCCAAAATGAAATTTGACCGAACAAACAAATCACATGGTTGATCACTTTTCTTCAATTATACATCAATTACGCTACAAGTATATTAAATTTACCATATAATTAATATAAATTTGATCAAACTCAATTTGCATTAGAACTTCGTCTTAATGCACCATTGCATTAAACAAAGTGGAAAGAACTCATCACCAAAAACTGCTATACATTTATTTATTTATTTTTTTCCTTGTGAATTTCCCATAGTTTATGATTTTCCTTTTTTCTTGTAGTATTTACATTTCATCACATACCAACTTACAAAACCCTCTCCATCTCCAGCAAAAGGTAAAAAAGATGGATGGAGGTGGAAGAAAACCCCCGAGAATCTACAAAAATTTTCTACAAACCCGTAGTAATCGGCGAGTACTCGCCGTAGAGATCGGAAATCCCCGACGCCACCCACAGCCTCTCGTTGAAGGCCTCCTGCATATCCTCGGGGATGAACTGCGTGCGGCAGAGGGGGCACGTTTTCTGATCGTGGTCCATCCAGCGGTCCACGCAGCTCCTGTGGAATATGTGTCTGCAGTTCGTCAGCCGTCGGATCTCATCATCGCCGCTAAATTCGTACAAGCATACCGCGCAGTTCTCCGGCGGCTCCACCTGCTCCGCCAAATCCGAGAACTTAACCACCGGCAGCAGCTCGCGGATGAGCACCGCCGACACCGATCGAGGCTCCGACCCGGAATAATCATTCCTCACCGGGTACGACGCCGTTCCGGGCTCCAGGAAATCGCCGAGCCCCAAAGATGAGAACAAAGCGTAGACGAATTTCCGGATGAATCCCAGAACTGTCAACAGGTAGACTAGTAATTTGGGAAGAAATAGGTCAGTATATCCAACTGGGAATCCCATTTTTCACTTAGAATTTGAACAGTTTAGTGTTAGTGCGTGTACTGTGTGCAAATTTGGTGTGGAGGAAGGGAGAGAGAGGCGCCGGGGAAGAGGGGTGGATTATATAGAGAAGGTGAGGGTGTGAAATGACGATTGTGGGCCTGGAGATTAAGGGAAATGGCAATGAGAGTGCGGGCGCGTACGTGAATACTGCACTCACGTTGGTGTAGGTGGTCGTATGCCGTACCGTTTTGGGGCGTGTAATTACTCTACACGTGTATTGAGGGCAATTAATTAATTCTCAAGGTTTTGTGTTTTTTTTTTTTATAAATTACGAGGATCGCTCTTAAAATTTAATATATTTATAAAATTATTATTTATTATTTAAAAAATTATAAATATTTATTTTAAATTAAAAATAATTATGTAGTCAATATATGTAGGTGTAAAAAGTATTATTTTATCCTTGCTGAAATTTTTATTTTCCAATAAAAACATTTGAAATAATATAAAATCACAAAATTGAGGGTGGGTGAATAAATAATTTATAGAGAATATTAATATAAAAATATTTTTAAATTTTCATTAAAAGTATATAAAATTATAACTTATAATCTAAAATGACATTTTGGAGAGCTTTTTCAAAAAATTGGATTAAAACATAATGGAATTGATTTGTTGTTGACGAACGTTAAAGTCAGAGAGGTATTTATAATTATGTCAAAACTCAAATAATGTGACTATACTTTACTCTTTATTTTTTGGTAAAGAAGAATAAAAAAGGTAAACCTTTATAAACACCCCGTAAGATAGTGTTAGAGTGAGATTATAAGTTTTACTAAACATATTGTAAATTATTTGGGAACTTATCATATGTTGAAAAATTATTGATAATATTTTTAAAAAATATCTTATAAAATACAAAATAAAAAGTTCTCTTAACTTATTTTAAATTATATCACAATCCTTCTATTTTGATTATATCAAAAACAAAATCAACATTACTAATATTTTATAATTTTATTTTATCTATCAAGAGTTAGTTTTGAAATAAAATTTTAACATCTTATAAGCTTAAAAAATATTTTATTATGATATTATTATGTGATAAATCATTCTTCTATCATAATACTGTGATATCGTGACCAGCCTTATGACTCAGAATGACAACCGTTGATGCTTCCACCATCCAAGGTCCCTTAGTTGGGCATGTGACTCTATACGATCTCCTATAATTAGTCTTCTATAATCCTAAACGAACTCTAACTTAATTATTGAAAGATTTTAGTTGAGGCCACCTCAACGAGCCTAACAAATTGTATTGCAAGTCAACTTTTCATCCACGATTGAGACCTATCATGAACCCGACCTTACATCTTCAATCACCTGACATAAATGTATAGTACTTCTTAATTTTTTTACTAATCGAAAATAAAGTGATTACATTCAATCCTGTCGTCTATCAATATCGAATAAAGACAATTACAAACAATCAAATCAATAATATAACATAAACTCACACCTAGCTATTACATCAGCAAATCATACCTACTATACAGTAGAAATAACATCAACCTATGCAGGGATTCGAACCCATAACCTCTAGGATCATGGGGCCTCATCTTCGCCAACTAAATTAAACTAAACCTCCTCGACGTATAATACATCTTATTTCCAACTGAAATTCTTTGCACCATCCACGATCTCAATCCGAATCACATATAATTGACACAAGTTTGAAAAGGAATTGCTTGGATAATTTTGATGGAAATCATTTATTTTAATTCAATTTCTAACTTGATATAAAAGACATCCCACCGTATGAAAAGGATGTTACACTTTACAAATATATAAAAGAAAAAGAATTATTAATTATATGCATGTAAATTAAAATACTCAGAACACGCTATCACAACTTCGCAAAATGTTCTTTTCCTATTTGATTAATGATAAATCATGAGATGACGTGTTAGACATGCAGTGATGTGTCAATATCTAAATGTAATAAGATTTTTCGAAATATCACTGTATATAGGACAAAATTAAATTAATTCAAAATATCCATACGTAAACTATAATTAAGAGTAAATTACCGTTATCTCTCCTAAAATTTGACATAATTATAAATACTCTCTTGTTGTTTGAAAAATTATAAATATTTCCCTAAGGTTTGTAATCGTCTAACAAATAACCAATTTCTATCCACTTTTATGGGTAAACTGACCAAAATGTCCTTATGCACTGAATTATTTTTTATTTAATTCTTAAAAAATTTTGGACTACAATGTGCAGGGAGAGGTTTTTTAAGTTTTTTACATAGAAGATTAATAATGCAATTTGCCTCGATGGATTTTTCTACAATTTTAATAAAAAATTCAACGGCAAAATGATCAAAGGCCTATGATTAAAAATTACAAACCAAAGGGTATTGTAGTTTTTAAATAACGAGGGGGATATTTATAATTATGTCAAATCTTAGGAGATGTAGTTGTAATTATTTACTCTGAAATTAAATATGAATTTTCATTTTTGTATACATTTTCGTGTTAAATAAAAATATGCTTGAAATAGTTAATAAAATTGTGTTGAATATTAAAATATTTTGTCAAAATGACATAATTTCAATCAGAGTATGTATAAATATATATATTTATTTTAAAAACTATTTAAAAAGTTGAAAACCTAATATAAAAACATAACCAAACAAGTTGTTACGTACGTGACCAATTACCTAACCTAGAATTTAATATTTTTTGGCAAATAAAACCCACCTTTTATTTATCACATGTAAAAATTTCCAGTTGAGAACAGTTTGAAACAGTGCATATATGTACTAAAAGTTGCCCTTTTCAACTAGACACCAACTCGTCTTCCCTTTTTCTACCCAACCCCCTTTCACAGGTTTTTTCACCTGATCATCACAATATATAGTACTAGCGTGTGACCCGTGTTATGCACGGATTTAATTTAATTCTAGTTAAAATTATATTTTATAAAAAATTTTGAATTAAGTGAATGTCAAATGAACAATATTTTTAAAGTGCATTATAGAAATTTTGTGTTATAAAAATTGTAAAAATTGACAATCATAAGAAATATATACAAAGGGATATCGAACAAATTTGATTGATGATGCCATAAGTTGTATTGTATTTTTTAATGCAAAGGTGATTAATAATAACATAAATACCAATAAGTATGTCCTCAAATATATATATATATATATATGTTTATTTAATTTGTATATATAATGAATATTAAATAAATTTATTTTATATAATGAATATAAATAGAAAATACTTATATGTGTCTTATTAATATAAAGCTATATATAACATGAAAACAATTTAAGAATTTCACTATTTAAGCAAATGCAATATAAAGTCATTTACATACTTATATAAATTGACCATATCAAATTTTTATTGAAACTATATATTAAATTGACAAATGAATAGGTAGTATGACTCACATGATTTTGAATATACATTTTTTTTAAATACCTTTAAATAACATCTTATATCAATGATTAGTTAACAAAAATCTATAATTTGGATCTTCAATTCATTTATCACCAATTCTCTATGTAAAGAATGACATACAATTATGATAGAAAATTATAAAGCGCTCAAAATTATATAATTGATATTCAAAATGTATCTTGGTATACTTTTTTATTATTTTATTGATATTCATGATTTTACAATTTTGTGGATGATATTTATATTTTCTTGATTTATCTTGAATTATTTAATTTATTGTGCGCATAACTTTTGTCAACTAAATTTATATATTTCTATGATGATCTTTTTCCTCATAATTTAATCTGAGGAATTAGTTTTATGCGTGCCACAGTTTCTAGAAATATTTATTATAATAAACAAAAATCTCAGGGGTTCGAATCCATGACCTCTAGTAATATTTATTATAATAAAAATAATTCACAGGGGTTTGAACATGATCTCTATGAATCTTTATTATAATAAAAAAAATTCGCAAAGGTTCGAACTCATAACCTCTAGGAATATTTATTATAATAAAAGGAGTTCGCAGGGGTTCGAACCCATAACCTTTATGAATATTTATTATAATAAAAGGAGTTCACATGGGTTCGAACACATGACCTCTAGGAATACTTATTAAAATTAAAAAAATTCTCAGGGGTTCGAACCCATGACCTCGAGGAATATTTATTATAATAAAAGGAGTTCGCAGGGGTTCGAACCCATGACATATAGGAATATTTATTATAATAAAAAAAATTCGAAAGGGTTCGAACCCATGACCTTTAAGAATATTTATTATGATAAAAAGAATTCATTGGGGTTCGAACCTATGACCTCTAAAAATATTTATTATAATAAAAGAATTAGTAGGGGTTCAAACCCATGACCTTTAAGAATATATATTATAATAAAAAGAATTCACAGGGATTCGAATGTCTGACCTCTAGGAATATTTTATATAATAAAAAAAATTTAAAATTTTAGAAAATTAAAATTTTGGTCAAAATTAAAATATTTGGTCAAAAGACCACCTTCAAATATATATATTAATAGATATTTTAGGTAACTTGTAACAACCGATTTTTGATTTGATTAAAATAAAATAATTAGCATTATTGAATATTAAATTCTTCTTGCTGGCAAATTATGCTTGTAAAGAAATATATAGATCTAATTATGCGATTGATAGGAAATTAGCTAATTAATATGACAATGAAAAGGATCACAAAAGCTTTTTAAGTTTTAAAACTAACAACAACAACTTATTATGAGAAACTTATCTTACTATATATATATTACTTAATTATAGAAATAATTTAAAAATAATAAAATTACTATTATAATAAAAGGAATTCGTAGAGTTCGAACCAATGACTTTCAAGAATATTTATTATAATAAAAGGAATTCGTAGGGGTTCGAACCCATGACCTCTAGAAATGTTTATTATAATAAAAAGAATTCGCAGGGATTCGAACCCATGACCTCCATGAATGTTTATTATAATAAAAAGAATTCGTAGTGGTTCGAACCCATGACCTCTAGCGATATTTATTATAATAAAAAGAATTCGCAGGGGTTCAAACCCATGACCTCTTGATATATTTATTAACATAAATAGAATTCGCAGGGGTTCGAACTCTTGACCTCTAAAAATATTTATTATTATAATAAAGGGAATTCGTAGGGGTTCGAACACATGACCTCTTGAAATATTTATTAACATAAAACGAATTTGAAGGGGTTCGAACCCCTGACCTCTATGAATGTTTATTATAATAAAAAGAACTCGCAGAGGTTCGAACCCATGACCTCTACAAATATTTATCATAATAAAAGAAATTCAAAATTCTAGAAAGTTAGAATTTTTGGTCAAAATTGAAAAATTTTGGTCAAAAGACCGCCTTCAAATATATATATTAATAGATGATGTAAATTTTAGGAAAAATTACAGCTATTTCTCCTGATGTTTGATATAATTATAACTACCCCTAAGATTTGTAATCGTCTAACAAATAACCCATTTATATCCATTTTTATGGGTCAATTGACCAAAATATCCTTATGCATTGAATTATTTTTATTTAAGTCTTAAAACTTTTTTGGACTATAATGTGCAGAGATTTTCTAAGTTTTTTGCACAGAGGAGCAATAATGCAATTTGCCTCGATCGATTTTTCTACAATTCTAATAAAAAAATTTAAGGACAAAATGATTAATTTTAGGTCGATTTTAAAACGTGGACCTATTTTTATAGGTTTGGCAAATAGTACGGACAATATGTGGTCCACTAATATTGATATTGTGTCTATTAATCTACGATTCAAGATCGGAGTACAAGTTCAAATAGGGTTGGGTTAGCCAAAATCTACGTAAATTACGTGGATTCAGACTTGAATTAGCATTTTCGATGTCAGTAAGAGGTTTTTTTTCTGACAACTATTCCTTTTTCTTACATTACTTTGATTTTCATGGCATGCCATTTACATAATGACGACTGAAGTTAAAATCATCTAAATTTTTATTAAAAAGAAATAGGATAAGTTATAACTATCTCTTTTGAGATTTGACATAATTACAAATATCACATCATTGTTTGAAAAATTACAAATGCCCCTATAAGGTTTAAAACCGCCTAACAAAAAATTCATTTTCATACATTTTTATGGGTGAACTGACCAAAATGCTCTTATTTTTAAAAGTTTTTGAATTTTGTGGACTACAATGTGTAGAGAGATGATTCTTAAGTTTTTTACACAGAGGAGCAATAATGCAATTTGCCTCAGTTGATTTTTCTAAAATTTAACTAAAAATTCAAGGGCAAAATGATCAATTTCAGATTTTTAGTAAAAAATTACAAACCATAAGGGGTATTTATAATTTTTTAAATAACGAGAGGGTATTTATACTTATGTCAAAATTCAGACGTAGCTGTAATTTACCCAATGAAATAATAATAAAAAGAAGTAGGGGGTGGGGGAAAGGAGGCTACGTACGTAGGAAATAATAGTAAAGAATGAATGATTGTGTAGAGGGAGGAAAAGAGAGAGGAAAAAAAAAAAAAAAGTAAAATGAGAAGAGGAATTGTGGTTAAGGTAGGGACTGTTTGTTTCCACCAGTTATCACTTTTGGAATTAAGGGCCACAAACACAGGGAAAATAATTGGAAAAGGTCACCACCCAGACAGACCCCATCACTCTGGAATAAAGCAATTTAGCTCAAACTATGCAAACAAGGGTAATGCTTCATCTTTTCTCCTTTTCTCTCACTATTTGCATCTGACCAAACTGTCCCACCAAAGCCTAAATTCCAGGATATTAAACCCCAACACCCCCCCCCCCCCCAACCCCACCACCACTATTTTTATTTAGATAGTTGTGTGTTCGATTTCTCCGTCGATATGAGGGTTGCGTTAACGAGTGAGAAATTACATTATTGTCATGTATTTTAAGGTCAATATACTTTTCATTTCATTGTTTACATGATTTTCGTTATGTTCTCATAAATTATAAAAATATTTCACTTTTAGTCGATCCATTAAATCTCATTAGTGTTTTTTTTTAAGAAAAAGATACGTATTAAGTATGTGACCATTATTCAGAATATCGACGGAGTCTGACGCAACGACTTTGGTTCATTAATGAGAATCCTCTAACCGATAGAACTAAAAGTGTTAAGCACGTGATAAAAAAAAAATGATCGAAGAGCTAATGATCACGTACTTAGAACGTGTCGTTTCTATAAAAATGTCTAACAGAATCAGACAAAATAATAAAAAATAAAATTCTTTTTTAAAATATGAGATCGTTAATGAGAATCACGTAACGGCGCCAAAAACGCATTGCGAGGGAAGGTGTGACCTTTGAAGGCGGGACGGATGGGATGGGGGGTGGTTACGCGTGAAAGGCGTGGCTGTTTCTGACACCCCCCCCCCCGTCTCACTCTATCTCGCTTCTGTCTTCATAGGCCAAAGACACTAGGACCCACGCACCTTTACCTTTATTAAATATATTTATAGCCCTAATTTTAACCGAGATCGAGTTAGGTCGGATCAGAAGTAATTATATTTATCATGTAATTAATGAACAACAAGAAAAGAGATTAAGCACATGATAAATATATTATATTTGCTGTGTGATTTGTTTGATTCGATCTGATTTGGATAACAATTTGCCTAATATAGAGAGATTACCTAGTTGATGGAGCGGAAGCAGTAATTTCTTTTTTCAAAAAAAATAAAAATAAAATTTTAACCTATGGTAACAAACTGCAAAATGGTTAAATGTCGTATTAAATTTAGAAAATTAGGAAATTTGACCCAAAAATATTCCGAATGAAACTATAGAAAATATAAAAGTTAAACAAAATTTGCTTGAGAATAGGAAAAAATAGAAAAGTGGCCGAATAGTGGTCAAATTGATTGAATTTAACGATGGATGGTGGGCAGTGGGAGACTCCTAAAAAAAATAATTCGTTTCAGGGATAGATCGCCTCGTATTCTCTCGATAAAAAATTAAGATCATTTGAAATTTTATAGTCTGATGCATGTATCCTGATCAAAAATACTTTTTGTACATCACCTCGAGTGCTATTTTGTGCATTTTATTCCTTTGTTTGGGATTTAGTATCAAGAATTTAAATTTTACAAGTTATAGATTAGGCACATGCTCTCATGGATTCAATTGTTTCTTGTGATTAAAGAAATAATGTTAATTAAATTATGAAGGCGAATCAGATCATACCACTTCATCAAATAATTACGGGAAGAGTTTACACTCTACAATTATAAATAAAGTTGTTTTTTCCAACAAATCAAGACAAGAATAATCAAGCCAAACAATAAATGAAACAAGTATAGACATACAACAAATCAAATTCAAAGTTCAATCCTACAAATTTGAAGGAGCTTATGCATTCAATTAAAAGACAAGTATTTTGCACTTGGATCGAAGTTCGGATAGATTAGTTAGGGGAGTAATCGTCTATCTTCAAAGAACTCGATTCATTTTTGTATTTGAAATAAAACTTAAAAATCGAATTTGAATTATTATACATTTTTATAAAAGAGTATGTACAAGTATTGAGAATCACGTTCTACTATTATCAATAGGTGTTGTTTGGATGTATGTGTAATTGTTTAGATTGTTGATTAGGGTATAGTTGTTGTAATAGTCTTTATTCAAATATTATTATTCGATAGGACGGATTGTAACAAATTTGTTTCAATATTTAATAATATTTTATTATTTTCACTTAAAAAATATATATATTAAGAATCACGTGAAATAATTAAAAATGAGATGAACAAAACAATAGAAAAGGACGAAAAAGGACAAGAAAGGGGGGGGGGGGGGGGGGGGGGGGCAGCCTCCTCTCTCCCATGAACCTGCCAACACATAAGACCTCACCCTCCACTCAGACTCTGTCTGCTCTGCAATATCATACCACCTATTTTCGTATTATTTTATAAGGTGAATTACAATTATTTTTTCTAAAATTTAGCATAATTATTAATATTTTTTTGTTGTTTCACAAATTAAAAATATTTTTTGATGTTTGTAACCATCTAACAAATAATTTATTTTGATTTGTTTTTATGGGTGACTGACCAAACTGCACTTACACAAATTGAATTTATTTTTTAAAATTTTCTAAATTTTTTTGACAAAAATGCGCAGGAAGAGATTTCTTATATTTTTTTTTTACAGATGGCAATAATGTAATTTGTCTCGGGTGATTTTTCAATAATTTGAAAATGAAATCAAGGGCAAAATGAACCATTTTAGGCCCTTGATTAAAAATTACAAACCTTAGGGAATTTTTGTAATTTTTAAAATAACAATGGGGTATTTGTAATTATGTCAAACCTCAGTGGGAGGTCATTGTAATTCTCCCTATTTTATATTATGTAAATGCGCTTTTCACCTATTAATTTTATTTATAATTTGTCTGTATAATCATTTCATAAACATAATCACTTTTTATGATTGTTTTCTCTATGAAGATTTAAGGATAAATAACGTTGGCATCGTTTGAGTTTAGGTCAAATTATAAAAATATTCTATTTTTATAAAATTACAGCTCTATATTTTTGAAGGATGTTAATGTAATATTTTTTAATGAGTGTTTCCGTGTAAATTTTATCATTGAGTAGGAGGTATAATTATAATATAATTATGACTCCAGGAATTAATTATAATTTTACAAAAAATAAAAAATATTTATATTTTTTGATCTAATGAGGGTGTCACTGTAATTTACTAAAATTTTAATATGGGACACTTCCCCCTAAATAAGAAAAAAAAAAAAAAAGAAAAAACAAACCACCTTCGTGGAATTTTAAAAAAATATGCAATTTACCCTGACATGTGTCTTACTTGCGGAAAAGTGCACTTGGTAACTATTTTTGGCATGTGCAATGTCTGTTTTACCCTCAAGTGCTAATATTAAAGCTGAAAGTCAAAGTATGAGTCTACTGCAATCAAATTGTATGAATAAGGGCAATCTTGTCCTCGTACAAAATATAACAGGCTTATATGTTCATGATGAGGGAGTCGGGGGCATCTTTTCCAAATGCTCTTGCCCATTTAAATTTCTACAAGAGGATAAAATGCCTTTAACCTCGATATATACATGCATATTTATGCTTAAATTTCTCACATTCGTTCATCAATCGTTTTAGACTGGTGATTAAAGTCGAACATAGCCACACTCACGATATAAATTCAAATAATCTTAAAGGTCTCGCCAAACTTCTATGTAATTCTCACGTGGATAGATTTTAATTCTTGACTGCAGTAAGTAAACTTAACCGCTGGAACGCATGGCGCATGCCCAACCATCCAGGTGGATTTGTGGAGTGCCACCATACTTTTAATTGTCTCCTACTGATTCGGGTGCTAGGTAGCGATCCTTGGTGAGGTCAATGCTTGTGATCTCGATTTATCACCCCTAACGTAGTGGTACCTGAGAAGAGAAAGCACGTCAGGCTAGTCGGGATGGTCCCCGGCGAAGACCCTCCGATGCTTAAATCAGTTCAAGTCCGAGATGGTAAAAGTGCGATCTAAGTAAAGTAGTACATCAAATGCAATCAATAAGTCTTCCATTAATGTGGTGAAACATGAGTATTTATAGGGCCAAACGTATGTACTTGTCTGGTTCACGTGGCTTCATCTCTAAAGTTAAGCCGTCAAAAGACAAAGGTCCAGATTTTGGGTCTTCCAGGGCGGGTCTCGATCCGGGTCACAGGTCCTGATCAGGTCACAGGTATCGACCAAATTGGTATGTGCACGGATTCTAAGGCCTATATGTAAACAGCACATTTTCAAAATTATTTGTGTCTTTTTATAATATTTGAATTACACTCCTATCGGTAACAAAAAAAAATGACAAACACAAAAAGAAAAGGGAGTACAAAGAGTAAATGAAATATGAAGCCGAGAACGTGTTAAGTAAATATACATCCGAACCGGCGGGGCCTGGCCCGGCAGGTACGTAGCCGACAGGTGTGGGGCGGAGCTCTCCCCCTCATCGGCCACCGCCCACCACTCACCTCTGCTCCCTGCTTTTGTTCCTTTCACCGTCTTACGTGTGTGTGTGTGTGTGTGCAGCAGATGATGTGGGCTTCTCACGGCACTCAGAATTGTCATTGGCGTTAAGAGATAAACGTTTTCTCTCATCAGTCAACAATCTGATAATTGTCATTCAAGAAAAAAGAACACAATTGGATGTATATGGTATTCTCCTACTTTTATAATAGTTTCTATGATAAATTCCAACGAGCTCTAATAAAATTTGATATAGTACAAATCTCATTGTTGTCCTTCATGTGTTTGGCTTCAACTAGGAAGAATAATGCCACAAAGAACAGTGTCGTGGACTAACTCAAATAAGATAGATTGATCACAAATGCGTGAAAGACAACAAACGCAACAAAATAAGGGCAATTCAAGACAAGCTGATGTGTTAGCGATTCAGCGCGGACCGTAAACCGTAAATAATATATATAATAGTTGATTTTTTTTCAATAAATTAATTTTTAAATTTTGTGTAAAATTTAAATTTATTAAGAAAATCATTAGTTAAATTTATAATTATAATTATTAAATTATTAACGATAAAATTTAAATTATTAAAATTATTATAAAAATAAAAATACAGAGTTGAACTCTAAGAGTTCGACTCTAAATAAGAAATAAATATTTAAAAAACTAAAATTGGCAAGTCGAACTCATGGAATTTGACTTACACTAAATGTGTTATTAGTTTTATGTTAATATTATCTTTGTTATTTTTAAAATTTTACATTATTATATTATATAAGCCTCATGCATGTATATGGTATTCTCCTACTTTTATAATAGTGTTTAGGGTAAATTACAACAAGCTCTCATGAGATTTGACGTATTACAAATACTCGTTCATTGTTTGAAAAATTACTAGCACCCCTAATTTTAATGTCCGTTCAACAACTAGTGCATTTCATCATTCTCTATCAGGTTTTCATCCATTTTATATGGTGAACTAACCAAAACGCATTTATGGACTATGAATTATAATTATTTTTTATTTGTTAAAATTTTATAAACCTTTTTGTGGACTCGAAGGGCAACGAGTCACTTCATTTTTTTTTTTTTTTTTAAGAAGTAGTAAGAGTAAAGTAGGGATTTTCAAGCCCACAACCAATTATATAATTTCATCAAACATTAAAAATATTTATAATTTTTTAAATAATAAAAAAATATTTATAATTATGTAAAACTTTAAAAGAGGTTCGTATTTTTGTCTCTGCATGCAGTCATCTCCCATTACAATCGGGTCAATCAGAAAGATACTTTAAAGAAAAGCAGATTCATTGAAAACGTGATCTCTGCTCATACTTGGTGAATATATATTAGGTGGCATTTTGGCGTATTAGGATGAGATTAACAGCTAATCCAGACCTTGATTCCTTTGAAATTCGAGATTAATGCTACTAATATATATTTTTAGGATTAATTACACTTAGGCTCCTTTTAAAATGCAAAATTACATTTTTCCCAAAAAAATAAATTTAAAATTACACTTACACCCATTTGAAAATTTTTCGTTTACATCTGACCTCATTTCGTTAGAGTTTTTAGCAAAATGTATTATATATATTTTCAATTTTGCCAATCAGTTAACATTCTCATGTATATTTTTGTACTTATGAGAGGATGAATGTAATGTATATATATAGAGTGATGATGTTAATATTATTTGAGTTTTTCTTTATAAGTGCAAAATTATTACTTAAATGAGGGATAAAATTAAAAACTTATGTAATTTTTTTGCTAACGTTAATAGTTTTCGTCCAAACTCTACTGAAAGAGGGTCAAGTGTAAATAAAAATTTTTTAAAAGGAGTGTAAGTATAATTTCAAACTTCTTTAAGAAAAAGTGTAATTTTACGTTCTGAAAAGGGGTCTAGGTGTAATTAACCCTATTTTGTATGCCAAAGGTATTCCACTTGCCTTAACTATATTACTATTTGCTTCAGATATTCTGCCTTTCATGTCCCTCACTTTTTACTACCAACTTTATTCTTTCTTTCTTTTCTTTCTATTTTTTTTTTAATCTGTACTCTAATGCTTTGTCTCACATGAATTAAAAATTGATTACATAAAAATTTTATGGGTGTCATATGTTGTACGATGGTCTAATGGTCAAGTGTTCTTTCTTGACTTGAATATCACAAGTGTACGTAGTTTTCATTTAAAATATAAAATTCTTCGTTTTATATAAGTGTATTTTTTGTTTTCCAGAGGTCCGATCCACCTATTTCATAATTTGAAGTAGAGCTAAGAATTAAATTTTTATACTACCTTTATGGAATTACTTCTGATAGGGAAAAATACAGTAATCAACAGAAAGACCGAAAAGCTCTAAAAATTGTCCAAACACTCTATAGATTAGTGTGCTGTTTATCGGGTCGGGTTGCAACTGACCCATCTGACCCGACAATTCGCTCGGACAACCATCGATATAGTATTCATTGACACATGGCCGCTACGAATTCTGAGATTTAAAAACTTATAAGTACATTGAGAGTTCATTTGACAGATACACATTTCTTGTTACTAAATCGTTTGTGTAAGAGATCGCCAATCACGAACCATATAACCTCGAAGTCTAAACTTACTTAACGATTTACGTGTGCAGGTCAACCATCATTAGTCCAATTTGAGATACTCGTCAAACAAAGATTCAATGTCATCGTCAGGTTATCGCTCAATCAACTTAAAATTCAAGTATAGATCACAGAAGATCTCGACCGAATTAACCTCCATATCAAATTTCAACAAGGTGGTATTTGAATAATAATAAAAATAATAATAATGAAGGTATGATGAGAAGTAATTGGGTGGCAGAAGGTGAGGTTGAGTTTGCAGAATGAAAAGGCTGCCTAGTGTCTATCTAGTAATTAGGGCAGGACCAACACTGCTTGTCAGACACTGTCTGCTTAAGCCTTAATCCTTAATTAATTAAGAGTGCCACCAAAATTCCAAAACTCATCTCCCTTTTAATTAACAATCAACAACTTGCATTCCACGTTAATATTTAATCATAATTAATTGTCATAATTAATACTAAATAGTCATAGCAAATAGTCATTAACCACAATCACGCAATGGTTGTCAGCCGTGGTTTTTGTAAGGGTAGTTTAAACATTTGGTATGACTAAAAATCATAGTGAATATTTTTACCACAACTCTTAGCAGCGGTAAATAAATTTTTCATGGTAGAAAAATTAATTTTTATATTGATTTTTATTTAATCGTAGTTAACAATAGTTATTTACCACGACTTTTGGCCATAGTCATAGAAAATATAGCAAATAGTGATGTTTAGATGAGATGCCGTCTATATTTGATATTTAAGGTCAATGTAATATATATATATATATAGTGCTCAAAAAGCTGCTGACAGATGGAATAAAAACCCACTTCTTACAGCTGTTGATCCACAAAAACGTACGGTCGTAAAACCCTGTAATAATTTTTGTGATCATAAGCACATTAACCCACAAATGATCACGTTTTGTTTCCTGCACTACTAATTAATTAGGTTTAATTTTGGGCTTTACAAAAAAATCATGGCTTTTGTAGGCATGCATTCACCACCCTCAATATTGTTATTATTATTATTATTAATAATTAATGTAATTGGTGGGATGCAATTAAAGATTATATTAAAATTAAGTAAAAGATTTTGCTTAAATTTTATTATCAACTTATATTAATTATGTTTCTTTTCACAATATAAATTTTAAAAATTTTATCTATATAAATTGTTACTATATTATAATAACACTAAAAAAATATACATTTAACCATGTTTAATTTCCATAGTTAATAATAAATAATCGTAATAGTCATTGATCATGACAACTTAATGGCTATTGATTGTGGTCTCATGAAGCTGGAATACTGTAGGCTTCATGGTTCATTGTTCGCTTGTACGTTGGTTGATTGGTTAATATAATCCATCGTTTTTTTTCTCAAAAACTATCTTTCTAAATGATGAAAATTAACTTAGGGCATTTATTTTGTGTAAATTAAATAAAATATAGTATTATTTTTAACGAATAAGAAGAGAAAATACTATACGAGGAACAGAGAGTACGAGGGGTCTCACCTCGAATACATTAGCGAAATGAGGGAATTGGCCCTCTAAGGAAATTCCAGATGCAATGAGAGGCCACCTCGTACTCAAAACAAGCCTCTCGAATACAAAATATTCTTGTAATCATGATAATGTCGATTTGAGATCCGCGTATTCCAAAAAAGATAAAGACCCGAAGAACTAAACGAGGGTCGCTACCTCTTTCTCTAAAAGTATCAAAAATCCATCCGGCATACGAGGTAAAGCCCTTGTAAGAAGTCAGGGACAAATCCTGACAGCAGAGATTCGAAGATTTTCATGTATCAAGACTGATATTGAGGATCTAGCTCGGAGAAAGGTCCAATATTTGCCTTTAAAAACTCCCTTCATTAAGAAAAAGTGATATGTAACAAACAACACAACCATCACAACCCTAGAGCAGTAGTTATCACCACATCAATTTTATAATAAAAAATCTAAGATACGTTTGTTCAAAAAAAAAATACCAATATCTATAAATATTAACACTCATCTTTATTCTTTTTTTCTTGAAAAAAAAGGAAGAAAGTAAGATGGGGACAATCCCTCTTGAATTACTGAATAAAACATTATCTGGTACTGATGGGGATTTGTCATGTGGTCTCCCTTTTCACTGTTGAATTTGGACATTTTCTTAAAGTGATGTCCACATCTCATCTTTCTTTTGCACCTATGATACATTGTAATCCCCCACTTCCCAGATTTATTGATGTAACATCTTCCCATTTTCCCATGAGACCAAAAAAATGATGCATGTAATTATATGGGATAGAAAATATTAAATTAAAATGCAAGAAAATAAAAAAATGTGAATGAGTGAAATTAAGAGTGTTATTTTAGGTGTTTTGTGTATAAAGTGTTCCTTACAGTTAAAGTTGTAGTATAAATGTAAAAGTTGTAGTGTGAAGGTAAAATTTCTAGTATCAAGATACAAAGTTTAATAGGAATGGTAAACTTGTCCACTCCCGCTGGGGAGCTCTCAATTTATAAATAACATTCAGTTGGTTGTATCCCATATATTTGGTGGAGGATTATCTCAAAGTGGTTGGATAAGGTTAATCCACCCATGAATTTGGTGGAGGGTTATCCCCTGACAGTTAGAGACGCACAATTCTTGAGGGGGGTTGGAGTCCATTATAGATGAGGCCATTTTTTGGGGATAATGATGCCTTCTCGAATTTGGGAGAGGTGGTTGAGAAGACGTATGATCTCGATCAAAATTCAAGCTTTTATGGTTCAAAAGTTACTTATGGCTGAAGACGCTACGTGTCCCCGAGAATGCGGCTGGTCTTTATTTGATTCTGTAAGGCGTGCCTTCAGAGATTTTACGTGGATGCCACCTATGCCACCTGTGGACACCATGTGATACGAGGTTTGACTCGGCTTTCAAGCCCTTAAACTTCCTTGTGGACTTGTGGGGCCTTCTTGGATCTGGGTTGTTCAGGCTTCTTTTGACCAATTTAGATTTTTCGGGCACCTCCTCCGGACTCCCAAGGGACTCTATTCCAACTGAACTTCTTGGGGGTACCCTGAGCCTTGCATTCTTTTTTGCTCTTATGATCTCTTTATTCCATTTGAATCGCTTGGATCTCTTTGGATCAGTCTATTTTTGTAGGCATTACCCTCTACAGCCAGGATTAAATGATTTCTCTTCCCCTCCCAAATAGTGAATCCCTCGTCACAATTCCATCGAGATACAAAATGCACCAAAATCACAACTCGTTTAATGTGATCACAATTCATTTCATTATATATGGTGCATAATTGTGTCATTAATGGAAAATTTCCGAACTATTTTAACTTTTTTTATGCTACCTTAATGTTTCATTGAACAGTTTCAATGTTAGAAATATTAAAATATTATTTTTTTCAACATGGTACTAGATTTACAAGATTAAACAAAAAATCACTAAAAAAATAAATTTATTTGCTACATTACAAATGATTACGGTTTCAAAATCATAACAACTCAAAACTATCTATTACAGTAGTCGTGTGTTAATTGGTACTCCGCACGATTTTCTACTTTTAAATATGATTATTAATTATGACAAAAAAAAATTATATTACTTCTAGTAAGTGATGAGTTCGGATGTCACCACCATTTGTATTTGCAATATATATATATATATGATGGTACCAAAAATAATATTCCATCAAACTATCATACAAATAATTATGCTGCTAAAATTCATCTCCCCCAAAACTCCCCCTTTACAATAGATCATCATCTACTTAAACTAGAAGGTGCGGCGGTGAAAAGATGATTCAGCCCCCCAACCGACCACTAATTATTCATGCAATCGTTGGGGGCAACTCGGTAAAAATGCACCTAACCCACTAACTACACTAATTTACTGGGCGTAACCGTCGGGATAGTTTATTCTTCTTTAGAAAATTACGTCTTGGTTCCTTAGTAAAATTCCTGCACCATTAATATATATGAGAAATTAGATGAAAATTTTAAAACTTTATCCTCTTTTAAAAAATAATAATTTTTCTTCTTACGTAAAATAAACTATATTTTGGCGCTTAAAGCCGGGAATCCCGGCTCCATGCCTATTCTTATTGCCAGACACATAAAAACCTCTACAACCTAAGCAATTACCCTAAATCAACAACTTTATGTAATGTGAAAAGGAGCATAAAAAAACAACTCGTGCACAATTTGAACTCACCAACGTGTCAGTATTGGTCTACTTTAATAATAGTTGTTGATTTATTGTAATAGTGATTATTTGTCAGTTAGCTATACATACTTCACATTAATACGTAATTGACGTATATCAATTATTCATGATTGAAATTCATAATATAATTATGATTGATCGACTATTTTCTTTTTAATAATAATAACGTAAAAGGAGGGCAAGAATAAGATTCTTTGTAGACGAGTTTCTAACATTAGGCTGTTTTTTAATTAAAATTAATAAACACATTAATACTTTAGTTTGGTCTAGAAATGTAGGGGTTTGCAAATAGGAGGCCCACTAAATTAAAGGGCTAAGAGTAGCTTTAAGTACCTCACGAAGTTGCGAATTGATTTTTGGGTTAATTATACTTAAATTCCTTCTAAAAATGCAAAATTATACTTTTATCTTAAATTTTTTGAAATTACACTTACACCCCTTTCAAAAAATTTTCATTTACACCTGACCATATTCCATTAGAATTTGGATAAAGAAAAAATACGGACGTGAGCAAAAAAATTACATAAATTTTTAATATTACCCCTTATTTAACATTCTCATGTAATAATTTTGTACTTATAAGGAGAAAATTGTAATAATGTTAATCTCACTCCATATGTATGTATCACATTTATCCCCTTATAAGTATAAAAATGTAGATGAAAATATCAAATGAGGGGTAAAATTAAAATATTTTATGTAATTCTTTTTGTTTATGTCAGCTTTTTTCGTTCAAACCCTAACGAAGGGGATCGGGTGTAAATGGAGAATTTTCAAAGAGGGTGTAAGTGTAATTTCAAAACTTTTTTGGGGAAAAGTGTAATTTTACATTTTTAGAGGGGGGTCTAAGTATAATTAACCCTTCATTTTTTAGAGTAAATTACACGACACTTCTTGAATTTAGATCCAAATCCAAATACACGGACATTCTTTTTTTTTTTTTTTTTTGCAAAATTATATGCGTTCTTTAATGTGCAATAGTTGTAATTACAAATATACCTTTTAGTGACAAAAATTTATACAAACATCTTTTGATGATTATTAGTTATTACACTAAAACACGCAATCTAGGGGGTGTCCTTGTAATTTTACCAAGAACATGAAGTTTTCTGTATTAGACATAACCTCAAAGGATATCAATGTAATCCATCTATTTTTTTCTATTTTATTTAATATATATACATTATGTGTTTATTTTTTTTGAAAAATAAAATAAATAATGTTCTCTTTATGTACGTTGTCTGTAATAATTTAGAATAAGATGATCGGATTCACAGTACACGAAAATCATGATTGTATTCATCGTTGCAATTGAGAGTAAAACGGAAGAGAGAATTCTGTATTAGGGAAAGTGTATGTATGTGCAAAATGAAAGAGACCCTAGCTCCTTGAAATACATGCGGGAAGAATAACCAACTAACCGCCTAACAACCTCCAGCTCGCATCTAACTAACAAATGATCCAACGGCTAGGGATAAATGACAACTCTTTTCACTAACTAAAAGAAACGTAAAACATAGAAACGCGCTTTACAATCTATTTACAGTGGGTTAAGTAATGGCAGGAGGAAAATGACTGAAGACCAGCTGCGTGCGTTCATGGAGTTCATCAACCCCCCTGCAAGCTGGACTTGGGGAAGAAGGAAGATCAACCAAGCCCAACTTGGACATCAACCGCATGAAAGAGGGAGCAACCAGGGACTTAGTAAACAGGTCAGCAAGTTGCTCTTTGCTGGAGACATGAGAGGGAGCAACGAGACCAGCCTTGTACCTTTCCCTGACAATATGACAATCTATCTCAAGGTTTTCATACGTTCATGAAACACCGGATTGCCAACAATGTGAAGAGCTGTCTGATTGTCACAGTAAAAGGGAATCAGAGTGTGAATGGGAATACCAAAATCCTGCAGCAAATAAGTGATCCAGGACAATTCACACGCTGTGGAACCCATGCTTCTATATTCAGCCTCAGCCGTAGACCGAGACACCGTATTCTGCTTCTTCGTTTTCCATGAGACTAGGGCATCACCAAGGAAGATACAATATCCAGTTAAGGAACGTCTGGTGGCCAAGAAACTAACCCAATCGGCATTTGAAAAAGCCTTCAACGCAAGAGAGTTTGTGGAAGGAAAGAATAACCCCTTGTTCACACTGCCTTTGAGGTAACGAACAAGGTGTAAAGTTGCGTCCCAATGCTGCTGGCAAGGGAATTGGAAGAACTGACTTAGTTGTTGAGCAACATAAGAGGTATCAGGCCTGGTAAAGCCGAGGTAAATGAGGCGACCCACAAGACGTCTATAGGAATCAGGAGCAGATAATTGTGCTCCGACCTCCGTAGTAAACTTAATACCTGCAGGCAAGGGGGTACTCGCAGGCTTTGCATTGCTCATGCCAGAATCCAACACAATGTCTTTGATATACTTAGCCTGAGTAACCAACAGGGCCTGCGGGGAACGAGCCAACTCTAAACCCAAAAAGTATTTTGCAATGCCTAAGTCTTTAATAGTGAAAAGGGTGTCCAGATAACCTTTCACTTCAATGATCAGATCCTCAGAGGGACTAGCCACCAGGATATCATCAACATACAACAGCAACACCAACAGACCTTTGGTGGAATGCTTGGTAAACAAACAATAGTCATGCTTAGACTGAGTGAATCCATAAGCAGAAATCTGTGTACAAAACTCTTGATTCCATTGCCGCGAGGCTTGCTTAAGCCCATACAATGACCTCTTGAGCCTACATACATGTCTACTAGGCACAACATAACCTTCTGGAGCTTGCATGTAGATCTTGTCATCCAAATGTCAATGCAAAAAGGCATTGTTCACATCCATTTGATGCGAATGCCAGCCCATAGCTGTAGTAATAGCCAGAAACAACATGACAGTCACAGGTTTAGCCACAGGAGAGAAACTTTCATTATAATATATGCCTTCAATTTGAGTGTATCCTTTAGCCACCAATCGAGCTTTACACCTCTCCACAGAACCATCAGCCCGTAGCTTCACCTTGTATACCCACCTACAGCCAACTGCTGTCTTGCCAGGAGGTAAAAGAGCTAACTACCAGGTTCGATTAGCCTCCAAAGCATCCAACTCAACCTTTATGGCTTTCTGCCAGTTGGGATCCTGACGGGCTTGGAGGAAATTCCTTGGCTCCTGCAAATTAGATAATTAAGCTACAAAAGCACAATGTGGAGGAGTAATATGAGTGATAAGAGTGTGAGGATAAGGAAGATCAGAAGTAGAACAGACAAAATCAGTCATCCAGGCAGGTGTAGAGGTTTGCCTGCTGGACCTTCGAAGGGTAGGTGAAGCCTGTTGTGAGGGAATGACAGGAATGACCATAGTGTCATTGGAATGTGTGGTATCTGTATGAGGGCTGGACTGTATAGGAGTAGGTGAAGAATTTATGAGAGGGGCAGGCAGTACAGGAGGTGGTAGGTCAAGATTATAACCATGATCATACACAGGTAAGGGCAAAGGTGGTCCATGCTCCTTGTCAGGTACATCCTTATAGGAAAAAATCCCTTCATGAAAAATGACATCCCTGGATATCAACATCACCCCTTCATCCAGATCAAAGAGTTTATAACCCCTTTTTCCAAGAGCATAACCCACAAACACACACCTATGTGCCCGTTTTGTGAACTTAGATTTGTGAGGACTGACATTAGTGGCAAATGAGAGACAGCCAAACACCCTGACCCTGGAGTAGTCCACTGGTTTCTTGTAAAGGACCTCATAAGGTGACTTCCAGTCCAACACGGAAGTAGCTAGCCGATTTATGAGGAAAGTGGTAGTAAGGATAGCCTCATTCCAGAATTTAAGAGGAAGGCCTGACTGGAAAAACAAGTAGCAATCTGTAAAAGGTGTTTGTGCTTCCTCTCAACAACCTATTTTGTTGAGGGGAGTAAGCAATGTAGTTTGATGAAGCATCCCATTCTATGCAAGAAACTCTTGACATTTATCTCCCAAGAACTCCATCCCATTATCCGTTTTCATTTGTTTGATCTTCTTATCAAATTATGTCAAGATCATCTTATGAAAATTCTCAAGTATAGGAACAACTTCAGATTTATGCCTCATCATATAGGTCCATGTGGCTCGACTGTAATAATCTACGATGGTTAACATATATTGCCCCCCTGAAACAGCCATTTGGTTATACGATCCCCAAATGTCAACATGAATTAGCTAAAAGATGTCATTAGAATGCTTCTTCGCCAATAAAAAAGGCAAACGTTGCTGCTTAGCCAAAGGACAAACATGACAGACTTTCATATTAAAATTGTGATATGAGATTACATTAGTATGTTTCAGTAAAAGCACAAGAATGTAATTACAAATATACCTTTTAGTGATAAAAATTTATACAAACATCTTTTGATGATTATTAGTTATTACACTAAAACACGCAATCTAGGGGGTGTCCTAGTAATTTTACCAAGAATATGAAGTTTTCTGTATTAGACATAACCTCAAAGGATATCAATGTAATCCATCTATTTTTTTCTATTTTATTTAATATATATACATTATGTGTTTATTTTTTTTAAAAATTAAAATAAATGATGTTCTCTTTATGTACGTTGTCTGTAATAATTTAGAACAAGATGATCGGATTCACAGTACACGGAAATCATGGCTGTATTCATCGTTGCAATTGAGAGTAAAACGGAAGAGAGGATTCTGTATTAGGGAAAGTGTATGTATGTGCAAAATGAAAGAGACCCTAGCTCCTTTAAATACAGGCGGGAAGAATAACCAACTAACCGCCTAACAACCTCTAGCTCGACGTCTAACTAACAAATGATCCAACGGCTAGGGATAAATGACAATTCTCTTCACTAACTAAAAGAAACGTAAAACATAGAAATGCGCTTTA
This sequence comes from Sesamum alatum, assembly GCA_034509735.1. Classification (NCBI taxonomy): domain Eukaryota; kingdom Viridiplantae; phylum Streptophyta; class Magnoliopsida; order Lamiales; family Pedaliaceae; genus Sesamum; species Sesamum alatum. The sequence continues at coordinate 4,351,964 of JACGWO010000007.1, read as the reverse complement.
CAATCTATTTACAGTGGGTTAAGTAATGGCAGGAGGAAACTGACTGAAGACCAGCTGCGTGTGTTCATGGAGTTCATCACAAGAATCCACCGATCCCACAAAATAATGTGGTTGTTAGTTTTTTTTAGAGGGCCAACCTATAACCTAATAAATTCGTCCCAATTAAAATTTTCTTCTTTAGCCTTTTCCACAGCTATTATTTCTCAATTCTCCGGGGTTAATTATATGGGGTAAGATGCAATTTACTCCCTGTGTTTTCAGAAATATTTAAAAAAAATCCCCTGTAAAAAATAAAATACTAAAAAACCCCCCTGTGATCTCCAAAATAGGGCAAAACACCCCTCCACGCATTAGGTGCACCACACGTGCCTTTTTTAATATTTTTTTAATTTTGTAATTGTGAAATAGCAATATTACCCTTATTCTTAAAATGGACGGTTCATATCTTGTCAACATTATAAAAATATATTTTAAAATTAATATATATATATATATTTAAATATAATGTATAAATCTTCAAAATTTTAGGTATTTATTTATATAGATATATATATAATATTTTTATGTATATATGTATATATAGATAAAACGGGAGGGAAGAGGCGCTGACCGTCGGCACGGATGGCGCGGAGTAGGCGATGGGAGGGAGGGGCCAGTGCGCGTGGAGTTGAGAAGGAGGAGGAGAGGAGGAGGCGAAGAGAGGGGAAAGGGGCGGCGCTCGCAAAGTTGGGGAGAGGGCAGAGCGAAGGAGGCGAAGGGAAGGGAAAATGGCGGGGGCGTAGAAGGGTGGAAGAGGTGGCGCGAGGAAGAGGCGAATGGAGGGGAGAGCGGCGGCCCGCGCAGAAGGGTGGAGGAGGTGGCGCGCGGAGGAGGCAAAGGGAGGGGAGAGGGACGGCACACGGAGCAGGCGATGGGAGAGAAAACGGCGGCGCACGTTGTGGAGAGGACGACGGCGGCAAAGGGGCGACATAGGCTAGTGAGGACGGCGGAGGCGGCGAGGGGGCGTCGGTGGGGTGAGGTAGGGGAGGTGGTAAAACCCTAATTTTTAAAATATATTTTTAAATTAATATTAATATTTTATCTATATTAAATATATAGTAATATGATAAATATTAGTAGTTGAATCTAGACCATTAATTTAAACTAAGTAAAATCTGGACCATTGAATTTTTCGTTGAATCTGAACCCTCGTAAATCTAATAAAATCTAGCCGTTGATTTATTCTCTATGAAATTTCAACCGTAAGATCTATAAAAAATAAGATCTGACGGTTCAGAAATTGAGATGCAAAATATTTTTATTATAAAAAATTAAGGCCCGCTTGCATAAGGGGCGAGTGCAGTACACCTCCCGAGTAGAGGGGGTATTTTCCTCTATTTTAAAGATCACAGGACGATTTTTTAGTGTTTTATTTTTTATAGTGGGGTTTTAAATATTTTTAAAAACACAGGGGGGCAAATTGCATTTTACCCTAATTTTATGTGTTGCCGACTCTATTTATAATAAGAAGAGCGAAATTACTAATTGGTCCGATCTTCCGCTCTTCTCAGTGACGGCAGGGCGGGTCTCAGACGAGTTTGTCAAAATTCGCTTGCTCTGTCAAGAAAAATTTGAACCCACTAGCCCCAAACCTAAGACCGCCAAGTTGGATAGGTCGCCATCGCCACCGCCACCACCAGCGCCCGCGCCCGTTCCCGCGCCAGAGCCCGCGCCTTCGTCAAACATGAAAGGTCGGATGGTTCACCTCGAGGAGATGATGATGGACTTGATGGGCATGATGAAGGCCATGCAGACCAGTCACTCCGGCGCCGGCCCGTCACGGCCTCCTAGAGACCCTACCCTTCCAGACATTGACAAGATGGACGAGGCCGATGGGGACGAGGAGTAGATTATGTATTTTTTTATTTTGATTTTTTGTAATTAAATTGGATAATATTCATATTTAATATAATTTTTATTTCTAAATTATGCATTTTTTCATATTTAAATATTAATTATAAAATCAAAATATTATTAATAATTTAATTTATATTTAAATGATAATAATTATTACTATAAAAAAAATTAATAATTCATTAGTTAGGAACGGTACTTTAGACGGCGTATTAGCGCCAAATACCGTTCCTATATTTGATTGTTTTAAAAAACTTACCGTTCCCAATGCCGATGAAATAACCATTCCAAAAATACAAGCCCACCGTTCCTAAAGACGGGACGTACCGTGCCTACATGTATTCCAAAATCAATTCTTTCGTGGTTAGGCTTTCGTTCTAAAGAAAATACCAAAAATCGATCCAAAATGGTATTCCAAAGTTAGAGTGCTAAAACCGTTCCTAATGAACGCGACAAAATATATTCCAGTTACCGATCCTAATCTATACAACTTACCGTTCCTACATGTATTCCAGACACCATGCTAAATTGTATCTACAACATAAGGTGACTATTCCAAAATGTGTTCTAACTACCGTTCCTAATTGCGCAATTTAATTTTGATGCTACCATTCCTAAAGTTTACGAGGTGTTCCAAATGCAAAAATTATAAATTTATACGTACAAAGGTAATTAGGAATGGTACCCCGAATGTATGCCAAAAATCATTCCCAAATAGAAACGGTGACTTCTTTACCGTTCCTAATTGTTAGGATCGCCTCTTATTGCCACGGATTGCCTCCCGTTCCTCAACCGTTCCTAATTGCAGTCCAAAGGGTTCTAGTGAACTATTTACCGTTCCAAAAATTAAAAAAAAAAACCATTCATGTTACCGTTGCAATTCTCGTATTTTTTTTGTAGTGCTCGGTTAATATTTTTAATATATATATATTTAAAATAATATTACGATAACTTTATCAATATGAAAAAAATAATATTATTGAAAGATTATTTTTTTTCAAAAAAATTATATGTGCATGTTTTAGGCATTGAAATATTAATTTTTTTAAAAGATGTGTTACTTATATAAACATTATAACGTTTATAGACTATTTATATCATTATTTTAATTTATAAAGTTATTAAATTTATGATTATATATAAATATAAGTTTATACATTTTTTCATATACGCATAAATATATTTTATATAAGTATATATATATATATATAAAGTATACAAAAAAATAAAAAATATAATTGGGACAGATTCGGGGCGAGTCCGAGTCCAAACTACTAAGACTCGGACTCGGACATGCCTCAAGACTCGCTTAAGGCTTTAAAATTTGCCCGAATTGGGATTGATCCAGATTTGGGTCCAACCCAAACCCATTGTCATCCCTACTCTCTTTATGACGTTACAATTTGCTATGTGAAGGCAAATCGGTAATCTTACGTTTTCTTATCATTGATTGCCCTTCAATTTGTACCGAAATCTCTTTATTGCTCTTAAAAGTGTTTAGAGTGAATTTAGGATTATGCTATCTTTAGCGAGCAGAGTATGCCTCAACTCTCTGGGGTAGAATCACCCCGGGAAAACCTCAGTATGAGCCCTCCTATGCTCTGTCGGATAGGAGGTAGAGAGAAAAATATTTAAGGTTGTAAAAATGCTAGGGCTGCAAAGTTTGTATTTGGAGCATGAAGGACAACTATTTATAAGTTTTTCCAATTGTATGATTTCATGCGAACAATAGGCTTCAAAATAATTGGACGACATGGTGGGTCCATACATATTAGAATTTTAGAGAAACCTAGGTTAGGTCAGAAAATTTCTACATGAATGTCGCAAATCCCAAACTTGTCTGTAGATTGAGAAGCCTAAGGGTAAAGTCTAAGTTCGAGTTTGATAAGATAATCGGGATAATCACACTTTTCGTCCCCAAAACTTTGCCACTTATTCGCTTTTGGTTCTCCAACATAGGTCCATTATAAAATTGGTCCTCAAACATCCATTTTCTTCACGCTTTTCGTCCCCGCCGTTAACCATCCGTCAAACTTAACGGAAGAGCCGCACGTGAGAGGCACATGAGGCGGGGAATGCTGAAATTAGGCAGCTAAAAGCCCTAATTTCACATTAGGGTTCTTTGCTACTTGAGAGAATTTTCCCAAAAAAATTCCCCTTTCTATCTGACCCAAATGCTTTTCTCCTTCGATCAAAATCTCCATTTTGCTTAGTTTCCATGTTAAATTATCCCTTTTAAGCAAAACCCACAATTTTTGAACTATAAATTGCTACTGAAGTTTGGATTGCACAGCAACCCACAGTTGTTGTTGGAGCCAAATCGCGATTTGATGAAATTTGTTAGTGGACGATGGCAAGGCGCAGCAAGCACGTGTTGGATTTCACTCCGGATTATGGTAAGTCTTTGTTGATTTTGTTATATTATTTCTAAATTTTATTTCTGAAATTTGAGAATTCTTGGATTCTTGTCGAATCCATTATGTAGTTTGTGTTGTTGGGTTTTATGTTTCTGCTTATTTTATTAGAATTTTAGATTATTTTATGTTGGATTCTTGTTGAATTTGTGTTTCTGTTTCTGTTGCTGAGGGATATAATTTTGATGGATTTTTTGCTTTTGTTTGTTTCTGTTTCTTGTTGAATATTAAATGAAACAATATAATTAGGTTTAATGGGGGATTCTAGTTGTTTTACACTGAACATACATTATGGTGGAGTGATGAAACATACTCCACACAGAGAGTATATAGGAGGGGATATAGAGTACTTTGATTTTGCTGACATAGATCAAATAGGTATTCTAGATATGTGGGGGTATGTTGAGGAGTTGGGGTTTAAAGAAAGAGACAGAATCAGGTTCTGGATTAAACATGGCAAGAACTTTGACAGACAATGTAAAATAATTGGGAAAGATCCAGATGTGTATGGAATGAAAAAATACATACCTAAAAGCTTTGAAGTTGATATATTTTTAGAGCATCTGAATATGGCTGGAGCAGTTGATAGTGAGATTTTGGGTAATGACTCTATTGTTGTTGATGATTCTGGTTGGGTTAAGGGGATGGGGAATGAGAGGGTTGTGGTGCATGAGGGGACTGAGGGTGATGAGGGGTTTGAGGGGGTTGAGGAGGCTGAAACTGAGGATGAGGGTGTGTTTTTTTATAGTGATTATGATATGTCTGAAGATGATAGGTTGTTTGAGAAATATGTTGATGTTGGGGTTGAGGGTAATGAATACATTAGTGGGGGTATGTATAATAGGCTGCAAGATGGGGAGAGTGAAGAAGATTGTGTGGGATCTGATGATGAATTTGCAAGTGGCGAGAAAGAAAAGATGAAACATACAATGTATAATCCTAGGAATGAAGGCAAGAATCCTGAAATTAAACTTGGTTTGATTTTCAGTTGTAAGGAAGAGGCTAAGTTTGCAATTGAAAGCCATTGTTTGAGAAAGGGTATGATGGTTAGATTTCAAAAGAATGACAAAAAAAGATTGAGAATAGTTTGCAAAAAAGAAGGTTGCACATGGTATGTGCAAGATACCATTCTCCTCCCTCTCCAAAAGTCTTGGCACTGCATGGCAAGTAAAGTATTATAATCCAGTACATGATAAATGCTCCTGTAATTATAACAACACAAGCCTTAAGAGTAGGTGGATTGGGAGAACTTTCATTAAAAAAATCAAAGACAATCCTAAGCTTGGGACATCAGAGTTTAGGAATGAACTTTGCACCACTTTGAAGGCTAATATTTCAAAGTCACAAGCATGGAGAGCAAGAAGAAAGGCTCTTAATATGTTGCAAGGTAGCATGGAGGAACAATTTAAGCAGATTTGGGATTACTGTGAGGAGTTAGTAAGAAGCAATCCAGGTACCACTATAAGGCTGAAACTATCTGATGAAGAAGAGGGGGAACAGAAAAGATTTCACACATTTTATGTCTATTTCAATGCATATTAAATGGGGTTCAAAAATGGATGTAGGCCTGTGATTGGTGTTGATGGTTGCTTTTTGAAGGGAAATCATGAGGGGCAATTGCTATCTACAGATGGGTTAGATCCAAACAATAATATCTTTCCAATTGTATATGCAATAGTTGAAGGTATACTGTATCACATGTTGTAATATATAAACATTACATTATTTATGTTAATTATTCCCATTCATGCAGTTTAAAGATCTCAATTCGAACACCCTGCAAAGTCTACTAGAAGCAGTGTTGCTACTTTAAAGGTACTGAATTACATAATTGAAAGTTTTTAGTTTATGACTGTTTTATGATTCAACTTCTAATTGTTTAAAATTACAGATTAATCAGTCTACAACCAACAACCATACTCCTGTAATTGTCAAAGGTCGAGTGAACTTCATCACTTTCTCAAACCTGAGATCTACTTTCCAAACTTAGCAACAGGGAATTCTTCAACTGTTGGAGCATCATCATCTATTCAGTATCATTCAAGAGTTGCCTCAAGAAGTGCTTCTACAGTTCCAGCTGAAAACAGGAGTTCCTCGAGGACATCACAGTCTAGTCAACATAGAGTCTAAGCTTTCCATTTCCTGTATTAAGACATATTATGCTTAATTTGTTGACAGTTAAGACAACATTTGTGTTTATTTTGTTAACATTCTAATTTGTTGTGTTTATCTTGTTCACAGTTAAGACAATTTGTTGAATCTTGTTAATGTCCCTTTTTGAACAGTTTTATGGGCATATTTATGGGCATTTTGAAGTTCTTATGTATATTCTGGTGCAGATTTATTTTGTCACAGGTTATAATACTTAAATGCACTTAAAATACACTTGAAATGTCAACAAAAATCCATAATTAAATAATACATCATTAAGCAATACATCATCACATAGCCAGAATTTTTAATATCATAATACAAATAAAAAACCAAATATAATGACATAATTTTCAGCCTCTTGATGTATTTTGCAATCAACTTTTTCAGTTTCTTCTTGTTTTTTCTTGTTGATTCCTTCTCTTTTTTCAATTCTTCTTCCTTGGCCTTGTACCTTTTGACTTTATCTTCCAATTTGTTGATTTTTCTCAACAAACCGGGAATTATCTTCTTCGATCTTTCACACATTTCTTCATCCCACCATTTGAAAAATTCACAATATCCGGGCTTCTGAAATCAATTCATTTAAACAATCACCTCATCTTCTAATATTACCAAAAAAACAACATTTATTTACTGAATTAATCAATAAACCTTAACCAATTATAATTTGGGCAACCATGATATCTTCTACCCGAATTTCGAGAAGTCCACGACGTCATTAATGGAAGCTTAAAATCACAATGGCAAAATATAATTGCTGCATTTTCATGGGAATATGAGGTGTTTGTGCTCATTTTGGAGCTTTTCTTACCTATTGAGATGAAAATGTGGTGTTAATGTGTATGAAAGTGGGTATACATCCATGGAAAGGAAATAAATAGGGAGGAACATCAGTTTGGAGGGAAAAATCTGTTATTTTCCCTCTATTCTCCCTCTCACGTGCGGCTCTTCCGTTAAGTTTGACGGATGATTAACGGCGGGGACGAAAAGCCTTGAAAAATGGATGTTTGAGGACCAATTTTTAATGGACCTATGTTGGAGGACCAAAAGCGAATAAGTGTCAAAGTTTGGGGACGAAAAGTGTAATTATCCCTAAGATAATCCCACATCAATACTAATTAATCATATTGCAAATATTATTATATTAACTATTTAATTGGTAAGTATATTATCACTATATAAATTAATTGATATTTGGCTGAAACCAACTCATCCTAAAAATTCCTGTTAAAAGACAATTATATTAGCAGGGAATGAATCAGGATGGTCGAGGGGGCATGTGGCGTATTGGATTTCTTTGTCTTTTTGTACCTAACATCTTAAACTTAAATAATTATTAGTACTCTCAATTTGGATTTTATACACATTTTCATTTATTTTAGGTTGAATTATAATGATTTTTTTTTAATTTTGGCACAATTAAGGACACCTTTCGTTATTTCAAAAAATTACAAATACCTCTTGAGATTTGTAATCGCCAAACGAATAATCCATTTTCATTCATTTTTATGAGTGAACTGACCATAATGCCCTTATGCAAATTGAATTATTTTCTAATTTTTTTAAAAAAATTTGGACAAAATTACACAGAGGAACAATAATGTAATTTGCCTCGGCTAATTTTTCTATAATTATGAAAAAAAAATTAGGAGCAAAATGGATCATTTCAGGCACTTGGTTAAAAGTTACAAACCTCAAGGAGTATTTATAATTTTTGAAACAACGAGAGAGTATTCGTAATTATTTCAAACCTTAGCGGAGGTTATTGTAACTCACCCTTTATTTTATGGTTGCAGTTTAAAGATATTTCAATTCAATTTACTGTCTACATATATCAATACATAAGAAACTTAGGTGAGGCCCAATTACGTTAAACTTAATTGGCGAAGTTAAGAGTTTTCAACTATAAGGTCATAGGTTCAAGTTCTACCAATATGTGGTTGTTGATTTACTTTAATAGTAGTTGTTAATCTATCTTAATAATAGTTGTTGGTTAGTTATAGATAATTGATTTAATAATGATATATTGATCGTTAATAATTAAAATTTATAATGTAATTATAATCGATTTAATAAAAAAAAAATCAAAAAATACCCATGTCACGTTCTCTTCTTCTTTAAAACCCTAATCTCTATATTCATTCATTTTTTTTTTTGTTTTGGAAAAATACAACTTCTCAAATATTCATTCAGCGTATAAAAATATGAAAAAACAAAATAAAATATATTGATAATTTAACTTTTTTCATACATCGTTTCCGATACACCCCAGTCACTATTTTTTTTTATTAATTTAAAAAATTATCATTACTAACATTTTACAAATACCCTGATCTTATTTTGTTCAAACCATTCGGGAGTTTATTTTGGAATAAAATACAAATTTGATGAGTCTCAAAAATATCTTATAAAATATATGAAATTATAATTTTTATTTGAAGAAATATATCAATTAAATTACTTAAATTGATTTCTTTTTCATTTTTGCTCACCTGTTTTTGCCTCTAAAGCCCATTTACCGCCTTAGGCCCGAATAACATAAACAGGCCGAGTGTACATGCTTTTGTGATCATAACAATTCAAATTTAAGCCCGATTAAATCTCCTCAGCTCGAGTTCTACTACCTCTATTTGGGCTTTAGTTGGAGGGCCCAAAGCCCATTAAATCGATGTTGAACGTTATTGTGTTGTGTTTTTTATTGAGCAAAATTGAATTATCTTATAATATTAAGTACCGACAACTCTATAATTAATATATTAATTATTAATATTAATATTAAATATAAGGGTTTTTTTTCAGTGAAATTAGTTCTATTGTGAATATTCTTTTGGAAGGAACTAAATTTAAACTCAAATTTTATTGTATTTTTTTAATTTATTTAACATATACACATGACATGTAAAAATTATTTTTGTTCTGCATATATATATATATATATGTTTTGTTTATTGTATATATTTAAATTATTGCATCAATTAAAAATTATATGTACTCTTTTAATTATTAAAAGATTTATCACACCACCAATGACTTTATAATTAACCTAATGTTATGAAAAATCAATGTCTAACCATATGTCAATTAATATATATGTCACGACGTACATTTAGCCCAACTAAGAATCTTAGTAAACATTCGAATCAACATCGTAGTGTGACGACGTTTGATCTTAACCATTATACCACAACAATAAAGTAGTCAGCCTACTTACAATAGTTGGATCGTGTGCAACAACATACTAAAATTAATGAGGCTATTTCTTGACCAATGATAAAATTCAATTTGCTTCCACGTAACTTTTAAGAATTTGAAAGTTCGTACTATTCATGTAATAGTAATTTATACAGAAATACGAAATATTATATTATATTATATTCTAATTATTTAATAAAATATAATATCAATATCATATGTATGATTTAATTGTCTATATTTAACTTGGATTATGTCCATCTACCATTTGTTATGTGTGGATCACATTCTGCCTTGTCTTTTTTTTTTTAGGAGGAAGAAAGAATCTATCAAATGATTTTTGAAAATCAAGATCACTTAATGAAAGTTTTTGAATTTGAATGTTGGTGGTGATGCATGTTACCAATTCATACCTTATTGAATTTTATATGAATTTATTGTAAATTTGTCTGTGTTTGATTTATATTATTTGATTCAATAAAAAGTGAATGATAATCGACTCATGCCTCATTACTTGTTATGAACTAATTAGGTGATAGGATAAATCTGTTGGGAATGAATGAGATGGATAGTGCGGAAAATTGCGTATTATGAAGTCGAGGTAAGAGTTAGATTATTTATTTTTAAAACAATTATTGCCTCGCTCTGGTACTCACGGAATCAGCAATTTATCTCCCAAGATACAACGAATTTCAATCTCAAAGTAGCAGCACTACAAACTTTGAGAAACGGCGAACCAAACGATATTTTGAAACTCTACTTGCAGAATGTTTTTATACTTACGAACGCTATGAATGAATAATAAAATGAAATAAGAGGTTTAGTTATAGGAGTTGGAAAGGTACTTTGAACGGACTCATCATTTCACCCAAATAACATACAATTTCACTCAAATAGACGCACCGTTGCACCCAAAGGGTTTCACCCAATGGACACATTCTTTCAACCAAAAGACACACATATTCGATTGATTTAAACATGATCGAATAATTATTGGACGTTATCAATTATTATTCACTTATTATGAACTATCATTAGCTATCACGAACTAGTTATTCGTCGTATACTGTGCAACAAAATCAAAATGATTGGGCAGACAAATAACTCATCCCACTTAAATGGAAAATTGATTAGATTTCAAGCCCAAACCCCATCCGTTTTACCATGATTGGACCAGTTATTCAAATTCCTTGACTGCTACAGAAGAAAAGGAGTCATAAAAAATGCATATAAATAAATCCATCATCCATTTTTACCAAACAGCGCATATGTCTGTCTGTCTCTGCGTGTGTGTGTGTGTCTGGAATCCATCGCCATTTCTTTAACTTAATTCATTTCTTGAGTTGTTCCAAATATCTCTGCCTGCTGTGTTTGATGCCAATGGAGCCCTAAAGCTACATGACAAAAACCAAACCCCCCAATTCACACACACTGCCGCTACTACTACTAAATAAGCCCATCAGATTCAGATCACATGGCAGCTACCACTACCCATCTCAAGTTCCAGAACCAACCCATTAAAATCAAACGCCGTCGCTGCCGTGAGACCACCATTACCACCACCACTTCTTCCTCCACCTCCCGCAATATTGACTTGCCCATTGACTTCTCTCCTGACAACTCCTGGTCCTGCTCCCCGGCCAACCCACCTCCTCAGCTGCAGGGTGAAGCTACCGAGTCACTGGTAGCCTCCCCTCTGTTATCTTCCTCACCCTCAGATCTCAAGATCCGTTACTCACCTTCCGCTATGGGATCCACCACCATTACCACCACTGTCTACCGCGGCGGCACCCCCACCCACGCCTCCGCCGCTGCCCAAGATGGTTTTCCGTCATCCTTTAGCAAATTCAATTCTGCGCTCACCGCAGGGCTCCTCAATCCGATGTCACCTCCGCCTTCAGTGGATAAGACCCGCTCGAGTCCGACCCTTTTCGAGATGATGGCCAATGAACCCGATTGCCACCCCAGAGCCACCACTTTCGTCGAAAATGGCGCCGTTTCAGCTCAAAACTACCAAAACTCGAAGATGCCCGTAAACCCACCATCACAAGACAAACAGGCACTAATGCAGCAGCGTTTGATGGATCTTTTGGCTTTGAGGAGCCCCGGCAATCAGTTCAACGATGAGGGTTCCAGTGATGTGAAGCTGACATTGAGTTCCAAGGAAGGTGTTAGTGTTTCTATTAGCGTTCACAGGCAGATCCTTGTGGCTCACAGTAGATTTTTTGCTTTGAAGTTGAATGAGAAGTGGGTTAAGCAGCAGCGGAGTTCGGGGCCGTACATTGTGGAGATTGCTGATTGTGATGATATTGAGGTTTACGTTGAGACTCTCAGGTTAATGTATTGTAAAGACTTGAGGAAGAAGCTAATGAAGGAGGATGTTTCCCGAGTACTGGGTATCCTCAAGGTAATCCTGCTAAATCCTGTTTCTATGTACTTATGATTTTGTATACTTGTTCTTGCTTAAAGCATTGCTAAATGTTTAAATGTGATAGAAGGAAGAGAGACATGTACTCATTCGATTTTGAGTTGTGTTGATGAATGACTGAAATAAGGGATTAGGAGGTAGCTAACTAGGTGAATTTAGTCTTTCTTGTGACGTGCTGATTAATCTTGCTGAATCCTTGATTGATATTATGCAACCGAAGTTTGGCAAAACTGATATGTGTAATGTGTTATAATATGTTTGGTATGTTGCACATCCGCCTTAATTCAGAATTGTGGTGTGACGGATGAACAATTTTGTCTGGATAAAATCCTGAGCAAAGTGTTGAATTTTAAGTATATGGAAATCATGTTGAATATGTGTATATTCACGTAATTTTCTTCAATGTCTATTTGTATGGCCCTATTGAATTAGTAGAGGTTTCCAAAACCTTATTATGTTATATCGATCTAGTTTCATACACTTAGTGGTCGTAATTATTTCAAATTTCGAAGTATCTTAATTTGTAGCGACAGACCTTATATTTGATTTTAGCTGCCCATACCTCAACAAGATTGTGAAAATTAGATCCTAGCATTCCTTAGAGGAACTTATATAGTATCATTAGCTTTTTATTTAGACAGCAGTCTCTTGGATTCAGGGCGTCGGAATACATACACCTAAAGTACTAAATAACAAAAGGACAAGTCTCTTTTGAATTTAACGAGATTCCTCAAAGTAATCCATTTTGCTTCAAGATCTGATAGGCAACTTCTAACATGAAATGTGGGCTTGCCAGTAGTTTCACTCTTCTTTTCTGTCACAATAACTATATCGATGGTTATGGACATATGGATGTTGTGGCTGTTTCTAGAGTTCAACTTTCCTCAATTTATAGATGGAACACAAGTTGTTTCATAAGAATGTCCTATTCCTGCAATCCATTGGAAAGTCTAGTATGGAGTTGAAAATTTTCCTTTGGTGCACATTTTAAACAGATGGATGATTACTTTTAGTACATTAAGGTCAAACCTGCGAATACGTGCATGAGAAAATGTGGTTGATGTATTTTAATGTAGGTCTCAGCAGCAATTGGGTTTGACGCGGGTGTATTATCTTGTTTGGAGTACTTAGAAGCTGCTCCGTGGGCTGAAGATGAGGAAGAGAAGGTAGCTTCCCTTTTATCAGAGCTTCGGCTTGAAGGGGTTGGAGCTGCAGAAGTTTTGAAGAGGGTTTCTCTTGATGCTACAGCGGGAATCGAGGATGGAAATGGTAATGAAGAAGTTCTTCTCAAGCTATTGCAGGTGGTTCTTGAAGGGAAAGATGAGAAAGCTAGGAGAGACATGAAAGGCTTGGTAACCAAAATGCTCCGCGAGAACTCATCACATAATGATTTGAGGAAGGAGTCTTTGTACTTTGCTTGTGATGGGTGCCTGAAATTGCTTCGCCGTCATTTTCTACAGGCAGCAGAAGCAGACATGCATGACGTAGGTCAGATAGCTCGACAGGCAGATAATCTGCATTGGCTGTTGGATATACTGATTGATAGACAGATTGCTGAGGACTTTCTGAAGATATGGTCCTCGCAGTCTGAATTAGCCCAGGCGCATTCTAAAGTGCCCGCGATTCACAGATATGAAATCAGCAGAGTTACAGCCAGGCTGTTTGTCGGGATTGGAAAGCGGCAGTTACTGGCCTCCAAAGAGGCCAGGTGCATGCTTTTGCAGACATGGTTGGTTCCTTTTTATGAGGATTTCGGATGGATGAGGAGGGCATCGAGAGGTCTTGACCGACATTTAATTGAGGATGGTCTTAGCAACACCATATCAACTTTGCCAATGGCCTGGCAGCAGGAAATTCTAACGTCATGGTTCGACAGATTTCTAAATAGCGGTGATGATTGTCCAAATATCCAGAGAGGATTTGAAGTTTGGTGGAGGAGGGCGTTCTGGAGACGAAGTGGTCAGCTTGAGAGACCTCAAATGAGAATCATAACTGATACCACAACAGGGAACTCATAAAATTTCACAGGCGGCAATATGAAGTTAGCAATCTTCATTCTTTCTCTCCATTAGTTCCCCTTGACGGGCCTTAACTGTGACATATATCTTCTCGCAACACTGTTCAGAAATTCAATATCAGCTTGTTGGAGTTCTTGCAAACACCATTTGCTTTCTGGACTCTTTAGTATTGCAGAACCAATTAAGGAAATGGGTGTTGGAGTATCCCGATTCTGTTGACAAATTGAGCTCGTTGTATTCATTTCCACGAACTACTCCTGCCATTCACTACCTTAAGGTATGAGCTCCTCTGATTTGGAGGGTTAATTTACTGAAACACAATATACTGATATTTGAGATTGCATGCCCAGGAACTAGTGAAGTGATATATATATCCAAAAGTCAGTTGCTGGTTGGATTGATTCCCACCTCCCCCCCCCCCCTCTTTTTTATTTAAAATTCGGCTTAAGAAAGGGAGATACCTACAAATTAACAACAAAAAATGGAATTGCATAGTGTGAATTATGTGTACTAGGACTTAAATAGTGGATATAAGTTTAAAAATGTCATTTTTCCATATCGTGCATTTAAGTTGCGTAACCAATATGGTATACTGCTCGGTAAATGCTATCTTCGCCTTTCAGGCTCTTGTTCTTTGTTTCACTTTTCTCTTTTTCCTGGTAAATGTTCTGTGATGTTCTTGGAGATTACTGTTGTTATCATCTATATCTTCTCTGTAAAGAACCCTTTATTCAGTGATATCCTGCTTTCTCCTACATAGTTGAGGCAATTAATGATGTAGTAGGCCATCAAGTCTTGATGGCACAGTATTCTCTTCTGTTCCTTATGTTTCTTCCTTGGCTTATATTTTCTTCTACAGGTAAATAAATCTTTTACCTGCAGATTCTGCGATCTTTCGTTTCACTTCTGATTTACTTGACTAGAGTATCGATATTTTTCATTGAGACCATATTTGATGGGAAAAAAAAAAAAAAAAATTGCATACAGATTATGTGCCTCTTATATATACATAAAGCGGATTGAGTTGACGTAATGCAGTTGGATGAAGTTCGTCCACGAGCCTTTCAACACGTTGTCGTTCAACATGTCCAAATCACTCACAATGTGCTTTGTGCGCCTTGGTAGATTACTACTGGAGCAACTTATAGTTCACACACTCACACTTTAAATTCATGGAGTTCTTGGTAATGCTCCAGATCAAAACTTATATAAAACATACGTGGGAAAGAATCTCCGGGGAGATTGTTTTTTCTGTATATCTGAATGATCTATCTAACCAAATTATCCTTGTAAGGGTAAAGATGTATCTCCGCACATTTCAAATTTCAACTATTGCCTAAACTCAAACACCTGATTGTCTGCTGGGATCACTCCCAAACCTATGCATCCGAGCTTCAAATCCAGGTTTTTTGACGCAGCCTAAGATCTATCAGTCGAGCAGGTTGTCCTGATCATCGCTGAAGTGGGTAAAGTAGGAAGGTCCCGTAATCTGGCAATCGTAATTTAGCTCACCTGGCTTCGCATGCTTCTGCCTTCACAGGGAACAAACAGTCATTGGCATCGGCATCAGCATCAGCATCAGCTGCACTATTATTATGATTTGAAGAAGCATCAAATATTGAAATGTACCATTCTTGGTCTATCAGCATTGCATCTGTTAATCCGAACTCCTTCAGCTCTTCTCTTGTGTGGTGCATTAACAAGCTGTACCTGCACAATAAGTACTTTCCGTTAATCAAAATTCATGAAATTTATTGATATTAATAAAAAAACTGAATATAAAATTATATTTACTCCAAATTGATTTATTACTGTAACTGCACAACAAGCAATTTCTTGCTGTGAAGTGAGTACACAGTACTCAACCTTATATGGTTTCACACATGCTGGTTAGTCACTTGATTAATAAACAACTATTTAATAATTAAAAATCAACAATTAATTACGGCACACATGGACAACATCTCATTTCCGGGACTTGGAACACGACATTCCTATAACTGATCTATTATCATTGAAAATAATGTCTAATTATTTGTTGATATTAAAAAAAAAACTTAATGAAAATCGATATTTATTTTTAATTGACTTATTACTAACTTATTGCAGACTAAATAGATTTTTTATGATTAAAATACCCTTATAATTGTGAAGATATACCACCTCACATACGTTAACATGTGAAGATATGTAAGTGTAGTTTGATCATAAAAAAGATTTGCTTCACCTACAGTAAATATTGATTTTCATTCAGTTATTTTTTTTTTTATAATATCAACAAATTCGGTGGATTTTGAATAACGGATGGACCTATTTGTTAGATAAGAACAAAGCTTAAGAGATACTCGATGTAATTTTTCAAATCAGAAGACATATACGTATAATTATACCAAACCTCAGAGGAGAGGATGTAATTATCCCTAAAATAAAATTTAGATAGATTACCTTCCACCGTGACCTCTTTCCATGACGACAAACTTGCCATTGCCAATATTGTGAAGGGCATCAAATTGCTCGACAGTCCATTTATACCATCTCATCAAGAACACCCGCAGCGTCAGGCCGTGGGAGACTATGACCAAGTTCATGTTGGGGCTTAGCTCTCCCGGCGGCTGAAATCTTCCTATCTCAATATCACTTCTCAGAGTTTCCCTAAATCCTGACATATATATTTCTTTTAATTATTTCAACTTAGGAAATTTGTAGTAATAATAATAATTACAACCTGTGATTCTGTCATAAACGTCTGCAGCAGAT
The DNA here is from genome assembly GCA_034509735.1 of Sesamum alatum. Taxonomy (NCBI): domain Eukaryota; kingdom Viridiplantae; phylum Streptophyta; class Magnoliopsida; order Lamiales; family Pedaliaceae; genus Sesamum; species Sesamum alatum. The sequence continues at coordinate 4,335,108 of JACGWO010000007.1, read as the reverse complement.
TCCCCGTTTGGAAACCGGTAGAAGAACCTTCCATACCGCTTTCTTGCAGCTTTCTGAATCTTCATCTCTTCTTGGTCCTGGAAATTTCCTTACAACAATACACCTCAATCAATTCATCACATTGCAAATGTAGGGATAAAACAAGTCCGTCTGGTTTGAAAAATTACATTGACCCTAACATTTATTTTCGACTAACAAATAGATCATCCATTAAGCAAAATTTATTGATATTAGCAAAACCAATTAATAAAATTCATATCTACCCTCAGTTGACTTATTACGATTTATTGTAGAACAAACAAATATTTTCGGGTTAAATGCAATTTGCCCCCATGTGTTAACCAGAAAGAACAATTACTCCCTGTGAAAAAATAACTAACAATTTACCCCCTTATGTTATTCAAAATGCAGCAAACAACCCCTCTCAGGGGGGTTTTTGCTCCGTTTTTAGGGAGTTTTTTGCTCAATTTTTTAAAACACAGGGGATAAATTGCTATTTATTTTTTCACAGGGGAGTTTTTGCATATTTTGCATATCACGGGGGAGGTAAATTGGAAAAAATGTTACCTCCCCTGATATTCACATTTTTCCCAATATTTTCTAAGCAAGGGTGAATATATATCTAATCATATGCAATAATATGTGAAGATATATAAGATTTGTTTGATTTATAATAAATCAGGAATAAAAAAATCATGAATAATAAAAATTTTCATTTTGTTTTTTTTTGCTAATATAAACCAATTCGGTGCATTTTAATTGACGAATGATCTATTTGTTAGACGAAAATAAACTTTAAGTTACTATAGTGGTCTACGTATAATTATCTATACATGAATAAATGTAATATGAATTTTAATGTGGGAAGAATATACCAAAATCTTGTTCTCTCAAACGAGGCTCTTCTCTAACACCAGCAATTCTGGATCTGTCAAATGCCTTAGCCAAATTTCTCAGAGTCTCAAGCGACCTTCTGTAAGGAGACACGTAAAAGTACACTTTCCAATCATCTCCTCCGTCTTTCTCAATCATCCGCCGTATCTCCCGCCCGCACTCCTCCGCCTCCGCCACCCCCTGCTCCGTCAGCGCCACCTTCGGGTCCGCCACGCGCGTGTAAACACACTCGTCAACGTTTCCCTGGCTCTGCCCGTGCCGGACCAGAATTATCCTGCGCGGCCGAGGGGGTTTCGCCCTCGTTCGATTTGAAGCAAACCCCTTTTCTGGGAAACCAGCCAAGCCACCGTCGGCAGGCGAGTTTTGGTTCGGGCCGGCGGGTTCGTGGCGGCAACATTTCGCGGAGCAGGAATTCCGGCGTAGAACCGCCGGAGATGTGGAGAATACGGTCGCCATTTTTGGGGTATTATCCAAGAAGAGAGAGAGAGAGAGCGAGTGGTATATGTTGATGTTGGAGTGTAGTTTGAACGTGTGAGAAACTCAACGGATCGAGAGAGGCAAGATCAGCTGAATCATTTGTCCTGCTCCTGGTACACTACCAGCCGTTGAAGACATTCAGGGTCATCAAAGATGACAAGTGGAAATGATAGCTATCTATGTAAAGATATGGATTTAGGGATAATTATACCGCGTCTCCTTCAATGTGACTGTGACGTAATTAGACGTAAATCCTTTATAATATATACTATTATATGAAATAAATCTTATTATTATATAAAATAAATTTTATTTTTATTAATAAATGACGATTACTTATATCATAACACCAAATTTTAAAATTACCAAAAATATCTTTATGTATCTATATCAATACTATTATATAAAGCAAACACTATTTTTACTATTAAATGACGATTACTCACACCGCAATAATAAATTTTAAAATTATAAAAAATATCCTTATGTATCTATCTATCATACTAATATAAAAAGAAAGGACTTTTTTAACTCACAAATGGCGGTTAATGACACCGCGATACAAATTTTTTTGCGTATGCCGATAATATCCCTGAGGTAGTATTCTTTTCTTTTCTTTCTTTCTTTTTTTTTAAATGCATTGTATTGGTTTATATATATAATTTTCTTTATTTATAATAAATTACAACGTGCAATATTATTTTATATGCACGCAGGAACTGACGTGCCACAATAGCTAATCTACAAAATTGCATCTACCGCTCTTAATATTATTTCCATCAAATAAATAAATACCTCAATTAGTCAAGATTAACTAAATTTGCCAATATAAAAAAAAATTGAATTAAAATTTATATGTACCCTTAATTGATTTATTGTAAATAAAATAAATATTTTTCTGATCAAACTACTCTTTATATATTTTTACACGCTAATGCATGTCCAGGGGTTAAATATGGATGTTTATTCAATTTTTTTCTTTTGCTAATATAAAAAAAGTTATTGTATTTCGGCTAAGGAATGGATCTATTTGTTAGATAACGACAATGCCAGGGGTACTAGATGTAAATGTCCCTTAATTTTATTTGTAGAAGCTATTATGTAAGCAGACTGAGAGGGTGTGTGTACTAAATTTATTTGAAACATCTTATAAACTTGAATACTTTATAAGAATATTTTTAAAATTTATAGTATATTAAATCTTATTTTAATAATAAGATTTTGAAGATTTTAGATAAAATAAAACAATGAAGTTTATATATTAGTGTTTACACAAATTTTGTGTCTGCAAAAATAAATTACAAGACAAGAAACAATATGAAAAAAACCTTATAATTTAAACGAAAAGTGGTTACAATCTCCGTGAACATAAATAAGTTAATAATCCTTCTCCTCGAATATTGATCAAAGGGTTGACACTTGTTTTTGAATCGAATATGCAATCTTTTCCAAATTTGTGGAAGAATCACGTGCAACCTTTGAAGCAGAGTATCAAGGTCTTGAGGTTGCAAATCATCGTCGTGATAGAAAGCTTTTAAACTTGCTCTTACTATAAATTTGGATGTGTGAATGTGAAGTCGTCTTGTGTGTTGTGTTGTAGGTCCTCACATGTTGCAAGGTGAAGTCCTAAACAGAGTTTAAGTAGTTTGGGCTCATTTCAATTGGGTTTAAACATCATGAGTTTGGACATGAATTAGTCTCTTGACGGGCCGTAGTTGAACATGTTTTGGTTCATCTACTCAATCCAAAATAAAAGAAAACTTGTATTTATCTTGCACCAATCCATGAAAATGCTTAATGTCCAATTTTGGTATGGAAACTTATGTAAATTTATCATCTTGATCATACGTAAAACCCAAATTTATTAGTCTTTAATTTAAAATCTAATTATTAACTAATTTATTCGGGATTTTCTAATAGTAATTTATTCCAAAATTTTGATGTCAACAGTTTAGCAACAATAATTTTATAATTTAAAACTTAAAGTGGTTTGTTAATACTTCAAAGATAAATTGAGAACTCTTTACTTTTGTAAATCAATTTTAGAACTTCAAGATATCTTATTGTTGGATCTTGTAAGCTCACTCTCTAAAAAAGTGTTTGCATAACTTTTCCTTTTGTGATGGGAATATTAAAATTGGAGTATTTAGAAAAATAATTTAATATTTATAATTTTATTAATAAATTGCAAAATTTGATCATAATTTTCGACTTAAATCAATTTAATTTAAACAGTTCAAAATCAAAAATTGTAAAAATAATCTTTTTATCTTATTTTTAACAATAAACAGATAAGCGCTTATTTTAAAGCATTACAGAACCCCTCAAAACTTTACCAAACACAATTATCAATATTTTATAATCTCTTAAATATTTTATATAGATTATTAATTCATCCCGGCCCAAGCCCAATACCAATACCAGCCCAAGCTGTCGAAATTGTAAGCAGCATAGTCAGCATAATGGGCTTGGATCGATTCTGTCTTTTGAATAATTCTCAAGCCATCTCTAGTGTGATATTCTACAGGCCCAGCCCACACAAAGTTGCAAAGATCTCATTATCTCAATTACAATCAATTAAATTTTGGGTAAATTACATCGACACTCCTTGAGGTTAGGTCAAATTACACAAACACTTTATATCTTTTTTATAATTATAGCTACATCCCCTGAGGGGTGTTAGTGTAATATTTTTCAGAGAGTATTAGTGTAAACTTTGCCTTTGAATATGGGATATAGTTGTAATACAAATATAACCTCTGTAGGTGTAGTTGTGATTTTGTAAAAAGTAGGGGGTATTTGTGTATTTTGGTCTAACCTCAAGGGGTGTCACTGTAATTTACCCTAAATTTTTTGTTGCAAATTCTATTTCATTTTATACTCTAGTTGATATACACACGCTGCACGTATAAAGATGACATCATGTATTTTATTTAAGAGAAGATTTTATCCACGTTAAGTGTATATATTAAATGAAATAAAAGATATAATAAAGTTCTAGACAGAAAATCCAATCCACAATTATAAAGCCTTTGTAATTATTAAAATGATTTTTAGCGAATTATATAAAAAATATGGTTAGGAAAATTTGAATGGTAAGTTTCTTTTAAAGTGAAAACGATGAAAATAATGTGTTAAAAAAATTGAAAAAAAAAATATAATTTTTTTTAGTTGAAAGCGATGAATTTTATTAATTGTAATAAAGCGATTATAATCCGTCCTGTCAGTATCAATAATGGACAGAGACAAATACAAAAATCATATCGACAATATCACATAAACTAATATCTTGCTATTACAGCAATAAATAAACCTACTATACAGTAAACAAAATCACAAATAAACCTACTATACAGTAGAAACAATATCATCCCATGCAGTAGATTCGAACCCATGACCTCTAAAATCATAGGGCCTCAGCTTCGCCAACTGAGCGAAGCCTCATTGGCAAAAAAAACATAACATATCAAGAGAGGAAAAAAAAATATGATAAAAATGTTATCGTCAATTTTCTTCCAAGCGAGGTTAATTTAGTCAATAGAGTAATATACAATGAGATAGTTACTTTAAATCCCACATACTTAATATATTGTATAGATAGATATAACCATAATGTAGAAAGATTTAATTAAAATAGAACAAGTAGAAAGTCATTAAGTCCATTTTATAATAAAGTATTTAATTTAAATTGCGAGAATCTTAATTAACTTGCGTATAAATGTATGATTAAAAATCTGAATTTGTTAATATTACATTGTAAAAATCGCCATTTCCCTTGTTTATCCAAAAAAAAAAAAGGGACTGAACTTTTTATTTTAAATTTTATTATATCTTCTTTTATATTTAATATACCACATTGTGTATAATTTTTTTTAGATAAAATAAAATATTTAATCCAAGAAAAACTTTGTTACGTGCTAACTAATTAGGCCACATGTTAGGGAGCATACAATAAACGAAAAATTCTAATCCATATTGGATTTGACAGGACTTGAATCAATTAAATCGTAAGTGCAATATATTTATCGTGTGATTAGTGTACAATTTAAAAAGAATGACCAATTATATAGCAAGTGCATCATACTATGTTTCTTCTTCTTTTTCACATGATTATTTTGTTCCATGATGATGAAATTCGAAATGTAAATTTAAATTTAAAAAATAAAAACAAAAAAATAGACCAGATCTAAGCGAACCCACATTAATTATTAGTTAAGTAAATGTTCACGTACTTTGTAATTATCTTATATTCAACCAAATTGCACTGAAATACTTTTTTAAGGATGTAAATCGAACTTAAATTAAAAAAATAAAGGGAAAAAATGGAGATATTTATCAACTTAACCCGACTTATTTATATAAATAATTCAAAAAATTATAACACAAATAATACAGTTTTAAACCTAATAACATATTTATTAATGCAAGTCGTCGATGGCATCAACGAATTGCAACTTTTTTTTTAAAAAAAAAATATATATATATATATATATATATAGAAGTCGTCAATTCCATTGACGACTCCTTTATTTATTTATTTACTTTGAATTTTCAAAATTTTCTTTAATATTTGTTATAATTATTAGTTAATTAATAATTTAAATTTAAATATTTAACCAATTATAATCATTAATAAGTTAAAAAGTTTACATGTAAAAAAAAAAACAACTATTACAAATATTACGATAATTACAGATGTTAAAAATAACTCCCGTCCCACAATTGCGCCAGTGATGTCGGCGTCGAGATCTTCTTATTTTCTCACACACATTTTGTGTTGGCTCATTTTGTTTATTATCATTGTCGCTAGTATTAATATGCAACCGACTTGATAATATCGTTGAACTGGACTCTACTTAATCACGATATGTAGCGAACGATAGCATCAGCGACTTCTATATAAAAATTTAAAAAAATTGCAATTCGTGGATGCGTTCAACGACTTGCATTAAATATGTTATTAGCTTTAAAATTGTATTATTTGTGTTATAATTTATTTTAAATTGTTCAAATAAATAAGCCAACATATATAACCCCATAATTACAAGTGGCCTAATGGATGGAATAATACATTAGTGGTAGTGGAATTATTTTTCATTATTTTATTGTTCTAATTGTGGGCCAATAATAATACATGATGTTTTAATCACATTTTGTACACTTGTGCCAAATTGCAATTGTCGCTCTCAAATTTTTAATGGGGATATATGTGTAGTAGGGAATAGGGAAAAAGGTTGAAGCCACATATTCCACTCACTAGAAGAAAAAAAAATATATTAACTAAATTTTTAACGATCATGACTAAATATCATGATAAATAATTATTATTAATTACGGTTAAATAAAAATTGATACAAAAATTAGTTTTTCCATCATGAAAAAACTTATTTGCCACAGCTAAAAGCCGTGGTAACAACATTTTCCATGGCAAATATTTTAGTCACTCTCGCAAAAATCGTGATCGACAACCATTGCATGGTCATGGTCAATGATTATTTGCTATGGTTATTTAGTATTAACTATAGCAATTAGCCATTGTTAAATTTCATATTTTTTGTAACGACTCTATTAAAAAAATAGGCATATATTAAGATGGATTTTGTGACAATTTTGAAACGGCTGACAAAGAGATGCTTAGAACTGTTGCAAATTTCATCGCTATTTGAGATGAAAGTTTGACGCTTTTTGAATCGGAAATTTACGTTGAAATTTGACGGGATTTTGGTGGAAAAACAATTTCGTCACAACCTGTTGCTGATTATATTGCTACATGTATCTCATCCCCATTTTCAAGGAAAATCTTATTTTTTGTCTCATATCTTAAGGCCCTTTATTTTATTTGGTCCCATTATTGTATTTAGTTCAATTTGTTTAAATTTCTTCTCAAATTTGGTCCCAAACAATATTTTTCGTCAAATTGTTAACGTAGCCGTTAACAATGGCAAACTCTTCCCCCAATAACAGTCTTGACGGCTCTGTTGACGAAAAATGTTGTTTGGGATCAAATTTGAGAAGAAATTGAAGAAAAGGAACTAAATGTGAGACAAATGTAATAAATAGGACCAAATTAAAAAAGACCCTAAAATATGGGATGAAAACTATTTTCCCGCTTTTTCAGATGAAATTTGTAAGGAGAATTAGTCGTTGCTATTTGGCAGTGAGTTATACAACGACCATAATGTATTAAGACGGATTAATGCTTAAAACTAGAGGTCGTCAGGAATGTATCGCAAACCATCGCAAATTGTCACAGATTTGCGACGCTTTGTGTTGTGTCATCATTTTGTACACGGTACGAGACGGATTCTGCGATGGCCTTCACTTTGTAAATAATCGTTTTTATGTAATTGTACAAATTATCTTCACTTGCAAATTAGGTGTCATTTTCTTTTAAGCAAGAAACTATCATTTTTCAAAGCTTATAATGTTGATCATCTAATAAGTCAACAAACATGGTAATCATGACCATGTGATGAACTCCTTGCCTAATAATTATGATGCACGAACACCACGATACGGATACAATATAACACAAAAAAGTTTCAAAAAATTAGGATACAACATGCACTGTATATATAATATATATTGTCATGAAATTAAAATATGCAATATGACAAATATTAAATTATATAACACCATGAATGAAAGAAAGCTCGAAATTCAACATTAAGATTATACATAGAATAAGCATATCTTATACCTGAGTTTTTAATCGAACTACAAGGCTCACTGCAAGAAATACAACATTTTACCATGGTAACTACCATGGTTAATACTAACTAGCCGTAGCAAATATTCATTGACCACGGCCACGCAACAGTTGTCGGTTGTGATTTTTGCGAGGGTGGCTAAAACATATGCCATGGTTAAAAGCCATGTCAAATGTTTTTACCACGGCTCTTAGCTGCGGTAAATACGTTTTTCATGGTGGAAAAGTTAGTTTTTGCATCGATTTTTATTTAACTATAACTAATAAAGTTAGTAACCGTGTTTTTTAGCTATAGTCATAAAAAATGTAGCCAATAATAATTTTTTTCCTAATGGCTTCAAAAATATATCTACATAATTATTTTATTTTAAACTAGTTTCTGTGATCATATATGAAAATAGAAAGCCTTGTTAGAAGCCTTATTTTAAGCGTTTAAATGCGTTCTTTGAGCCTTTTAAGGTTGCTGCCCTTAGGCTCTACCTTAAATCCTGCGGGCGCTAAATAGTACGAGCTAATCAGCTAAAATAGTAAATTACTATCAATCTTCAATTAAAATATACAATAAAAATTCATGATCATCACGAGATTATTCAGTAACTTCATTCACAAATAAAACATACTGCAATTCTAGTTCAATCAAACGAGACTCAAAGAGAGATTGAAGAAAACAGAAAAGAGAAAGGGAAAGAAATGAGGAAGAAAGAAAACGTTTCAATTTCAATTGAGAAGTGAAGTTTTCTTTTTCAATTCTATCTAGCTACAAAACTTTTCGGAATTACACTACAAGAAAATAGAAAATTAGCGACAAAAAAATCAAGTGATAATTTTAAATTGTCACTAATTATATATATTTAGTGACAAGAATATTTATTTTGTCACAATAATGAATTTTATGATTTTAATAATTATTATTATTTTGTAAAAATTGTTATTAGTGACAAAAAAATGTACACAAAATTGTCACCAAATACAATTAGTAACTCATGTATAGTGACAACCTAGTGACAATAAATAATTGTTATCACTATATTGTGTTGTCACTATATGTGTGTCACTAATTGTATTTAGTAACAATTTTATACACAATTTTTCTCACTAATAATTATATAGTGACAAGATGAAAAATATTGTCACTTAATACATATTTTTAGTGATAACTTTTAAATTATTATTTGATATTTTGTGACCAATATCATATTTTCTTGTAGTGTTATAAAAACCCTCAAACGTGTCAGACATGTTGTTTGGCGTGTCGAATACCATGTCCCTTTTCTTAGCAGAAATGTTGTGTCTGATACATGTTGGAGCCACGTTCAAGGCGTGTCCGTGTCCAATGCCGTCGGACATCACGGAGTGATTTTTTAAAGTGTCGGTACCTTATAGCCTCATAATAATTATTATGTTATTCAATTAAAAGGTTTTGCATTAAATGCTACATAGACTATAAGAATCAAGAAAATGCAATTATATATATTGAAGCTTCATCAACCTTGACTTATAACTAATTTTCACGGTATTAAAGTCGGATAATAAGACGTATTGCCAAGAAATTATGGCATTAATTAATAAACTATGAAACTTATAAGTCAAAACTGCAGGTCTACCACGTAAACTACCATTTTGAGTGTTTATGTACTATATATATATGTGGAAAGGATCAAAATAATTAGGGTTAATTACATTTAGATTCCCTCTAAAAATGTATAATTACACTTTTCCCCAAAGAAGTTTTGAAATTACATTTACACCCCCTCTAAAAATTCTTTGTTTACACCTGACCTCCATTCGTTAAAGTTTGGGCGAAAAATGTTCATTTCAACAAAAATAATTACATAAACTTTCAATTTTACCTCTCATTTAACATTGTCGTGCAATAATTTTGTACTTATATGGAAAAAAATATAATAATATTGGCCTCACTCCATACATATACGTTACACTTATCCTCTTATATACATGAGAATGTTAAATGATGGGAAACATTGAAAATTTGTGTAATTATTTTTGTTGACGTGAATATTTTTCGTCCAAACTCTAACGGATGGGGGTCAGGTATAAACAGAGAATTTTTGGAGGGGATGTAAGTGTAATTTCAAAACCTTTTTAAGGAAAAGTGTAATTATACATTCTCAGAGGGGGTGTAAGTGTAATTAACCCAAATAATTATTAACAATGTTAGTTGTAGCTTCAAAAAAATTTTCCACTTTTTTGAAGAATAAATATCTTCATAATCTTTTGTTATACGATGATGTATCGTGCACTTGTTCATTTCAATCTCAAAGTTTTTATTAACCTATTTCGGTTTAAATCAAAATTTTAAGAGTTTTTCTTTTTTTTTTTGAAAAAAAAAACATAAAAAGGCTCCTTGCTAGGAAGAGAGGAATTTCCTCGTGTATTGCTCAAGTTTTTTGTTTCCATTTGGATGGGAATCTTAGCATATGAAGGATTTGGAAGGATACTATATAGCTTTGTTTCCAAATACGATACCAAATAATGTAATTCCTGAAAATGCGAGAGATGTTATCAAGTCAGTTCTTTTTTCTTAGTCAACTTGCAGTACAAAAACACGTTGGAGGTATCGAGTTATTTTTCGATAGTAATCTTTTGATATTCAAGCCAAATCGTTAAAAATATAAAAACTTATTACATTTTAGGAGTTGGTACATAATTCCTTACTTATTATCATTAATTGATTAATGATCATTGTATTGACCCAATGATAGATTGATTGATTTATTACTTATGTTATAATTATGTATTTGCATCACAAATAGATATATCGACAACTCGTGTTACATAATCTCAAAATAAAATCGGATGCATATATAATTGAAAATGCCATCGCGGTATAGTTAGTGAATCGAAATTATATTTTTCTATTTAATATTAAATAATTCTCCGATCTAATTATATTTTTGGATACACGAAACAACCCATCAATAATATTCCCTCTTTTCATGTTAAGAGTGGCAATTGGACCTAGACTTGAGAAAACCTGATCGAACCCGCTCCATTAGGGGCGGATTCGGATCCAAAAAATTGAGACTGAGGTGGGTAACAGGTCCTAAAAATTAGAACCCACCCGAATCTGAGGCAAGTCACAGGTCCATGAGGACCGCCCCCAAAGATTATATATTTTTTTTTAGTAATTTTCCTACCCTTCCTAAGGACCCAAACCCCAAATTTCACAATGCTTGACGAGGAGAAAAATGAAGAAGTTGTCTTAATTGTTTGGGTTTGAAAATTGTTATATATTATGATTTGTTTTGGGTTGTTGTGAACAACCTTATTTGAACTTGAGATAGTTATTTTCTTTTACTTGAATATTTGAGTTAGGCGAAGGAACAATTATATCTGTAAGTGATATGTTGAACTTTTTTTTTATTTATGAAACAATCGAAGTTTTCAACTAAAAAAAAAAAAAAAAAAAGGAACCAGGTCTATATCAGGACCTTTGTCTTTGTCTGATTTAAGAAAAGGGAAATTGCAGTTATAAGAGATTAACTAGAACTAAAGCATTTAAGTGATTTTTTTAATAATATAAAGATATTTTTAAGGGCAAATTAAATCTATTTTTCCTAAGATTTGTTATAATTACAAATACTCCCTTGTTGTTTGAAAAATTATAAATACTCCCTAAGGTTTATAATTTTCAACAAAGACTCGAAATTGACTATTTTGCCCTTGTTTTTTTTTGTTAAACTATAAAAAAATCAGTCGAGGCAAATACATTATTAACTTTTCTGTGTAAAAAACTTAAAAACCTCTCCCTGCGTATTGTAGTCCAAAAAAATTCAAAATTTTTTAAAAACTAAATAAAATGCATAAGGGCATTTTGGTCCGTTCACCCATAAATTGGATAGAAATGGGTTATTTGTTAGACGGTTACAAACCTCAAGGGGGTATTTGTAATTTTTCAAACAACGAGGAGATATTTATAATAATGCCAAACTCCAGGGGAGCTAGTTGTAATTTACCCTATTTTTAAAGCAAACAACATACTATTACAAAATTCAGTACGCAGTATAACAATATTTATAAATCTATCAACAACAATTTCAAAACAAACAAAATAACAATATACGCATATTATTTATGAAAGTAGATATTCATAGGATGCAAACTCACAACCTCTAAACATCTAGATTTAAAGAATTCGAACTCACGACTTCTAAACATCTAGATTCCAATCATATCTTTCATTTCCAGAGGTAGGTATGTTGCATTAGGGTTCAATTAATCTAGACTCCTAAAATTAGGCCATTCACAAGACTGCATGCACATAAACCCTAATTAATTTGAATCAATCTCATCTGCATAATTAGAAATCATTGGAAATTCAACACATCATTATGACAAATCCAAAAGGGCTGATCATCAGTTCCCAAAGGCCGCAGTTCCTCTACTACTCATCAAACTGTTTTGGGATATTGAATTCATTTCAAGGTCATTGTCATAGGCATGTAGAATCGTGGTCCATCCTAATAAAAGTTGATGGACCACTCTATTTGCTTAACCAAACAGCCCTTCATATATGTGTGTGTGTGTGTCTGTGTGAGATATTCAAGTTTCAATAAATTGCTCTTAAGAAAGAGAAAAAAGGGAAAAATAGTTGCTGGAAGTAGAGCATGCATGTATATATGAAGGAACCAAGATTTCTGACCAGCTTTCCTGCTTTTGAGGATGCTTTGGTCATGACCTGAGAAAATTAAGACCAACAGTACGTATGTCTCAGTTTCTCGATCTTTTGACAAAGTGGCATTGTTAGGAGAGAGAGAGATGTATGATTACACTACACATGTAATAATATTTTGGGATAATTATATTTACGGGCATCATTTACAGTCTATCTACACGAATCATCTCTGTTTTCTATGTAATTACAGAAACGGATAATTGCACCGCCTTTCTGTAAGGTTTGGTGTAATTATACATAGACTATATGTGGTTTGAAAAATTACGTTTAGTACCTTTGGTGTTTGTTTCCATCTAACAAATAGATCTCCACTAGTCAAAAATCGCTGAATTTGCTGATATTACCAAAAGAATTGAATGAAAAATTTATAGTTACTTTTGGTTGACTTATTACTGAATTTTTGCAAATCAAACAAATATTTTTCTGACCAAACTACCTTTATGCATCTTCACATGTTAATGCATGTGATGAGGTATATCTTTACCCTTATAAGGGTAGTTTGGTAATAAAAGTATTTACTTGACCTGCAGGAAATTAGTAATAAGTCAATTGTGGTAAATATGGATTTTCATTCATTTTTTTTTTACTAATATTAACGAATTCAGTGAATTTTGACTAATGGGGGATTTATTTATTAGACAAGAATAAATGCCGGGGGTATTAGAAGTAATTTACCAAACTACAAGGAGTCGACGTGTAATTACATCAAAATTAGGGAAGGGCGATGTAATTATCCCTCACAGAAATCAACTTGCGTATATATCCAAAATTATGGGTAATTTATGTAATGATGTTGATGTTTCTGAGGGTTTATGTGCAATTTTCAGAAAGTAGGGGTGATTTGGGTTAATGATGTTGACATTCTAGTGAATATAAGTATAATTTTTAAAAGATATAAGTAGTTTGTATAAATAGATGATTAGTCAGGGATATAAATATAATTATTCCTAGTATTTTTCCATGTAATCAGTTGGTGGTATATTTTAAAAAAATATATATATATTTGAAGAGTTGTGGCGTCAATCCCTAATAAGATGTTTTCTAAATCCTAACAACTTTCTATTTTTTTTTCTTTGTTAATGGTATAAAATATTAAAGCTTAATCAAAATTAGCTAGCTTTTATAAGTATTTGGATAAAATAATATCACGAGAGCTTATATATAAGACGTTAACAATGGGACATAGTAATTAATATTAGTTGTATCTGGGCACACTCGATGTGTGTACAAAATATTTAAAAAATATAAATAATTAAATATTATTTACCAAGTTTTTTGTTGCATGTATTTATTTGATTGACTTTTCATAAGTGAAGGAAAATGAATATAGTATTGAAATGTAATAGAGAGACAAAAATTGAAGAGAAAATGATATATGAAAAGGACTGTGATAAAAATAAAATGTGAAAGAGAATATTTGAAGTAGGAGAAAGAGAAAAAAAAATTAGAAAAAATAAATAACTATTTAAAAAGATAGTTTTTACCATTTGTAGACAATGAGACAAATGTGGAAGTTAGATGGTAAAAAAAATAAAAACAAAAAAAGAGAAGAAATATTTAATGATGTGACATATTCAAATGTATGTGCATATAAATTTTAAATGCAAAAAACTAATTATTATTTGAACAAATAATTACTATTTCAACAAATATATTAATTAAATAAATAAAAATATATAAAAAAATATTATGAGAAATTATTGAAAAAAAAAGAGAGAGAACAAAAAGAGATGTGGAAGTTGAAAAGAGAGAGAAAAATGAAAAAAAGATGAGACACGAAAATGATACTCACGTTTAATAACTAGTCGTTGTGGCACGCCGTCCTTATTTGCATATAATAAATATCTTTTCGCGCTTTAAAATGTATTATAAATTAGAGTAGAATATATAAACCAATACATTATATTAGAAAAGAAAGAACAAATATCAGTTAGTAAATGTAGAAGTTGAATAAGTTAATTATCTTATCGGTTGAAGGGCAGTTTTGTTGTCACAAAAAATTGGTACAACGATGTTATTAACCGCTGTTTGTGAGTGTGGAAACTCTTTCTTTTTTTATATTAGTATAGATAAATTATATATTACTATTATTATTATTATTATTATTATTATTATTATTATTATTATTCCTAATTTGCCCTCCCATATATATTAATTGTCACAATATATTGTGATTTTATAATTTTTATTCCACAAATAATGGGCTGATATTTGCCAGATCAATTCAATTGGTAATGTGTGGAGTAGTATTTTGTACTACTTATGGGAGCTTGTAATTATCTCATTAAATATATTATTTGATGTTACTAATTAATATTTATCAGCGTATTGAATTAATTATGATGATGATGATGTATTATCTATGAATATCATAATAATCATGTAAATGTCATTAGAGATTATTAAGAAAGTACGTTGAATTAAACGAGCTTGATATATAACTTGACTTTTTAGACATATATATTTTAGTTTTTTTTAATTAATAAAGTTGAGTTCGAGTTTGAATTCCACGAATGTGATTGTTATGTCTACTTCTACAATAATTTATTATTATTTTTAAATATTACATTTAAACATATTTGTTGATCTGAATTACAAATATATTAAATTGATTTTTAAATTAAATATATCAAATGATATAATGTTTTGCATACTAAAAAGATAAAGAATTTGTTCAAGCTTGACTTAGTATCTGTGACAAATAGCAATTAATTTCGAATTAAGTACCAAACAGTTCGATTTTAATTTTACGCGCTAAAGAAGATAAAAGATATCATGATTGACATTTAATTTGATCAGCAAATAATTATAAAGATGTAGAAGATATATATATATTATAAATATTTACTGTTAATATCGTACAATATTATTTAGGCAAAATTATATTTTTATCCTATAATTATAGGCTGTTAACATTTCTGATCTTATAATTTACTCTATTTACGTATTTAGTATTTTTCTGCCGAATTTAGTCATGAACATCACATTTGGTCTTTTTTTTTGTGGCAAATTTACTTCCGTGTTAAAAAATTTGGCCCCCATCACACCCGAGTGGATTTTATTTTTTGTCCTGTAACTATAGATCGTTGGAGCAAAATCGTCAATACATGACTAAATTTATCAAAAAAATGACCAAATATTAAATGTTCAGGACTAAATATGTAATAGAGTAAATTACATGACCAAATGTATTAACGACCTATAATTGTAGGACAAAAAATATAATTTTGCCCATTATTTATTAATGGAGGAGGGTCACATTGTGAAAAATATATTGTATGTATATATATATATATATATATTTGACTTTTTGGTCTAAAATCATGAGTGCATCAATAAAAGTCAAGTCCAAACATAAACCTTGACATATAGAGTTTTAACTAATTAAACTGCTATTATTGATCT
Organism: Sesamum alatum; assembly: GCA_034509735.1. Lineage (NCBI taxonomy): Eukaryota > Viridiplantae > Streptophyta > Magnoliopsida > Lamiales > Pedaliaceae > Sesamum > Sesamum alatum. The sequence goes on along the minus strand of JACGWO010000007.1, from coordinate 4,318,927 downwards.
TCCAAGGAAATAACTAATTAAAGTTCATCATGTGTACATTTATTGGATTAATATTAATATGATAACATCAACTTAAAGAGGTGTTTGGACTTGATTGAAAATTTAATGCTATGTTTGGACTTTTGGATTTCTCAAAAAGACAAATGTACTTTTAGTATTTTTTTTTTTAACTAAAATTTCTTCAGTCGATAATTCATGTAGCTATTGCCATGATTGTTGGAATTCTCAGGTTGTATAAAGAAGCGACAAGATGGCTTCTTAAAATATATTTTGAATGACTTATTACTGATATAGTGCAGGTCAAACAAATAGTTTTCTAATCAAACTACTGTTATACATCTTCATATACTAATGCATGTGGGGAGATATATCTTCACTTTTATAAGGGTAGTTTGGCAGAAAAGAGTTTGACCGGCAAAGTCAATAATAAATGAATTGGAATAAATATGGATTTTTATTCAATATTTTTGTTAATATTAGCAAATTTAGTGAGTTTCATCCAACGGGGAATCTATTTGTTAGGCATAAACAAACATCATAGGTGTCAGATGTAATTTCTACGTGTAATTGCACAAAACCTTATGGCGTAATTATTCCTAATATTTTTAGTGACAATTTATTTCTTATTATTAAATACAAGTGTTTGGGTGAGCCCGAGAACTTTTCAAAATATCTTATAAGATATTTGAAAGTTTATATAATATTAAAAATATTAGATAAATTTTCCAAAAAATAAGCTTATAAAATTCAGAAAGATATGTTATGAGCATATGAGCTCCGCAAGAACACACACAAGATTACAAAATCTGATATTAATTGGTTGCAAAAACACAGCAGTCTTAATACGTGTTTGATACGCGCGGGGTGGGGGTGTGTGGAAATTATGGTATAGGGAGGAGAAAGCTTTGGTCGGAGGACCACCAGCCAATTCCAGACAAAAGCAAAATCAGAGTTGCATGGGATTCAACTTCTAGTTGTCCACGCACGTGATTCGCGCGTGTGTGAACAACAACTATCTTGTAGCACTAAGCCCTAGTATATTCATCATGATCCAATATATATCAATTATTAAATATTTATTTTATTTTTAAAAAATTGAGCTTAATTTTGAAAATGATGTGAGAGTTAAAAAAAATTGATTTGATTTTACATAATTTTCGAACAACACCATTTAATACAGTTGGGACTATGTACGATGTCCGTATAATCCAACAAGAACATTTTAATATTATGGTAGCACATTTTTATTAAAACAAATATATATATATATATGTTTATATGGGTAAATCATAACCTTTTCTGAAGTTTGACCATAGGGTAAACTGATGAAAATGCCCTTATGCACTGAATTATGTTTTATTTAATTTTTAAAATTTTTTGGACTACAATGCGTAGAGAGATGTTTCTTAAGTTTTTTATACAGAAGAGGAATAATGCAATTTGCCTCGAGTGATTTTTCTACAATTCTAATAAAAAATTTAAGGGCAAAATGGTCAATTTTGGGCCTTTGGTTAAAATTTACAAATCTCAGTGGGGTATTTGTAATTATGTCAAACCTCAGGGGAGGTAGATGTAATTTACCCATATGTATATTGATGTATGTAGGCGCAATCGTCCGACACTGTTTACAGACCAAGAACTTATAAGCCCCAATCTCCTCTCTCTAGGAAGACGTCTTTTCAGGACAGACCCCTGAAGTTTCTATAAAGTTGGACAATATCTCGTGTAACAGGATATTCGATTGAACCGCAAGTCATATCATATATATATATATATTTGATAAATGAATCCCATATGTATGTACAAGAATTGACATGGACAAATGAACCCCCAATTTTGTCCTATCTTGGACATGTGAATTTGTGTTTGGGGTTTGGCACATTGGAAAAATGTTGTGTTTTTTGAAAGAGAAAAGAAGATGCTATACATATGGTAATGGTCCCATGTAGAAAGAAAGAGATAATCTAGAAGAGCTTGGTGTTGGTGGAGGGCTTTTAATAGGGTTGTTTTAATTAGCAATTAGTTGGAAAATATGGACCACCTCATCTCAACAACTCTACAGCTCTCACTTTCTTAGACATTTCGAATTTCATCTGAGCTGTGTTTTAATATATGGAATACATGATTGATATGTGTGATGATGTATCGTTTAGCTGGCGTGTCTAGAATTTTATAGAAGAATGTGTGACCAAAGAAGGATACACATTAATGCAGAAAGAACGTGGTAAGGATATAATTGATAGCGTGTTAGATATGTTTTAGACACGATATTTTTTTTAATAAATATTTTATCAATTTAAGTGCTAGAAAGTTTAAATAATTCACTAGGTTAATTGAAGAATAGGATATATTGCTTTCTTCTTATTCTTTTTAGTATTATGCTCTTTTTTTTTTTGTTTACTTTAAAAAAAAACAATTTACAAATTACATTAATTATTTACATCTAGCACTATAATTGAAATAAATGTTTTTCTCATTATACATAGTTATATTTTATATTTAGAATCTATTTAACAACAATTAGATACTTTATCTGAAATTTGTGACAATAATGTCCAAATATTATCATGTCGTGTTCATCTTTGTGCATCAAGGGTCAAAAATTCTATTTTTATAGTGCGTTTTATCTTATATTACATTTCATACTATACATGTAAAATATTTTTGTTAAATATACAATTACAATAAAAGGTAAATTACAGTCACCTTCCTTAAGGTTTGGAATAATTATAAATACCCTTCTCGTTGTTTGAAAATTATAAATATTTCCATGAGGTTTGTAATGTTTAACCAAATGCCTGAAATTTACCATTTTGCCCTTGAATCTTTTTATTAAAATTGTAGAAAAATTAGTCGAGTCAAATTGCATTATTCTTGCTCTGTGTAAAAAACTTAAGAAACTACTTCCTGTACATTATTGTCTAAAAAAATTTAAAAAATTAAATAAAACATATATTTAAGTGCATAAGGTCATTTTGGTCATTTCACTCATAAAAATTGATGGAAATTGGTTATTTATTAGACGATTACAAAACCTCAGGAAGTATTTATAATTTTTCAAGCAACGAGGAAATATTTATAATTATAGAAACCTCAGGAAAGGAAATTGTAATTTACCCTAAAAATAAATTATATATACATTGAAACCCCCTGAGGTTAGGTCCGATTACAGAAACACTCCCTGTCTTTTATAATTACAGCTACATCCCCTGAGGGGTGTTAGTGTAATATTTTTTAGGGGTATTAGTGTAAGCTTTGCCTTTGAATAGGGGGTGTAGTTGTAATACAATTATAACATCAGAGAGTATAACTATAATATTATAAAAAATAGAAAATATTTATATATTTTGGTCTAACTTTAAGGGGTATCACTATAATTTACCCTAAAAATAATTTACATAGAAATTCAACCCCCTCTCTCTATCTAATGAGAAGATATGCCAACCCTTTGTTTGGTTTCAATTCCCACATGTTTTTGAGACACTGAGAAAATAAAACCAATAATAATATTACTCAAAACACCTTTACTGTGTGTTTTGGCATGTTCTCCCATATATACATGCATCCACCTACAAATAAACAATTATTATTATATATATATACATTTATAAAAACATATAAAAGAAACATGATTTGATAATAAATAGTATTTTTTGTCTCCTAATATAACAACACAATACATATAAAAAACAAATATTACTATATACATATATATAAAATACATAAAAGAGACATGATTTGACAATGAACAGTGTTTTTTTGTCTCCCAATATATAACATAATACATACAATATATTTTTACACTATTTAAAATTAACTCCAAAAATAAATCCAAACATACACTATATCTCCAACACACACTTATTTATTTCTATTTTTTTCTCTCTATCTCCACAAATCAAAACCAAACATACTAAAAACAAAATCAAACATTATGAAAATCTCTCTCTCTCTCTGTGGGTGTGCATTGAATAGTATAATGTGAGAGGCACAATAAAAGATGTAGAACAAGAATCCTGTCTGAAAGGAGACCTGCTACCGTTACAGTTTAGCTCCAGTTCTGGGGATTTGCAGTCTAGTGTAGTGTAGTGTAGTATAGGCTTTTCATGGGACAGATAAGTAAAAACAAGTACGGACACTGAAGAAACCCCCACTGGAAACATAGCATGTGGCGGCTCATAGCTCATAGGACCATCTCCTTCTTCTTCTTCTCCTCCTCCCCAGTCCCACACACACTAATTAATTCTCACATATTTATCACCTAAATTATAATTACTATGTATATAAATGTGGTTCTTAATCTTAATTAAATTAAACTCGTTGCATTAAATATGTAGTTAAGCATTTTAAGTGGTTCTAATCACTTGTTTTACTTGATCAGCTACATTTGGATAAAAAGATTTGAATTTGTAAAAAATAATTTTATATTCAAAAACTAAAATTCTTTAATGTTTCATAAAATATAGTTCGGAATTATGAAGTTGAAAAATTTAAAATACTTTGTAATACACAAAATTTAGGGATAATTACATTTACACTCTCTAATATATGGTTTGTTTACACAAATCACTCCTGCCTTTTGAATAATTATTAATACACTCATTAGAATGTACGCATCATTTACACAAATCACCCTTATTTTTTAGAAAATTACACTTACACCCTCAAAAGTATCGACATTATTACACACAAACCACCCTATTTTTTGATTATCAAAGGTTGTTTCTATAATTATATAAAAAAATAGATTATAAATCAGAGGGTGTAAATGTAATTATCCCAAAAATTTATTACTTAGAAAGGGGTGGGGGGTTGGTTATATTTGTGTGTGTATACACACATGCAGGGGAAAATGCTTTTTTCGTTCTATAACTTAGAATTTGTAAACTTTCCGTCCCATTAATTATGGAGTTATCACTTTTGATTACACAAATTTAAAAAAAATCTCATTTTTGATCCTCTATTAGCTTTTCTTAGCTATTTGATGGAAAAAGCCATGTGCTAACAAATGTGTGTCCATTAACATTTTGGATTGGAGCAACTTGGCCTCTTCGGTCAAATAACTAATAGAATGCTGCCAAAGGACCAAAAGTATGACGTTTTAAAATTTATGAGACTGAAAATGAAATTTTTGTACCTAATAAAACTAAAAGTATACAAATTCAAAATTATAGGATAAAAAATATTATTTTCCCCTCACATGCATAAGAAAATTAGAAATTTAAGTGAGGGGATGAAGAGATATTTTTAGTTAATTATATAGAAAATCGAGTTTATTTCTTTTTAGGGGATATATAATATTTTGAACTTTAATAAATTTATATATATATATATGTAACATATATAAGCTTCTATATCTATATTTATATAAAAAGAAAATATCTTTGTCACTCACAAATGACGGTTAATGACACTGCGATACCAATTTTTTTGTTATGTCGATAATACTCTTAAGGTGGTTTTTTTTTAATCTTTTTTTTAAATACAATATATTGATTTATATATATATATATTATTTATAATAATTTTAAAATATATAATATTATTTTATATACATTAAAAAATATAGTGTACCACGACGACCACAGTGATTATATATCTATACTATATATAAAGGAAAGGCTTTTTCCACTCACAAATGGCGGTTAATGACACCGCGACACCAAATTTTGATTATGTCGATAATACTCGTAAGGTAGTTTTTTTCTTTTTTTTTTAAATGTAATGAATTGGTTTATATATATTATTTTATATTTATAATAATTTTAAAGCAAGATAATATTATTTTATATGCATGTAGGGACGACGTGTCACGATAACTAGTATATATATATATTGAGAGAGAGTTGAGAGGGCGGGTACTCTACCAGCCCCCTTGACTCCGTCACTCTATATATTTACAAACAGTATTTCCATTGACCCACTTGTTGGGTTTTAGAGAGAGAGAGAAAGAGAGAGGTAAAAAGCAGAGCGAGGAAATGATGAGTAGTAGTGTGGTGGGTCGAATGAGCCGGAGGTCATGATCAGATCAGAGCCCTTTGATCTTTTTTCCCTGAGGAGGAGATTTGTACACTGTAGTCTAGTGTGTGTGTTTTTATCTTCCTTCCTTCCTAGGTTTTTGGTCTCATGGCATGCCTTTTCTTGTTGGGGTTATTAAGAGTACATTTCTGAGAAAAGATAGAAAAAAACACAGCAAAAGCAAACCCCTTTTTTTATGCTTTCTTCTCCACCCACCAATATCTATATATCCTCTCTCTCTCTTTCTTTCTCTCTCTCACACACACAGAGAGGTTTCTTGGTTTTGATCTTGGTGATGATGGAGGGGTTGGATCTTGATTGATTGATTGATTTTGAGGAGGAAGAAGAAGATCTGTGAGTTATATATATATATATATATATATATATATATATATATGGCTGGTGCAGGTGGAGTGACATCTACTGGATACTGCTATAGTTCTGATGATCATCATGCTTCTTCAAGTACTGGAAACCCAAACATTCAAACCCATCTCTTGCAAAGCTTTGAATCCAACCCAGAAATCTACAACTTGACTGCAAGCATGGAGATGATAGGGTTTCCATCAAAGAACAGTATTCTGATCAGCCCACAGAGTGAAACCACCTCAGTTTATCAAGACTCAACGCTCATGGTTAATTCATCAGCTTGGAACCATGATGATGATGATCATCATCATCACAACAGATTACTGCTAGTTGAAGATCATCATCATCAAGATCCTTCTTTGAGGTCATGTGCTGTTCTTGGAGATCATCATCATCATCATCATGAGAGGCCAAGTCAAGGCCTCTCTCTCTCTCTCAGCTCATCTAATAATCTTGGCCTGCAGTCTTTTGAACTTGGGCAGAATAGGTCTGTGAACACTGTTACCACTGCTCAGTTTCAGCTGAGAAATTCTAAGTATTTGGGCCCTGCTCAGGAGCTTCTCACTGAGTTCTGCAATCTTGGAAGTGATAAAATCTCAAAGCTGAAGGCCCAGAAGAGCAGTGAATTTGAAGATGATGAGAGTGATGTTAAGAAGCTGCAGTCACTTTACTCACTTGACCTTCTTGAATTGCAGAAAAGAAAAACCAAGCTGCTCCAGATGCTGGACGAGGTATATATATTTATGTTTATATGTCTTGTTTTTATTACATAGTATCATATGTTTGTCTGTGTTCTTGCTCAGTGGTATAATATGAGTTTTTGGGTGTAGGTTGATAGAAGGTACAAGCACTACGTAATCAGATGAAGGGTGTGGTGCAATCATTTGAGGCGGTGGCCGGAAATGGATCGGCAGACGTGTATTCGGCCATGGCTTCCAGGGCGATGTCCCGGCACTTCAAATGCCTAAAAGATGGGATTTTGAGTCAAATTAAGGCCACAAGAAAGGCAATGGGAGAGAAGGATAGTGCTGCACCAGGCACAACAAAAGGGGAGACACCAAGACTAAGAATTCTTGAGCAAACACTTAGGCAACAAAGGGCATTCCAGCAAATGGGCATGATTGAAAACCCTCCCTGGAGACCCCAACGTGGCCTACCGGAGAGATCGGTCTCCGTCCTCCGCTCCTGGCTCTTCGAGCACTTCCTCCACCCGTAATTTACTCAACTCATGACAATCCCATCTCATTTTCTCATGAATTATTCATTTCTGAGGTTCTTGCTTCTTGTCTGAATTCTATGGCATCTTTATGTTATAATTTTGTGTGGATTTGGTTGTGTTGCAACATTCATAGGACCCCATTATCATCTCTCTATCCCACTCTCATCCACCCAACTTTTTAGCCATTGTGAGTGAAAAGTACAACCCGGCAAAGCATTAACTTCCAACTATATCTCAAGTACTTAGTTTAATTTCATTCCAATTCTGCTGCAGGTATCCGAGTGATGTAGATAAACACATTTTAGCCCGCCAAACAGGCCTCTCCAGAAGCCAGGCAAGTCCCTTTCTTCCATGGATTATTATTCTAATCAAGATCTTGATGATCAATTTGTTTATGCAATCAAGGGAGGCAAATCTTCTTAAAATAATCTCATGGATTAAACTAATCCTTGAAAAAGCTGTTTCTGGCGTTATTCTCTTATCATCATTCGATCAACGCCTCTCTCTTGATTTCTTGCCCAGGTTTCCAACTGGTTCATCAATGCGAGAGTGAGGCTATGGAAGCCCATGGTGGAGGAAATGTACATGGAGGATCTGAAGGAGGGCGAAGACATGGACGGCGCCGCCGCCAATCATCATGAAAACAACAATCAAAATCCTCAGCCGGCGGCGAATGAAGATCAGAAACCGACCCAAGATCAACTAATCAGAATAGATTCTGACTACCTCTCTTCCATAATCAACAATCCAGGGAAAAATGATCTAAAAGTACAGGAGAGGGTTCATCATGATCACCAGCAGGAAAGCTCTTTCAGTAGAGCTGGGGACGAGTACGGTTCCATGCAATTTGACTTCTCATCATATAGCCAGGCGGGCGGCGCCACCGTATCCTACGGCGGCGGAGGTGGGGTGTCTTTAACATTGGGGTTGCAGCAGAATGGTGCAAGTGGCGGGGTGAGCTTGGCATTCTCGCCGGCGACCCAGCGCTCTCTCTTCTACCATAGATCATCAGACAACATGGAAGATTGCCAAACAGTTCATCAGTACTCACTCTTGGACAGTGAAAACCAGAATTTGCCGTACAGGAATTTGATGGGCGCACAGTTGCTTCATGATTTGGCTGGATGATTGAAAAAATACCAAGAAAAATTGAATCATGTGGTGAAAATTAAAGCAGCAGTTTTTATCGGGTTTTTTTTTTTTTTTTTCCTTGTGAATTTTCTGATTGTGGTGTACATAAAATGTCTGAAATTTGGTGTTAGGTATATACGTTGAAAGGCTTTCCTGCTCGAATGGATAGAATTGCTTATTAGCTGCTCTGGATTGCTTTTTGTTTTTATTATAGCGGGTGATATCGTGAAACATTGTATCTGTATGTATATAATAAATAATTTTTTATATTTTAAAATATAGTATAATGAGAACAAAATATATAAATCAACAAATCATATTTCTAAAAAAAAAAAAAAGAAGAAAGAAAACCAACTTAAATTATCATCAACGCAACAAAAGGATTGATGTAGTGGTGGTAAAATGATGTCGAGTCACTTTTGTAGAAAAATAAACTTAAAATTATCTTATTAGGAGTATAATTTTCATATTTTTAAAAATTGGTGCGACGGTGTCACTACCGTTGTTTGTGAGCGTAGATGGTCTTTCTTTTCTTATATTAGCATAGATAAAAATTAGTGCAACGGTGTCACAAACCGTTGTTTGTGAATATAGAAGTCCTTCTTTTTATAATAGTATAGATTAAGGTAGAATTAAGAATACGTTTGATTTGCATAAAAATAATTGGCTCAAAGATGCCCAAATGATCTAAAGAAAGAAATAGATCTTACGAGCCTAAAGAAAAGCAAGACTCCAAGTATCCCCCAAGGGGCCCCAATTTGTACCCCCAGGCCCAAGGAATGACCAGATCAGCCCCCCGAAAAAAAGTCAAGATCAGGCCCCCTGAAGGAAGTCAAGACCAAGCCCAGCTATGCCCCCTAACGGAAGGCCCATAAATGGAGGCCGACCTCGCTGAGAAGTCCGGATAAGAGTCCCCCCAGCCATAGCCTTATCCATGCAAGATTCCCACCAACTACCTCCTACTTTTCAGGAGGCCTTGCTCCGCAAACTCTAGGAAAGTCAGTAACTAATCCCTCCGAGAGTCTAAGGCCATTAAGAGTCCTTCTCGCTCAAGAAAATTTCTCTCTATAAATACCAGCCCCCTTAGTTGGTATGGGAGGACGAATCTTCTGCCCTCTCAAGCTAAAAAAGGCTTTTACACACTCTAAGCTCTCAAATCTTTCTCCGCACTACACTTAGCACACTTGATGCTTATCGCTTTCATATTATTCTTATTTCCATATTACATTCAAGTTTTTTTTCATCTCAATTGCCGACAGCCAACTTGAGCGTCGGAGTACTAATATTTTTTTTGCAGGTTCCCTTTCATGATTTGCATAAACTCAAGCCCACTCCGTTCAAGTTCAAGAAGAAAATTTTGATTGAGCTCTTTTTGCTCGCATCAATTGGCGCCGTCTATGGGAATACAGAGCTAAGATGTGAGGACAATGAAAACCCCCAACGGCAGGCTAGATAAGCAGAAAGCAACAGAGGCTGCCACCGACCCTCTGGTGTTGCAGGTGGGGGGCACCTCTTTGACCCTTCTGGGGCATATTGGGGACGGACTTTCTGGTCCCTTTAAACCGCAGTAGGACCCTCCACACGATAACACCTCCTCAGACACTTCTTGTAAAAGGTTGTCCCCAATGTTGTTGACTACCATTCAACAAATGATCACATCCGCTATAAGGATACAGTTGATTGCGGAAACTACCGCCCCTTTGGCGACTATGGCCCCGATGCCTCAGGGCGCCCCCCTGGCGGCAAAAGGCCCAAAAGAAGGCGAGGAGGCTCCCCCCGCATGGAGGCCTCCCGTGCTCCCGAAGAGGGATCCAGCTCCTCCTCCCCCAGCACGGAATGAAGCTCACCCCTCATTGGGAGGCTCAACGGGATTGAAGGATGTTCAACACGAGTAATTACCATGGGATCAATCCGATCATTTAGAGAATTCCGCTCTCTCTTTCTGCATCAATTTGCCAATAGTAAACGACACCAGAAGACAACCATAAGCCTTTTTCCAATACAACAAGAAGAAGGAGAGTCATTGAGGGGGTATCTCCAATGTTTTAACTCAGTGGCCCTAAAGGTCCCTTCTGCTACCTCTGAGGTATTAACTTGTGCTTTTACGCAGGGAATGCAAGATGGGAATTTTTTCAAGTCCTTAGCAAAGATGCCTGCCCTCAATTTTGACAATCTCCTAGCCCGAACCCAACCATATATTAATTGGGAGGAGACTAAGGAGTATAAGAATGAAGTCTTTGTTGAAAAATGCATTGAACAAGAGGACGAGATCTTGCTTCATGCAACCCTCGAGGAATAAACTCTCCTCCATGAAAGCACAATAAGTTATGCCACAGACAGAAGTCTTCTCAGAGCCCCCCAAGCATAAGTCGTGCCCCAGGCAAGATCCCTCGGAAGGACATTTTCCTGCTCCCAAGCAAGAAACTCCTCAAGAATAAGTCCTGCCCCCTCCTCGGAAGGACATTTTCCTGTAGGAGCCTCCTCAAGCATAAGTCTTGCCCCCCGGACGTGACCCCTCAGAAGGGCATTTTCCTGCCCTCCTAAGCAGAAACCTTCTAAAAAATAAGTCTTGTCTCCGAGCAGGACCCCCTCAAGACAAGATACTGCAAAATCATTCTTTTTGGAAAATATTACTTCCATAAGTAGCTCTACTTCTTGGAGAGAATTCTCAAATGCATATATCTACACTTGTACTTTTTGCTCTTGGCAAGAAGACATGTATAAAGTCCTACTCCACAGTAGGCATGCTGTAAAGATAAAGCCTTGTTTTCCACACATGCACATAAGCCCTCCTTCGGGGAGGCATCCAAGTCCTCTTTCGAGCAGGTACCTAGGCAATTCTTGTTAGTTTGGTATAGACCTTGAGACGTTAAACGCAGCAGAAATTATAGTTTAAATTACAATACCATATTGTAATTAGTGATTAAATCGCCCGTCTCGTTGTTACTACGACGTGGATCTCATGCATAAAGGAGTCAATTGAATTGTTTAGGATACCATCCATTGTGTTCGTCGGCTGATGTAGATGATGTAAATGTTCTCAAGAACGATTCCCATCTAAGCAATCGGTAGAAAATGGCTACTAGAACTTCGGTACGGTAAAATCGTTCCGATCATTGTTCACGGTAGGAACACATATGTCTTCCCTCTAAAGATAGTCCACACCACCTATGATGGAATCTCCAATAACCCTATGCTAGTAGGCATTAGAGGATTTCGGTAGATCAACGACTGATCAACGGAGAAGACAAGAGAACTTGTTTCTATTTGGAAAAGGGACGAGAGCAAGAGAGCAAGAAATAAGAAAGCAAAGAGTTGTCTTGAATGGCAACCAAGGTCTCTATTTATAGACCTTCCATTGAAGAAGCCGAGTTCAACTTGTCTTCTTCTTCTTGCAAAGAGGAAGACAAGTTTGATTCTTCTTCTTACAAAATGACAAACTTGTTTTGTCATATTAAGAAGAGAAGTTCGACTTTGCTTCTTCATTTTATGAAGACAAGTTCGACTTTGCTTCTTCATCTTTCAAGAAAACAAATCCAACTTTGCTTCTTCGTCATTCAAGAACATAAATCCAACTTTACTTCTTCGTCTTTCAAGACGACAAATCTAACTTTGCTTCTTCGTTTTGAAGAAGACAAATCCAACTTTACTTCTTCGTTTTTAAGAAGACAAATCCAACTATACTTCTTCACAAGAAGACAAATTGAACTTTGCTTTTTCAAGAAGACAAGTCCAACTTTGCTTTTTCATATTCTCCATAATTAATCCAATTAATTATTTTCAAGAATTCCATCATGGATTTGTGTGTGACCCTTTAGGTTCACTACTCAACTAGACTTGGGCTTGTATCACATATACAATTTAAGTAGCAACTTAATTTGCATTAGATTAATTAGATCATATCAAAATTAATCACCCTCAATTAACTCCTTAATTGGAGGGTACCCGTTACCATGGGTGGCCACCTAGCAGTAGTCCATGACACTAGAGAATATGTGAATCTACGTGAACTTGTAAGTTATGAGTTCCATGCAAATACAGTCCTTCCATCAAGCTAATCTCCCGATCGAAGTCTAGCGCACGAAATTGCAATCGGTTCCCATCTTGGATTTCGATATCTATGTATCAAATATATATACTTTGTGCTACTCATTTATCAACATAGGAAACTCTTTTCCTGTTTGATCAACTATCGTGGCCACGGATTTTGGAGAACACAATGCAGAGAACATAGGAGATTCTTCATCATCTCATGATGAGCGATGGATCGTATCTTGGAACTCACCAACCTCCATGCATGCTCTGACTATGTCTGAAACATGACTTTTTAACAACTATAGAAGAAACCATAGTTGCGTCAGACATGATCAAGTCATAGTCGTCCTATGCACAAGGTTACTGTGGAACCACAAGTCAAAGGACCACTTAATGCACTATCGTAACAAAGGAGAATCAAGTCATACTGATCATGCCCCACAAGGCTTTCATATAACATCTCCTACGGGCCAGTTCAGTGAACTTGATAACTCTTTATCAAGCACCCACTAAAGTGCGTAGACACCATACGTCATTGTCTATGAAACGCAACAATCATCATATAAACGCATCACTTAGTGCAAGTCTCTAAGGAATCATGGTCGATGCCCCGTCTCGATCGATTCATCGACTTGGAATATTTTAGATCAAACCATAGAGGTTGGTTTCATGATGGTGACCCAACCCCGTAGCACTATGATCTAAGGGCTTCAACCAAATGCATACAAATATTGCATTAAGCATAAGATGAAGATGACCAAAGAACAATTCTTAATATCAACATTTTATTGAAAAAGATCGTTTAGAATGGTAGTCAATGAGCCAACAAATGGCTTGACGGTCACCAATTCTAACACTTCTCGGGGGACGTTTAAGCTCTATCCCGTGCAGGCACCTAAGCACTCCTCCGTGGAGGCACCTAGCCCTGCTTCGAGTGGACATCTTATCCTCCCTGCGGCCGGGCCCCTAAGCCCTGTTACGAGTAGGAACTTTCACACTCTTCCGTGCAGAGACATGAACCTTGCTCCGTGCATGCACCTTCTAAAAAGCCCTGCTCTTTATAGGCATGAAGTAAGCTCTTCTCTTACTATGCATGTGTATGCAACTAATATTTCTTGCAGGAAAGCGCAAAAGAATAAATGATTCCCTCTTCGGGCCAGTCTCTTGCATCTGCAAGGTGAAAATGCCTACTCTAATAAGTGACAAAGTTTCGAGGATCAAAGGCCTGTGTGCGTCCCCCAAAAGATTTCTACTCTGAGAGTGAGTGAAAAATGCTCCCTCCCCTTCAGAGTTGGGGGGGAGGGGGGGCGACTGAACGATGTACATAAAAATGGTTGGCCCAAATGGTCCAAAAGAAAGAAATAGATCGCACAAACCCAAAGGAAATCAAGGCTTAAAGTATCCCCGAAGGGAGCCCAATTTGTGTCCCCAGGCCCAAGAAAGGATCGGATCAGGCCTCCCGAAGGTAGTCAAGACTAGCCCTAGGAAAAGACGAGATCAGGCCCTCCCGAAGAAAGTCAAGACCAGGCCCAAGGGCGGATCGAATCAAGCCCCCAGAAGGAAGTCAAGACCAGGCCCAATTAGGCCACATAGAGTCCTTCCTATTCAAGAAAACTCCTCTATAATAATAGCCCTCTTGGCCGGTATGGGAAGACAAATTTTCTGCCCTCTCAAGCTCAAAAAGGCTTTTACACACTCTAAGCTCTTGAATCTCTCTTTGGAATACACTTAGCACACTTGATGCTCATTGCTTTCATACTATTCTTAAATCCATATTACATTGTTTATTTTCATCTCAACTACTTACTGACTTGAGCATTGGAGTGCTAATGCTTTTTTTTGCAGGTCTTGTTTCCCGATTTGTAGAAACTCAAGCCCGCTACATTCAAGTCCAAAAAAATAACTTTAATTGAGATATTTTTGCTCATATTAGCTTTTATTAGATTGAAATGGGTAGGTAATGTAAATTATTAGCTCAAATTAATTCAGTCATATTTTACTTCGTTTATATTTGATTGCGGAAAATTTAGTTAGGTGTCTAAAGTATTTTGTAATGTTAATTACATCAGGGAGCATAATGGATATTTGCGCCAATTTTCCTTTTGAGATCAGCTAGCAGTACAACGTACATTAAAAATAGGTCAATGCATTTTTTGTCCCCAGTAGAAGAAATATGACATTTAATTATGACTAATTGTCATGGTTAAAACTAAATAGTCGTAGCAAAAAGTCAATAACCACAGTCATGCCATGGTTATTCACTACAAACGAAAGGCTATAGCAACGGACATTTTGCAACGACTTTTTGCTACGATTTTGCAACGGATTCTGATTTTTTTACATTTTCGTTGCAAATTAACAATGATACTTTGCAACGGACTACACATTGCAATATCCGTTGCAAAATTCGATCAACTTTAAGATGTCCCACATTCAACATAAGTCGTTGCAAAAGTCGTAGCAAAATATTGCAATGATAAATTCCGTTGCAAACTTCCAATGATTTTTGCAACGAAAATCTTTCGTTGCATACTTTGCAACGAAGATTCTAGTTAAATCCATTGAAAAAAATGTGCAACAAACGTTGCAATGAAAATGTGTCATTGCAAAGTGAATATTGTGATTTGCAACAGATTTAGCGACGAATAATTTCCGTTGCAAAACTTGCCAACGGTATTGCATCGACAATATTGACCGTGGTTTTTACGAGTGTGGCTAAAACATTTTTCATAACTAAAAACCACGGAAAAAACATTGACCATGGCCCAAAGCCATGGCAAAACTCATTTTCATGGTGGATAAATTAAGTATTTGCATCGATTTTTGTTTAGCAGTGATTAATACTAGTTATTTACCATGACTTTAATCCATAGTCAATAAAATCATAAGCAATAGTAATATATTTTCTAGTGCCAGTAATTTAGGTCATTTGTCGTTTCCATCCTTTAACTTTCTAGGATAACATTTTGGTTCTACATCATTTTAATTTTCATGATTTTAGTCCTTTTTCTGCTGGAGTTCACCATTCTCGTCGAAAAAATACATATGTCTATCACGTGACATTTTAAAATCGAGGCTTGTGTTCCAATTGACCCATTTTTGTCAGCATTTTGTCCTTCAACTTTTCAAGGAAGCATTTTGGTCTTGCTTTTTTTTAATTTTAGTATTTTTGTCGTCGGAGTTCACCTTTCTTGTCGGTAGAAGTGAACTCCGGCGAACAAAAGGACTGAAATCGCAAAAAGAAAAAAAAATACAGGATCATAATGCAACCCTAAAAAGTTAAAAAATGAAACTGTCAAATAACTTAAGTTACGTGACCGAAAATACATGGCTTAATTGCATTTACTGCCTCGTATATATGGGGTAGTGGCAAAATAAGGACCGTATATAAAGGGGTGGCAATTTATGCCCTGGAATTAAATTTTTTCATGCAATTACAGGACTCCGGCCATCGGACTTTAAAAAGTGGCCGGATTTTGCTGACATGGACATTTTTAGGGCTTTTTAAATTGGGGGAATTACTGACTAGGCATAGCTAAAAAAGCCCATGCCACATAAGCACTGACTCGGAATTGCATTTACTGCCCCATATATATGGGAGTGGCAAAATAAGGACCGTATATAAAGGGGTGGTAATTTATACCCTGGAATTAAATTTTTTTAACCAATTATAGGAATTTGGCAACTAAAAGAGGCCAAATTTTGCTGACATTGATATTGTTAGGGCTTTTCAAAATGGGGGAAATTGTTGACTGGGCAAAGCTAAAAAAACACACGCCACATAAGCGTTAACTAGGCAAAATAAAAGAGAGGAGGGGGGAAATACACTCTTTATTAACCAACTACCTGCACCCCATATTCCCCCAACCCTCATTCTAAGCAACAAAAACAAAATTATTGAAGATTGGAAAAATAAAAAGAAATGCAAAACTGATTGGATAAAAAAATAGTGAATAAGAACATTAAAGTGAGTTGTCTAAACACTAAATACATATTCACATTTACACATGATTTAAACTTGGGTATAAATTTAAGGAAAACTTATATTTTTAGTCTTGTAACTTTAGGTCATTAGCACTTTTGGTCCTGTAACTTACTCCATTTACACATTTAGTCCTTTTTCTGACGAATTTAGTCCAACACATATCAAGTTTGGTCCTTTTTTGGCAAATTTAGTCCTATGCTGATAAATTTGGTCCTGGCGATATATAGTTAACAGGACCAAAAATGAGATTTACTCGAGTGAGAATATGATCAAAATTACCAACACATGACTAAATTTATCAAAGAAGGACCAAATGTGCGATGTTCAACACTAAATTCGTCAAAAAATGACTAAATGTGTAAGTGGAGTAAGTTATAAGACTAAAAGTGCTAATGGCCTATAGTTACAGGACCAAAAATGTAATTTTTCCTAAACTTAATTACACATTTGTAGTTCCTGTAATTGATTAAAAAATTTAATTTCAGGGTATAAATTGCCATGTCTTTATATACGGTCCTTATTTTGCCACTACCCCGTATATACGGGGCAGTAAATGCAATTTCCAGTCAGCGCTTATGTGGCGTGGTTTTTTCCACCTATGCCTGTCAGTAATTCCTCCAATTTAAAAAGCCCTAAAAACGTCCATGTCATCAAAATTCAGCCATTTTTAAAATTCGATGGCCGGAGTCTTGTAATTGCTTAAAAGAATTTAATTATAGGGTATAAATTGCCACTACTTAATATATGGTCCTTATTTTGCCATTACCCCATATATATGAGGCAGTAAATATAATTAAGCCGAAGATACATTTAATCCTTTAATATCAAAAATTGTTCTTGTCATAAAATTTTGACGTTTTAGTCGGTCTCAATTGCAAGAAAATCTCATAGCAAAGGACCAAAGGTAATAGTTAGGAAGTGCTGTGTACTTTCAATATGGCAAAATCAAGTTATTAAGAAATTTTATGATTTTGTTCATTATTTTTCTTGAATGTGTATATATTAGCACTGTATCTGATCGAAAAACAAATCGCTCCAACAAAGGCAAGCGAGGTGTCCCATATATAAAGAAAAGATCGAAGTTAAATTTATCAAATTGGCACAACGTGACAAATTACTGAAATAGCTTTAGTGAACACATCGCAGCCATGTAATGGGAGTAGATGAGAGACAAAGTAGTACCTTATTTTACGTACACTAAATATCACAAACTCCTACTAATATAAATATCCCTCCTCATTCTCTCATTTGATGAGTAAGTGAAATTATTGTAATGACTTTAGTGTAAGCGTGTTAAATGGCATTCTTGTATTACAAATATAGTCGATGTTGCTTTTTGACGATGTAGGTTTCTTTATGGAACATTTAGGTAATTTACTATTACACCTTCCAAAATAATTTGTCCTTCTACAGTTCTCACAATTCCTCAAATTATGCGACATTTCTTGATCAAATCAAATAGTTTTTGCACTGATGAAATTAATTTGGACTAAATGTGAAATAATGGGGACATTTTTTTTTATAAGAGCGATCATTATATGATTACATTAAAACTTTAATAAATTGAGTAGCGATCAATATATCGATTCGATCAATACATCAATATAATATACTAAACACTATGAAACAAATTATAATAAAATCACATAAAATGAAACAAATGATTTTTTAGCTTAATGGTTAAGGTTGAGGTCTAAGGTCATAGGTCATAGGTTCGAACTCCACCAATGCGTGGGATGTTGCTTACTGTATAATAAGTGTGGTATTTTCTATTGTAAGAGTACGTGTTGTTTAGATGTAATTTATCTGATATTGTTGATCAGTATATGATTGTTATAATTGTCTTTATTAGATTGACATTCACATGAATGATTGTAATCGATTTATTTGAAACATGCTTTAAAATTTTCATGTATTTCCATGGAAACTATGGAAACGTTTCCATTTTCGGTGTTATGAAAACAAAAATACATGATAGTTTCATAATTATCTAGTTTCTTTCGAAACACTTCATTTTTATTAATTTTGCCTCGAAACCTTTCCCTATGTTTGGTTCCATTTTCTCCCCATCTCCGAGATGGGGAGAAAATGAAACCAAACATAACATTACCCAAAACACCTTTACTAGGTGTTTTGGGTAATTTTGGCACATTCCCCCCATATATACATACATACACTTATAAATAAACAATATCACTATATACATATATACTTTTATAAAAATCTATAAAAGAGAAATAAAAATATATAAAGAGACATGATTTGACCACAAACAATGTTTTTTGTCTCTCAATATACAACATAATACATACAATACATTTTTTACACTATTTAAAATTAACTCCAAAAATAAACACAAACATACACCCTATCTCTAACACACACTTACTTATCTTTATTTTCTCTCTCTATCCCCACAAAACAAAACAAAATATTTTTTTTTAAAAAAAAAAAACAAACATTTCGGTTTGAGTTTTCTAAGAAATTTTTTATTTTTCCTTGTTTTTTAAAAATATTTATTTCGTACTTTTAGCTACAAATTGTATTATCCATAAGTATTTCATGTAGTAATAACAAAACTTAATATTATGCTAAATTAGTAATGTTATATGTATAAATATCAAGGTAATATAGATATTTAATAACACATAGTAAAAAATAAATATTATATTATTGTTTAGTTTCAATAGCAACTACATCACTAACTCCAAATAAATAATTATACTATATCAAAATAATGTTAATTGACTAAATGATACAAAATTAAACTAGATATATTTAAATTAAAAAGAGAAAGGTAATAGTTTTAAGTTTTTCTATGACTATTATGTATGTTTCTCTAATTTTACGATTTTTCTATAGTGTTTTCGAAATATTTTTAAAAAGTTTTTAGTATTTATATACTCAAATAATATATTAAAAATGAAACTTTAATACATGATTTTAAATAATAATAGTTAATAACTTACACTAAGAAAAAAAAAGGGGGGGGGGGGGAGAGGTCGATGGGGTTCTAGCAAGCACAAGCTAATAGATTGATCCATATATTTCACGTTCAAACCAAAAATAAAAAAGTTGTGGGCGAATCCCATTAACACGGCTGTAATTAATTTGCTTTAACAATAATTTTGTATTTTTCTAATATATCTATCTATCTATATATATATTGCTTTAGAATTATTGATATACTTAATCAATTTCTGTATCTTTATAGATTTAAATGCATTTCAATATTATAATTTATCCTTTTCATATTTTAGTACTTTCTTTTGTTAAGGATGCAAAATAATTCGATGTTTTTATTTTAATTTTTTGATTTAAGGACATATTTGGATGAAAATTTTAAAGTCTGTCGAAAAGTGACATATGCGATGCACGCGACGATTAAAATTTTAGGCTTATCACTTTATTGGTTTTTTTAATTAATGTAGCATCTAGAGGCTTATGTGAAAAAAAAAAATAAAAATAAAGGTGATGTAGCATAAGTTACCACGTTAGACTTGTTGCTGACAAGCTGGCAATTGGAGAAAAAAGTTTTCCACTTGATTTTAATTCTTTCGACCAAATCTGTCATTAAATCAAGAAATTAAAAAAGGTATATGATTATTTTACGATCGTAAAATAATAAGGGACTAAAACACCAAATTGGTATAATTACGGGACGAGAAGTGTACTTAAGCCTATCTTGATAATTAATGTAAGAAAGAATATAATAAATTGATCCCATCAAAAAAATAAAATTAAATGAAGCTTCCAATTAATTATTTGGGTAAATTATAGTAATACCCATTGAGGTTAGACTCAATTACAAAAATACCCTCTGTCTTTTGCGAAAAAACAACAACACCCCCTGAGGTTATAATTGTATTACAATCACACCCCCTATTCAAAGACAAAGCTTAAACTAATACCTCCTGAAAAACATTACATTAATACCCCTCAGGGGGTGTAGCTGTAATTTTGCAAAAGATAGAGGGTGTTTGTATAATTAGGCCTAACCTCAGGGGGTGTCAATGTAATTTACCCTTTATTATTTTTGTTTGGGATACTTGAAAGATTTTCTTTTTTCCTTGACTTCTTATCATTATAATAAAGGGTAAATTACAACTACCTACCTTAAAGTTTGATATAATTACAAATACCCCTTGTTGTTTAAAAAATTACAAATACTCCCTTGAAGTTTGTAATAACCAATTTTCATCCATTTTTATGGGTGAACTGACCAAAATGCCCTTATGCACTTTATTTTTTTTAAATTTTGGAATTTTTTTTGGACTACAATACGCAGGGAGAGGTTTCTAAGTTTTTTACAGAAAGGAGCAATAATGCAATTTGTCTCGGCTAATTTTTCTATAATTCTAATAAAAAAATCAAGGACAAAATGGTCAATTTCAGGCATCTAATTAAAAATTAGAAACCTCAAAGAGGTATTTATAATTTTTCAAACAACACATGAATATTTATAATTATGTCAAACTTAAAGGAAGGTGACTGTAATTTACCAAGAGGATGATATCAAGTTCTCGTAGACCCTATATTCAAGACTAAGACTATTCATCTACAAATTGCAAAAAGCATCAATATGATCATTTTCATGAATTCATGTGGTCCATCTCATTTTCCTCCAAAAAGATGATAAATACATACCCTTTTCTATTTTCTTGTTCACTACCAAAACAATTGCTTTCTTGCTTTTTGGTAGTCAAGAAAAGGCCAGTTTTAGCAAACCTGCTCTTTCTCCTAGCTAAAGACTCTTGGAAAAATTAAATTTTTTATTTTAAATTCTGTTGCAGCTTTTATTTTATTATACACGCAATATATGTAAAAGTATTATCTGATTTATTTTATTTAAGAAATATCTGTATAGATCCTAATGTATAAATATGAAATAAAAATTAAAGATGCAATATGATTTGGAATAGAAAATCTAAAACGAGGCCCTTTAATAGCCCTCTGAAATGTTGCACAAAAGGTTGATGGAAGCTGAATTAATAACCCTAGCTACGATGATGTTTTTGGAGTTTGAAGTTTCAACTCCTCTACATGTCTCCATTTTTGGCGATGCTAGGGGAAAATACTTTAGTTACGATAAAACTCTATTTAGAAATGCATCTAGCGTGTGGAATAGGATACCCAAATTTTAATAATTGTTACTTAGAGGATGTTTGGTTGGAGGGAAAAGTGGAAGTATAGGAGAAGTGGAAGTAAAAGGGGATGTATAAAAAAAAGTTTAGTATTTGGTTTGGGGGTATAGATGGAGGGGAAGTAAAACTGGATGTATATGAAATCCCTCCGGGGTCCAATTTCGTTTCCGTCCGAAATTGGGCGGAAAAGTGGAAGTATAAGGCAAAAAAGACAAAAAAATACATATTTTATTTTTATTTACCCTATTGCCCATATATATATATATATATATATATATATATATTCCTCCAATTCTTTTCTCCTTCCCGCTAATAACATCGTACATAATCGCCAGAGAAAATATAACCAAATCATTGAAAAAACTACTAAGTTGAAGTCAACAATCCGGTAAACATACTTTGCATTTGCAATTTTTCAAAAAAATTTATTGCTAATTTGCTATTAATTTTCATTGAATAATTCTTTTCCCTAATCGTGTTCCCTATTCCTGCCGCCGGCACGAGTAATTTTTATTTTATTTAAACTGAATAGTTTAGAATAAATGAACAATATTCGTTCTGATGAATATTTTTATTAATAAAAAAATATTATTGTTCTTGTTTGATATATATTTTTATTACTAAAGTTTTTAGATCTTTAATATTAGTATAATATTAACTTGTTTATTTTCTAATACAAAATGAAGAGAAAAGGTTAAACTGTAAAATTACAAAAATTAATCTTTTCTTTTTAATCTAATTTTCTTGTACCAAACAAGGGAAAGTATTTGAGATTTACTCTCCTTCCAATCATACCAAACAATTTGAAGGAAAACTATTATTCTTTCCCTTCCCTTCCCCCTTCCCCTCCCCCTCCCCTTCCCACTCCCCCTTGCCTCTCAT
The DNA here is from genome assembly GCA_034509735.1 of Sesamum alatum. Taxonomy (NCBI): domain Eukaryota; kingdom Viridiplantae; phylum Streptophyta; class Magnoliopsida; order Lamiales; family Pedaliaceae; genus Sesamum; species Sesamum alatum. The sequence continues at coordinate 4,296,144 of JACGWO010000007.1, read as the reverse complement.
TTGAACCAAACGAACCCTTAGTGATATGGAGGTAATCTATTAAAGGTCGTAAACAGATCAAATGCATGCTCCCAACACTTTCATTAATTACGAAATAGATCAAGATCCGCACTTTTTTATTCAGGCCGGCTCTATTTAAATCTGAACATGTGTGGACTCATGATGACCATACGATCTGATAGGGGTGTACCCAATTTTCCTTGAAAAGACACAAATAGTTCTGAAAAAGGGCCAAAATTATATATGGGTCTTAAAATCCGCACACAATGCGGTTGGGTCAGGAAACGTTAATCGACCCCGAGCGAGCCCTGCTCCAGAAGACCCGAGATCTGGACCGTTTATCATATGACAGCTTAAGTCATGAGATGAAGTCACGTGGACCAGATAGGTACATACGTTTGGCTCTATAAATACTCCAACTCCACTGGATTTATGGTAAGACTTATTAATTACATTCGATCTACTACTTTGCTTAGATCGCACTTTTACCATCTCGGACTTGAGCTGACTTAAGCATCGGAGGGTCCTCGTCGGGGATCATCCCGGCTAGCCTGACGTGCTTTCTCTTCTCAGGTACCATTCCATTATGGGTAATAGATTGAGATCGCGAGCATTGACCTCACTAATTAAAGTATCACTACCTGCCACCGGATCAGTTGGCGCCGTCTGTGGGTCCTAGATTTATACTTCACCTTAAATCGTACAACTAAAAAAAATCTATAAATATGAGTTCGCCATGCCTTAGATACAATTTTTGCTACTCACGCATTTTTTATGACCTCAAGTGTTTCTCTTCTACAACTTTTGTAACTTACGTGTTGAAGGGTTACAATTGAGGTCTTTCCCAATGTAATAATTACCATTTTCTACCTTATAGGTCTCGTATAAGGAGGAATAGAAGCTTATCTCACTAATATGACGTAAACAAAATCTGATGAAAAATTACGCACATGACTTACATAACTCACTGCACGTACATGTACTATTTGTTGGGACTCAGAGTATTTATGTATTTGTTTTCAATAATTATTATCATATGCTTTCATTTTATATAGCAATAAATTTCTTCTTTGTTTTCAATGCAGCATCGTATTTTGTACTTTTTTGGTATTTGAACATCTAAATAGCTCTGGACTTGGGCTATACGTGGACTATATTTATACCCATGGGAGAAAGTTTTTATTAAGCAATTAAATTAATCCATTAACCATTTTGACTTTGTTTGTACTCCTCTTAAAATATTAGTTGTTCACAATGTCGCGAATTCAAATTACACTGAGAATGTAAAACTTGTCATTTTAAGTGCATAAGGTATATTATAAGTTGATCGGGGCTAATTTATGGTATGAATTTGAACCTAACTAAGATGTAGTTTTGTTATTTTTTATGTGGGTATATATAACTATTGCCAACAGTTGACTTAAGGTACTTGTTTCAATGAAAAATTGACTTAATTTGGTGGATCGAGAGAATAAATTGGACAATATCGCTTGTCTAGGGGCAATTATAACTGAACCCCAAAAAATTTGTCCAAGACCCGTCCCTAATCGGGCAGATCAAGTAAGAAAATGGAAACATGTAGTGGGTCCTAGAAGTGGGTCTTGGGTCCATGAGGAGCTGCTCCGGAAAATTTGTTTTAATATAAATATATATATTTTTCAAAATTTTGTATATAATTTAACTAATTTCTCTACCTTATTATGGGATTGTAGCCCCAAATTTAACTAATTTAACAATGCTTAACGAGGAAGAAAATGAAAATATTGTTATTAATGTGTAATTGATATGAATTATTTGTGTTTGAAAATTGTTATGGATTATGATTTGTTTGGATTGGAATAGGCAATTTTATTTGTACTTGAAATTTGAGTTAGACGATAAAACAATTTTATTTGTATTGATATGGTGAAATTTCTTTTCCTTTATGCTTGTGGAACAAGTGAAATTTTCAATAAAAAAAAAAAAAGGAAGCCTCGTCTATCGGATCAGACCCATCCCAATGAATTTTGTAGTGGCGCTATGAGGGGCATAAAAATTATTGAGACAGGGCGAGTCCCAATCCAATCCAACCCGTTCCATTGCCACCCTTACTTGTCATTTTATTAGAATATATATACTATACATTAAGTGAGAGCACCTCTTTGGTATCTCTCCCTTTTTGATTTATTTTTTTATTTAATTTATCCTTTTTATTTCCTAATCTAACTCCCCACTACCCCATTATTTTTTAATAGTTATTTTTTTAAAAAAAAAAATTATTCATTTTTTTTTGTTGTCATTATAAATTAATATTAATTTATTATTTTGTATATATTTATTAAATAAAAAATATTTTATTTTAAGTAATATTATAAAAATTGCACACTCGTAAAGGTGTACCACAAATTATTAGTATAATTGATTGGCAGTGGTCGATTGATGATACTTGCTCCAGGAAACACTTACTTAATTTGGTTTGGGCTTGAATTAAATGAAGATTGTGTCTGGCCCAAACTTAACTGAAGCCCATTAAAGCATAATTCGGGCCTTAGCCCATAACCTAAAAAAATCTTACAGAAACAAATGAAGACGAAACACTGAATTCGGTTCGGGTAACCAAAGTCTATGTCCGGGTTCGGATGAACGCATGATCCAAATTGAAAAGTTTGACCCGACCCTGTCAAATCTCTCGCTCCCTCCCTCTCTGTCTGTCTCCGTCGTTGATCGGTTTCAGAGGTAAAGTTAACGAAATTTGAATTTAGGGCTTTTCTTCAATTTTAGGGAGATATATGTGTGTTAGGATCGGTTTATGCGAGCAGAAGCCTTGTGCTCGTAATGTTCATTATTTTTTAGATCAAAAGCTTTGACTTCTGCTGTAGAATATTGGTATTGAACTTGGTGATCTTTTTTTAAATGCATTGCAGAAATTCAAGAGGTTTTGGTTCTTTTGGAAGAGAGGTAATTTTTCTTTTATTTTCGACTACTTTACTGCTTTTCTATGCGTAAAGGTTAATAAACTCATTTTGGTGAATCTGTGATAGGGTATTTGTCTATTTTTGCTGTTGTTTTTAGCTAATTTCAAGTGCTGATGCAAGTATTTAGCTTACTCCTGTGCATAATGATAGTTCCTTGGCAGTTTGAACCACTCTTTTTTATAGTTATGATTGTTTTTCTTATGTGTGCAGGGCGTGTAAAATGTGAGTAATTTGAATGACTTCCAATGCGGGGTGTTGTCTGGAGATGACAATTCGAGCTCAGATGATGGTACGTGATTCTTACATGCTTCTGTTGTTTTCCGAGCGCTGTATGCAGGCAATCATATTTGTTATGCACATAAAGAAAGAGTGGCTTTTGACTGAATGATTTACTTAAAATTTGTGTTTGCTTTTTGTACACACCACCTAGTTGCTTTCATCGTCATGCTTTGGACCGGTACTGCTTGTGGTAGTCGTTTGAAGAATGCTCTTTCGTGGGGAACTAATTTAGTCTGTTAACAAGACAACATCTGCAAACAGGACTGTCTGGAACTATTAAACAATCTTCTATGGAATAATGCCTCAAATCAGGTTTCTGCTCAATTTATCAGTTTTTGTCGTTGTACTTCTCTATAGTTGCTATTTTCCCAATTTGAAAGCATGGTTCAAAGTATCGGCCGATATCCGATGATATCGGCCGATACGTATCCGGATCGGCCCGAAACAATAATGTATCGCCGATATTATCCGATATCATCCGATATTATCACCGATACAATGATATTATCGCTCGTATCTGATATTATCGCCGATAATATCGGATATTGTCGGCGACACAAAAGTTGAAATTTTCTTCCAAAAACGCATGGTTTCTTTCTTGAAATTCTCTAAACTACTTTAAAAATCAACAATGCATAAGTTGTTTTGTGATTTATTTGGTCATTTGGAGTGTTGGAAACATGGATTAGTTTTCTATTGGAGCTCACATAGTTCATAGAAAGAAAATTAATCTGAGAATGTTTGTGTGCACTTAAGATTGTTGGATAATGTTGGCTAATGTGTTGCATGGATTTAATATGAAATTGGTTCATGGCATCAAGCTTGAAGATATATGCATGGAGGAATTGGATAAACTTACTAAACATTCTAAAGAGCTTCTTACCATTATTATAAAACTTACATCATAGACAACTTTTATTGAATTTTCACTTATTTGAGAAATAAATGTAGTTGATGCAACTTACGTTTTAGTTTTATATATGTATTAATCTTTTAAGTACTTTTATGATTAATTTAACAATGTTTAAAAACCATAAAAGTTTTTATTTGTAATATTAAATAGAAATATGTGATATTTATAATTTTTATAATTTTAGTAAATTTTTTAGAATTTTTATAAGTATATAATATATTTGCTTCGTATCACCCGATAATATCCCGATACGCCGAGACCGATGTGGAACAATACCCGCCGATATTATCACCGATACCGCGACTTTGAACCATGTTTGAAAGTGGTACAGGTATTGCTTAGGGAGACAGTGGGCTTTGATCCGTTGATATCAATTTTGAAGCTAAGATGACAAACCTATAAATTCACACAGTAGAAGGTTAATTGTTGCAAGCTTGACATAATATTTCTTGCTAGCAAATGCTAGTTCTAACTTTTTCGTTTAAATAACTGGTTGCCAGTAGACAATAAATCTACTCTGTGTTGGCAAATAAAACAGTCTTGGTTCAGGTTTGAGTTTGATCTTCAAATTCTCTTAGCTAAAGAAGTAAAATTCGATAGTCTTAATTTGGTTCTCACAAATATTCCTTAGTATTTGCAGAAAAATGCATTGGACCATCTTTCAATGCTGGGAGTTGAGAGCCAACGGGCTCCTGTTGCCGTCCGTTGTACCGTTAGAGAGCTGCTCCGAATGGTGTATTCTCTTTGGTACTCTTAATCTACCTTTTTGTCTTCTGCTTTATCAATTCAGAAGTAGATGCTTCTGTCAGAGTAAAATAATTACGATGAAAATTAGTGAACATTTTGGATTGATTAAGTTTTTGGAGATTATAAGATAGTGTTCTGGCAAATTGGTCAACTTGTAAGATAAGTGATGCTATCCCAGTCATTTATCTGATTAGAAAGAAAGAATTAGAAGAGCTTATCCTGTCCAAAATATTGCTAAACTCTGTAACATCTTGTAAGCTTTATATGATGATGTTTTTGCCATCCAGCACCGGACTGTCTTAACATGCATATATGCATATATATATATGTGTGTGATTGTGTGTTCATCATATCCATATTATGGATGTTGAATGTGTATGGAAGTATCATATTCCCTAAGTTCATCAGAAAAAGAATCTATACACAGAATAAGAATTCCTTCACCAAAATTGGTTACCAAACGAAGATGGCTACTAGAAACATAGTACAATGTGGTCTCATACGACAGCTCTGATGTCCCCTCAGTACTGAGATTTCTTCCTTGGTGAACTCAAGTACTGAGCAGAGGATGCTGAAACGACAGACACCAGCGATTGAAATGCCTTTGCTGCTATCTTCATCTTGATCTGGCCTCTCTGGGGAATTGGCCTTTGCCCCTTCAAACGTTTTCTGAGTGCAGCTGCAGCTGCCGCATCATTCACCTTACTCCTCATCTTGCACAAGCTTGAAACTTTTGTTTCTTGTACGTTTTATGGAATTGAACTGATTCTTGCTCTGTTCAAGACCCTGATAGCACATATATATAGACACACAGACACGCGCACGCAGGAGGATAAGATGCCTTAAGGCCTGATTTGGGTTGGTGGGAGTGGATGCAGACAAATGAACAATTTGTTGGCTGAGGATAGCAGCAAGGGTCCTTCATTAGGCTGGGAAATGGGAAGCATGCCAGCTAAATTCATTTGACCAGGAAAGATTCTGCTTTGTTTGAAGAGTGTTTCTTTAGAGAGCTCCATGTTTTGACTATTTAAGGGCAGAGATGCAAGAGTATACGCGCGGTTTTGATATGTCAATCGTTGACTAAGATATAATAGTAGCAGAAACAATAACAATAATAACATAAAGCGGAACAAATATCGATCCAAGATCTTGTCGATCTCAAATTTTCGGTCGGGCCATGGTGGCAACCTGCCTTCTTCAGTGTGCCACAAGCCATCACAGAGTGAAAAAGCTTTTATCCATATAGCTATGAAGCTTGGGATAATAGAAACAGTCAAATCTTACATGTTGGTGGACTTGTTCATACTGGCCAACGTTGTTGCTCAATCTAATCCATTAAGTTTCAGGTTGAGGTGAGATGGGTTGGTGAGAATCTTGGTACAGTTGTAGTACTTGGCTGGCATGCCACCCAACCTCCCATCCCATGTCGAATAATCCGTTTCCAAGATTTGCTGCTGCCTAGCTAAGTCAACCTTAACCCCAGCCCCTGAAATTACCCGGGAATACGTCGACCGTCTTTTAGAGCCAATTACACCGTATCAAGGCCATAAATGTCCGAACAACACTCGTTGTGTACATACATATGTATATAAATAGAGGCAGACGAGCACACAGACACATTACTAGCACACAATTACACACAGAGTGAAGAGGGATTGGACGGGGGAAAGGCGAGTGGTCGGGTCTGGCGTGGGGCGAAATCCACGGAATCAGTGATAGATCAGAGAGCAGAGCGTAAGCATGTGCAGCACACATGCATGCACAATACAAAATTACAGTATTTCTGTCTATAAAATAAGGACCAAAATCTTACCACACGGACCATATACAATCCATCTCGACCAAAATCACACGCACGCACGTACGCACGCACTGGTCAGAACCAGACAGGCCTAAACAAACATGTAGGTTTAACTACAACCATCTCATCTGCTAAATCTTCCTCAGAAACCACCTTGTCACAAGTTGGGTTGACTAGAATCTTTGTACAGCCAAGCACTCCCGCTGGCATGCTCCTCAAACCCCCAAAATTCCACATAAACTACTATTTACTCAGCCGCTGTAATCATACACAGATTCATCAATTTGTTTCTGTGTGTCTCTCTGTTTTTCTACCTACACACACACATATATAGAGAGAGAGCTTGAAATGAGAAGTCGTCGTCACAGCTTTCAAGTAGCATAAGTCACACTTATAAGTTGATCAGAGATGGATCGTGGGATCAGTAATTTGTCTGCAGCAGCAATCCGAGGCTTTGCAAACTCAAGGCCTTTACCGAAGAGGGGGCAAGTTAAATCAAGAATAGCATCGGCTGCTTTGCACGCCGTTTCTTCCATGCTTTCGAGAGTGAATTCTTCCCACCACCACCATCATCATCACTCCTGCAGTGGGAAGAACGTCGTCAACTTCAAGAAGTTATTATAAATAAGAATTTTTCGCGCATGTTTACTGCAAATAGGGTAGTTTGTTTTTGTGTTTTCATTTTGACAGATGTTTTTTTCGACTCTAGCACCTCTAGGTTGGTAGTTGTTCAATCACAATGAGCGGTTCAGATCTTCTATTGCTACATGTATCAATAGTTGTTGATGTTGGATGGAAATTTTGTATCGACAAGAGGGATTTATGTATGTAATAAATGTTATGAGTGGTTGAATGTGAAGATAGGGAGAGACAAGAGCCAAAAGGAGCCAGCAAATGAAAGAGCACTTGAATTTCAAAGCATCCTCAAATTTGCATGATAAATACATCCGGTTAATGTGGTTTTAAAGATCAATAATAATAACTATTTTTACAATAATACACTTAGGCCCCGTCTACTAGGGTTTATTAGCCTGAATAAGAAAAATAATCGGCCCTAGCAACTTGTTTACTTTACTGGATGGGGGGCCGTGAGTTTAGCTTAAGCCAACTGCCCCCTACATATATCCTTCAGCAATGAAATGCAGAAAAGCCAACCCTGGCCCATAAAACATTGAGTAGATCTACTAGCATGTCTGAGATTGAAGACATCCTATCCTTGTACATTATTGAGTCGAAATTATTTTGTAATCCACGTTCTTATTATTCTCTTACCAGTAGTCGTAAACTGTCTTTCTTGTACAGTACTTCTCAATTTGTATGGTATTCCAATAAAATTATCATGCTGAATGAAGTTCGTTCGTCACGAACTTGGATTTCTCTTGTCAACATCAACGTCGAAGTAACTAGCAAACAAATGTTTGATGTCCATATTTACTGTGACCTGACAGTTTTCTTTGCATAATAGGAAGATTGTTTGAATGTCTTGGGAAGATTGTCTATGAAATTGAATTTTGTCTTTCTTCGTCTTCTAAAACAAGGGGTAGTATCGATTCTTCACTACTTTAAGGTTATATTTGGATTAACAGATTTGAATTTGTTTGGATAATTTTAAACCCTTTAACTCTAAATCTGAACTATGTTTTATTGAACATTGATGGATTTCAAATTCTTTTAATATACAGTCTTTGAAAGCGTTTCTCTGAATCTTTTCTTCATATTCAAATAAATCAACCCATCAATATAAATAAGTTAACATTACCTACTACTTATTATGAACTAATCTCATCACATATTTAATCATACATTTTTAAAGGGTAAACATTATTTTTGGTCCCTAAACTATGCCACTTATCCACTTTTGGTCCCTCATGTATCCTGCTCATCAGATTTGGTCCCTCCGTTAATTTTAACAAAAAAATTAATGGACTTTAAAAAAAAAAAAAACAAACAAATTTGTGCTCAAGGGAGTTTGAACTTGGATCACAAGTTTAACAAAACAAATTTATTACCACTAGACCAAATTAGTTACTTAAATTTTTATTCACCAAAAACTTTCTTACTAATTCTCTGAAGTATGTGTAATATCCCTAAAACAGCCAGTTCAAATCAAAATTAGCCACTCCTCAAACCCTAGTTCTAATGTTTCGTGAATTTCATCACTCGGCCAAATCTTAAAGCTATACTTGGAAGTCAATAAAAGATAAATACACATAAAATGTCAAGTCGAAGTAGAAATAAGGAGAAGAAAAAATACAAGCAATAAATATTTTTGTTGTAATGGACAAAATTTTGAATTATATTTTAATTGATGTTTAGAAATTTTAAGACTGTTTTTATGTATTTGATGACATGACATATGTATCGTTTATGACTTTTATGACACTGTTTGGTATTTTTATGACTTATGAATTTTTATTGAGCATTTGATAATTATTCTTGTGAAATTTTTATGACTTTAGAGATGTTTTGTAAAATTTGAGAGGCTTAAAAATCAAGAAACAAACTTGGGGTTGCCACAAAGAAGTTGTAAATAAGTAAAATTCTGGGTGAATAAAAATAGGAATAATAAACTTGGCCTAGTGGTAACAAGCTTATTTTGTTAAATTTGTGGCCCAGGTTCAAACTCCCATGAGCCCAAAATTAATATTTTTTTGTAAATTCCGTTAATTTAAAATTAACAGAGGGATCAAAGCTGATAAAATCATTAAATTTGAAGGACAAAATCTGAGGAACAGTCATGAGGGACCAAAAGTAACAAGCTTGTTTTGTTAAGCTTGTGGCCCAGGTTCAAACTCCCATGAGCCCAAAATAGATTTTTTATTTTTTTTGTAAAGTGTTAAAATTAATGGAGGGACCAAAGCTGATAAAATTATTAAATTTAATGGACCAAATCTGATGAGCAATCCTAAAAAATCAAAAATGGATAAGTGACATATATTAGGGACCAAAAATAATATTTACCCCATTTTTAAACCATTCACTACTCATCTTGTTTAATTGGTTCTTTAGAATGTAAGGTTAAAACATAACTAAAATCCTAAGAGACCAACACAACATTAACATGAACATTTTGTCTTATCTCTCTCGTCTTATATTCTATACATTTTTACAATTCAAGAATCTTGAAATTAAATTTTCTATTATAAAATTCATTTTATATTCTACTTTATTTGATATAACATTGCGTGTATAAATTTTTCTCAAAATAAAACTAGTCAAACAGAGTTTGTTATAGAAAATCCAATAGAAAAATCTTTAGCTAACCGTACATCTTCCCCACCCTCAACTTCGAATACGTACATAATACTGTACATACCCAGCTCACTTGTACAATTATACGTATACATACGTACACGCACCAACATAAAGACATCGTATTCGGCGCCGAAATATACACGTAGAGGAGGGTGGGGTGGCTTGAGCTGCAACCTGGCACCTGTGCATGCTCTCCTCTTTCCCTTTTTCCTCAGATTTTTTCCTTCTTCGTCTACATTGATTCTCATAACTTTATATTCTTCGATAACTCCGACAACTTCTATGTTTTCACTCAGATCTGTGGGTTTTCTTCTCCGACAAATGCTTAAACAACCATCAAATGTAAAAGAAACAGGGTTCCAGCTGAGCCCATGAGAAATCTTGGTCGATTTTCGCACTCTGTAGAGTGTAAAGATTCAACTTTTCTTGTTGCGGTGTTGTGATTTCTTCATTCTTTTGGTTGTGGGACTGCTTGATTTTAGTAAAGTAGTGAAGAATGATGAAAGTGGCTCAAAATAATTCTGAAAAATTCATCTGGGATTCGATGAGGAGCCCGTCCGGGGCGCCGATTGCCGTCGCGGCGAGCAAACCCTTCCCGAGGCTGATGGTTTGGTTGATTCTCTTCGTCTCAGCCATTTACATGGTCTACACGATAAAGCTGCTTTCGTCCTCGCACAATTCTTGCGGCGATGACAAAATCCCTTCTCGACATTTTCCTCGTCAAGAACTCGAAAACGGGGCTGTCCCGTCTCCTCTCAATCCCACAAAACCACTTCAATTCGGCAGCCGGAAGCAAGAATTTCGAGAGGAGAAGAAAACGGGATTGGAGCATATAGTTTTCGGCATTGCTGCTTCTTCCAAGCTCTGGCAGAAGAGAAAGGAGTACATAAAGCTATGGTGGAAGCCCGAGGAGCGAATGCGAGGGATTGTTTGGCTCGATCGCCGCGTGAAGACTTACAAGAATGAATCTTGGAGCCTCCCCGAGCTGAGAATCTCAGGGGATACTTCAAATTTTCGGTATAAGAACAAACAGGGTCACCGTTCTGCTATCCGGATTTCTCGGATTGTTTCTGAGACTTTGAGGTTGGGAGGGATGGACAACGTGAGGTGGTTTGTAATGGGGGACGATGACACGGTTTTTGTGACGGATAATTTGGTGAGGATTCTGAACAAGTATGATCATAATCAGTATTATTACATTGGGAGCTTGAGTGAGAGCCATTTGCAGAACATATATTTCTCTTATGGGATGGCTTATGGAGGTGGGGGTTTTGCCATAAGCTATCCTTTGGCTAAGGCTCTTGAAAGAATTCAGGATAGATGTATTCAGAGGTACCCCGGATTGTATGGCTCTGATGACAGAATGCAGGCTTGTATGGCTGAACTTGGGGTTCCACTCACTAAAGAACTCGGCTTTCATCAGGTGAGTTTTCAGTGGTTCTTGTCTCTCTCTCTTTGTGATTTTTGCTGGAATTCTTGGATGTAATTGCCTTTGATTGTTTGGGTTCTGATTAGATGGCTTAAATGCATTTTTCGTTTTGTACCTTTTGCATTTAGTGTTTTAGGCCTTTATTTTCGGCAAGATTTGCAAACTCCGGCGATTGAAGGATCAAAATCGCTAAAATTAAAAAGTTCCAGAACTTGTTTGCTAACTTAAGAAAGATAAAAGGACAAAAACACCAAAATGCAAAAGATACAGCACGAAAATTGCATTTAAACCTTTGTTAGATGGTGCTAGAAATCTGTGGAGTATTCTAATAGGGGTGGAGTAAGTATTATGTTTGCCTGGTTTTGTTGGGGTTCTGGAAACTGTTCATTTCCATACATAAGCTTAGCTCAAGTTAATGTGGTCAGAAGAATTTGAAAATGCTGCTTTTGCTCTGTTCAAGGGGTTGTACTATAGGAGTAATTGACAGGTTTTGCCTTTTGAGTTACAGACATGAACTAGATGTCGTTTTTATGAGTCCCACAATGACAGATTTCGATTTATTTGCTGATTCTTTAATTTGATAGTAATAGTTTGGGAATTTAGTCAATGTAGTAGGTATTACAGTTGTTTTTGTGCAATCCCTGATAATAATTTTGAGAGGTTAATTGTATTCTAACAGTGTATTATTCTTGGTGGATGGAAATTCAGTACGATGTTCACGGGAACTTATTTGGGCTGTTAGCGACACATCCGGTTACGCCATTGGTGTCTTTGCACCATCTGGATGTGGTGGAACCGATTTTCCCGAACGTCAGTCAAGTAGAAGCCCTACAGCGGCTGAAAATCCCTATGGGGCTGGATTCGGCTGGTCTGATGCAGCAATCCATTTGCTACGACAAAACGAACAGTTGGACCATATCGGTTTCTTGGGGCTTTGCTGTTCAAATAGTTCGTGGGGTGATGTCGCCTCGAGAGATAGAGATGCCATCGAGAACTTTCTTGAATTGGTATAAACGAGCTGACTACAAGGCGTATGCATTCAACACGAGGCCGGTTATGAGGAACCCGTGTCAGAAGCCCTTTGTTTTCTATTTGTCGACAGCGAGAATGGAGTCCGACACGAACCAAACAGTGAGCGAGTACACTCAACATCACGATCCTCAACCTGCATGCAAATGGAAGATGGCTGATCCAGCTGACATTGATCGAGTGGAGGTTTACAAGAAGCCCGATCCGCATCTTTGGGACAGGGTATGCAAAATTCTACATCCTTACCAATTCTATGTTATATTCAAATTATCCATGCTTAAATTTTGGAGCAGAAATGCCTAATTCTTACTGCAACTTAAGATTTAAGAATGCACAGTAGTAAAGGTCAACTTGATGCTGAGTTTCATTTTCGAGAGTTGTCACAGCAACGAAAAAAACGACTTTATATACAGTTTACTTTGGCACGGGACCAACTGCTATAAGATTTGGCCTTGACAGATAGCAAAGCCGTTGTGATTAAATTTGGGTTAAATGCAATTTATCTCCCTGTGATATAGGAAATAAGCAAAAAATCCCAAATGATTTTTTTTTTTTTTTTGTTTTTTAGCAATTTACCCCCGGTGTTTTGGAAATGAAGCTAAACCGCTGATAGTGGGTAATTTGCTTCATTTTTCTTAATATCTAGTGGACATTGATTTTATTTTTTTTATTTTTTCTAAATATCTTTTTCCCTTTCTTGGGGCAGGCTCCGAGGAGAAACTGTTGCCGGGTCGTAAGCTCAAAGAAGCAAAGCCTGGTTATCGATGTGGGCGTATGCGAAGAAGGCGAGGTCAGTGAAGTATAATATGGTGGCATGTTCGCTATATATATTAACCTTCACTAGTAGTTTAACTTTGTTCCTTGATTTGTTCGATTCACGTCTCTACGTAGTTCTTGGAACTGTGTTCTCAAGTTAACTGACGAACAGAAGGCTATGATAAATCAATGTAGAATTGTTCTGTACGTTTACTTGAGAAATATTTACTGAGGGGTGGCTTTAATTCCCGAAATTCAATGAAACGAAGCCCGGAATTTTGATTTCTCGCCCGCTTGTATGGTTATGTAGAAACTAGAGTAGATAGCCCGCCACTAACGCAGTACTTACTACCTTCTTGGAAATCTTAGCTTGAATTGGATTCATCAATCACATAGTAAGTGTGTCACACTTATTACGCTATCAGTATACGATTTAGTAGTAGTGATTAATCACATGACAAGTACGTGCAATAACATCTGCTATGGTGTTCGTGTAAGTTGTGTAAGGAAATTTTCTTCGACATTGCGTACGGGTTAAGACATGCTTGTAAGTAAATACGAGGTGGACTTTGAACCTTTTATTTAATTGAAGGTAAGGAATTTATTAAACAATGATAAGTGCAGTGGAGTAAATTAAGATGTGTGGATTAACTGACGATTTATCATAATATTTTATGCGATTCTTAAGGTGTAATGCGATTTTAGCGTTGGAGGTTTTTCTACGACGGAACTGTCTCAGTTGAGTCGTTGGTTTGGTTTGGTTTATCTAACAAGGTGGTCAGGTTGTGTCTGTTTTGGTCAACATCGCTGTCTCTTTCTGGAGGAAAATTTAATTATTCATAAAAGCGTCTCTACCAAAATTATGGTTCTTTGTTTTGTTTAATGATGACTAGCCGTCGGGCACGTTGTTTCTGTGTGCATATTATAAATAATTTTTTATATTTTAAAATATATTATAAATAAGAGTAAAGTATATATACTAACACATCACATTAAAATAAAAAAAAAAAAACTAATTTATCAATTAATATAAAATTTAGAAAGTTGAATAAAGTAGTTATCTTATCAGTTGAGGATTATTTTTGACATTACTAAAAAGTGGTGCAATTGTGTCATTAACAGCTATTTGTGATTGAAAAATGAATTTTTTTTTATATAATAGTATAGATGATGAGCTCAGATCTAAACTACATTGATAATTTAAAGGGATAATTTCACTCTCATCCCCTGGAGTTTGGTGTAATTACAAGTAGACCTCTTGTGGTGAAAATTACACCTAGTACTCATGAGGTTTGCTTATATCTAACAAACAAGTCTTTTCGTTAGTAAAAATTCACCGAATTTGTAGATATTAGCAAAAAAATTGAATGAAAATCGTTATTACCATTGATTGACTTATGACTAAATTTCATAGGTCAAATAATATTTTTTTTATGATCAAACTACCTTTATACATCTTAGACGTTAATACATGTGAGGGGGTATATTTTCACCGTTACAAAGGTAGTTTAATTAAAAAATAAAATTGTGATTTGCAAAATAAGTCAACTAAAGATAAATATCGATTTTTATTTAATTTTATTTATTTATATCAACAAATTCAATGAATTTACTAACGGATGAATCTATTAATTAGATTAAAGCAAACTTTAGGATATTAGATGTAATTTTTCAAATCATAGGAAATTTATATGTAATTATATCAAACTTTATAGGAGGGGATTGTAATTACTCCTAATTTAAATTGTTATCATATTCATGTTTAATTGATTATATTAGATATTTTATTTGACGTGGATTTATGCAACTTTTTCTCTTGGGTTTAAGCTCAAGAAGAATTAATTACACTAAGACTCCTTACAAAATTAGTTAAAATATAAAATGAAGTGATCGAGCTTCAAAAAATAGTGAATAATCTTATCAATACACAAACGTATAACTCTCCAGTCAATTGCGCTCATATTCATCGTTGTAGGAATTGGGTTCAAGCTTTTCCTAAATCCTTCTCATCAATGGCTGCTGAAGTATATGAAGAAGTGTGGTTCGTTTGACAAATTCCTACCTCTCTATTCATCTCTAAAATGTTTGAGTTTTTCAAAATTCAATGGACATGTAGAAGAAAAATGCTATCTCCACACGGATCCCAAATAAAATTTTACAATCACTGATGAAGGATTCCTCCAAAAGTCAAGGAATTGTAATCTTTTTCATAAGTCGAACCGATTCAGTCTTATACATAAGCGAAGAAGGTAATCAAAAAAGAAAGAAGATGAGAGGCTGGACCTAAACCTTTGCTTGAGAGATAGTTGTCCGTATGCGGATAAGGAATGTATGGATTCTCGAGAAGAGACGAACTCTGGTAGCTCTTATATTTTTATGTCATGCATTTTAATTATCAACAACTAGTAAAAAAAAAAACTCACACTTGATGTATGTGCAAATGCATAATATTTTTATGATATTAATAATTTACTATTAAAATGCAATTGAGTAAAATAAAATAGAGAAAATAAATGAATGAAACAAAAGTCATATATAAAGAAAAACATGGATTAATTAGTGGAATAACAAGTGGGGAGAAATAGTTATTTAAATATGAGAAGTAGAAAAATAAAATAAATAAACAAATTTTAAAAAAAAATTGACAGATCGAAAATTGGGAGACACTATGGTACTCTCCCTTAATAATAAGGTATAAATTAACATATACTAATTATTTAATATTAAGTATGTATAATTAATCAAATGTCAATTACGTATGAATTAATTAATAATTATTATTATAGAAAATCGATAACTGTTAAAAGTAAAATAGAATTCAAATATAAATGGAATTGGAACTTATAATCAAATCATGGAAAAACCAATACAATGGAGGGTAAATAGATGCATTCAAAACTTGGCGTTGGGCCTGGACTGGGCCAACTCCAGGCCCCGAAATTTCGTATCAGTCTCGTGTTGTATCTTTTATTTTATATAATATATTTAAATTATGTGCACACAAATTATGTCATTTTTTTCTTATTAAAATTTTTTTTTATACGCATAACGTATATATATTACATAGAATAAAAGATGCAACGTATTCTACACCGGATATAGTATTTGCAAGACTCTGTCACCACCTTTGCTTGAGTACAAGTAACATGACACAATCAAACAAACTATTGAGATAATTGAGTAAATTCAGAGGAGATATGTCAGACAATTCTCTTAAGATAAGAACATAGGCTTAAGGGGTAAAATGTTTTTTTATTCCAGTAAGATTAGGACATTATTTATTTTGGTATCACAACTTAGGTTGGTGGCTGTTTTAGTCCCATAAAACACGTTTTTCAATTTTTTTGGTCCTAAAATGTTACATTTTTCAGTTTTTTTTTTGTTCCAATTCAGTTTTTTTAGTCCCAAAGGGACATGATGTTTTTGAGACAAAAAAACTTAAAACGTGACATTTTGGGACCAAAAAAATTGAAAAATATGTTTTATGGGACTAAAACTGCCACCTACCTAAGTTGTGGTACCAAAACAAATAATGTCCTAGTCTTATAGGACGAAAAAAGCATTTAGCCCCAGGCTTAAGTGTATTATTGTAAAAAAAAATTCTTCTTAATATTGATCTTTAAATCCACATTAAACGGATATATTTATCATGCAAATTTGAGGATGCTTTTGAAATTTTCAAGTGCTCTTTCGCTTGCTGACTCATAATAACATATATTACATATAAATATAAATCCTTCTTGTCAATACAAAATTTCCATCCAACATCAACAGCTATTGATACATGTAGTAATAGAAGATCTGAACTGCTCATTCTGATCAACTGCCTACCTAGAGCTGCTAGAGTCGAAAGAAACATCTGTGTCTGCTGAACAAAAACGAAAACATAAAAACGAACTACCCTATTTGCAGTAAATGTGTCAAAAAAATTTTTGTTTATCATAACTTCTTCAAGTTGACGATGTTCTTCCCGCTGCAGGAGTGATGATGATGACGATGATGGGAAGAATTAGCTCCTGAAAGCATGGAAGAAATGGCGTGCAAAGCAGCCGATGCTATTCTTGATTTAACCTGCCCCCTCTTGGGTAAAGGCCTTGAGTTCGCAAAGCTTCGGATTGCTGCTGCAGACAAATTACTGATCCCGCGATCCATCTCTGATCAACTTATAAGTATGGCTTCTGTTAGTTGAAAGCTATGACTACTTCTTCTCATTTGAAGCTCTCTCTATATATATGTGTGTGTGTAGGTAGAAAAACAAAAGACACAAATTGATGAATCTGTGTATGATTACCAGCGGCTGAGCAAATATTAGTTTATGTGGGATTTTGGGGGGTTTGAGGAGCATGCCAGCGGGAGTGCTTGGCTGTACAAAGATTCTATTCAACCCAACTTGTGACAAGGTGGTTTCTGAGGAAGATTTAGCAGATGAGATGGTTGTAGTCAAACCTACATGTTTGTTTAGGCCTGTCTGGTTCTGACCAGTGTTTGCGTACGTGCGTGCGTGTGGTTTTGGTCGAGATGGATTGTATGTGGCCCGTGTGGTAAGATTTTGGTCCTTATTTTATAGACAGAAATACTGTAATTTTGTATTGTGCATGCATGTGTGCTTCACATGCTTACGCTCTGCTCTCTGATCTATCACTGATTCCGTGGATTTCGCCCCACGCCAGACCCGACCACTCGCCTTTCCCCTGTCCAATCCCTCTTCACTCTGTGTGTAATTGTGTGCTGGTAATGTGTCTGTGTGCTCGTCTGCCTCTATTTATATACATATGTATGTACACAACGAGTGTTGTTCGGACATTTATGGCCTTGATACGGTGTAATTGGCTCTAAAAGACGGTCGACGTATTCCCGGGTAATTTCAGGGGCTGGGGTTAAGGTTGACTTAGCTAGGCAGCAGCAAATCTTGGAAACGGATTATTCGACATGGGATGGGAGGTTGGGTGGCATGCCAGCCAAGTACTACAACTGTACCAAGATTCTCACCAACCCATCTCACCTCAACCTGAAACTTAATGGATTAGATTGAGCAACAACGTTGGCCAGTATGAACAAGTCCACCAACATGTAAGATTTGACTGTTTCTATTATCCCAAGCTTCATAGCTATATGGATAATAGCTTTTTCACTCTGTGATGGCTTGTGGGCACACTGAAGAAGGCAGGTTGCCACCACGGCCCCACCGGAAATTTGAGATCGACAAGATCTTTGATCTTTGTATGGGTATTTGTTCCGCTTTATATGAGTATTGTTATTGTTTCTGCTACTATTATATTTTAGTCAACGATTGACATGTCAAAACCGCGCGTACTCTCTTGCATCCCTGCCTTTAAATAGTCAAAACATGGAGCTCTCTAAAGAAATACTCTTCAAACAAAGCAGAATCTTTCCTGGTCAAATGAATTTAGCTGGCGTGCTCCCCATTTCCCAGCCGAATGAAGGACCCTTGCTGCTATCCTCAGCCAACAAATTGTTCATTTGTCTGCATCCACTCCCACCAACCCAAATCAGGCCTGAACACACCTTATCCTCCTGCGTGCGCGTGTCTGTGTGTGTATATATATATGCTATCAGGTTCTTGAACAGAGCAAGAATCAGTTCAATTCCATAAAACATACAAGAAACAAAGTTTCAAGCTTGTGCAAGATGAGGAGTAGTAAGGTGAATGATGCGGCAGCTGCAACTGCACTCAGAAAACGTTTGAAGGGGCGAAGGCCGATTCCCCAGAGAGGCCAGATCAAGATGAAGATAGCAGCAAAGGCGTTTAAATCGCTGGTGTCTATGGTTTCGGCATCCTCTGCTCAGTACTTGAGTTCACCAAGGAAGAGATCTCAGTACTGAGGGGACATGGGAGCTGTCTTATGAGACCATATACTATGTTTCTAGTACCCATCTTTGTATGATAACCAATTTTGGTGAAGGAATGCTTATTCTGTGTAGACGTACTCTTTTATGATGAATTTAGGCATACAATACTTCTATTCACATTGAACAGCTATAATACAGATATGATCAAACACACACAATCATACACGTATATGCATATACGTATGTTAAGACGGACGTGGTCTGGTGCTGAATTTGCAAGATATTCTTTGATTAATTTCTCTCACACAATAGAACAGTGTCTTGACAACCCAGTATTTCTAAGGAATATATCACGATAGGGTAAATCATAATGAGCTCCACTGATATTTGATATAATTACAAATTCTCTTGTTGTTTCCAAAATTATGATACTCCCTTATTTTAAGGGTTGTCCAACAATTAACCCAATCTGTTAATTTTGTTAAATTTTCATCCATTTTTAATGGTAAACAGACCAAAATGCTAATGTAAACTATAAATTATAATTTTTTTTAGACTTTCCTGAAATTGATTTGTATAGTACGAGTATATTATTTTAAATATTTTCAAATTTTCCATTACATCATTGGATTTTTTTTAATAATTTTTTCGTTTTTTTTAAAAATAATACAACAAAAGTAAAGTTGATAATTGTAAACCTCCATGCATTGCGTAATTTCATCAAACATTAGGGGATATTGATAATTTTTCAGACGAGGAAGTATTCATGGGGGAGCTTGTAATTTCAACCTGTATGCATCAAAAAAGCTTAAAATCATCCTGGACAGCCTCACAATGGTGTAACTTGTCCCAGCAAGGATGCTAGGAATCATTCTTTGGTTACAAACCAAGGATAGCCTCTAAAAGGGTAATGATACCTTTCCCACAGTCCAAGGGACAAAACATGACCCTTTTGCTCTCTTAAAATAACTCAACCTCATATGTTAGATTTCATCAATACTGCATGTCTTAAGTAAGTCCTATTGCAAATCTCTCTGCAATGGCTGCTGCCATGAGATTTAGCAGCTCCATTATTGGACAGAGTATGGCAGCAAAGCATTCTCTTCATTCTGTTCCTCCGAACAGATCACATGAACTGCGACAAGCAGAAATTAAGATGGCGTCCCAACTGCCATACACCAAGAATGCCATCAAAATAAAACCACTGAAGCTATTCATGGCAGTACCTAGCGATTCTATCGCAAACGCAAGTTCACTTTCTCCTGCTGAATCAATTATGCAGTTTTACTCTGCGATCAATGAGAAGAACTTGAAACAACTGGACAAATTGATAACAGAAGATTGTTTCTTTGAGGATCTCTCTTTCCCTATACCATTCCAAGGGAAAAAGGTTTTCATCTGTTTTACTATTGGGATATTGTGGTTACATCACTTTGTAGAAATGACCAATTTCTCTTGCATGCTACACTACAGGAGGTCTTGCATTTCCTGGAACGACTAACTATCAGTATGGGCCAAAATATGCAGTTTAATGTGGAGCATATATGTGAAGGGAAGGAAAATACAGCTGGAGTCAATTGGCACTTGGGTATTCTTCTCCAATTTACTTCTTTCTTGAGTGGTTTAAACCCTGTCTTTACAAGAGAAGAACACTTTTTTGCACACACGAAAAATAGCACAAAACTAGGATGTACAGTTGCCAACTTACAGGTTAACTTCAATCTCGGATTGCAGACTGGAACAAGATACAAGTCCCCTTCACCAGAGGATGCAGCTATTTTTCGCTATCAGTACATGGCGATGAACTAGTTATCAGGTACATGAGAAAAGGATTTGTATTCTTTGCCAGCGATATTATGTCAAGAAGAAACAATAACATGATTCCACAATTAACATGCAGGAAAGCTCAAGTCCTCATAGAGTCGCCAATCAAACTAGGAGTTGTAGCACTGGTACTAATTTTGTTTCTTCATTACAGTATTAAAATTTTCTACTTAATTAGCATTTCTAATTTGACTTCTTGGGCAATGATCCATGAATGTTAGATAGAGACTCACATGCTGGAGGAAACATTAGATGTTCTAATAGTTACTGCATTAGGCATATTATTATTCAGCAATTGTGTCAACAGCATATAAGGATTGACTGATCGTTTATTTCAATAAATATTCAATAAATGTTATGCCAAATTTTCTACCGATTTCTTATTATTTTATTCATTCCTTGAAAATCAGACTATATTCCGGATCGTGAGTGTATTATTTGATGCATTCCCAATGGCTACAGAGTGTACGTCAAAACTCCTCTTCTTTTAAAGCTTAGTTTGAAACTAATAAAAACCACACTGACAAAAATTATCTGCTTATGCAGGGTTCTTAAAGAGTCCACACATTGTGTTTCAGCTACTGCTAAAGGCATATAGCATCGCTGTAGAGCCCATAATCGGCCCTTTCCTAGCGTGGTACATTAATCTATTGAATTTTGCAGCTTGCACTCTCAGCATCACCCTCAAAATATTTTACTACCTCGCAGAGATTCTAAACATGCAGTGAATAGCTTCACAGTCAGGTAACAACACAACTCCTAACATCATTCTATTACACTTCTAAGTTTTATTTTCTCAGTTCCTACAAGTAGAGGATATATATATATACAAAGGTTCTTGATATCCATGACAGAACCCATTACCAACGACTAGAAGGAAAATCTTTCATGTCACCTGTCAATCGTCATTGCTATCCCTCTTAGTCCACGAATCCAGCACCGAGAGAGCAACCAATGTTCCGAAAACCGGAGGAAGTGGTGATGGTCGGCTGAAAGCAACAATTGGTTCAGCCCTCTCCTTCTCAACATGTGCTTCACCAGCATTATCATCTGTTCCTTTCCTGGGAATCACTGTGCCAACTGCCACAAAATTTGTTCAATCTTATTTTCACTATACATATTCTCATTATACTCAGAACCAATCACAAAAAACAACATTACAATTACCCCATCTTCCTCCTGAAGCACCGATGGGCCTGAATTTGCTAACTAACGCACGAGAAGCAGCAGTCATATGCGTGAGAACTCTAATCCAGTTCTTCCTTCAACAAACACGAATCTGCAGAGCATGTAAAGCGAAATCAATCGAGAAAAGATAATAAAGCAACGATCAAATTAAAAGTCTAAAATAACCAAAAATGAAAATGCCCAAATCATCCCAAACCTACCATGAACACAAATCCAGCAAATAAAAAAAAACGATTTTCGTAAACCAAAACATTCAAACCGAATTTAAAACAAGATTAATCGACTAGGCACTGAAAACAATATTACTAGCAAACCATTTCTTCCAATCCACGTTCTACAAATATTAACACAAAAGAAGCTCAACCATTAACTTAAGCAAATTATCTTCATCATAAACTCGAGAAATACATGAAACACGACAGGATCAAGACAGAAGGGTAAAACGAACACTAATTCATCACCCAATACTAATTCTTTTTTACATAATTTACAAACTTTTCTACGTAAAACGTACAGCGATACGAACTCACATGGAATGAAGTAAAAATCCGTTCGAGAAGTAGAGAGCAAAAGGGTTTGTTACTTACATATACGCAAAACGCATGGCGCAGATAGAAAAGAGGTAACAGAATTGTCAACCGACGTTTCTTTTGATCGGGGGAAGTTTCTTGAAAATTCCGGAGCACTTGTAAATGGGCCGGGGAAATGGGCCTCCGACCCGTATTAATGGGCTTTCTTGATTTCTTCCCTAGTTAGCCCTGATCCAAATGGGGGAATCTACGTTATCTATTTATAGAAAGTGAAAGGGTCTAATTCAATTTATTTTCATGTGATATTATAAATAAGTAAATTATCCTCCGATAAAAAAAAATAGCAATTTACCTTCTCGTGTTCTTTGAAAGACAGAGAGGTAAATTGCTCCATTTTAAAAAATATGGGGAAGTAAATTAATTCATTTTAAAAAACATAGGGAGGTAAATTATTATTTTATTTTCCATAAGGAGGTAATTTATTCATTTGTAATATCACCGGGGAGTTGTTTACATTTTTTCCGAAAGTGAAAACAAAAAATTTTACAGTTGTAAATTATATTTCTTTGGATCATTTATTTATAATTAATTTCACATTCACTTAATAATATACATCATTTGCATACAAGGGGTTATATCTAAAGAAACATTTTGTACAGACGGATAGGGATGTAAATGATTCTAGTCGAGTCAAACATATCACCGTTCAACTTGTTTGAATTATTATAGTTCAAAAATTGTGTTTGAACTTAATTTGCTTAATGATTTAATTGAGCTCAAACGAAATTTAATTGGATCAAATATGAATCGAGCATGAATAATTTGATACTTTTAAGTATATTTTTATATTTTTGAACTAATCAAGTCGAGCTCGAATCGAGTTTGAATATCGAACAATTTTTTTTGTTAAAATAGAGACGAATTGAGTGATAGAAAGCATTTTTGTCTTAAACTATAAATAAAATAAAAGGTTAAATAAGAGGATTTGAACTACAAATTTGTTAGCATTATGCCATATTGGATGCCTAATTTTAGCTTTTTGTTGCTTTAATTATTTTTCTCATTTCTAATTTATATTTCTACATTTTTATATGAAACGAGCTAATTCATCCATTTAACAAATTACATACGAAAATGGAGTCATATATGGAGTGTATAATGCAATTTAAATTAGACAAATTAAAATATTTTATTGGTACTAATAAATGTTTTAATAATATGTTTTTTTAAATGTTATTCCAATTTGCTATGATTTTATGAAGTAATGTTAGGAATGTCTTTTACTTTGAACCAATCCAATGTTATAAAAAATAAATTATTCCGGGTATTATAAATTAATAGAACAAATTAATATTTTTTATTGCGGCCAAACAAAATCAATGCTGAAACTTAAGTCTCAATTACGGTTCATCAACATTTTCCATAATTTTAGATGTGACTAATGTTTTGGACATAATAGTCGTTGCATAATTAATTGTAGTTCATTAGTATTCGTCATTTTTACCTTTTAACTATGGTTATTAATAATAACTAAAGTCATATTTCTTCTAGTGACATATTAGAGAAAAATTATAAATTTAGTCCCATATGATAAAGTCATTTCAAATTTAGTCCCTCACTTTAGAGAATTTTAATTTTGTCCCCGTATTTGTTAAAAATGATGGATGGAGGCCAGAGACGTTGCACTTTTAGTCCTTCTCAGTAACTGCCACTAAGTCTTAACAACATAACGTATGTGATAATCACGTGCACGTTACCGGTTGGAATTTGGAGGGAAAAACGGATGGCAAAATTGCAAACTTAATCCACCACTTTGTGGGATTTTAATTTTGACCCAAATTCCATAAAACAAAGAGCTTTATGTTAAATGCAAATTAGAAAACCAAGTTTGGTGGCTGGTGTGTGTTTAGTTTTCTTGTCTCAGTTTTACTACATTGAAGTAACACAAAACACATATTATTAAATGGGGTTAATTACACTTGAACCCCCGCTGAAAATACGAAATTAAACTTTCTTCCAAAAAGTTTTAAAAGTATACCTACACCCCCTCTAAAAATATACCGCTTACACCTAACCACTTTCCGTTATGATTTGGATAAAAAATACTGATTTCAACATAAAATTTTAATTTTGGCCCTCTTTAACATTTCCATGGATATTTTTATAGTTATAAGTAGATAAATATAAATATATATATATATAGAGAGAGAGAGAGAGATTAACATTATTATATTTTTTTCCTTATAAATACCAAATTATTGCATGAGAATGTTAAATGAGGGCTAAAATTAAAAATTTATGTAATTTTATTGCCAACATCAGCATTTTTCTTCCAAAACCTAACGGAAAGAGGTCAAGTGTAAACGATGAATTTTCGAAAGGGGTCTAGGGGTAATTTTTGAAACTTCTTGGTTGGAACTAAGAAAGTATAATTTTACATTTTCAGAGGGGATTTCAGTGTAATCAACCCTATTAAATAACCATATTGCCTTAAATGTATGACAAGTCTATTAATATATTCAAAGTAAACAAACAAACAAGACACTACTATGAAAAGTAGACTACAAATCCACATCTATAAAACTCGAACTCGCCATCTCTTAATTACAGCACTTCAACCTCAACACTCAAGTAAGGCTTAATTGACAACACAATCAAGCTTTATCGACCAATGTAACCGGCCCCTAAATAATGCAAACATCTTGAAAACATTACATAGTGCAAGTCACTAAAGATGTCTTTTGAGGGCCACATACCTCGTCAACCCTAGTGTTGTTCTTTTTTTTTTTTTATAGTTTTAAATCTACCAACGTACTATAATTATAATATTCAATATACGAATACATCAATACTTTTAAATTAAAACCAACAAATACAAAATAAATAAAAAAAAATAACATACTACTATTAAAAATGGATTAGATACCTACATTCTTAGAACTCGAGCTCACAACCTCTTGATTGTGAGACTCCAACCTCACATTTAGATAATGAATCATTGATAACCTAATACTTTTCGAGGAATATAGTTGTTTCAAATGTTCAATTGTAATTATAAAATGTGGAGATGCCTCATTGCACTATTCCACCACTAATTTTGCATCACATAATCTTATTTACTTACAAACTTGATGTTTGTGATTTCTAATTTTTTCTGTTCAAAATCATTCTGATAATAATGAAAATCGCACTTAATTTATCCCTTGTTTGGGTTGGGGCAGTCTATCGATTTTGCAGTGTTACGTATCGACACTTAAATTAGTTTTCAAAACATAGATATATATGATTGTATAGTACTATTTTCATTCATAAATTGAGCTGAATAATGATATTCTTATATTTATCTCAATTATTATGTGTATAATAATCTGTAGAACTTAAAATATAAACACTTTATTAAATGCAGATTATGTTAGAAACACTAATGAATAATAAATATCAATGTTATCCATTCAAATTTCGGGGTTTAATACAATTTACTCCCTTGTAATATTGCAAATGAGCAAATTATCCCCTTATGAAAAAAAATAGCAATTTATCCCCCTGTGTTTTTCAAAATGAAGCAATTTTTCTCCATGCCTAGGGAGGTAAATTACTTCATTTTAAAAAATACAAGGGGGTAAATTGCTATTTATTTTTTCATAGGAGGATAATTTGCACATTTGGAATATCACAGGGGGTTGCTTGCATTTTTCCCTCAAATTTCGCTTACTTCATATTCTATATTTATTTAATATATTTGAATTTTTCAGGATTTGGATTGCTTAAATAAAAGGAAAAATGCAATTTTGGTCCTGTACATTTAGGCACTTTTAGTCCTCTCCGATTTCGAATTTGCAATTGAGGATTATAATTGAAAAACATTAGCATATTTAGTCCAATTTTTATCGTAAATTAGCACATACGTAAGACGTGACCTCTTTAATTGGAGGTTTTTAATTTTTCGGACAATTTTTCTGATGTGGTTGTTCTGCCCTAGCTCTACTATGAACAACGTAAAGGAAAAATACAATATTGGTCCTATAATTATATAGGGTGGCATTTTTGTCGTATTCGATAACATATTTTCAACTGATGACTATAACTAAAATAAAAAAAATAAAAAAAGCACATTTAGTCCAAATGCATTAGAGCAAAAATGTCACACACTAGAAAAAAAAATAGCTATATTTTTAATAACTATGTCAAAAAATCATGGTAAATAACTATTATTAACTACGGTTAAATAAAAACCGTTGCAAAAACTAGCTTTTGCACCATGAAAAACTTATTTGCCACGGGTAAGAGCCGTGGTAAAAAGCCATGGCAAATGTTTTAGCCACCCTCGCAAAAACCACGACCGACAACCGTTGCTTGACCGTGGTCAATGACTATTTGCTACGGCTATTTAGTATTAACCACGACAATTAACCTTGGTTAAATATCATATTTCTTGTAGTGACATCAGCAAATCGATAAAAACTAAAAAATAGCACATTTAGTCCAAATGACACATGAGCAAACTCGATAAATAAAAATAAAAATTTCCAAATTAAAGGAATCACGTTCCAAGCATGTTATAATTTTCAACCACTTTTAGCATTTCATGTGTGTTATTATTTATTTTTCTAATTATAGTTTTCAATTACAAATTTAAAATCGAAAAAGACCCAAAGTGCCACTTCCTACAGGTGCAGAACCAAAATTACAATTTTCCCTAAATATAATTAGTAAGAAATACTTAGAACAAACATATTTATATGATAAAGATGTTTGGCCTACAAGCTCCCCTCCAACCGAATTAGTTAGGTAAACTAATCCGATAATCAAGTTATAATTGCCTTTTTGATTTGTTTAAAGCAATGCACTATCCTACTTTAATCCCACTAATTAACATCTTTTTGTCTCTTAAAATAGGTTGATTAGCCATGAACCACCAAACATGATGACACTTAAATCATCAGTCGCACAGTATGCCCAATTCCGATATCTTTCTTGCAACTTTGTTCCTGTAATAATTATTACCACAATCTTCAACCCGTTTACTTCTACTTTTTAGTGTTTATTTTTAAAGTTCAACATTTTTAATAATTTCTAAATTGAATATATTTTTTTACTTGGTTTTTGTATAGAAATGATTTTGTACATTTTCAAGAAAAACATGGGTTTTTTTTCTTCTGAAAAGACGAGTTTAATATTTTTAATTTAATGTTTAATTTAAAAGTTATTGGATCTTGTGGCTGATACTTTATGCGAATCTTTGGATGGCAGGAGTAGTAGGAATGAAAGGGAAGTATTATTTTTTGTAATTTTAAACATAATAAAATATATAAAATGTGTAATTTCTTTTTCTCTGTTTGTTTTAGTGAATGAAATGACGTGGATTTTATAATCTTCATCCCCATTATTAGGAAGTTATGTAGTATGGTTTATAATTAAGTTGCGCGCAAAGCAGAACAAAAAAAAATATAGTCTCAGATCAAGTTTGGCATTGTGAAGTATTCGAGGATGATCACGGAGGAGGAGGTTCTTAGTTTGCTATTGATGCAGGTTGAGAGTTCTGGTTGGGGAAGAAGGGCAACAGTTTTACCGGATATGAAATTGCATTCTGAGAAATACGTGCACCAGTAGTAGCCCTTTAAGCCAAATGGCTTCTTTAAAAGCTTCTGTGGTAGCAATATATTCTGCCTCAGTAGTAGATAATGCAACAATGGTTTGAAGTTGAGACTTCCAACTAATACATGCACCACATAGTGTAAAAATATAAGAAGTAGTAGATCTCCTATTGTCCCTATCATTAGCATAGTTTGAATCTACATAGCCAACAAGATTCACTCCATCAGAACACTTAGAAAATTTTATGCCAGCATTTATAGAGTTATGCAAATATCTTAGTGACCATTTAAGTGCTTCTCAATGCATAGAACCAACATTTGACATATATATGCTCAAACAGCTAACAAGATAAGCAATATCAGTTCGAGTATTTACCATCAAATACATAACATTTCCAATGGCATTTGAATAAGGGACCTTTTTCATGTTTTCTTTTTCAAATTCAGTTTTTGGGCTTTGTTCCTTACTAAGTTGAAAATGACCAGTTAGAGGAACATTAGTAGGCTTAGCATTCAACATGGAAAACTTTTCATACACAGATTTCACATAAGATCCTTGGTTCAGGAGTATGGTAGAAGAGTTCCTGTTTCTTTCCATAGTCATCCCAAGGATTCTTTTAGCATCACTGAAATCTTTCATTTCAAAATTTTTACACAGATTGTTTTGCAGTTCTTTAATCAATTACATGTTGGGACTGACAATTAGCATATCATCGACATAAAGAACTAGAAACACTAGATCATGGTATTCATATTTAAAATACAAGCATGGATTATATGAACTTTTAAGAAATTTTAAAGACTTCATAAACAGATCAAATTTCTTATTCCATTGTCTAGGTGATTGCTTCAGACCATATAAGGATTTATTAAGCAAGAAAACATGATCAAAAAATTTCTTATCATTATAACCTACAAGTTGATTCATGTAAATTTTCTCATCTAAGTCTCCATGCAGGATACAGTCTTAACATCCCTCTGTTTAAGTTCCCAATTGAAATGAGCAGTAAGAGCAAGCATAATTCTAACTATAGTATACTTCACTACTGGAGAAAAGATTTCAGTGTAATCAATGCCTTCTTTTTGAGTAAAACCTTAGCTACTAGTCTAGCTCTGTAGCAAGTTGATTCACTTTTCTGTTTTACTTTAAAGATCCACTTGCAGTCTATAACAGAGACACCTTTGGGTTTAGGGACTAAAGTCCAAGTTTTGTTTTTGTTTAAAGACTATATCTCTTCATTCATAGATTTTACCCATGGCTTAGAATTACCGAATTCTAAGACTTCTTCATAAGAGGTTGGTTCAAAGCAGTGTTGAGAGCTAAATGAAAGTCTTTATACTTTGAGGGAATCCTAGGTTCACGTCTTTCTCTATCTCTAGGTAATTGATAGTTATTAGTGCTAGAGTTATTAGAGACTATATTAGGAGATTCATTTTCAATATCTTGATGTTCATCTCTAATTTGTTCTTCTTGAAGGCTTTCTTCAGTAATACCTCCACCTTATTGAAGGTGCGCTCTATATTAACATCTAAATCTTTCTTAGGAGAATTAGACAAACAGGGCATTTCAAGTTCATTAAAGGCGACATCCCTACTGATTATGACTCTGAAGCCTGGTTGGCTTATAAGCCATAACCTATATCCCTTAACCCCTTCTAGATAACCAATGAACACACATTTTTGTGCACGAGCATCAAGTTTATCACAGTTTTGTAATGCAAAGGCAGAACATCCAAAAATGCGAAGATTAAAAAGTTTAACATCATTTTCAGACCATACACATTCAGGAAATTTCCCAGATAAGGGAACAGAGGTGGAACGATTAATCAAGTAACCAACCGTTAATAGAGCTTCACCCTAGAAAGATTTAACAAGACCAGAACTGATTAGAAGACATCTAACTTTATTTAGCAGAGTCCTATTCATGCGTTCAACAACACCATTTTGTTGTGGGGTGTAGGGAGTGGTTTTGTGTCTCTTTATACCAAACGTTTTACATAAATCAGAGAGATTTTGGTTATAAAATTCCAGACCATTGTCAGTTCTAAGAGTTTTTATTCTCTTACTAGTTTGGCTTTCAACAAAGGTTTTCCAGGTTTTGAACTTATCAAAAACTTTAGATTTGTGTTTCATCAAGGAAATAAAAACTTTCCTGGAAAAGTTATCTATTATAGAAAGAAAATATCTGTTTCCACCATGAGTTGGGACATTGGTAGGTCCCCATACATCAACATGAATATAATCAAGAATGTAAGAAGATGAAATGGGATTTAGGGAATGTGATGAAGGAAATTGCACTTTATGGTGTTTTCCAAGAATGCAGTCATCACAGAATTTCATTTCATCAAGTTTTTCATTTAGAATGCCATGCTTATGCAATAACTCAAGTCCTTTCATGCTTATGTGTCTAAGCCTTTTATGCCATAAGTCAGTCTTATTGTTTTTCAATACAGGAGCAACAAACATATCATAATTCACTGAACAGACATATAAGTTCCTTTTTCTTTCTTCCTTAAACATAGTAAGGGATCCTTTCATGACTTTCATGATACCCTTACCCCATCTCCTTTCTAACCCTCTTCTTCTAGGGCAACACATGAGATCAGCTTATGGCATAGATCAGGCATATGTCTCATAATTCTCAGTGTAAGTTTGAAACCATTTTCAAAGGTTATTAAACACACATCACCAAAGCGCACATCACATAATTTTTTATTGCTATGCAAACAGAACTTAATTTCTCAAACTTATAATTTGTCAAAATTTCTCTGAACGGAGTCATGTGAAAAATACATCCAGAATCAATAAGCCATTCATTCATGTTCAAAGAGGATTTAGCAGAGTTAACATCACATATCATGTATACTTCATCACAACTTTCTTCAGTTACATCAACAGACTCATTTGAGTTATTCTTCTTAGGCTTTTTGCAGTCTCTAATGAAATGACCTCTGCTCCCACGGTTATAACACCTGTTATCCTTCTGTTTCTCATTGTCATTTTTATTATACTTGTTATCATACTTGTACTTCTGCTTAGACGTACTTCTACCTCTACTTTTGCTTCTACTTTTACTGTGCCTTCTGAATTTGTAATTTGAGTTCCTGTTTTTGGTTCTACCTCTTACAAAATTCACTTCGTTCTGACTCTGACTAGGCTTGTTTGTTTTTAAATCCATTTCCTTACTCTTGAGACCACTTATTACAGTTTCAAGATTCACATTGTCCCTACCATACTTAATAGGATTAAAGTCAATTTTGGTCCTGTAACTATATCCATTTCTCATTTTGGTCCTTTATCTTCCTAGGGTTCCATTTTGGTCCTCTAACTATTTTGATTGCTCAATTTTGGGACAATTTTCGCTGAAATCTGTCCAACCCCACCGGAAAATGGCACATGTTGCTCACGTGACTTTTTAATTTAGGGGTTGTCCATTGATTGGTGAATTGTGGTTGACTTGGCATCGGGTCAAAATAAAAAAATAAAAAACGTGGCCCTTTATCCACATCAGCCGCCAACACATGTGCTAATGTGGAATGGGAGGGAAAAGCCTGTGTCATGCGCAACACACGTGACACAAAATACACAGAGTTCAGTTTATGAACTCTTAATCGAGGGCAAAATCCCTAAATCCCCAAACATTCTCTCAAAATCCCTAAGTTAGAACCCTTAACCCCACCAACGAAATCGTAAAAGAGAACTCATTTTTTACTTGATTTGAACGCTGGAAGGAGTGCGATGGTGATGAAACGGCCTTTGAGGCACTTGAACATGCCTCCGCCTTGTTACCGTACGTTTTTCCTTTTTTAAACAATTTCTTTTGTCAGTTTTGGTTAAAGAATGTATATTTGTTTTTGTGTTCTGTAAAGTGATGTGTTTTAATAATGGCTTGTGGCCCCTTTGTGCATTTCTTTATTGTTTTGTGGATGAGATGTGTATGTCCATTTGTGTTTGTTTTGCTGAATGTGGTCCCCTGTGTTTCATTTGTGTTTTTTTGCTTTGACTGTTTAGTGACTTTCTCTTTTTTTTTAAAAAAAAATACTGTACAGACCCCGACACTGATTCCATTACACTTTGTGTCCATTATAATGGTGAAGCCAAGCATGTGCCTTAAGGGGTGTATGTGGGGGGTACTGTATGTAAATTCGACTATGTATTGCCCAAGGAGTGTAGCATTGAGAATTTGAATGTGATATGTGATAGTCTTGGGTTAGTGGGGGATAAGAGGTATTATGTAATTGCTAATAGAGGATTCAAATTGTTGGTTGATAATAAGGAATTCGGGAGTGAATGGAGAAAGATCAAAAAATTCAGGGAGATGTCCATTTATGTTCAAGTGGTCCAGGGGACTGAGGGTGCTGGGTGAGGGGGCTGAGGTGGATGCAGTGGGTGAAGGGGCTGAGGGTGGACTTGATGATGATGAAGAGGGTGAGTTAGTTGACAGTGAGTTTGATGAGGATGTTGAAGATAACAACGTACAAATGGGTAATGAATCTGTTCGGATTGAAGACCAAGTAGTGGAAGATTCCAGTGAATCTGGGGAGAGTAGTGAGGATGAAGAGGATGATGTAGTAGACAATGATGGGGACCTAGATGAACATAGGGATTCGGATGGTGGTGAGGGGGATGGGCCATCTTATCATGTTTTCAATCCTGAAGAAATCTATGATCCCATCTTTGAATTGGGTATGTTGTTAAATAACGTATGTGAGAGTTTCAATGCTTGCATTTTGGATGAAAGGGAAAAACCAATTCTCAGCATGCTTGAATAGATCCGAGAGTATCTTATGAGAAGGATGTAAGAAAATAGAGATAGGAGCTGGAGTAAATGAAAGGGAAGATTGTGTCCTAAAATTCAACAAATTTTACAGAAGCATGCAAACAAGATAGCTGACTGTATACCCATCAAGGCTGATGATCTCCACTATCAGATATCTTGTTTTGATGGGTCCCAACATTGTGTGGACTTAGGGAGCAAAAGTTGTAGCTGTAGGAAGTGGCAACTGTCAGGCATACCATTTAAACAGAAATATTTGGACTCAAGTCTGATTAGTTCAACAGATTAAGTCAGAAAGTCTGTCTGTTTTGAATTAGTAATACTGTTGTTTTTGGTCTACAGTTTTGAAGCAGAATTACTATTGTTTTCGGTGGTTTTTTTGGGTATGTTTATTGGTGCATGTTTTGTAAACATGCCTGGTCAATTGCTGAAACATGTGACAGCACAATGGGGTGTTTGCAAACTTATTTTTGAAGTGGTCAATTTGCAAACTTGTTATTGAAATGAATCATGATTTCCAGTAATCAATGTGTCCATTTCAATTTTTCTAGTTTATTACATTGAATTGTAATTAAAGTTACTGTAATTACATGTACACCACAACATCAGAAGACATTAAAGAAAGTCTAATACTGTATTAAAGAAAATAAGATAAAAAATTACAAAGTCTAATACAAACAAAAACCACAATTTCCCTAATACCCAAGGATTTACACTTGCCTAACTATTTCCACAACCAACATAAAATTACACAAAACATAACAAATGCAGCATAATATTTAAACTCTCTGTTCCTCCTTCTGATCATGCCTTCAATCCGGATTCCAAGGAATTCATTTTCCTCAGCAATCCTGGAATAATGGCCCTAGCTCTTTGGCACATAGGGGGATCCTCCCATTCAAAGAACCGACACCCTCCTCTCTGAAAAATAAAAATAAAAAAATTCAGACCTCCAACATCCAACCCAGGAAAAAATTGCAGAAAAAAAAAGGTAAAGGGTTCTATTTCGTACCTTGTACTTCATGCATGAGTGAAACCTCCTCCCCGGATTCTCATTAGTCCACGCCGTCCGCAGCACCGCCGGTCGTCCACAGTGGCAGTCAACCGAGCTAGTAACGGTGGACATGGAAGAAACTTGGGGAAATGAGCGGCGAAGACTTGTAGTTTTTTTAGGGTTCATGCTATTAGGGATTTAGGGATTTGAGGGTTATATATACAATGAATTAGTTGTTTCCCTCCCATTCCATATACATGTCTTGGCGGCTGATGTGGATAAAGGGCCATATTTTTAATTTTTATTTTTTTTATATTTTGACCCGATGCCAAGTCAGCCACAATTAACCAATCAATGGACAACCCCTAAATTAAAAAGTCACATAAGCAACATGTGCCATTTTCCGGTGGGGTTGGACAGATTTCGGTGAAAATTGTCCTAAAATTGAGCAATCAAAATAGTTAGAGGATCAAAATGGAACCCTAGGAAGATAAAGGACCAAAATGAGAAACGGGTATAGTTACAGGACCAAAATTGATTTTAATCCTACTTAATAGCAGCTTTAACATCACCATATGAATCAGGAATAGCATTTAACAGAAATATAGGAGAATAATTATCAATATTCTTGTCACCAGTTAACTTGATGTCCTGAATCAGTTTAGTGAAATCATCTATGTTCTCCTCAATGTTTTTAGTTGTATCAAGTTTGTATCTGAAAAACTTTTCAAGTAAGAAAAGCTTACTGGGTAAAGATGTTTCAGTATAAAGTTCTTCAAGTTTTTCCCACAATTCCTTTGCAGAATTTTGTTTACCAACTTTTCTAATCACAGAGTTAGACAAGGTAAGAATAATAGAAGAATATGCATACTCATCTTTCAAGTCTTTTTTCCTCAGAAACAGAATCAGCATATTTCCCATCTATTGCATATACACTTTCTATTGAATCAATTCCTTTCATTTTTTGTTTCCATATTGTAAAATCCGTTTTTCCATCAAAAGGAAGTAGATTATAACCAACCATATTTAACAGATAATATGTGAGCAGACAATTCAGGCAAATAGACAGAAAAAAAAAACAGATTTACCACAAGATCACCAGAATAGTAAGACAGTTAATCAACAGAAATCAAAAAGGTGCTTGACTAACTCCTTGAGCCAGATACCCGACGGCCTTAAGGGCCCGACCAGGTGAGGAAAATAACAAGGGTTGGTCTTGGTCTGATAATAGTAATAAAAGACAAGAATAAGCAAAGTTAGGGTTTAGAGAGGATGTTACCGTAGAAGCGACTAAGCCTTGGACTTAACCCAGGCTCTGATACCACTGTTAGTGTACTACAACACCAGGAAACTGATCTCCAAATATTTTAAAACCTAATCAACTATTACAGAGAATGGGTGGGTTTGGATAACCCTTAATACAGAACATGAGAACAACAAAATTACAGAGTTAAAAGAAATAACGAACATGATATGAATATATATAATAATCCCTGAGATCAAAGATTAGGATCATAGAGAACCAAGGCTCAAGTAGCCTGTTCCGGATTAGCACAGCCCAAGACCCACAGGGGCCAAAGGCCAGCAACCCAGTCTCACGGTTGCAAGGCAAACAACTCAGAGCCACACAGGCAAAGCCACAAAGGTTGTTATCTCAGAACCACACAGGTCATGCCACAAAGGCTTTAGGATGTACCACGAAGGTACTGTACACGAAAAACTTTCAGAAGGAGAGAGGAGATGTTTCAGACTTAGGGTCTGAAGACGAGAAGGGAGAACATATTTATAATAGACAACCATTAATAGAGGTAAGGGAAAACGAGGAGGCTTTTCAGGCGAAGGGGTGGGAACCAAAGTCAGAGAGAAACGAGGCTGAAGATGGAGAGACACAAATAAGAAGAGGCACTCAGGCTTTTCAGCAAATAAGGCAGAGACGGGTCAGGTCAACGAATCGGGTTGGGCCAAAGTGGATCGGACCAGTGAGAGTGGGCCAACCTGTGTAAGTGGGCTCAAGAGATGAGGCCTGCCATGCAAGTGAAATCAGGGCTTGGACCGAGTGGATTTGGGCCATACATTTCACACTACATATATGACTCCCTATAATTATTTATTCAGGATGCCTTAATTCATTACGTGCAAGATGACGCCAGCCCTAATGCAAATCTCTAAAGCTCCACGTAGGTCTTCTTTCCTCCAAGAATATTAGTTATAAATATATGTTTAATTTAGGCAAAATAATCTCCTAGGATTCTTCTTACCAACATACCAAATTTATCACTATTGAATTGAAACTCTCTTAATTAAAACAGTTAAATGATTAACAATTAATGACAAAAAATCAATCGACATCCCATCGATCAGTTCCATTGCAGTATATATACCTCATCACTATCTCCCCATTCTCCCTGCACTTTGCTTCACCACACTAAAAAAAAAACTACAGAACAAAAGCATAAACAACGCCAAGAATCACCATGAAAAGAGGTGGAAGTTCCGGAGGTGGGCAGAGTTCCTTGGGCTACCTCTTCGGTTCCGGTAGCAAGCAGAACAAGGAGGCGCCGCCGAGTCCACCGCCTTATGCACCGCCGTACGGTATCGATACGGGCAACGAGAAGCCACCGGAGAGTCCTCCCCCTTCTCTAGACAAAAGTAAGGTGTCCAACAACTATAATAGGGTCCACGGCCAAAATTCTGGGAACTTCATTACTGTAAGTAAATATGTATAACTTTTCATTTGAATATTTTATTCTTGTTAAATATCACTAGCTATAATTTCATTTAAATATCTGTTTAATTTGGTACATACAATTAACAGGGTCGTCCATCGACAAAGGTTACGTCTGCACCAGGTGGAGACTCATCTCTAGGCTACCTGTTTGGTGATAAGTCTTGACATATATATCGTCTTGCTTACATAACCTATGGATCTTATGTCTTAATTTGGAGAAAATAAGGGGAAAAGGGTCCCAGAATTCATTGGGATCTGATTCCAGATGTCGAAAATTAAGGTATAGGTGGTTGTGCTATAAATATGGTGAATTAGGTTTAATATTAGGGTTTTCATGTGGGGTTTGTCGTGCGACGTTTCCAGTGTGTGTGTGGTTGTATGTCCATGTAATAATGCAAAGCTTCTGATGTTGTCTATCTATGGCCAAAGATTTGTCAAATGTGGTAAAAGTTGAGGGTGTGACACTGATGATCATAGTATATTTGTGGGGGTGTTCCACATTTAGCAACCCTTGTGATAGGGGTGGCACAGAAGTCATCAAAGATCGTTGCCCGTCATTCGGATCACTTACCAGGGGATCACTTATCAGGGTAGCATGGTAGGCTTTCCAGAGTCAGTTCCACTACATCTGGTCTGGAATTTGTTTGTCCTAATTAGTGGCTACGATGAAATGTACGTTTCTTTGTCTTCCGATCCCACTGTCTAAAGCTTGTTTGATTGTTGTCGTAAGAACTTGTTCAATATTAATTTGGAATTAATGAGCATATTTCTATGTATATGTTTAATTAATTCTAGCTTGCTTCACTAGAAAAAATCTAATATTTAATTATAGTTAATTGTTATAGTTAAAAATAAATAGTCGTAGTGAATAATCATTCACTACGGTCATACAACAGTTATTGACCGTGGTATTTGCGAGTGTGGCTAAAACATTCGTCATGGTTAAAAGTCATGGCAAAAACATTTACTATGGTTCCTAATCATGACAAAAAGAATTTTCGTGGTGGATAATCTAGGTTTTTGCAATGGTTTGTGTTTAACCATGGTTAATAATAATTATATACCATAGTTTTAGTTCGTAACCAATAAATTTGTAGCTAATAGTAAATTTTTTTCTAATATTTGTATATGTTATATATAAAGAGATTTTTTTTAGTATAATGGGGTGGGGGGGGGGGGGTGGAGGACAATCTGGATTTGATCCAAAATCTTAGGAGAGTGACGGCAATTTAACCATTTAGTTGTTGCATATATGGAGATATTTGAATACACACACATTGATTAATGCATTCTTGATCGAGGGCATTAGACATATTAATTAGATTAATGGTTTTTTAAATGCAATCGACCTCGGAGTTTGTGTACACACACATGCCTTCTATTTATATACATACATTTAAGGGTTTAGTGGTTAATGTTGAGGTCCCATGATCTTAGACTGTGTTATGGGTTCGAACCCCATTAATATATGAGATGATAGTCTATTGCATAGTAAGTATTTTTTGAATATTGTAATAGTAAGGTGTTGTTTAGATTTAATTTATATTATTGTGATTGTCTCTGTTATATATTAATATTTGACATGATTGATTGTAATCGATTTACTTCGATTTATAATAATATTCATCGCTTTCACTTTAAAATAAAAGTAATTAAGGGGTTAATTATACTTTCACCCTCTCCAAAATAGGATAATTATATTTTATATATTATCTCAAGTTTAAAATACTATACCTAAACTCCTTTGTGAAATGGTTTAAATTGAAAAGGAGAAAAAGAACTCATTTTGGAAATGTTCCATTAGTAAATATATTATAAGTTTATATATATTCTCAATATATAATTAACTTATAGAGCAGTTATAAAAATTCATTTGGAGATTTATTAGCATCTTGAGTTTTGTTCATCTAAAATTTATCAGTCATTTATTTTTAATATTGCTCTTAATTCATGTGGACAATTCTTTTGGGAAAAAATGCAAGCAATTCTCCTATGATATTGCAAATGAATAAATTACCCCCTATAAAAAATAAAATAGTAATTTACCTTTTTGGAGAATTTACCTTCCTATATAGGGAGGTAAATTCTCTATTTTAAAGAATATGAGATGGTAATTTATTATTTTATTTTTTCATTTGCAATATCACAGGGAGGTAATTGCATTAATCCCTTTTTTTTTTTTGCATAATTCTAAGTAGCTATAACATTATAGAAGAAATGTTTGAACAAAATATTTTGTGCATGCGGTAAATACAAAAATAATTGTAATCGATCTCACGGTCTATATACATAAAAGATAAAGAATCACACAAAAAATGACTTTTTTTTTTTTTAATTTTCTCTAACTACTGTGATTGCATAATAAATATTAATGTATTATATATATATATATATTACTATATAATATTAAATTTCAAAATATTGATATCAAAGGTACGTAATAATATAATTAAGAACCCATATATAGAAGAGGGGTACAATTGGAAGTTCACTAATATATTTTTATTTTTTTTTAAAGTGAAAGCGATCAAATATTATTAATTACTGAAACAAATCTAATACAATCCGTTCTGTCGAATAACACCTAAATCCAAACAACACCTATATCCTGATTAATAATCTATACAATGACAATTCCAACAACTATACCCTGATCAACAATTCTAATTCTAGAGTAGTATTTTGGTCCTACATCTTTTTAATTTTCATGATTTCAGTCCTTTTTTTGTCGGATTTCACCCTTCTCGCAGGTGGAGGTGAACACCGGCAAACAAAAGAACTGAAATTGCGAAAATTAAAAATATGCAGGACCAAAATGCTACCCTAAAAAGTTAAAGGACGAAAACGCCAAATGACCTAAGTTACGGGACCAAAAGTGCAATTATTCCTAACACATACATCCAAACAACACCTATTAATTAAAGTAAAAATATCTATACCTACTATACAGTAGAATAACATCCCACCTACTGTATCAGTAGTTTCTTATCAAAATTATCCTAATGGCGGAAATGCGATTATAGCAAGCGGAGTATCTCCGAAAGGCTTTCTAGATGTAATTTTAGAATTCGAGGGAGTAAAGTATATATATTAATCATGCTATATTATAAGGGTTTTAGGTATAATTAACCCTAAAAGTCTTGAGATTGAAACTAACTTTATTTAAAATAAAGCATTCTCAAATGTTTCTCAAATTCAAATTTTCCCATTCGAATATTGTTTCTAATTAATTGTGGAAATATTCAGCCAAAAAAAAAAAGGGTAAATTACTTTTTTGTTATTTGAAAAATTACAAATACCCCCGGTGGTTTGTAATCGTCTAATAAATAACTCATTTCCATCCATTTTTATGGGTGAACTAATCAAAATGCTCCTATGCACTGAATTACTTTTTATTTAACTTTTAAATTTTTTTTGGACTACAATGCGCAGGAAGAGATTTCTTAAGTTTTTTACACAGAGGAGCAATAATGCAATTTGCCTTGGCTGATTTTTCTACAATTTTAATAAAAAAATTCAAGGGCAAAATGGTCAATTTCAAGCCTTTAATTAAAATTACAAATCTCATGGGGGTATTTGTAATTTTTCAAACAATTAGAGGGATTTGTAATTTTTTAAACAATAAGGGAGTATTTATAATTATGTCAAACCTCATGAGAGGTGGCTGTAATTTACCAAAAAAAAAAAAAAAAAAACAAAGTTTCAAGATGAAGTATGTTTGACCCACTGCAATCTTTATGTAAAGCCCATGATAGTAACTATTGCGATAACTTTTAAAAGCAATTAATATATTATTACAACATTCAATGTAACACGATAATATTTCTAGATCAATCAATAACTTCAAATGCTATTATTACAATGTTCAGTACGCAACACGATAATATTTCTAGATTAACTAACAACTTCAAAGCAAACAAAGAAACAACATACACATTTATACTAATATAAAAAGAAAAGGTCCTCCACACTCACAAACGGAGGTTAATGATACATCCACACCATTTTTTATAAAGTCAAAAGTGTCCCTGAACCGATAATATAACTGACTTAGTAAACTTAAATAACTTATAAATTTTACATTAATTGATAAATTAGTTTCTTTTCTTTAATTTTTTCTTTCTTTTGTAATGAGATGTATTGATTTATATTTTGCTCTTATTTATAATAATATAATTTAAAGCGCGAAAATAATATTTATTATATGCACGCAGGGATGGCGTGCCACAACAGCTAATACTACTATAAAAATAGATTCAACACCTACATTAATAGCACTCAAACTCATAATTTTTAATTATGAGACCTCAATCTCACCCCTCGTATTTTTTCGGCGGTGTTGCGACAGCAAATTGAACATTGCATTGAAAAGACTTTTTCCCTTTGTTTATTATGTGCAAAGCCACTTTAGTTTTGCAGTTAAAGGAGAAGAATAAATACATATTGTGGACACATTTCATGTTCTTAAATATCTCTATTTATATAGTTTTATTCAAATTCAAGAATTTTCTGCTTGTGATTTATAGGGCTTGAAATCCGTATAAATTATAATGAGGGGTGAAATTACAACTCCACCCCTCTTTTTATACTCTTTGATCAGTATGTAATCTCATCAGTTGATCATATGATCGTCTTTGTATCTTCTTGAATAACTGAAGTACACAGTCGGCTCATCTATCTGAATAAATTAGGCTTAGAGGTTGTTTGCCTGAGCTTATAAGCTTTTCAAAATATCTTATAATAAGATGCTTGCGAGCTTATATGCTTTATAAAATTATTTGGTGATTTTTTTTAAACAGTTATAAAATTTCAAAATAAGATATTTAGGATTTTTATAAGCTCTTTAAAAACAAAAGTAAGTTGAACCCATCTTTTTTTATAAAATCTTTTAAGCTCTTTTAATCCTAACGTCCAATAAATAAAATCACTCTCACAATTTTGTTAGTATTTTATTTTTACTTTTCATATAATCGATGTTTTTCCCCCGCAACAAAAGTATCTCTTTATATGATCATTTTAAATTCTAATATATAATTTGATGTTTTTTTTTAATCATTATTATAATATGAAGAGTTGATGTTGTTAAACACTCTAACACTTATAATTAAACTCCGACATCTTATTTATTCAATTACTTTAAGAGTTTATTTTATAAAATTCAATATTTTTAAATTTTTAAAATATCTTATAAGATGTTCAAGTTTATCAGATACGTTTCAAATAAGTTTAGCCAAATGCCCTACTCTTAATTGTTTATTTGAGAAACAGATGGAAGATACACAGTCGTTTGGAGGAAAAAAAATATAATTTTAGTCTTGTAATTTTGATGGTGGCATTTTTACTCCTAAATAAATTAATTTTTGCGATTTAGTCCTCTAACTTTAATATTTTGAGAATTTTAATTCTTCTTCGACCAATTTGGTCGAAAATTTGCATGTGACCCAATTAAATTATCATTTTAGTTTTGCAACTTAGGAGTTGGCATTTTGACTTTTGTAACTTAGGTGAGTAGGCATTTTTTGTTCCACACGAACTGATTTACAGAAATAAAATTGCATTTTTATTAGGTCATGAACAAGTCACACATTTTTCGATCAAATTAACCGAAAAATAACTACTATTGTCAAAATTAACAAGTTACACGAAATCAATTTCTACACAATTAAAAATATCACCCCTAAATTATAGGACCAAAATTACAATTTTTCAATGTTTTGGAAGAATAATTTGTTCCCTAATATTTTTTATATGTTTTATGGCAGAGCCATGTCATGAAATTAATTAATGCACATTTTATTGGATGATGATGATGGATTTGATCAAGTTTGTGATAAGAGATCGAGTGATAAGATTTTACACAGTGGAAAGTGAAGGAGTTCCAATTATATAATACTAGCTCTCGTGGCACGCTGTTCCTACTTGTATATAATCAATAATTTTTTATACTTTAAAATATATTATAAATAAGAGTAAAATATATAAACTAACACATCACATTTAAAAAAAAAACAAGAAAAGACTAATTTATTAATTAATATAAAATTTGAAAAATTGAATAAAATAGTTATCAGATCAATTGAATATTATTTGTAGCATTACAAAAAAACAGCGCGGTGGTGTCAGATCGATGCGAGAAAGGAGCTTATTGATATATGATGGATTTCGTATCAAACACCTATTACTATAACATAAAAATGTGGTAGCAATTCTCTAGCACATGATACCTTATAGGAGTGGGTACATTGATCTTCTAAACATCATTAGAAAAAAAATAATTTTTTGTTACGGGTAATTACTATGATCAAAAGAAAAAAATTATGGCAAACGCAAATTAATCACGACTTTGCAACGGTTATTAGCCATTGTTTCTACAAGTGTGGTCAAAACATTAATCATGGCCAAAACCATGACAAATATTTTGGCTGCGGATAAAATCATGATAAATATTGATTAATCGTGCAAAAATTTAAATTTTTGCATTGGTATTGTTTAACCGTGGTTAATAGTGATTACCACGATTTTTGACCCGTGGTCATTTATAGTATAACGGAAGTCAATTTTTTTTAATAGTGTTTGTTTGTTTCACATATTGACATCACGTCTAAGGGCGTGCACATTTTGGTAAATTGATTCTATCGAATCAAATTGAAAATTAGGTACGTACCAAAAATTCAGTTCGACATTCAATAATAAATTTTGATGAGTTTCAGTATTCGATTATTTGGTACCGGCATACCATAACGTAACGAATACCGAACTTTTTATTAAAAATATGTATATTATATATTATAATTATATATAATAATAAAAATATATACAAATATAATAAACATATAATATGTATATATAAATACTTGGATTTTTAAAAAAAAATGGTTAATTTGGTAAAAAATTTAACCGAATCAAATTTTGTTTGACTTTTATCAAATCGAACAATTTGCGAGCTGGTATTCAGTACGCCATTTTGGCATACCAAAATTACAGTGAGCTGGTATTCAGTACGCCATTTTGGCATACCAAAATTATAGTTTGATTTTACGGAACGAACACCCCTAATCACGTTCAAATATATATATATATATATATCACTTTTTAAATATAACATAACTTAATTATATTTTTTAATTTTTTAAAAAGAAAACATGTATAAATCATGACTCGAAAATATGGTGAAGATCCACACGATTGTAATTAATAGTTCAACCTAATATTTGCTATGGACACAAGAATGTAAGATGAACTTCAAGACCGTTCTAAGAGAAGTGCAGGGGCATTTCTTCGAACAGATTGTCATCACTCTTAACATAATATCCAGATACTATAGTTTGAGCATTCAACAAAACGAAGGACGCCGAGATGCACTCTTTCAATTTGCGTTCTCCAGTATCACTTTCTTGGGCAAATGTTAATCATCCCAATCCACACGTTGGTGAACCCAAGATTAACCATGCAGCCATGCGCAATCCTTTGCCACGGGAGAACACTTTCTCAAATGCACTTCTTGCACTACGTACATGCACTGACAACGAAGACCCAAGAATGGGTTCTTGTTTTCATGCCCAGATACTGAAGTTGGGACTAGAA
This sequence comes from Sesamum alatum, assembly GCA_034509735.1. Taxonomy (NCBI): domain Eukaryota; kingdom Viridiplantae; phylum Streptophyta; class Magnoliopsida; order Lamiales; family Pedaliaceae; genus Sesamum; species Sesamum alatum. Next base: position 4,251,951 of record JACGWO010000007.1, on the reverse strand, counting down.
AGCGATGTGTTTATCGGCAACTCTCTCATAAACATGTACTCAAAATGTGACCAAATAAAGGACGCGGAAAATCTGTTTGATCATATGCCTCACAGAACTATTGTTTCTTGGACGTCAATGATGTCGGGTTATCAGCGTAACGGGCTTGCAGATGAGACGATATTATTGTTTTCGCGAATGCTGGAGAGTCTGCAGCCTAATGAGTTCACTTTGGCAGTGGTTTTACAGGCTTGTGCATTGAAACGTTATGAAGATTTGATTGAAGTCGTTCAATGTTTTGCGGTTAAAAGTGGGCTTATATTGGATGATTTCTTGCAGAATTGTTTGATAGACGCGTATGCTAAATTAGGGATGTTAAGAGCTGCAGAAAAGCTTTTGCAGGGGCTGTATAGAAGAGATGTTGTTTGCTGGACTTCTGTTATTTCTGGTTGTGTATGCAATGGCAATGCTAAAACGGCGCTGGCGTTATTTTGCCGTATGCAAGAAGATGGGGTCTTGCCGAACGACGTGACAATGTTAACCGTTTTACAGGCCTGCTCAGAAATTAATGACCACAAGGTTATGCAGTGGATTCATGGATTGGTCTTGAAAGGGAGTTGGTGTGTGAGTGGATTAGTTTTGAATTCATTGATAGAGATGTACTCTACGAACGGGTACTTTAGGGAGAGTTTGACAATCTTCTGCCGTTTCTGCTTTAAGAATGAGGGTTTGTATCCTAGTCCAGAATCTATGGCGAGCCTTCTACAGGGTTGTGGAAATTGTGGATCATTAAAGCTAGGGAAAGAGATTCATGGATACTTAATCAAACACGGGTTTTTCCCCTGTACTATTGCTGAAAATTCGCTTATAAATATGTATGCAAGAAACGGTTGTGAAGATTCTGCATTGATCCTGTTTAGAACGATGGCCAAGAGAGACGTAATCTCTTGGAATACTATTATTAATTGCTTTGTTAAGAACAGTCAGCCAGTTGCCGCATTGGGACTTCTTGGCAAAATTCACAGAGAAGGTTCACGAGATAATGTTTATCCAGATTTTGTCACGTTACTTGCATCTCTTGAAGCTTGTTCGGACCTGGCATTGCTTCTACAGGGCCAAGTCCTTCAAAGTTACTTAACAAGAACAGGATTGCTTGGTGATATTTTTGTCCAAAACGCTCTAATAGATATGTATGCAAAGTCAGGAAGGCTAGATTTTGCAGAGAATATCTTCAAGGAAATGCATGAAAAGGACATAGGGTCGTGGAATTCAATTATTGCAGCATATGGGATCAATGGAAACGGGACCTCTGCTTTAAAAGTGTTTGCCGATCTAGAAAGATCAGAGACCAGGAAACCAAATGCAATTACATTCACCAATGTTCTTTCAGCATGTGCTCATGCCGGGTTGGTAGAAGAAGGTTTCAAGATTTTTAATTCAATGGAGAAACGTCATAATATAAGACCAAGCACGGAACACTATGCTTGCATGGTAGATCTGTTGGGAAGAGCAGGTAGAGTCGAAGAAGCAGAAACGTTCATTTACAAGATGCCAATGCAACCAGGTCCCGACATTTGGGCAGCTCTATTGAGTGCATGTGTGGTTGTTGGCAACGTTACTATAGCTGAAAAGGCAGCAAAAGAGCTTGCCATTATCGAACCAAGTAGCAGCATTTGGAGAGTTGCCTTGTCCAATGCATATGCTGCTGCCGGAAAATGGCAAGAAGCTGCAGAGATAAGGGCAGAATTCAGACGGTCAAAGCAGTTCGTAAAGGAAGGAGGTTGGAGCAGTGTCAATGTCGAGGGATATGAGTTCAGTTTCATGGCTGGAGATACTAAGCATCCACAAAGTGCAATGATCTATGGAATCATCTGTACGTTGCAACATCACATGCAAGATCGCGCTTCAATTCACAATAACACTGTCTTAACTTGGTAGAAGTGTTCATCAGTAAAGTGGAGGCAGATAGTTTCCAGGCAAAAACCAACTGAGCATTGTTTTCTGCAGGTACATCACTGCTTTGTACACTAGCAACTGAAGTTCATTAGTTTTTACCAATGTATCTGAAGCAGAAGCTACGGCTTTCAGCTGCTGAGATAATGCAGTTCATATGTTTAGTAAACTATAATTAATAGAAGAAAATTTATCCAATATTTTTACTTTTTAATGTTAATAATTCACATTTTCAAAGTCTATTTATTTATTTTTTCCTTAATTTAGAACAATATGAGAAATCTAATAATGTCCAAATTCAGACAAGTTTTTGAGCAGAGTACAAGACTTGATATGTTTCTTTGTCGTCATTTCATTTTTAAAGTAAACAAAATTACTGGTTAATTTTATTAAATTAATATAATATTATAAGGAAATTGGACCTTACATTGAACTTTCAGAACAAAGAAACTGATGCTGTCAAAAAGCTGATTATAATTCTGTAAAGAGCTACTTTTTGGATCCTCAGTTTTAGTAAATATGAATATGAAAAAAAATATATTTTTTTTATATTTTAAATTATATGTTTCTAGTTTTATCTTTTCTTATCCTCACTGAAATTTTAATATATCCTCAAAATTGTGTTAATTAGATGAAAATTATTTTCAAGAAACTATGTGCATAAAAAGGAAAAGGGTAAATTACATAGAGCCCTCCAGATGTTTGATATATATAATTACAAATACTTTATTTTTATTTTGAAAAATTACCGATACACACTAATATTTGACATAATTATGTAATTATTTGATGGTAAGGTGAAAATGTTAACTTTACAGTTATTGAAATTTAAATTTTAAAACAAAAATTTAAAATATATATATATATAAAAATCTAATGTTGAATGGGTGTTTATAAAAAAGAGGGATAATTACATTCGCCTCCCTTAAGGTTTGGTGTAATCACACGTAAACCTCATGTGGTTTGGGAAATTACACTTAGTATCCTTATCTTTATTTTCATCCAACAAATAGATCCTTTAATTAATAAAATTGACAAAATTTGTTGATATCAGCAAAAAAGTTGAATGAAAATCCATTTTTGTCCTTGGTTGACTTATTGTAGGTCAAATAAATATTTTTTTGACCAAACTATCCTTATACATTTCACACACTTATACATGTGACTTTGTACTTATATATAATTAAATCAAAATATAAGAGTAAATAGTATAATATATTCAATAAATTGCTAATTTTACCATTAAAGTATTATTATATCATAATTATTAATAAATAAAAAAATTAAATCGGTAAAATAAATTCAGGTCTTAACATATATATACTATATAAAACTATATATATATATACTATGTTATGTAATTTAACTAAATATTCCAAAAGACAATTATAACTCAATATCACTGTGATAAAATAAATATAGTATTTACATCCCTTGTGATATTTTAATAATAACAAAAAATATTCCTTATAATTTTGTCTTTGTAGTCTAAGGCGTATGTTCATTTCAATTCATCTCTATACATATTGGGCACATTTGTATTTTTAGTTTTTCAACTTTTCATGTCTCTTTTTAGTTTTTTTTAGCCACTTATTATGGGTACAAAGTTAAATTTATTACTTTTGTTAGGGGTTCTTAACATCTTTTATAATCAGGGATACTAGGTGTAATTTTCAAAACCACAGAGGAGTTACGTGTAATTACACCAAACCTCAAGGGAAGGGAGTGTAATTGATCCCTAAAAAAATGTAAAAATTTGATGTTGGACTGATGTTGTCATAAAAAAATTTAATTTTTTTAAAAATATGTGAAGTTATAATATTTAGAGCCCAAATTTTGGACAAAATTTTGGATGGAACTTTAACGGAAATTAACAGAATGGGTCAATTGTGTGACAAATCTTAGTACTGGGGAGGGGGAATTTGATAATTTCTCAAACAACGGGGATTTCAAACAAAATATATTATGGTTTAATGCAATTTACTCCTATGATATTACAAATGAGCAATTACCCCTATGAAAAATAAATAGCAATTTAACTCCATGTGTTTATTAATAAAATCTAATTAATTAACAATTAATTATACCAAATCTACCACAAAAATATGGGGAAAAAATGTAATTAACTAACACAAAAACAGACATAATTGTGAAGGAAGTGGAGCATTTCATGATCATCCTTTATTTCTTGTCCAACCCTTTACAACATATGGTTCAACAAAATTAAAACAACTCACATTTTCTCTGTCCAATGCCTCTCTTTTCACCACATCTCCAAGTATACATACATATATATATGTAAATAAAAGTTAAATCCACCCCAAAAAAAAAATAAAAATAAATCCAAGAACCAATAAAACAAACATAAATAGAATTAGAAAGCACTCACATGCAAAGCAGGATTAAATCTGGGATTTTAACTGTTATACTGTTCAGTTCTACTAAATATATATATACTTGTCAGTCATAGAGATGAAGGGAAAGAAGACAGCATCATAGTACTTGGTGATGATGTTGGGATTATTTCATCTCCAGTAGTACCAAGTTGTCCTTGATCTGCTTGATCCCAGAAGAAATAGCTATTCGGACACTGCTGTGTCTCAATCCATTCATTTATCTCGTTTCTCTGCAGACAATCAAGTGATCCCATTTGTCCTCCTCCGACGTTCATCCCACAATTTTGAACTTCGACAGGCACCATTATGTTCTCCATGATCGAATTCATCGGCCCCGACGTAAACTGTACTAATTCCGGTGTTTGGACCTGGCCATGTTGCTGGTTTAGTTGCCATGTGTCTGAGTTCAGGCCGGCATTGTGTTCTTGGAAGATCTGAATCTGATCGATCCGGGGCACGTTGGCGGTGGCGCTCGTGCCTTCAAAACTTGATCCGATGTCGAAAATGAATGATGGGCTAGGTAGAGGGAATAGGGTTTCTTGAACCTGTGACTTTGTGGCCAGTTCTTGATTGTTCAAGTAGTCCAGCTGCGGGTTTTGTGTGTACGAGAATTGGAAAGTTTGGTCGGATTTAGGTACTTTGTTTGCGGAATTTGAGGTGGGCTTTCTGATCTTCTTCTTGATCCATGAGTTCCAGTAGTTTTTGATCTCATTGTCTGTTCTTCCCGGCAAATGGCTCGCTATATGCGCCCATCTGCACGTCATGACTTTAGTATTTCATGCAATGTACTTGTCTTAAGCTCTTACTTTAATTTTCTTGAAATTTCTAGGACAAACACAAATGTACATATTAAGGCATCGATTTGATTTTATGTGACGAGGGACTTGAAAAGTGCATTGTTTTTCAAACTGAAAACATTCTACTAAACAAACTTCTGACATCGACTTCCTAACTTCTTCCAATATGCCAGACATCTACGTACATAATTTGTACTTATACGTACACATGCATGAATACGGACATGGCCAATTCTGTCTAGACCAGACCGAAACAGTGCTCATCACTGTCAGAAAATAGTTAATTAGCCATTGCTTCAAGCTTCTTCCAAATTATGACCTAATTAAGTCCTAGGATTAATCTTGTCACCTACATGATTAATTCTATCCAGTGCCTGAATCTTGTGTCTTAATTACAGCAATCACTTACATTCTCACAATTAATCCTATACTCTAATTATGCAATTAAAATAAGTAGCTAGTTCAAAAACCTGTTCCCGACAGCCCCATGTAGGCTGATAATCAGCTTCTCCTCTTCTGGCGTAAACCTCCCCCGCCGAATATCAGGTCTCAAGTAGTTTATCCACCTCAGACGACAACTCTTGCCGCATCTCTGAAGGCCTAAAAAACGTGCACCGACGCCCATCAGAACTCACCACGCCCAATAAAACTCAAAATGTAAAACATTTATGAATCCAGGAACGAACCTGCTTTCTCAGGCACTTCGCTCCAGCAGCCGTAGCCATGGGTGGTGATGTATCGGATGAGCTTCTCGTCCTCCTCGGGGGACCAGAGGCCGCGTTTCACCTTCTGCTGATTGCAGCAAGAGTGGTGACCCATTGGGTTTGGTTGAATTAGTCGAGATAGAGAACGGGTATCGCGTGATTAATTATTATGATTAATTGGAAGTATGTTTAGGAGAAACAAGAAATAATATTATGACTGGTTCTGGCTATAAATATGTTGGGCGTTAAAGGGATCCGACAGAAGAGCTGAAATTGGACCCTGTGATAGGTCCCATGAATGTTCCCATCTAACCCGAAATGACATTTTATCAACTCTCATTCTTTCTCTCTCTCTCTTTCTCTTTCTCTTTCTCTTTCTCTCTCTATATATGTCTATGTAACAGTATTATTACAAGTCTTTGGGCGTTTTATTTCTACGTAGACATGTATTACGTAACAAACTTACGTAGATAGCATCGATCGAGGCTGCCGGTTGGTCCCTAGACTCTTCTGCTGCGCGCAGCCTCTTTCCATCTCCAATTCTCACACATACTTCCTACTTAAGACATTGAAAACCAGGCAGTATTTTATAGTCTCTCTGTTTGGGGTAAAATATTTTTTTAGTCCCGTTACATAGGGTTAGAATTATTTTTTGTACCATTATTTATCCAAGTGTAAGTTTTGGTCCCGTTAAACCCAAATTCAGACTTATTTGATCCCAATAAGTCATTTGTCATGCTCCGTACATGACTTATTGGGACCAAATTTGGTCCCAATAATTCTAGAATTTTTAACGGACATAAACGGAGTTGGGACCAAATAAGCTTGAATTTGAGTTTAATGGGACCAAAACTTATACTTGGATAAATAATGGTACCAAAAACGAGTCTGACTCTATTTAACGGGACTAAAAAAATATTTTGCCCGTCTGTTTGTGCTTTTAGTTTTCACCGGAAAATATGTGTATTTGATTTCGTATATATTTTTTTACGAAATGAGAATATGTTTAGATTAATTAATGAAATTGTGTTTTATATTGGATTGTGCTGTCAAATCAATATATTTCAAATAAAAATACGTATCATACTATTACATCTTATATTCTATTTAATATATATATATATGTACGTTGCGTATATAAAAATTACATAATTTAGTTTTAGGGGAAATAGCATTTTTCGTCTCATAATTTAGTGTCTTTCAACTTTTGATCACATTCTCACTTTTGGTTATGTAACTTTCAAAAAGTAGCACTTTTGGTCATCTGACACATTTTCTTTAAATATTTTCCGTTAAAAAAATCTAACGAAAAAGAGTAATACAATTCTGGCTTTATAACTATAGGGATGATAATTTTAATCCTACTGGAATTGAGTTTGGCCGTTAAGCTGTACAATTTAAAAATATTAGCATGCACATTAAGTATAAAATCCGCTGAAATTTGTAAATTTGGCATCTACCCCTAACTTATGCCCCAAGGTCTAGTCAGATTGCAATATTCGGAGAAATTTGTCCTTAATATGTCATTTTTTAAAAATTATGGTGCTCAATTGTCAAATTAAATTCCAATTGAACTAAATTAAATTGCAACCCCCTATGGTTATGGGATTATAATTAAAATTTCCCATGTTTTTTTTCACTTTTAACCTATATTTTTCTCTTTTTGGTCATTGAAGGAATCATAATATATTGAAAGACATTATGAAGATTTCACCTTTTCAAAAGATCGATCGAAGGAAAAAAAAAAAAAAAGAAAAAAGTTGAATGTAATGGGAACGTGAAATTACTTTGTTATATGCCGACTATCTTTATATAATTTGTGGAAAATTCATATCCTCCTCGCATTAGTCATGTACTTTGATCTTGTCGGATTTTGTCGAGTGGTGATCATAACTCTTTGTTAATAATGTGGTGTTTGGTAAAATATTAATATTAAATAAATGTTTGTATCTAACAATTTAAATATTTGATTATTTTAATGAGGTAATCGTTTAATATAATAAAATTTAAAAAAAAATTGGATTCAATTTTCACTGTCACCGGTCACCGGTATTGAGTTCATGGAGTGAGACGACCTGCAATACAAGTACATACATTATCAATAAGCTTGGGAGGATCCGTAGCCAAAATTCTTTAGAGCTCAAGTCAACAATCAGTTCGAATAATGAAATGAAAAAAACAATAAATGAAATGTTAAAAAGAATAATAGTGAACTTACTATATATAAATTGATTAATATTATGTATGTATGGCTTATTTAACGAGTTATAGTAATATATGACGATAATTAATATTCTGTGATATGGTCCTTTTTACTTTTGATTTTGTAATTAAGAACTATAATTAAAAAAATTAAGGGTAAATTATATTTTTAGTCTTATAAGTGGATTTGTTTCCAATGTTGGTTCCATACTGTACAACTTTAGCACATTACATTCCATATGTGTATTTTTTTTTTTTTTCAATTTCAGGACACAAAGGGGATTTTCTGTTAAATACTTAATGGTTGATGCTAATTTCGTTAAGTGGCTGTTAAATCTCTCTCTCTCTCTCTCTCTCTCTCTCTCTCACTCTCTCTCTCTCTCTTGGTAGCCGTAACCCTAACCCTACCTCTATCATCGGCGCCCTGGTATTGCCGGGGGCCGATCAGACGATGGCCAAGAGGGAGTCGACCTGGATGGTGACGGTATCATACCACACACATTCAAATTCTCGGATTTCCTCAGCCTCGCTCAACGAGTCCTGGATGATGGGGACGAGGACTCTGCCCAGGCCATCCAACTGTTGAAGAGGCTCTGGGAGGCGAAGTATGGCACTATTCTGGGGGCTGCTCCTGAGGGGGATGCTCCGCCGGCTCAAGCCGAGTACTTTCCGGAACCAGCGGGACAGCTTGTACTGGTGGATGCGCTCCCACGACCATTAGCAGCGCACAGGGGGCTCCCTTCGAGTCCTTCCGTTGAATACCGCGGATCCCGCCCTGAGGGAGTTCGTTGAAGCCCAGATATCGCAGCCAAGGCGAGAGGGGTCTATGGAAACGGCTTGATCGGGCCTTGGTCAATAAGGTTTGGCTTACTACATGGCCGAACTCGTATTATTGTTGTGTCACGCCGAGGACCTCGGACCATAGTCATCTGGTGGTGCATCGGACGGAGGGAGTTCGGCAGATAGTCCCTATGTTCTGCTTTGATAACTTTATTACCAAATCTGCGGGATTCAAAGACCATGTCCAGAGTATTTGGCAGCATAGTATCCATGGTACCAAGGCTTATACGGTAGTGCGGAAGCTCAAAGCTCTTAAATCGGTTTTTCGCCGTCTTTAGAATGCTAAGGGAGATCTAGCCCGAAATGTTGAGGAGGCCACGGCCTTCCTCGAAACAGCGCAGACTTTTCTGCAACGTTTTCACCATAATTCCCTCTTGCTCGATGTTGAACATTGGTGTCGGCTCATACACCTTAAGGCGGCAAATCAGCACCGTATGTGGCTACAACAGCGTGCGAAAATTCAATGGCTTAAGGACGGTGATCATTGTACATGTATTTTCTTTCGGAAGGTGGCAACGCGCCGGCGACACAGAAGGTATATCAGATTAATGATGAAAACGGGGTCCTGCTGACTGATTCGGAGCAAGTCCAGCAGGCGTTTGTGGCCTACTTTCGGCGACTTCTCAGCGGGAAGAGAGGGCACCACACCTGCAACTTGACCCATCTGCAGCCGCGGGTTCGAGGCCGATTGGATAATGGTGTTGCGGCTGCACAGTTGGCCCCAGTTTTGGGCCCGGAAATTAAGGAAGCTTTCTTTGGTATCGATGAGGACAAAGCGCGCCGGACGGGTATTCGGCTGTGTTCTTCAAAGCCGCCTGGCCTATTATCAGTGCCGAGATTATTGACGCGGTTCAAGAGTTCTTTACCTCCGGTAGACTCCTTCGGCAGTTAAATGCGACGCTCCTCACCTTAATACCCAAGGTCCAGCTTCCGAATAGGGTGGAGGACTTCTGGTCGATTTCCTGTTGCAACATCTTGTATAAAGCCATATCTAGGATTATCGCCCACCGCATGAAGTCTTACATGCCTCTGCTGATCGATGAGACGCAAAATACGTTCGTTCCAGGGCGCAGAATTAGTGACAATATTCTTTTGGCTCAGGAGTTACTACATGGGTATAATCACAAGCACCTTCCGCCGAGATGTGTGATTAAAGTGGACTTACGAAAAGCATATGACTCGGTGGAATGGGATTTCCTGCGCGAGGCCTTGCTTTTGTTCCGGTTTCCCGAGCAGTTCGGAGGGTGGATCATGGAGTGTGTGACGACCACTTCGTATTCTGTGTGTATTAATGGGCAACCACATGAATTTTTTGCAGGCGCACGGGTCTGCGTCAGGGCGACCCGCTCTCTCCATATCTTTTTGTTATTGTAATGGAGGTTCTACATATTTCGCTATTTGCCCTAGTGGATGCGAATTCTCTTTTCCAGTATCATTAGAGGTGTCGGGAGGTTTACTTGATTATGCTTTGCTTCACCGACGATTTGCTCCTGTTTAGTGCGGCGAATGCGGCCTCGGTGCGGACCCTTAAGGCGGGACTTGATGAGTTTTTAGAGTGGTCCAGCCTTCAAGCCAATCGGGCCAAGAGCCATGTTATTTTCTCCAAATCGGCGGCGCCGCTTAAGGCTGAGGTGATGGATGTTCTGGGGTTTCTGAAGGGCGCCCTCCCTATTCGTTATTTGGGTATCCCGTTGTAATCATCACGTCTTAACATCTCTGATTGCAATCCCCTACTACAACAGATCGATCGGAGATTCGAGGTTGGGAGGGGGTAGCTCTCTCGATGCGGCGAGGGTACAGCTCCTCAAATCAATCCTTTCGCCGCTGCATATATACTGGGCGAGTACCTTCTTTCTGTTGAAAGATGTCATCAAGGTTATCGAAAAAAGATTCCACCGCTTCCTCTGGTGTGGAAACTCCTTCACCGGGGTGGCGAAAGTGGCGTGGGATTTGGTCTGCAGCAGTAAGGAGGGTGGTGGCTGGGGGATCCGGCGAGTTGCAGTCATGAATGAGGCTTTGATGGCTAAACTGTTTTGGCAGGTGATAACGCTGGAGGGGACTTCGGTCTAGGTTAACTGGATGCAGCAGTACCACTTAGCACATCAGCCGATTTGGACGACAAGTGATAAGGTGGGCTCGTGGGGTTGGCGTAAGTTGGTCAGGCTACGGCGGCGCCTTCTCCCTGCGGTTGAGTTTGTGGTTGGCAATGCTGAATCGATATGGCTTTGGCATGATTCGTGGCTGCCGGGGGAGGGGGGTCACTCCTCGGGTGGTTTCCGGAAGGTCCGGAGTTCACTGGGTTACCGGGGGATGCATCCCTCGCCTCGGTCATTTCTGGTTCGGGGTGGCGGTGGCCTGAGGGGCTGGACCTGCAGCAGCCTCTGCCCGAGGTTGCTAGAGGAGCTGATCAGCTGTGTTGGAAGGGCTCTGCACCAATATTAATGGTGCGGGCTGCGTATGATCTGTTTCAAGCGCCCAAGGTGAAGATGCCGTGGGTGGCTCTGCTAAGAGGCCCAATCAAGATACCGCGGAATGTTTTCATATTATGGCTTGCCATCTTGCAGCGCCTCTCAACTGGAGAGCGGCCTTAGATTGAGGGAGCAGTGAAATCGTGCAGTCTGTGTTATGGGGGTGTTGCTGAAAACCATGATCACCTTTTCTTCCAGTGCCTGTTCTCATAAGAGTGTGTCTTGATTCTGCGGCGATCAGTGCGGTTTGGTTGGACGCAAGAGCAATGGCAGTCCGGAATAGCTTGGGCCAGTAGACGATGGAGAGGCCGACATGTCTGGAATGCAGCGCAACGGGCACTCTTGGCGTCGCTTGTCTCCCATATTTGGAGAGCTAGGAATCGTTAACGCTTTTATAACGCCCCGATTAATCCACGCGAAACAGCTCAACTGGTTATGGAAGAGGTGAGACTTCGGTTGCTTGGGGACGACATTCGGCATACCTTCCAATCCATTGCTCTTTTTCGTGTTTGGCGGATCCCCTGGCAAGGGGCTGTATAGTTGTTGTTAGTGAGAGAGACTGATTGTATCCGGTGTATTTTCTTCTTTACATTTATGCAATTTACATATTCCAAAAAAAAAATAAAAATAATAAGTTATTTATACAAAGAAAAAGAAGTAACAAACTTTTCCCACCAATTCCCCTATAATATTATAAATATACAAATTACTATCTTATAAAAAATTAAAGTAGCAATTTACATCCCTATGTTTTTTAAAATGAATCAATTTAATGTTTCATTTTAAAGAACACATGGAGGTAAATTGCTTTTTTTTCCATAAAAGAGTCATTTACTTCTTTGTAATATCACAGGGAGGTAAATTGCATTAAACACAGTACTACTCTATAAATCTATATGTTATTTTCATTCTTCCACAACGTGGTGGAAAGTTTTTCACTCTCCTGACTTCATCGGATGCAACCTCCTCTTTTTCTTTTGGAATTTAAATGAAAGAATTATAGTATAAGATATGTCCCATGAACCAGTTCAAGGCTACGAGTTTGAATTTCATCAAATGTGTGGATATTTATCTCATTTTATATGAATTTATTATAATTTATTTTATTATTCTTACTTATTCCTTAGTTATAATGATTTTTTTCGAATATAGACATATAGCTCAAGTGATTGAGATATTAATGTAATTATATAATTACTGTTTTAAAAAAAAAAAAGTATCAGATGTGTTCATTGAACAAAAAGAGAGTCATGATTAAGGACGACAATTTAGTAAATTAAGTAGCAGTTCTCTATCGATTGCTCAAAGAAAGTTACGAGCAAAAATATAATATATTTGCACATGTCATCTATACTAATATAATAAAAAATGTCTTTTTAATTTACGAACGACGATTTGTAACACCAAAATATTACTTTGTTATATCAATAATATATACTCTTAAATTTTTCTTTATTTTGTTTTTTTTTAAAAAAATGATGTGTTAATTTATATATTTTATTTGATCTGTTGTAAATCATAGTTATTGTTGATTAAGTTAGAAAATGGACAGAGTCTGTGAATGAGTTATTGCAAGAAGGATATAAATATGTGCAGGTTGCTGTATATGAAGTGGACAATACATCAGGTTGTGGTAATAATGAGAACGTTTTTGCTTAATCAGCAGGAACTCATCTACACTGTATATAAAGCACTAGCATTCTTAAATAATTTAATTTAATTAATGTATTTTTCAGTTAACTAACCAATTTACCCCTACTTAATTAAAATAATAATATCCATATAATCTCTTTTTCATTCTTCTTTTCTCACTCTGTATTCTCTTTTCTCTCACTGATTAGTACATATATTTAGCCCCGCCAAATATTTTGGTAAGAATTCAAACCTAGATCGTTGGGTGTGACAAAATTCGACTTTAACGAATAGTACGCAACAATTGATGGTTACGACAGACTTTATGCCGTACATGGTTGAGGTGGAATTTCTTAATACATGGGATCTTTTTAGCAACTTTGCAAAAAATACAGCTTTAGGCCATGGGTTCGAACTCCATCAATGCGTGGGATGGTCTACTGTATAGTAGGATTGTTTGTATACTGTAATAGTAAAGGATTATTGACATTTAATTTATGTGATATTGTTGATCAATGTATGATTATTGTAATTGCATCTATTAGATACACTAGAAAAAAAATTCAATATTAGCTACATTTTTAATGATTATGGTTAAAAACCGTGATAAATAATTATTATTAACTACGGTTAAATAAAAACCGATGTAAAAACTAATTTTTCCACCATGAAAAACTTATTTGTCATGGCTTTTAGTCGTGGTAAAAACATTCGCTATGGCTTTTAGTCATGGAAAATATTTTAGCCACCCTCGCAAAAATCACGACCGTGGTCAATGACTATTCGCTACGGTTATTTAATATTAACCATGACAATTAGCTATGGTTAAATGCCATATTTTTTGTAGTGATATTGATAGTTGATAGGGCTAATTGTAATCGATTTAGTTCAATTAATAATATTTATCGCTTTTACTTAAAAAAAAAAAAATATCAAAGAGAAAACTCAATAATATATACAAAATAAATTTTTACCAATTGAATAGTAAGTTGAATATACCCTATCTACCCACATCCTCAAGATTATTACCGAGTAACAGTTTTACTTTATTTGTGTTAAAAAAGAAAAAAAAGGTTTTATTTTATTTTTGTTTTTCTCCCTTTTGTTCTTAAAAAGGATCAATGTTCCCATACACCGATTCTTATATTTTTTTATATTGTGTTTGGATTGATGGATTCGTTTAAATTCATTATTTTAATTTTTTAATAATAAATCAACTAACTTGTTTGGATAATTACATATTATAATGAGATTTCAAAATTTTCAATTTTAATTCAGTTCGAATTATATATATATATACTTTTTTGATGAATTTTAAATCTATTTATATTATTTGAATCCTTTTTTCAAACTCACTGCCTCAAAGTTAAACCTGTCTATCCAAATAAACCCCTACACAAGTATTAGAATAAATTACATTCACAATCTATAAAGTTAGGTCTGATTCTATAAATATTTCTGTCCTTTGTAAAATTATGAATATATTCTTTGAAGTTGTAGTTGTTATTACATGTACACTCCTACCATGTACGAAATTTTACGCAAACGCTCCTAACATACGTTGCACTAACACCCTCTCAAGAGGTGTACCTGTAACTTTACGAAGGATATCAATGGTTATCTAAGTAAACTTTTGTGTAATAAGACTTAACTTCAGGGAGCGTTGATATAATTTATTCAAAGTATTATGATAATCGACTCCAAAGAGATCACTCATTAATAATAGGGTAAATTACAACTACATCCTTTAAGGTTTGACATAATTATAAATACCCCCTGAGGTTTGTAATTTTTAACCAAATGCCTGAAATTGACAGTTTTGCCCTTGAATTTTTTAGTAAAATTATAGAAAAATCAGCCGAGGAAAATTGCATTATTGTTCCTCTGTGTAAAAAACTTAAAAAACCTCTCCCTACATATTGTAGTCCAGAAAAATTTTAAAAATTAAATAAAAAATAATTCTGTGCATAAGGGCATTTTGGTCAGTTCATCTATACAAATGAATGAAAATGGATTATTTGTTAGACAGTTATAAACCTCAAGGTGTATTTATAATTTTTCAAACAACGAAAGGGTATCCATAACTATGCCAAACCTCAGGAGAAGTCATTGTAATTCACCCTTAATAATAACCTAATCTCCATAAATTTCAAAATGTGGTCTGCAGATACAATAACAGATGAATTACGTCTGATGATCATGACAGATTGTCGGCAATGCAACTTAAATTAAGTTAGAAGCTTCATATGCATGTATTTCTTAATTTCTGCTATGTATATTATAAATATAAAAATCAAAGTTAATTATTTTAATAATAATAATAACAATAATAATTAATAATACGTAGAAAGAGAAAGGCATATATATGGATGAAAGGGATGGTGAATTGATGCTAATCATCCACCATACTGATTTGAAAATCTGCGACTTTTGCTTGGATAGAGCAGAAGCTGAATTTGGAAGTAAAATGCAAATCATTCTAAAAATGACGCTTTTAAGTGAGAGAGAGAGAGAGAGAGAAAGAGGTGTGAGAAAGGAGGAATGATTATTATTAAGCTTAGCTTTAAGGGGGAGCAATTCGCAATTGAGTAACTTTGGGGCCCTACCCTCACATTTTAAGAAACTATTTTCAGAAAAACAAACATGTGCTCAACTTTTTTTGAACTTTTTTTTTTTTTTTTTTTTTGGGTAAAATTACATTTTTAGTTCTGTAACTTTAGGCTGTTAGCACTTTTGGTCCTATAACTTACTCCGTTTATACATTTAGTCTTTTTTTTGACAAATTTAGTCCAACACATACCAGATTTGGTCATTTTTTGACAAATTTAGTTTTGTGTTGATAAATTTAGTTCTGATAACAGATAATAATAGGACAAAAAATGAGATCTACTCGAGTGAGAATGTGACCACATTTATCACCACAGGACTAAATTTGTCAAAAAAATGACCAAATGTGAGATGTTAACGATTAAATTCGTCAAAAAATGACTAAATATGTAAATGAAATAAGTTACAGGACTAAAAGTGCTAACGACCTATAGTTACAGGACTAAAAATGTAATTTTATCTTTTTTTTGAAAAAAAAAAATTAGGTTCCAGTTAATTCTGTTGTGGTTGTAAGAACTATGAGAATAGAACTGTTACTGTTACAAAAGAATTGATTATTTCATGTTGTATAAATTACTATGATTTGGTGGATGAGTCCTAGCTTAATTGGCTAAGATGAGGCTCCATGATTCTAAAGGTTATGAGTTCGAATCTTTACGTGGATTGATAGTATTTCTACTGTATAGTAGATGTTATTTGTTGTTGTAATAGCTATGTGTTAGTTTATGTGATATTATTGATATGATTATTTATAATTGTCTCTGTTCGATATTGATAACCGACAGGACTGAATGTAATCACTTTACTTTCGATTAATAAAATTCATCGCTTTCAATTTAAAAAAATAAAATACTATGATTTATAAAGTATGATAAATTAATACTATCAACCACGGTCAAATAAATATATGTTGAAAAATTAAATTTTTTTACCATAGTTAATCAACATTTATCATGATCTTAGCTATGCCTAAAGTATTTATTATGATTTTTTATTATGGTCAAAACATCTATCTTATGACTAGTGTTTTAGCCTCCCTTGTTGAAACAAAGGTCAATAAGTGTTGCAATGCTTCAGATACTTACTTGGACAGGGTTGATGGGTAGTTAGCAAGGCTCATGGCCTAGGCTGACGACTTCCAATGCACTTTGGAAGGATGCTTAAGGTCGGTCCAAATAATCGAGTCTATCTCATAATTTGTGGTAGTGGAAATTTGTGTTCACACGACCCCTGCTTAAAAAAATAAAAAAAATAAAAAAAATTGCAATGTTTTAGGTTATTACTATTCACCTCTACTTTTCATTTTTTGCTACTTTAATTAGTTATGATAAAATATTATATTATCTGTAGAAAAAAAGGTGTCTACAAATAATCCATAAACCAAGTACTATAAATTAATTAAAACCAGCCCATAATACACTCATACAAAATGACAGATTATATGTCTCAATAGTAATTGAACACTCGATGCGTGTGCATATTAATTTATTATTATTTATTTAATTAAATAAAAAGAAAAAAGAAAGACGATATGAATAATCAATCAAACATAATAAAATAAATCAACTTTTAATGTCTATAAAATGAGAAACTATCATTAAAATTAATTAATCGGAAAAAGATGTTTTTGTTGGGACACATAATTGCATCTCCCGCTTAATAAATTATATAGATTAATAATTCATAAATATGTTGAGGCTCTCATGACTTATTCGAATCCCATCAATGTATAAGTATTGATCTATTTTAATAGTAATTTTTGTTAATTATATATATTCGGTATTGATAATTAATGTATACTGATTCTTGATGATTGAAAAAATTTGATAGGGATTATGCCCATATATGTTGAAAAGACATAAATATTCCTAAAAAGAAGTTAAAGTTGCATATGCGCCTTGTGACCCGCGTACAAGACAGTCGGGTCGCTACCCGAAACCCGCTCAAGAAGACTCAAAATCTGGACCCTTGGTCCTCTGACAGCTGAAGCCTTGAGGTGAAGCCACGTGGACCAAACAAGTACATACGTTTGACTCTATAAATACTCCTGTTCTACTGCATTAATGGTAAGACTTATTGATTACATTTGATATACTACTCTACTTAGATCACACTTTTGTCATCTCGGACTTGAGCTGACTTAAGCATTGGAGGGTCTTCACCGGGGACGATCCCGGCTAGACTTATGTTTGCTCTGTTCTCAGGTACTACTACTTTTTGGGTGACAGGTCGAGATCGCAAGCACAGACGTCATCAAGAATCGCTACCCGCTACCCGAATTAAAATTCATGATAAAATTGTGATATGAAAAATTAAATTGAAGCACTCTACCATAATTAAATTGTGGTCCTCGTGATTGTGGCCTTTTGCTGTCATTAGTACTTTGATTTTTGGGATTTGGTCAATTGCGTCCAGTTATGTGGACCCCATCGCCCATCATTAGATGCATAATCTCCTCTTCTTTATTATAATTTTTCCCTTTTCCCTTCATTAGAAGCTTTTAATTACTTTTTCCAAAATCTTCTTTCTGGTGGGACATTATATTCCATATCGAATTTTGTTGAAGCAAATAATAATCATATACTAACTTTATTATATGATGATTAATTTAAACTCTAAAGTTCAAGAATATTTTAGGGGATAATTATATTTACATTCCTAACCTATGATCTGTTTATACTAATCACTCCTATCTTTTGAATAATTACACATACACCCATTAGAATGTAAGCATTATTTACACAAATCACTCATATTCTTTTAGAAAATTACACTTACACCCCTCAAAAGTATCGACATTATTACACAAACTACCCCTATTTTTTTGTTATCAAGGGTGGTTTATGTAATTATGCAAAAGACAGGGGTGGTTTGTATAAATAGACTATAGGTCAGGGAGTGTAAATATAATTATTCCAATAATTTATTCAAATTATCATAATTTTGAGATTTTTATAGGGGTGTTTGGCAAAATGTATGTTTCCTAAAAGTGCTTAATTTTAAAAAATGTGATTAAAAGATAAAAGTTGCGAGCGTTTCGAAGTAATAGTTATAAGCAGAAAAAAGTTGATGTGGGAGTCTTTGATAAAAAAATAAAAAATAAAAAAATTGATATATTGCTAGCTTATGTGTGAAATTACCTGATTACGCTAGTAGATGGGTAGATCTTAGTCATTACTAGGATGGAGTATTTTCGAAAAAAAATTAGAGAACAAAATCATAAAAACATCAACTTATTAGAAAAATCCATTAAGCTGAAATATGCATCTTCTGACCAACTCACAACTTTTAACTTATTTTAACTTAATTTTAGTGAATCATAAGTAGAAATTGTGTATTTCCAAACACCTTTATTGAGCTTAATTTAAGCTAAACTTTGAAGATCACTTAATTTAAGTTTTTACAAACACCCTCTGTAATTAACATATTATCGGTCGAGTTCGAACTACCTGAGAACAACCCTATTTCTACATTAACTTATTTTCATTATTTAATTTATATTTCTTTAAAATGAATATTGTGGTTTAAAGTTATTGATAAATTTCAATAACTTTTTACATGGATTTAACATCCCTAAAAATAAAAAAAGCATATGAACAATAAAAAAATCATGCTGTAATACCTAGTGTTTATTAAACAAAATATATAAAATATCCTAAACAATTGCAAATGATGGGATTAAAAATATAATAATTATTGTCTGCAAGGTGTTGTTTCGATGCTCGTCATATTGATTTGACTTTTTTTTTTAGAAAAAATGATGAATATATCATATAATATATTATGACATTTAATTCTATCAAATGTATTAATGGTAAAGACTATAAACTACAAATTATTATGGCTTGAACTTAGGTACATCAAAACTGCAAACATTTAGTTTGCATCAGAAAATTAGTATAACTTCTACCACTTATATAAAAAAATTAGTAAAACATATAAGGACAAACAAGATATTTGTGTTCGAATATCAATGTCATCTATTTATTTATATATATATATATAAGAAGATTCATATATCCAGAGTTTATACATAAGGGGAGCGCGTTAAAATATTAATACTAAATGATTCTCTTTTATAACAATTCAAACTTTTAAATTGTCATCTATTTATAAAAGTGAAAATATAGCGAATATTAATTAACCACAACTGCATAATGGTTATTAGCCATTGTTCCTATAAGCGAGTCCAAAACATTAACTACAACTAAAAACTATGATAAATATTTTGGCTAGAGCTAAAATCATGACGAATGTTGATTAACGGTGGTCAAAACTTAAGTTTTTGCATCCATTTGTTTAAACGTGATAGATAGTATTGATTTATCATAATTTTCAAGCCGTAGTGATTTATAGTGTAGGAAACAATCCATTCTTTTTTAGTGAGTTGATACATGAGGAGGGCGGTGTTACGATATTAATATTAAATCATTGTTAATAATTTAAACTTTTAAATGGGGTAATCGTTTAACACAGATAACTCGTAATTAATATCACTACACTGCCAAGGAAGCCTACCTTAATTAGTTGGCGAAGTTGAGGCCCAATGATCCTAAAGGTCATGGGTTCGAAGCCCTGCGTGGGTTGATGTTATTTCTACTGTATAATAAGTATGATTTACTGTTGTAATAGCTAGGTGTTAGTTTATGTGATATTATTGATTTGATTTTTTGTAATTGTCTCTATTCGATATTGATAATCAATAAAACTGAATGTAATCACTTTACTTTCAATTAATAAAAATTCAATGCTTCCAATTAAAAAAATTAATATCACTACACTTTACCTAAGACCTTTATGTCATTTCAAAATTGATATTTGGAAATAGATTTGACAAATGAGGGATATGAATTATGATGTGGGGTTGTGAATATATATGTAATAATGTAGTGATTGAGAGAGGATGGAAAAACCGCCAAATAAAAGATTTATAGCACAATCACACGTACCTATCTATCTAATGACGCAATAATGATGCATTGAAATTGCAAATTAAGGAAGAAAGGCTGCCATTAGCCCCACACTTATACATATTTCTTTGGTTTCAATCAATTGAAAATGTTGTACACGTTCTGTATATGTCCTTGGATTTCTCATGTATGAAATGGACTCATCGTACATGTCTAATTGGTATAACTATTTTTTCAGTCACATAATTTCAACTTTGAATCATTTTCAGACACATGCAAAGAAATTAAAACACATCTCACATCATGCACACAAAAAGCCACCACCAGATCTTCCTCATTCATGAATTAATTCATGAGTTCAAACTATTTGTTTGATGAATTTGCAAGTTATTACATTTGATGGGATTATAGTACACATATGAACAATTGAGATAATCTCCCCAAAAGAGTAAAAATCTCTACTTTAGGATCATGATCCGCACCCAGAACTTCGAGTCGGGTCGCTTGACCCGACCCGCTACCAGGGACCCAATAAAACAACCACCACGGGGGACGTTGATCTTCTGACAATACCCATAGCAAGATCGTGACACGTGGACCAGAGCAAGTGGACATATTCAACCCTAGAAATACATCCCTATGCCTCATTTATGGTAATATATTTATTACATACAATCCCCATTAAATACGCTCAGTTCGCATATATCTATCTCGATCTCAAACTAACTTAAGCATTGGAGGATGTTAGCTGGGGATATCCCAATATGCCTAACAATTTGCTCTTTTCTCAAACTATCCTGGATATGCTTGAGACGACCTGCAACTTCATATCCGGATCAACATTGGTCTTGTCTACGTAGTGTAAATACTTATGAGCAGTGTAGTCAATGGCGCGCTATTGCGCGCGCCATGGCGAGAGGCGCGTAAGGCGCAATCTTCTCGCCATAAATTACAAATTGCGTGGCCCTTTATCTAGGCGCTGCCATGGCGCGCGCCATTCGGGCTGTTGCCCAGACGTGCACCTTTGTGAGCACAAGCCTTTTTAGGCCTGGGCCCACAAGAAAAAAATAGGGAGTCCAAACGACTCCAACAACAATCGGGCACCCTAATATTAAAATAAGAGCCTTTCCAACTATTGAACTACTGTTGTTGTGCTACATGCATGGCTCTTTCCAATTTCCACCACGTCTAGACTCTAGAGCCGCCGTTGTTGCTCTTCTCTTCTTTGTCCGCTGCCGCCGCTGCTCTTCTTCGTCCACTACCGCCGCTGCTGCTGTTGGTGACGGGTAATATTTTGGATTTCTTTTTTTTTTTGTGTTCTTGTTAATGGTTCTTTTCTTTTCTTTTCTTCAAACTTCAAGTATTGTAAATATAATTTTAAATTGTAAGTAGTGTATGTCTGTATGATTATTTTAAATTTAATTAATATTTTTCAGATTCAGATTAATATTTCTTCAATTGTTGAAGCACTGAATATAGATTTTCAAAGTATTATAAGTACTGGAAATATGTTTTGCTTCTGGAAATATTTTTTAAACTACTTTAAAGTATTGTAAATATATATTGCTTCTGAAATTTTCCGGTAAAAACTTTTTATTTTTGAAAAATACTTTTCAGAATTTAGATTTCAAATTAATATTTTCAGATTACTATTATGATTTTATGAAATTTGCTTATTTTTCTTTAATTTGGAAAATGTAAATTTATTTTTTTATCATATATCAAAATTTTGTTTATCTTTTTATTTTTTTCAGATTAATATTTACAATTGAGAATGTCAAGTTTAGCTTCAAGTTGAAAGGTTCTGGCATTGGAAAGAGCCAAATATAATTTTTGTGGGAAGGTTAACAACGGAGGGTTCTGGCATTGGAAAGAGCCAAATATATACATCCTTGCCTAATCCTAACAACACAAATAAGACCAAATATAATTTTTGTGGGAAGGTTAACAACGGAGGGATTATGAGACAAAAACAACACCTTACTGGTGGTTTTCGTAATAGCAAACCGTGTCCAAAATATCCGGAGCATGTACGTGAAGAGATTAGAAACTATATGGCAAAAAATAAAGAATTGAAGGACCAGATGGATGCAATTCCTCATTTTGATGATATTGCTGAGGAACAAGAGCAGTAGGAAGCTCAACAACAAAATATTAGTTATGGCAAACGTCTATCTAGTTTCTCTGTTGGGGGAGGCTCATTTCAATCTATTGCACAGAGAATGTAACAAAAAAAGACAAAACAAATAGGTCCTATTGACTTATACTTCACGCAAGATGCTGATGAGTTAGTGAAGCAAAGGAAAAATAAAGATGGTCGGAAGTTATTTGATGAAAATAAGAAAAAAAAATGAGAGACTACGTAGTGAAAAAGTTTGCTCGATGGATGTACGATACAAGCATCCCATTCAATACTGTATGAGCTGATAGTTTTGGACTAGTAGTTGAAGCCTTTGGCCAGTACGACCCTGGCATGAAACCCCCTAGTTATCATGAGGTTAGAGTCACGTATTTGAAGAAGAAACTGGAACACACTCGTACAATTTTGAGAGAGCACGATGAAACCAAGTCTAAATATGGTTGCTCATTGATGGCAGATGGTTGGTCTGATAGAAAGAAAAAAAAAAAAAAAGCTCATCAATTTTCTGGTGAATGGCCCAAAAGAAACCAAATTCATAGAATCTGTGGATGGATCATCATATGCTCACACGGGTGCCAAAATGTTTGAGTTGTTGGATAAGTATGTGCAGCTTGTTTGAGAGAAAGATGTGATCCAAGTAGTCACAGATAGTGCAAGTGCCAATGTTTTACCTGGTGAGAATTTCTTTTAAATTAATTTATTGTCATAGTAGTAGTATCTTTACATATTATTTTACTATTTTTAATTCTTTATTTTTTAATCATGACTATGATCATTCTTGGAGTCAAAATACCCACATCTATACTGGTCACCTTGTGCAGCTCATTGTATAGATCTAATGTTTCATGACGTCTTCAAACTTCATAATTTGAAGAAGACCTATGAGCGGCGTGTGATGGTCATCATGAGAGATTTTACTAAACATAGAGAGATCGTGAGACTAGCAAAAACTCGCTTTGCAACTGCATTTCTGACTTTGAAGCGATTCCATGTTCAAAAGGGAACTTGAAGATGTTTACATCTGAAAAGTGGACTAAGAGTAGGTATGCAAAAGAACGCAAGGCAAACTAGTAGCAAGTATTATGTTGATGCCTTCTTTTTGGAATTATGTTCTTTTTATTATTAAAGTTGTTGGTCCAGTCGTTAAAGTGCTTCGATTAGTAGATGGTGAGAAAAAACCACCAATGTGTTATATTTATGAAGCTATGGATAGAGCCAAAGAAGCTATTGCTGCCTCATTTTCCAACAACGAAGAGAAGTACAAAGAGGTATTTGAGATGATCGACAAGAGATGGGATATCCAACTTCATAGGCCGTTACATGTAGCTGGTTATATCTTGGACTCGGAGTTCTTCTATACAAATCCTAATGTAGAAAATGATGAGAAGGTTATGCAGGGTTTATATGGTTGCATAAGGAAGTTGGTTCCAATTATTAAATTGCAAGATAAGATTATTGATGAGCTTCCAAAGTACAAGAAAGCTCAAGGACTTTTTGGGACTCCTTTTGCAATACTACAAAAGCACTAGGTAATGAAAATTATTTTCCAAAACAAATATGTTAATTCTTTTAATTATACATATTTTTTCTTAATACTTGGGGTTTAAGTTTTTCAATTTCTTGAATTACTAGCTGAATAGTAGGCTTCCTTTGGATCATCAACTCCAAACTTGCAAACTTTTGCAATCAAAGTTCTAAGCTTTACATGTAGTTCATCTGGTTGTGAGATAAATTGGAGTGTTTTTTAACATGTAAGTATACACTATATTTTGTATATTGATAGATATAATTTTTATTAATTTTACTAATACTAATTTAAATTTATGCAACTCCATTCTAAGAAAAGAAATAGATTGGAGCAACAACGTTTGAATGATTTGGTTTTTATCAAGTATAACAGAGCGTTGAGACGACGATATGATGCACGTGATACGATAGATCCCATTCTCTTGGATGAAATAGATGAGAGTAATGAGTGGTTGTTATGGAGATTGACTCTTGATGATAGTGATGAAGAGAATGTGAATGTATTTGAGGATGATGATTTAACATGGGGTGATGTTGCACAAGCTACCGGGGTTGATGAAAATGCTTATAATTTTCGATCTCGACCTTCACAAGAATCAAAGGCAAATCAAACGCATCTCCTTCAAAAGCAACAAAAAAAGCAACTACATCATCTAGATCTACTAGGCACCATCATCTTATTGATGAAGAAGAAGAGGAGGAGGAAGAAGAACACTTGATGATACTGATGAAAAGGAGGCTGATTATATATCTGATGATGATGGAGAGGGAAGTGAAGATGATCTAGCAGAATTAGATGATTAGATTTTAGGTTTATTTGAGATTTTGGACCTCTTTTTTTTTTTTCTCCCCAAGACTTTAACATTAACATTAGTTGTTTTTAATTATATGAAGTCTTTTTTGAGTTGAATATGTTATTTAATCTTTATATAAATATATAAAATCGATGAATGTATATGTGCACCATACTTTTAAAAGGCATGCACCATGGCTCCAGGAGCCCTTGGCGCCATTGTGCGTCGTGCACCACTGACTACTATGCTTATGGGGTTGTGATATATTCTATACTAGAGTGTGCCCCGTGCTATGCACGGGTTTAATTTTATTATGGCTAAAATTATGTCTTACAAAAAAAATTATGTAAAAGTTAGTTTTGTTTTTTTTGTTTTTTTAGTTTGAATGAGATCAATAATATAAAACTATTCTTTTCTCCAAATCACAATTAATCAATATCAATAAAGTTACAAAAGTTTACAATTATCAAAATAAGAATGAAGAGATATACATCCAACAAACTTAAATTCTAACTAATTATTTAGTTTATTGACTCTTCTGATATAATTGTTGGATGAAACATAAATAATTTTAATAAAAATATTTTTTATACTAACATCTATGTAACAAAATCGCATATCAATATTACATCATCTTATTATATAATGTTACTATATAATATAATTTTCTATCATAAAACTAATAGTATGGTATCATTACTTCTATAGAATTGTTACCAAAAGGGAAAAGAAATATGTGAATATTACAAAACTTCAACTAACTAATCAATACTGAAGAAATAATTAATACTAAAAAAAATTATTAGTAGATATAAATATAATAAAACGAATAAAAAATAGTTTTGGCGAAAAAATAAGATTATAAAATATATGTTAAGTTTGCTTAAACGATATTATGTATTATCCTATTTTCATAACTTTGATGTCATGGAAGCCTACTAAATCATAAGAAAAATAAAAATTGATCACAAATACAAAATTAATGTAATTCGTCAAATCAATATCTAGAAGTCTGCTGATAATTTTACAAAGTTATCACTATAAAAAAAAAAAATCAAATATATATCTTACTTGTGCATGCAAGTAATTATTAAATTATTATGTAGAAATATATATATATATATATCAATTATTTTATTTTGTTGAGACTTTTGAATATTAATTTTGCTTTTTATGTTCGACTATTTAATATAATATTTGTAACTTTTTTCTAATGTCAAAATTATATAGTAAAATCTCTATCGTTGTTTACTCTTTGCTACTTTTGGTCCAAATCTCCATGCCCCTTATGCTATTGTTTCACCTATATACTAAAATATTAGCTCGTAATCTCAAACTCAAAAGATTTATTTGAAACTTGTGAACGCATAAAATAAAATAAATGGATTTGTCGTAAGATGTTTGGAATAGCATGCTCGAAACTTAAGCCTGAAAAAAGTAGAGAAAACATTAACCAACAAATAAAAATTCAAAAAGAAGTTAAATTCTTCAAGAAAACTAAAAATTAAATTAGAATTAGTAGGGTATGACAAAACCTTGAACAGATTAAAAAAAGTCCCACTATATATAGTTAAATGAGATGAGAAAATGTGAACATCCTATAATCTCAAACTCAAAATAATTCTTTAAGTTTTGGAACGCATAAAATAAAAGTAAAGGGATTTGTCGTATGTTGATTGGAATAGCATACTCGAAACTTAAGCATGAAAAGTATAAAAAATATTAAACAACAAATAAAAATTCAAAAGAAGTTAAATTCATAAAAAAACTAAAAAATAAATTAGATTAGAATTAGGATATGACAAAAAGTTGAAAAAATAAAATAAAAAAATCCCACTATATATATACTTTAATGAGATGAGAAGAGGTGGACATCAAATAATGACAAAATACTTAATTAATTGCATAGTATTAGGCAAATTTTTAGTGATTATTTATTAGTTACACAATGATGTCGCAATTTTAGCAAAAAAATTATGAAAGAAAATTTGGAAAGAATTTATGGAGAAATAATTGATTTAAAACATAAATTGTTTAATACATAAGAAGATTATTTTAGCATAATCAAAAATTATTTTTATAATTGAAGTCAATGATTTCAAAATTAATTATGCTATCCAATATGACATATACACAAATGGTTAAATGCATAGAAAGATTTATTTAGCACAATTAAAAATTAATTTTGGTGATTGAATATGCAACCCAATATGACATTTTAGTATTATATATAAAATAAAAAATATAATCTCAACAAATCCCTTCATATTTTATATGTAGATTGAATAAACAAAAGACAAAGTTAACAATCAGCAAAATTATTATATAAAACAAAAGACAAAGATATGAAAGGGAAGATAATTACAAAATTAACATTTTATGAATAAGGGTGTCATATTATAATTAGCAACCATAGAAAGAAAATAATTTATAAACAAAATATTATATTATAATAAAAAGTATATCACAAATTATAATATTTAGAATTTAATAATTAAACCAATATAAATGGTATTTAATAAGTAGATGACTGGATTTTAGAAAATTTATATATATGGAAATTTGTATGTACCAATAGGAATATTATTATAATTATAAAATTCAAAAATGCTCACAAATTAGCATTTGCAAAAATATCAATCAAAAAATTACCCCACTTTTGAAAATAAGTGTTGAGCTAAGAAAAAAATGATCATATCCAAAATTATGAATTTCAAATAGATAATATTAATATATGTATATAAAGTTAAATTACTCTATTTTATCCAACGCTGAAGCTACACTAATTCTATGAGGAAGTTATATTTCTATTAATATTTTATTGATAAATAAGAAAAAACTAATTAAATTTTAAAAAATTAAGTGGTAAACTAAAATCACGGAGATCATAATCAAAAGTACAAATTAAAGATAAATAATATTGATAAATATAAATAAAGTTAGTTAACTATGTTTTTTTATTATGTTAATGACGCTAAGTTCTCCATGCATTTAAGAAAAAAAATTAGAATGCAATGTAAAAATTATTTGAAATCTTTAAAAAAAACGATATATACAATGCATACTACAAATATATATGTGGGGTGGAGGATATATATATATATATATATATATATATGTTAGAATTAATATTCTCAAAATCAAAAAAATGTAACAATAAATTAATAAAGGATGTAATTTAAAGAGGCCAAATACATTGAAAATTATAACATATGCCATTAATGCCTACCTACCAAATATAATATTTTTACAATTAAAAAAAATTTAAAATTCTAGAAAATTAGAATTTTGGTCAAAATTGAACTATTGAAGTCAAAGACTTCCTTCAAATATATATATTAATAGATGTGTGTTCAAATTTATTTTAAGTAAAAACTTAAAACATTTATTTACTCTTATGTAGTAAAATATTTCTTAATCATTTAAAAGTTTATGTTTGAATTAAATATATTAAAAATATGGATTTAAAAGAAATGATTTGAAGAATAAAATTGGAGAGAAAGAGGAATTATATTGTGGAAAAAGAAATGGAGAGAGAATCAATGATGTTTTAGCTTAGTACTTAGGATTGAGGTTTCATGAACAAGTTTGAGATCATGGATTTAAGACTTGTCAGACGCGTGGTTATTCGTTTCACTTTATGTGAGTTTATTATAATTTATTTCATTTTTCTTAGTTATAGTGATGATTAATCGAATATTGATGTATTACTTAATTTATTAAACTATTCATGAAATCATGTAGTTGTCACTTAAAAAAATAAAAGAAAAAAGAAAACGGAGAGCGAGAAAAGCACAACATAATACAGAGGACGGAGGTAGAAAATTTGGAGAAAATTGCATTTTTGGTACCACACTTTAGGGGACATTGCAACTTTCATACCATGCTTTTAAAAATGACCAACTTTGGTACTGTAGAAACGACTCCGTGTACAACTTTGGTACTGCCGTTAGTTTCTAAACGGCATGGCCACGTGCGTTACCTTTGGCGTTCACATGAGCCGCACAAGGGAAGGGGCTTATGTTCAGTAAAAAGAAAATAACAGAGGAGTAAATACGATTGCACAATTTCTTCCCCAAATCGACTTCGAAGAACCCTAACCCCAATCTCACCAAAATCCTCCAAAATTACTGCAAATTTGTGCCTCCCTAGTGCAAAAACGTAGCTCGCAAGTGTACACGCACTCTTCTACGGCTTGTCTTGGTCTGAAATCGCACGAAAATGTTGCGGCCAAAACACCTAAATGAATGCGGGAAAATGAATTATGGTACGCTTTTTTGCATCTTTGTTTAAGTTTAAAGTATGCTTGGTTGTATATGTTTATTTGTTAGTGTTGGTGAACATATTTATGCGGTTTGAATGGGTTTTCTTGGCACATGCATTTTTTGGGAATGAATGTTGTGATACGGAGATTATTGTTTGTACTGAAAGTAGTGCTTATTGTGTTGTTTTTATATTATTGTTGTTGATTTGAAACTCAACTGACAATGGTCCCATTGTTTCTATTGGTCCCATTGCTTTTTAATTGTCCTATTGGTGTTTTTTATATTACTATATTGTATTGTTTGTTGTTGCTGCAGTAAATAGGAACTGAAACTTAACCATGTTTTTTCTTCTTTTTTTAATTGTTTAGGTGAGCACAAATAATTTGCTACCTTTAGAATATTTCATAGTGGTACATTTGTGCACAATCCAAGAGCACAATATGCTGGAGGAAGTATTAGTATATTTGATTTTGTCGATTTGGATTCTATATTTATGAGTCAAATTGATAAATTCTGTGAGGAATCGGGATCCTTCGAGGTGAAAAAATATTACAGAATTAATTTCTTAAAGAAATTTAGACTGGTGATGTATGAAACTAATTTGTTTCAATTGTTTGACGGGCATGAAAGGGGTGTATCCTTATACTTTGATTCTAATGAGGGTGAAATGGGGAAGTCTTTGGCTGAAAATGATAAAGGAAAGGGCAAAACAGTATTGAATAAGAAATAGATTATACCAATCGGTGCATATGAAAATAAGATTAGAAGTTAAACTAAAAACATATAGAATTAAAAATTACAATACAAAGGCAAAAAATAAAATTTTATACAATAATATTTCAAAATTTAGAAGGTAATAAAGTATGTAAATAATACTTTGACAATATTTAAAAGTTGATAATGAAATATAATTAACATTAGGATCTTACAATACAAAATATTGGTAATATTGTCCAATTAAATTATATTTTTATAATTATAGTCAATAAATAATTAGATTGTAATCATTTAGTGTCAATAAATTAAAAATCAACGACATTCAAAATATAGTAAAAGAAAACATATTACATACACAGGCATAATATAGCAAAATCAAACAATAGCAAAGAGACACAGTAAAACCTAGGAATAAAAATTGATCAATTTTATTGAAATGGAATTTCATCCAAAATGGAATAATGAATAAGTATCAAAATTCAATTACAAATTAAATTATCAATCTGATTAAATTAGAAGTGCTATTGAAAATTTGAAAAAGAACTAACTAATTGATTTTATTTCAATATTAATAGGCTAAAAACATCATGTCCCCCTGCACTCCCAAGATACTAACATTGAAGAAGAGTATAAATAGTAATATAATGAATAATTTAATCTAAAACCTTATCTTATTGAGTAGTAAATTAACTAATATAATTGTTGGTCCTAACGAGACATATATAACTATTTTTATGATTTAAAAGGTACATAAAAGTTGTAACATTTGGTCCACTTGTATTATTATACACTTAACGCCCACATGACATTTTCTT
Source organism: Sesamum alatum (assembly GCA_034509735.1). Taxonomy (NCBI): domain Eukaryota; kingdom Viridiplantae; phylum Streptophyta; class Magnoliopsida; order Lamiales; family Pedaliaceae; genus Sesamum; species Sesamum alatum. Next base: position 4,221,205 of record JACGWO010000007.1, on the reverse strand, counting down.
TTTGAATTTCCAGAGGGAAAGGTGTTATGGAACTAAAATTGTTTCTTTTTAATATTTACGGGACCGAAAGTGAGAATTCCAAAATCAATTGACCAAATTAAAATGGAAATGACCTAAGTTATGGATTGAAAAATGCTATTTCCCCTTAAGAAAATAAGAAAAGTCAAATGGTGAATAAACATTAACACAATAACAATTAAAAGTATAAAATTTTAAAATAATTATATGTTAACACATTAGTACAATTATATTTTCATATTAAAAAAATTAATAATTTTTAAGAATAAACTTAGTACAATAAAATAATAAATAAAAACTGAGTTGATTATGTTGAAATTAAAAAAAAAAAGATAATAAATAAATAAGCCAATGAGATTAATATATTTTTTTGGTAATAAATTTGTAAAAATAACTTAAAAAGTTTAAAAGCATGAGTACTAAAGAAAATAAAAAATGATATATGAATAGAATATTATTAAATATAAATTGCTTATGAAGATTCAACTATTGAGTGAATCTCTTAGCACTTGATTTTTTTAGTATTAGATAATCCTGAATGTTTTACTTTTACATCTATTATTTCTTTTATAAAGGTGAAATATAATTTTTCATACAATAATATTTCAAAATTTAGAAGCTAATAAAGCATGTATATAATGCTTTGACAATATATAAAAAAAGTTGATACTGAAATATGATTAACATACATTATAGGATCTTACAATACAAATACTGGTACTATGGTCCAATTTGAATATAGTTTTATAACAACAGTCAATAAATAATTAGTTTGTAATAGTGCCAATAAATTAAAAAGAAATGACATTCAAATATAGTAGCACAAGAAAACATACAACACACACATACAAAATATAACAAAAATAAAGCAAAATTAAACAACATAAAATAGGCATAATAAAACCTACAAATAAAATTGATCAATTTATTTTATTAAATTGGAATTTCTTCTATTCAAGATAAGGAGCTTTAACTAATTATTTTATTTTAATATTAATTTTTTGAATATCATTATTTTATATTTTTATATTAATTGGTTTGATACGTAATAATGAAATAATCATTAGTAAATATACGAAATACAAAATTTTAATTTTGGGGAATATCTTTTTATTCAGTAGTACCAATTAAATTTAGAAACTGAATTACAAATAATAGAATTGAATAGTTTTCTTATCAACTTAAATAATTATTATCAACTTATTTGAAAATATAATTGTATAATACTAATGTTTCAATGGGAAAAAATATGAATAATATCATGAATTTAACATAAATAATATAATTACTTTTAAAAATATATTTGTACACGTGCATCGCACGTTATGCTTTTTAGTCTATTTATAACGATGCTTCACTTGATTCAGTTAAATAAGAATAAAATGTAAGTTTTAATCATTTAACGTCGAGACTTAGTATTGTGAGATTCAAGTTAAACTATCTCAAAAAAACAAAAACAAAAAAAAAAAAAAAGAAAAAGACCACGAGCCCTCGTCTTATATGATTCTTTTGTAACATATGGTAACATTTCGGTACTTCCGTTCATCAACATATATCAATATTTGGTGCAATAAAATAAACAAAATCAAAATGAGAACAAAAAATGAGAAATTTAGGTTCGGAATTGATTTGGTCATATTCGAAGTTAATAGCAGGGCCACGCAATTAATTCTTGCTCCAAGAAAAAAGTCCGTCATAATAAAAAAATAATTACACTTGTCGTATAACCGGTTCAAAGACTGCCAAATTCGATTTGCACTCCTATTTCAGGAATGGAAACCAATTTTGTGAAAGCCAATGGGCCAATGGCACTGAGCTAGCCTACATTCCTACTTCGAGAACATATCAATCTACCCAAGTTCCTGAAATATTTCCGCAATGGCCCGGAGTTTTCTTGGGCTGATCTTGACTAAAAAATGTTGAAAAGGTACAAGAATAAGGAACAGTTTCATCGTAAAGAACAAACAGTGAAAGATCAAGAAACAGCTCAATCGTCGTATGACATTTGGATTGTCTTCCTCGGAAAGATCCAAACTTGAAATGGCGGCCCATGATGATTTCTTGGGCGTGACACCACCCCACATCACCGGAAAAATCCACCACTGTTTCTGACGTCCCTTTCACCCCGCCAATCGCCGCTGCCGCCACACACACAGACACACACAGTGTAGTCCCATGACTCTTGAATCTTCACAAGAGCCATTTTTGCAATTAAATTATTAGTCAATTTCCACTCCCAATAATTATTATATTATCAAGAATATATAAAGCTGATCATACCCCTGCATCCCGATGTCTTCTTCTTCTTCAGGTCCAATCCGTCGACTCTTTCCTCTCTGAATTTGAATACTTTTCTGATCCTTCCCACCTCTCATTTCTACTCCACTTTTTGTGGGTTTGTATAAGCTTGCAGTTCGTAGAGGAATTATGGCGAGCATTTCGAGTGCGCTTCCTTTGAAGAACGGGCTTTCGCTCTGGTGCCCTCAGTCAACTCCAGTGAATCAAATTTCCCGACCTTCTTCAATTGTTTCCACCAATTTCCGTAGAAGATTCACTGTTTCGGCCTCATCTTTCGCCAATGAAAATCGGGAGTAATCATTCTCACCTTCTGATTGTTGAATCCAGTGATTGTTATATTTGTGTGTCGAAGTTGGATTTTTTTTTTGTATTTTTAGTCTTTTATGTTATTTTGTCATTCTTTCTTAGCCTTTTGAGATTGCAGATTTGTTATAGTAGGAGGTGGAAATGCGGCCGGTTATGCCGCTAGGACTTTCGTCGAGCATGGAATGGCTGATGGAAGGCTTTGCATTGTCTCCAAAGAGGTAGCCACTTATTTCAATTTGATTGAATGAATGGTAATATAATGTTTTTTTGCTTAGGTTGGCTCACTCTGTCGAGTATCGATGGTTCTGCAATAGTGCACATATATGCGACATCTTCCATTTTGAACATATTGGTTTAATGATGGAATTATGATTAAGGAACATGTAAGAAATCCGAAGTGACTGGATCAGGATCGGTTTATGGCCTTTCGGACAGTCATGTGTGATGTGTGTGTGCGTGCGCGTGCACTCATCTTTTAGACTTATGAGCTAGAAGTGATTATGAGGTCGGGAAACAACTGTGTTTATGTGTGTGCCTGAGCGTTGGTGCTTGATTGTAAAGCTGAGTATGCCCTCACCTTCGGTTAATAAAAACTTGTAAATTAAGGAATTAAGCTAAAGGACATTCTTGAATCGATGAGAAGTTGATGAGTGGTAAGTGAAAATTGCTTTGCAAGAGCCATCGTCTGTTAACGTGTCCTCACACCTTTGTTCGCCCTTGGTTGTGTTCAAAAGCAAAATTGGTAATGATGGAATTATGATCAAGGAACATACCAAAAACCTGATAATGTAATGAGCTTCAAGTGATTATAACTTTGTTGAACTAATATAGAATGTGATCGAGATAATGTAATGGTATTTTTATTAAATGCCCATGACTGAATTCAACACTCTTCTACCTGAATTTGCACATCTGATAATATGACCTTTTCCACTAATTGTATTCGCATTGATTGTTTTGTTCTTAATACAGGCATACGCACCTTATGAGCGTCCAGCATTAACAAAAGGTTACTTATTCCCTTTGGATAAAAAACCAGCACGTTTACCGGTGAGAATGATGTTGATTATTTTGATTTCAGCTCGATTTCATGGATACGTGTTTTGCATTTGTGAATGGATAATTACAATTTTTAAGTCCTGGTTCTCAAGTTATATTAGGATTCTGCTATACCAAATATCATAGTTGCATTTTAAAGAGAAGTGCTAGGTTTTGTTAATGACTAGAGAAGACTACTATAATAGATGAGATTTCAGGGGATTTTGACATCACCCTGAGGTTCCATTGCTAAATCTTGGTAGAAGCATTCTATCTGTATTTTTTCGAACTTCTTTTTTTCTTTTTTTTTTTTTTTTTCGAGAATCATCGTTGCATTTGTCATTTCAGGGTTTCCATACTTGTGTTGGGTCAGGTGGCGAAAGACAGACTCCTGACTGGTACAAGGAGAAAGGCATAGAGGTAAGAATGACTTATTTTCTCATAGATGTGATATGATTCCATATTGCTATAGTATCTCAAAAAATTTGATGGTTTCCGACTGTAACTGAATAATTGATTTCTTGTACTCTTACATATTTTAGGTATGTCAAAGTCATTCATTTTGAATGTGCAAAAAAAAATTTAACGCCCTAGGGTTTCACTACCTCGGTTGGATTGGATGCACACCTGTGTGCTTTATTGGCTGTCAAGAAAGGACATCAGACATTAAATGCCTGTGAAATTTTACTCCAAGGTTGAAAACGAAAAAGTGATTTTAGTCTTAGCAAAGTTCATGTGGCGTTCGGATTTAGTGTTAGTGTTTTACACCCTGAATCACCAATGTGATAGTCATATTAGTATGATGATCACATTCTCATCCAGTTGAAGTGAACAAAGAAATTAGCTGACATTAATGTACCAAATATTACGGACTGGCTTTGTTGCCTATATTTTGACATGAGTGTATGAAAGTTGCATAGTTTTTTCACTGTGGTGCAAGGAGATTTCTGGGATTTCTTCATTAGAAAAAAATGGAGAAGTTATTGATATAAAAGCTTGAAAAGTATCTCTGGCCATCGATCAAGGATAAATTGCTTTTCCTATTATCACTTTTTAAATAGCTTTTTAGTTGCTACTCCAACCCAAGTTGATGAGTTCAGTAGCTTCAGTAACTAGTTGCTGTCATCTTCTTATCTCTGGATAGCGTTCTTAACTTGATAAACTCGTGGTTCCACTTACATTGTTTTCATACTTTATGTAGATGCTGTATGAAGATCCCGTGGAAGGCATCGATATCGAAAAGCAAACAGTGAGAACAAATTCAGGAAAGTTGCTCAAGTATGGATCCCTAATAATTGCTACAGGATGTACTGCCTCCAGGTATTTCAACAATTTCTAAACTATCTTCTAGCCATGTTTTCTATCCTCAAAGTGTTATCTGAACCCACATTGCCCCAGTTTAAATACTGTTATGAACTAAGCTCTGAGTTTGAACTTTACTCGTTATCTTACTTCTAACATTTTCCCATCTGCGGGAAGAAGTTTAATTCAGTTTTCACAGTATTGCATTGTCTGAATTGATGACTTCTAATTAAAATCCCTAATGGATTAAATGAATACTTTGTTCCTTGGCATCAGATTTCCAGATAAGATTGGAGGAAATTTACCAGGTGTTCATTACATTCGTGATGTTGCAGATGCCAATTCACTGATATCATCTCTGGTAATTTGTAAATTAGTGTTGCTAGCTCGCGATCAATTTTACATTTTTTATTATTTTAATCTTTCTATTGTTGTTGGCTGCACCTGCTGATTTTCATAATGCATTTCTTAGGAGAAAGCAAAGAAAGTTGTCGTGGTTGGTGGTGGCTACATTGGCATGGAAGTTGCAGCAGCAGCCGTTGGTTGGAAACTTGACACAACAGTGAGTAACCATTGTACCTCCTTATTTTGTCGATAGGATTTGCGATCATGGAAAATCCTTCTGCAAAGGACACAATACTATACACATTAAAGCACGTCCTGCTATGTTTTTGTCAGGTTCCCGTTTTAGTGCTTTGCATGTAACACTTAGAGAGAATGATTATTTTTTTCCTTACATAATTGTTCCCGCCTAAAGAAATTGTGCACAAATATCAATCGTATGGACTGAGTAATCGAAACTAGAGTGCTTTAAAGTGTATGCTTATTACCTGTTTCAACAAATTCTGACATGCAGCATCTTTTTTGTAATACAGATAATATTTCCCGAGGACCATCTTATGACAAGATTGTTCACTCCTTCTCTGGCACAAAAGTATGAACAACTGTACCAAGATTATGGTGTCAAATTTGTCAAGGTTAGTTGTCAGCTTCCTCTTTTTTCTTCCAGCTCTTATCCTTGCTTCCCATTCCAACAACACAAAAGAAAGAGAAGAAATAGAAGTAAAAAATGAGAAAATTTCCAAAATCAGAATTGACTGAACGCAAGAATGATAAGGATAGAACCTCATTTGTTTATACTTCCAGGGTGCTTCAATAAAGAGTCTTGAAGCTGGTTCTGATGGTCGCGTAGCTGGTGTTAAACTTGAGAATGGTTCTATTGAAGCTGACACGGTAACTCAGAGAAACTTGCTCATGAACATATAGATGTATTTTTGGGTTGAAATTTGTATACATATGAATCAGTTTTCTTTTATTTAACTCAGCCTCATATATATGTGAATCTCAATATTACATAGATGAGAAGATAATCATGGCCATTGTCACGCAGGTCGTCGTTGGCATTGGAGCAAAACCAGCGGTTAGTCAGTTTGAAAGGGTTGGTTTAAGTAGCGCTGTGGGAGGAATAGAGGTAAGAATCAGAGCACTTATTTTCTTAATGTAAAGGTGCCATACAAGATGTATGAACTTCTGCTAGTACTATAATTATCTTTTAACTTAAAAGTTTCTAAACCATTTGGAATGCAAAATATGTCATCATCTATCAGAGTATAGTGTCATCTCAGCTAAATTTCAACCTCGTGAATCGGCGTCTTTTTGGGAAAGAGAAAGAAAGAGGCACACGCTAATTTTCTGTGATACTAAATTTCAGGTTGATGGTCAGTTCAGAACAAGGATACCCGGAATTTTTGCTATTGGAGACGTAGCAGCTTTTCCCTTAAAGGTATGTATTCTTTAGGACTAAGGAACAAGAAACATTTTATATTCTCTAACAATGAAATTTGACGAGGAGCGTATTGCAACAGATATATAACCGAATTACACGGGTTGAGCATGTTGATCATGCTCGTCGGTCTGCCCATCATTGTGTTAACTCACTGCTAACTGCACATACCGCCACGTAAGTAGGATACAATTCTCTTTGAATGTTCCTTATACAACTTCAGCTTGAAGGACCCGTTATCAACAATCAATTTTTGTGTTTGATTTAGGTATGACTATCTCCCTTATTTCTACTCGAGAGTATTTGAATACGAAGGGAGCCAAAGGAAAGTATGGTGGCAATTCTTTGGGGACAACGGTAAGAACATGTCCCCTTTGGTATATGTTCAGAATTCCCTTTAGATGGTTCTTTTCGTCTGTCACCCTTCCAGTGATATTAACTTTCTGCATCTTGACGAGCAGTTGGTGAGACTGTAGAAGTTGGGAACTTTGATCCAAAAGTGGCAACATTCTGGATAGAATCTGGTAATCACTGTCTCCATATTCGTCTTTTTTCCTTAGCTTTTCTCATCCATGTTCTTCTCCTTTCCCTTGGGTCATTGTGGTCTGGTCGATAAGGGTTCTCCCGATCAGATTCTCCTCAACTCCAAATTACTCGACTTTGGAATCATTGATGCGCTAGAGATCCTAGTGCATACTGAACTCAGAAGGCAACCTGATTATATGTACTTCCGTGTTAACTCACAAATCGAAAATCTATGCAAAAACTGACAAATAACAAACTTTCTCTGCCTGCAGGAAAGCTGAAAGGAGTTTTTCTTGAAAGCGGAAGCCCTGAGGTATGAGTTAATTACCTTATTAACTAAAGTTGGTCATATTGTTTCTCGATCTTGTATTCGTTTCATCACATGACGATGCTATTCCATGCTATCATAGGAGTTCCAATTGCTTCCTAAACTCGCTAGAAACCAACCTTCAATCGACAAAGCCAAGCTTGAGAAAGCATCATCCGTTGAAGAGGCACTGGAAATCGCCAAAGCTTCCTTACAGGTTGAAGCTCAAGTTTAGTTCCTTTTCGTCTAATTTCCACATAGGCTCCTACACAACACATTTTCTTCTGTTATGGCAGCTCCTCTGACTGTTTGCTCACTGAGAATGGCCTGATACTGATTTCTGCACGCATCGTGAGAACACGATGCATCTTGTAATGTTGCCATTTTGAGGCTGTACATGATTGTTGAGACGAACAAGCTACATTCATTTTGATTAATAAAGAAAATTCCCAGCTGATTTGAAGTTTGAATCAGAGCAGCTATGGTGAATTTTGGATGTCTTGAGGTGGAAATTCTCTCTATATTTGCACCACAGAACTAATTATCGAATAACGTCGGACAGACAACTTCTCACAGTCGGCATCAGACAGTGTAGATCATGTTTTTTTCAGCATACTGTAAGTTCCATTACTGCAAAATTACGGATCTTTTTCATCTGGGCTGGATGTGAAAACTCTGAACGGATAAACTACAACGTGCTTCTTTGAGATTTGTCATAATTACCCAACACCGAACAGACAAAACTCTGCTCTATTTTTTTTTTTTTTTGGGCTTATCTTTGAATAAGAGAGTGTCAAACTTGGATTAGTTTTATTTTTTTGAACACAAAACTTGGATTAGTTTATTCAAATTCTTCTTCCAACAACAGCAATTCAACAATGTGACGTTTGGCTTAACGAAGTCTAGTTTAATTAGCGAAATTAAAGATTTATAATTATAAGGTTATGAGTTTAGTTCTTTTATGTGAAGGTATTATTCTACTTCAACAATAATTATTTTTCTGATAATTGATATGATGGTTATAATTGTTAATATTGAGTTTTATAATATAATTATAACCATTCGAATTAATATATATATATATATGGGATAATTACACTCTCCTCCCCTGTGGTTTGGTGTAATTACACATAAATTCCATATGATTTACTTCTGTCTAACAAATAGGTCCATTCGTTAGTTAAAATTCACCGAATTTCTTAATTAACAAAAGAATTGAATGAAAATAAATATTTACCCTCGATTGACTTATTAATGATTTAATGCAGGTCAAACGAATCTTTTAAACTAAATTACCTTTATAACGGTGAAGATATACCTCCTCTTATACATTAACGTGTGACGATATATAAGGATAGTTTGGTCATAAAAAGATTTGTTTGAACTACAATAAGCGAGTAATTAGTCAATCGATTACAAAATATCACCTTGAGTTCAATTTTTTGTTTTTTGTTAATATCAACAAATTTGGTGAATTTTGACTAATGAAGGGACCTATTTGTTAGACAAAAGCAAATCTTAGGGTACTAAATATAATTTTTCAATTCACAGGAAGTCTACGTGTAACTATACCAAACCTCAGGGAAGGAGAGTGTAACTATACTTATTTAGCTGGTGTTCCATTATGTCTAATTGTACTTTGAATGCTTGATTCTATATCATTAGACCAGGGTGTGAAATTGTTAAGTTCACAGTGTTGTGATGTGGATTTCATTAGGAATAATTACATTTACACTCTCTAATCTATGGTCTGTTTACATAAATTATTCATGTCTTTTGAATAATTATGCATATACCCACTAGAATATAAGCATTATTTACATAAATCACCCATATTTTTTTAGAAAATTACACTTATATCCCTAAAAAATATCGACATTATTACACAAACTACCCCTATTTTTTGGCTATCAAGGATGGTTCTGTAATTATACAAAATGCATGGTTGATTTGTATAAATAAACTATAGATAAGGGGGTGTAAATATAATTATCCCATTTATTATTGAATAAAGGTCCTCATTGATTGGTTGTAGACCCTTGACTTTTTTTATTTATATTTTTTTGTCCGTATACTTCAATGATCGTACAATTTCTATTGCTTTATCGTATATAATTGCTTGAGCATGGACATGTCTTACTTAAAAAGTTGCTTGAAATTGTTGGGAATTTAAGCAAATAAAAATACACACTAAAGAATTTTTTTTACGGGCAAAAAATTTGGTGTTATATAATATTTGCCATTAAGTTTTGTAATTTTTTTTTTTCAAATATACATAAATTTTCACTTTTTTTTATATATATTGAATCCCCTCCCCCCCAAATTATTTTTAACTGCTCCCAATAATGTGACCATCACTACAAGAAATTAAAAAATTACAACAAAAAAGATTAGTAATAATTTTAATATTTTTGCTAATTATATATATTTAGTGACAAGACAATAATTAATTTCAAATTTTTAATAGTGAAAATTATTTTGTAGAAATTGTAATTACCAAGAATTAACGATAAAATATTGTACATTAAATTGCTACTAGTAGTGACATACTGGTGACAATAATCATTTATTGTCACTATAGTTGTCTTACTAATTGTCTATGTCTATAGCGACAACTTTAAACACCATTCTTATCACTAATAATTATATAATGACAAGATCAAAATTATTGTCACTCAATATATACTTTCTGAGTATTTTAAAATTATTTTTTGATATCTTGTCACTGATATTAATTTTTTTTACAGTGAATATAATTTAATGTATAAGTATAACTTTTCGATCCCCTCAAATTTTTATTTCTGAATCCATCCCTAACTATTGTCTATGAAAAAGGCTGTCCTTTTCCTGCGTAGACTGGAATTACTAGAAAAAATATTACCATTGTCTATGATTTTATCGGCTATGGACTAAAGTCGTGTTAAATAATTATTATTAAGCACAGTTAAAAAATTCGATGAAAATACTTAACTTGTTCATAATGAAAATGATTTTTGTCATGATTATGACAAATATATTAGCTACACTCATAAAAACCACGACCAACAACAGTTGTGTGGCGTGATTATTGACTTTTTACAACAGCTATTTAATTTTTACCATGACAATTAGCTATTATTAAATATTATATTTCTTCTAATGAATGACATCCATACGTTATATTAGAGTTTGTGAACACACAGTTATGAAATTGAAGTTTTGGTCCTCAACTCTTTGCAGGTATCACTTTTGCTCCCGCAAATTATGAAAGCAGAAAATATAGCTCAATTTTCATTTTTAATCCCTCTTTTTATTCATACTAGTACAGGTGGTCTGCACACTCAAATGTGTGTGCAAAATTAGTTTAAGATTTAAAAAACAATTATTATTTTAAATATATATTAGTTAGATAAATAAAATATTAAAGAATATAAAAAAATTATGAGAAAATATTGAAGAAAAATGAGAGAAGAAAAAATGATGTGGAAATTGAGAGGAAAGAAAATGAAAAGTTGAGAGGAGAGAGAAAAATGAAAAACTGAGAAGAGAGAGAAAAATTAATAAAATATTAAAAATAATAAAAAAATTGACAGACCACAAAAATTGAAGACACCAATTAGCGTGACTACCCGGCACACTGGAGTGCAGCCAAGACTATCATGAAGTACCTGAAAAGGACTAAGGACATGTTCTTGATCTACGGTGGTGGAGAGTTGATACTGGAAGGCTATAGGGACGCTAGCTTCCAGTCGGATGAAGATGATGCCCAGTCTCAGTCTGGTGTATATTCAGACTAAATGGTGGTGTGGTTGCTTGGAAGAGTTCCAAGTAGGCTACCACGACGGACTCCACCATAGAGTCTTTCTAAATACATAGCGGCGTTGTAAGCTGCTAAGGAGACGGTTTGGTTGATGAGCAACACTAAGGGTTGGATGTAGTGCCTAGCATTGCTAAGCCTGTAGTTATCTTCTACAATAACAACGAGGCAATAACGCTAGCAAAGAAACCGAGATCACATCACGATCCAAGCATATTCTTAGACGCTACCATCTGCTTAGAGAGATGGTTAGCAGGAGTGACGTTCGGTTGGACCGAGTCAGCTCTACAGAAAACATAACAGATCCACTTGCAGAAAACATAGTACGGGAGTAGTCCTCAGACTTGAGGAACCATGGCAGTCACGTGCACAGGGCGGCTGTGTCTTGGATCTGGCGAGAGGTGATCATTATGTAAGATAATCATTATAAGCCTTGTCCAGTGCAGTCGGAATGTGTAGCGAGGACGGTGGGTTCCAAGAAGAGGATCCGTCCTCTGTCAGTATTTGACGGAGGTATCTCCTATGCACTCGGAGACACGTTCATGCTATTTAAAGTTGTGACCATAGTGGTTGGTCGAACAGGGAATGATTTCCTGTGTCGACACAATGAGGCATGCGTGCTCTCGGGTATTAAGCATAGATGCCTAGTCGAGGATGGGAGCCGATGCCCAATTCCATACCCTAGACTAAAGCCGGGAGACGGTAGATGAAAGGACCGTACCCTTACGGAATTGGCGCCTAAATATTCACGCCAACATTCACCTAGTCTCTAGTGCCATGGACCATTGCAAGACGGCCACCCATGGTAATGGGCCCTTGTGGGATACGGGCCCAAATCTAGCTGAGGGTGAACCTAAAGGTTCAAACACAAATTACCGAGAAGGTTTAGAGATTAACTTGGAGTCAATTTCGAAGGATGAATAAGTAATTGGATTACTTAAAGGATTGTCCATTGGATGGACGGGCCGATATTTGTATCGGGCCCTCGTTTAATCGATAAATGGAATTTATCGATTAAATATGGAAAGTTGAGATGTTGGATCTTTTGATTGGATTAAAAGATTAACGGGAATTATTTAAGTGGACATTAAATTAAATTGGATTTAATTTTGGGTTCGTCGTAATTGGATTACGGTAAAACCCGGTCTGTTAAATTTTGACTCGAGAGGAGAATTTATTCCTATTTTGGAATAAGAAGAAGTTGGACTTCTTCCCTAAATAAGCATGGCCAAAAATGCTACCTTGGAGGGAGCAAAATTCGGTCATGTTGGATGCAAGGTGGTAGTTGACTTGTTTCTTTTGTAGTTGACTTGTCTCTTTTGGTAAGAGACAAATCAACTCCAATCAAGCCCTTCCCTTTTGGTATGATTTGATCATACCTTAAAAGTTGGTAGGCTTGATTGAAGAATTAATTGTGATTGATTATGATGTATCTAGACATCCTAGGATGAACCTAGACACATTCCAATAATCACATTAATTATGTATATATATGAGTATATACTAACACCTTATGTATGAGATTCGTAATTCATCTTTTCTAAAAAAAGAAGAAAAAAATCGGCCACTTCTCTATCTCAAACTTTCGGCCCTCTCTCCCTATTCTTACTAGTGTTCTTCCATTGATCTTGGATTAAAAAAGAAGAACAAAGTAAGTTTAAGAAGAACACTAATCCATAGTGTTTGTCTTCTTAAACCGATTCCTTCTAAACCCATTTTCTTCTAGCAAGGAGAACGTGAGTTTCTTCCGGTGTGGTGTGGATCACCTTTGGAGAGTTCATGCATTTGAACTTGGTGAACATTCCGAAGAAGGAACAAAGCGAGTAGCCGTGCCTACGTGAAAATTACGAAGGTAACTATTTATTACGCTTTCATTGTTTTTCATTTCATCTATGCCCTATGATGATATGTGCTTTAATATTGATACATCCGACATCGAACGCCCGGTTGAGTATCCAAGGGTACACCCATTGGGATTACGTTTTAATATGCGATTTAATTCATGCAATTATTTCGCTTTCTCGATTCCGCTCGCGCTCCCAGACGGATCCGCTTTTCCTTCAGTATTTATAGACATTTATGCGCCAGAATCTGTTAGGGTCACGTGTTAGTAGGGCAGCCGTCGATAAGTGCCAAATCAATGGCTACTCAAGCGGGTTCTTGGGCCAGGTGGGTTGGATGCGATCCGACCCACTAAAAACTACGTCGATCTTCGGAGTGTTCGAATATTTTCTTATTTTTTTAGGGGCATTTTGATCTTTCTTATTTAATGCATTTTCCATATCATAATGTATATTAAATATTATAGTGGACGCAATATAATTTCCAATAGAAAATGCAATCTAACCAAATGAAAATATGACTATTCCACTAATGAATTGGCCCTTGGATTATTCAATGGTGACCGAGTCTAACGAGTAGGATTCTTTGTCCTATTCAACAAGTTGGTCTCCTCCACCCCCACCCCCCCCCCCCCCACACACACACACAGACACACACGCACAAGCCACAAAAATAAAAAAAAATTAAAAAATGAATTGATTAAGCAAGAATATAAGGTCAAGTCCACTCTCCTTGTCTAGCAAGCCATTTCCAGTCATCTTCTCTAACTCTTCTTCTCTCTCTATATATATCCTCTGTCCTAAACACACTCATCTCAACCTCAATTTCTCAGAATTTTCATTTCATTTCTCAATTCTTTTTTTAGTACTATAATCAAGAATTCTCAACTTAGCCCATATGACCAAGGTGAAAATTCCCTTCCCTTCTTTCTTTCTTTCTGATTTTTCTTTTTCGTGCATGTGTTCGATGATTCTCACGTCACTCACTGATCACAAAGTAATTACTTATATGTTTACGTTGGACGCATATATTCTACTCGTCGAAGTTACATAATAATTAATTACGGAGCATATGTTATATTAAATATATACTTTTTTTTTAAATTTTTTAAAAAAAAAAATAGAAGTGACTTGTGTTCTTGAATTCTAACATCTTGTGACACCCAAAACACGCTTTTTGGCTTTTTGGTTATGTTGAATCATTAACTGTAGTCGCAATTTCGTAGTTCTCTACTGTCCAATCCTTAAATCAGAATCTCCGACATTTCACTGATGAATCTCTTATTGTCTCCTGCAGAAAGTGGTACTGAAATTAGAAGTTCGTGATGAGAGAGAGAAACAGAAGGCCATGAAGGCTGTTTCTGGCCTTTCAGGTACTCAACTCTTCCTACACCTTTGATTTTTACTTTACTACCATTATTTTCTTAAATTTTTACATACATGGTAATAATTAAGGATGTTTATGGGTCCGGGTTATACACAAACTCAGACTCATCTATTGAAAAATGCGTAAATTACAATGAGTTTCCCTAAATCTTGTCATAATTACAAATACTCTCTCATTATTTAAAAAATTATGAATACCTCCATGAAATTAATGGTCTGTCTAACAAATACCCCTATAATGGATTGTCACGAGAGGTATTTGTTAAACGACCGCTAATTCTAATGGATTGTCACGAGGGGTATTTGTTAAACAACCGCTAATTCTAGGGAGATATTTATAATTTTTCAAATAATGAGGATATATATGTAATTATGACAAATCTAAAGAGAGCCTGTTGTAATTTACCCTTTAAAATATTTAAATTTATAAATGGGTCTCAAAACGGATTCTGGGTCTTAATTATTTGACCCGTAGCTCATCCCAAATAATTATTTCACATATTTTTAAATTTTATTACATATATCATGGATTGATTGCATTTTTATCCCTATATGAAAACATTATTAGGCACAAATTTCTTAAAAAAAAAAAAAAAAAGAACGCGACCCTTGAACTTTTAAAACTGCATGGGCATCATGGGATACAAGATCAGAAGATTAAATTATCTTTTATTTGGGACTGGTATTTTACATGGAGCTCTTATATTTAATCCCATATTTAATTGTTTCATCGGTCCGATCTATATTTGAACCCTAGGTTGCATCTATAAACATTTTAACGGGTCGAACTTCGAATTTTGATAAATCTAATTCAAATTCGACCAGTTGTCATCCCTCATTCCTACGGACCTAGGTTGCATCTATAAACATCTTAATGGGTCGAACTTCGAATTTTGATAAATCTACCCCAGACTCGACTAGTTGTCATCCCTCGTTCTTACAAAATTTGGATTTTTCAGGGGTAGAGTCTCTTGCAATGGACATGAAGGAGAAGAAACTGACAGTAGTTGGGAATGTAGATCCAGTTCAAGTTGTGGGCAAATTGAGGAAATCTTGGCACACGGACATAGTGACAGTAGGGCCAGCAAAGGAGGCAGAAAAGAAGCCTCAGGAACCTAAGAAAGATGATAGCAAGAAAGAATCAGATGACAAGAAGAAAGAGAGTGAACAGATTGCTGACCTCCTCAAACTTTACAAGAACTATTACAATCCTAATTACACACAGTACTACCATGTTTACAGTGCTGAGGAGAACCCTAATTCTTGTGTTATTGTATGATTTTTTTTTTAAAAATTTTGTTTGTGTGTGTGGAGTTGTAGAGGGGATACATACATAGTGAAGGGCTTAAATGCATTTTTTGTTCTATATTTTTTGCATTTTGGCATTTTAGTTCTTTATTTTTCTAGGTTAGCAAATAGGTCTTGTAACTTTTTAATTTTTCGCGATTTTGATCCTTCAATCACTGGAGTTTGCAAATGTTATCGAAATTTTTTTTCAATTTGGGATTGGTCAAATTATTGCCAGCATGGAACCAAATTTTCGTCCTATATCCTTTATATTTTGGTGTTTTAGTCATTTATCTTTCTAGTGTAACAAATAGGTCCTGTAACTTATAATTTTTCGCAATTTTGGTCCATTAAATTGATCAATGGGAACAAAAGTCCCAAATTAAAAAAAAAAATCCGGCAATATTTGCAAACTCCGGCAACTGAAGGACCAAAATCGTGAAAAATTAAAAAATTACAGGATCTATTTGCTATCCTAGAAAGATAAAGGACTAAAATGCCAAAATGCAAAAGATACCGGATAAAAATTATATTTAATCCCATTGTGAAGTTTTCCTTTTTTTTTGAGAAAAAAAAATAATTCATGATGGATTTTGAATATTTACAAGAACCCTTTGATGAATTGTTGTGCCTAAAAAAGGGTGGACTCCCTACAAAAGAAAAAAAAAAGTTAAATGTATTTCTGATCCCGTAAATTAGATTATTCAACGTTTTTGTGCTTTAAATTTCTAGATTAGCATTCCTCATCTTTTTAGTTTTCGCGATTTCAGTCTTTTTTCTTTTTGTCGAAGTTCACATCCACTGGCGAGAAGGGTGAATTCCAACGAAAAAAATGACCGAAATCGTGAAAATTAAAAAGATACATTACCAAAATGTTGTTTGAAAAAAATAAAGGACAAAAATGAATCAATAAGAACAGTAGATGTAATTTTAAAAAGGGTCACATGAAGATGAACATGCATTTTTTAGGCGATAGGGGTAAACTTCGGCGAAAAAAAAGGATTGAAACCGGGAAAGTTCAAAAAATACAGGACCAAAAATGACACCGTAGAAAGTTTAACGACGAAAAAGTCAAATAACTTAAGTTACGAGACAAAAAATGCATTAAGGCAAAAAAAAAAAAAAAATTGATTGTTTCCTACATACAAATTATTGTGGCTTAAATGTCATGACAAATTAATATTATCTATCATGGTTAAACAAAATCAATGTAAAAAGTTTAGTTTTGGGCCACGGCTAATTAATCAACATCTATCATGTGGTTTTACTTATGGTAAAAATATTAATTGTGACTAATGTTACGACCTTGTTTGTAGAAACAATGGTTAATATTCATTGTGCAACTATAATAAATTAATATTTATTATTATTTTGATTTTTCATCATAATAATTAATCATAACAATAAGTTGTAACTCTTCTAGTGAGTTGTGCATTACTGATTCATGGGAGATTTAATGGCAAATATTTGACTTGTAAGTAGAACTAATGGGAGATTTTAGTCAACTCAACTTTGCTCAAATGAGTTTAAATTAATTATTTGCCAAAAACATTAAACTTGCGATGTGATTGGCTTATATATTTTTAAAAAATAATAATTAATTGAAATAATAAATTGAGATCTCACAATTAATAAATTTGGTTTGTGTCCACTGGGATGAGTGTCCACTGCCAGAACAGTTTCTTATTTATTTGTTTCTTTTAAATATATATATATATATTTAATTTAATTACCCTTATATACCACTCTATATATATGTATGGAGAAATATAATAAATCATATTACATAGAAAAAGAAGGAACCATCAAAATTGTCAAATTTGTCATGAGTTGCTTTCTTATTTAAATTGGCACCTACTATACGTGTTTGTTTCAAAATCAAAGTCAAGTCCACCGCGCAGGAGCTGATTTTCAATATTTTGTAAACTTTTTGGACTATAGTATATTATTAAGTCCAATTGTCCGTTGTTAGTATTTAAGAATATGAAATGTATGCCATAGACTTTTAGAAACATATTAAGCATCAAAAGAGAGGATTTTAAGACTTTAAGAAACATAATAAGCATCAAAAGAGAGGATTCTAATTGTATATGTCAAAAAATCCACCAATCCTTTAGTTGTTAAGGTTGAGCGTCGGTACACTCATGGTATGAGTTCAAATTCTTGTCAAGATATTTGGTGGTCTAAAACGTATGTACGTCCTGACCCGTGTGTTTGGTCTTATATGGTTATGTCTTAGTTTTGCGATAGTAAATCAGCTATAGGGACCTTAGCTAGCACATAAGACTCGAACACAATTCTGTTTTGATCTTATATGGTTACGTCTTAGTTTTGAGATAGTAAATCAGATATAGGGATCTAAACTAGCACATACAATACAATGCAATCCCTTATGGCAAGTTTGTGAAGTGCTACCCTGCTTTTTTAGTTTTGTAACAAAAAAAAAATGGGTATATATCAAAAAGCCCTTTATATCATTTGCCTTGCTTTGTTTTTTTTTTTTTCTATTTTTTGGGATATTGTTTTAAATAATCCACTGAACTAAAAAACCAGGGGTTAGACTTGTGGCGCCAAAGATTTTTCTGGACCGTCAAAAGTCTCAAGATATTTGGGGTAAATTACAATGAGCACTTCTGAAATTTTGTATAATTATAAATAATTTATTGTTGTTTGAAAAATTATCAATACGGTCCTAATTTTAACTGCCTTCCAATAACTAATTCAATTCGTTGGTATTCAATAGATTTTCATCCATTTTTTGTGGTAATCTGATTAAAATGCTCTTGTACAATATAAATTATAATTTCATTTATTTTTTAAAAATATTAATTTTAAGTGGACAGTTTTCTTCTAATTTTTCAAATTTTTCTATCTACCTTGGTTCGATACTTTTTATAAATTTTCAATTTGTTTTAAAAAATATATATATATAGCAAGGGCAAAGTTATCAATTTTAGGCCTCCATCCAAAAATTACATAATTTCACATAATAAGAAGATTTGATAATTTCTCAAACAATAATAAAATATTCATAATTATGTTAAACTTTTGGAGAGCTCGTTAAAATTTACGCTAATATTAATTTTGCAAATAGTGTTTAGGCTTTTCAATGACCTCTATGGAGTTATAGCAATTCTAGTCTCAAATATAGGATATTTTGTGACGTTAGTCTCATACTTTTATAATAATCAATTTTAGTCTCGTAACTTAATGACAGTAAGCAAAGAGCCGCACCATTAAAACTCTGGGTGAATTACAATGACCTCTCCTGAGGTTTGGTATAACTACGGATACCCTCTCATTGTTTCAAAAATGACAAATACCCTCCTAGAGTTTGTAACAATCTAACAAATAACCCATTTCTATCCATTTTATGGGTGAACTTACCAAAATGCCCTTATGCAAATTGAATTATTTTTCAAATTTTTCAAAAAGAAAATTGACCAAAAATACGCAGGGAGAGATTTCTTACATTTTTTACATGGACAAGCAATAATATAATTTATCTCGGTTGATTTTTCTACAATTTAAAAAAAAAAAAATCAGGGGCAAATGGATCATTTCAGGTTCTTGATTAAAAAGTACAAACTTCAGGAGAGTCTTTGTAATTTTTGAAATAACAAGCAAGTATTTATAACTATGTCAAAGCTCAGATAAGGTCATTGTAATTCCCAAAAAATTCTAATGAAACGACAATGTAATGGGTACATGACCATTAAATCCAACTGGTTGATATTGGAAAGCACAAGATCAATATTGCACCACTGTTAACTTCCGGGATTAAAATTAGTTATTATGAAAAGTATGGAATTAAGTGGGATAAGTACACTTTTCGTCCTCAAACTTTACCACTTATTCATTTTTTGTCCTCCAACATAGATCCATTACAAAATTAGTCCTCAAATATCTATTTTTTTCACGCTTTTCGTCCTTGCCGTTAACCATCCGTCAAACTTAACGGAAGAGCCTCACGTGAGAGGCACGTGAGGCGGAAAAACCTGAAAATAAGCAACCAAAAGCCCTAATTTTACACTAGGGTTCATTTGCTACTTGAATTCTCCCCCAAAAAAATCCCCCTTTCAATCTCACCCAAATCCCTAACCCAAATCCTTTTTTCCTTCGATCAAATCCTCCATTTTGCTTAGTTTCCTTGTTAAAGTATCCCTTTTGAGCAAAACCCACAATTTTTGAACCATAAATTGCTGTTGAAGTTTGGATTGCGACGCGGTTGCTGTTGGAGCAAAATCGCGATTTGCTGAAATTTGTTAGTGGATGATGGCAAGGCGCAACAAGCACGTGTTGGATTTCACTCCGGATTATGGTAAGTCTTTGCTGATTTTGTTATATTATTTATGAATATTATTTCTAAATATTATTTCTGAAATTTGAGAATTCTTCGATTCTTGCCAATCTATTATGTTGTTTGTGTTGTTGGATTTTCTATTTCTGCTTATTTTGTTAGATTTTTAGATTATTTTATATTGGATTCTTGCTGAATTTGTGTTTTTTTTTTTTTTTCTGCTGCTGAGGGATATAATTTTGATGGATTTTCTGTTTTTGTTTCTTGTTGGATACAGTAAAATATAAAAATATTAAATGAACAATATAATTAGTTTTAATAGGGGATCCTAGTGTCAAACAGAGCAGGCACATTTCTCAAACATTTCATCATCCCACCATTTGAAAATCCACAATATCCGGACTTCTGAAATCAATTCATTAAAACCATCACCTTAGCTTCTAATAATACAAAAAAAAAGCATTTATTTACTGAATTAATCAATAAACCTTACACCATAATTTGAGCAAGTATGATATCTTCTACCCGGATTTTGAGGAGCCCACAACGTCATTAACGGAAGCTTAAAACCACAATAGCAAAATATAGTTGCTGCATTTTCGTGGGAATATGAGGTGTTGCTGCTTGTGCTCATTTTGGAGCTTTTCTTACCTTTTGAGATGAAAAAATGGTGTTAATGTGTATGAAAGTAGGTATAGTACCATGGAAAGGACATAAATAGGGAGGACCATCAATTTGGCGGGAAAAATATGTTATTTTCCCTCCATTCTCCGCCTCACGTGCCTCTCACGTGAGGCTCTTCCGTTAAGTTTGACGGATGGTTAACGGCAAGGACGAAAAGTGTGAAAAAAATGAATATTTGAGGACCAATTCTGTAATGGACCTATATTGGAGGATCAAAAGCGAATAAGTGGCAAAATTTGGGGTCGAAAACTATAATTATCCCGAATTAATTCTACAGAATAATTTGACTTTTTTTTCTGAATGATTATCTAATAAAGAACTTGTAATAAAATATTATAACTAATTATTTCAATTCTGAGCCAAAATTGGGAATGAAGAATGACAACATGTCACTTGCCGCCCCCTAGCCAAAACGGTCGGTAGTGACTTGCGGAGGACGTGCAGGCGGCAAGGGGATGCTGGCCAGCACGCAGGTGCACAAACGGCAAGTGAGCAGAGACTCTTACCGATTGGGGATTGCAATACTGTTCGTATGAGAAGTTCCTTGATGTGTGAGGATGCTATCCACGAAGTATGAAGTCGTTTCATGAACGTTTGGGCACAGAGATATAAGGGCGACTACCGGGTGCCTTCCTGTGCGCGAACAGGAGATTGATGTGCGAAGCAGAGTGCTTTATCTTTCGATATTTGTAAAACTGTTTCAATGGTGTGTTCTATGGGGTGCTGGGAACATTTCCACCAAGTTTCATAGTTAGACGGTTCCGATTTAGTAGGAAACGATGACGATGTTTGAAGCCTGCCAGTGCAGTGGCAAGAAGGCTGTTTTAGAATATTGCAAGGGCAATTCCCCAAAGGTGGATGATCGGATGCGACTGAAACTGTGGATTTATGATGTAGACGCCGTAGGCTACGCAACGGTTTAAGCGGAACGTGATTTGGATGTCGGACGAGGGAGATGGCAAAAAGGTGTGCTCCTCGGCCACTTTAATGTCTAATGCTGGAATAAGGGAAATTCTTTTTTAGCTTATTATAAGGGGGGAATGCAGTGGTGAACTCTAGCCAGCCTCCCCCGTGCAACAAGGCATTAAATGAACAACCCTTGGATGCATGTTGGGGCCTTCAAGGACCGGCTTTAGGCACCTCAAAGGGAGGGCTAAAGTCCCCGGACGGGCGGCGTGGGGCCAAGATGGCCCACGTTGGGCAAGGAATGCGGCAAAAGGTTCCGTGCTATGCGCAAGGTTGCCCCGCGGGCTGCGGGAAATCAGGGGCAAAACCTCTAGGCCGAATGAGCAATCGAGGCAAGCACTCCAAGACCTCGTGAGCTAACTCGTGACATGCGTTATTGGGTTCTAGCCATGCACGGGGGTCCGTTGGCTAAGATACGCGGTTGTGGGCGACGCCGCGCTGTGGGCAAATTATGAGGCCACACCGAAAGGCAAGAAGGCATGTTGGGCATGCCGGGCGAGATTGACGCGAGATGTTGGCATCCGGATTAGGCCACGGACTTGTGATGTTGTCCTACTCGCCCGAGACAGGCATGGTGAAGACATGTGCCAGGGATGTACCGAGTGAATGTTGAGCGTTATGGGCGTAAGAATGGCCCATAGTGCCGAGAAGAAGCAAGGATGCTCCGAGCCATTGCGAGATGTATCGAAAAGACCCGAGATTGTGGGCGAGATGCATGATGGCAAGCTAGCTAGTTGGGGCCAGACATGAAGACACGCAAGGCGTGGGGGCCGCGACCCTCAGCGAACATGGGCATTTCGGATAGGTGAGTGCCGGGCACAAGGTGCCGCACAGGGAGGCGTTCGAATGTCGCGCTGGTGAGCTGCGAGTGTCGAAGACACATGACGGAGAAACCGTTAGGACTCGAATGGATGAAGGCTGGTCGAAGGTTAAGTGCAACCTGAGAGGCATCACGGGCGAAAAAAAGATATTCCGTTGCGACAAAAGAGTCCGCCCGTGACACAACGTCAGGACTGAAGCAGGGAGTGAGGTCATTTGAGGTGGATGGCAACAATATTTAATATTTGTTTATTGCACTAATTTTGGATACATTAATGACTTCTTTTTTTTTAAATAATGAGTGATAACTATTAATTTGAATATACGATGTCTCTCAATTTATCAACACCAGCATTAAAACAATCAAATGAATAATTACAAACATCTTATAAATTAAACAACTTAATATATTTCGTAGTACTCGAACCCACAAGCTATTAATTGCGGGACCTCAACCTTATTACTCGGGTAAGGGATCATCGATAGATACATTAATGACTTGATTATGAGTTAATCAGACAAGAGCTTACCTAACCTCAACTTTAAGTTGCTTAATCCTAAACAGTTCCGCACGGATAAGATTTCTAGCAAGTGGCATTCCAAAGTAGGCTCTTTCATTATTGGATAAAATTTGTAATAAATTTTGGACTTTTTTTTTCTTTCTTTTCTTCTTTTAATTGAGTTTGAAAATATCGAATATTGTGATGATACTGTTGTTGAAAAAAGTGTAATAATCGTAATAAATATTTTAAAATAATTTAGATAGATAGTCACAAAGTTTTCAGCCACGTAGGCCTTACCTAAGAGGTAATATAGAAGGAAAAAAAAAACTCTTAATTTAAAAGTGGTTTTCCTGTTTTAAACTAAAATTTGAATGGTATATAAAGAAATATAATAAACAAAAAATAAGCATGACTGTTTCAAATTAAAATATAAATATAAATATTTAAAATATAGCATCTATATAATTATAACTTCTTTCAACCAAATTATAATATAAGTAAAATCCAATAACAATATTGTAATTATAGTCAATGATACTTGATTGATAAATATGACACTATGATTTTAAATTTCAAAAATTAACTGTATTAATTTTTAAATGAAATATTTACTTTTCGAGATATTAGAAACCATATTTTCTCTCTCTCTCTAAAAAAAAAGAAAACTCTAATTGTTTCCATGGCAGCTTCCACACAAATAAATTAATATGTATGAAAATATAATAACTATATATAAATATCCTACCGTCAAAAACTTCACACACATATAGTTTAATATCTATATTTGGGATAAATGCAATTTTAGTCCCTAAACAATGTCATTAAAGTAGTTTTGGTTCTCAAATTTTTTTAGGTTGCAATATTAGTCCTTAAATATTCATTTTTAAGCACTTTCGGTCCTTCCATTAGTTTGGCCGTTATACTTGACGGAAATTCATATATTTTTAAAAAAAAATATTATTTTACTCCTATTTTGTGCTATTTTTCAACTTTTAGTCTAATACACTTATTTTTTTCATTTTTTTTCAAATTTAAAGAGATAAAAAAACAAAAAATTATTGAATTTAAGCAACAAATTTGCTATATAATCTTCACAAAATTTATCAATAATCTATTTTGTGCATAATACAATACCTAAAATATGTGCAAAGCAAAAAACAACATAAATATTGAAAAATAAACATCATTGGGTTTTATACATGTACAACATAATTAATGCAAGGGTGTTTATTGGATATTCATAACATTCTTTTGACACCTACTAACCTAATTAATGCAATGATGTTTATTTTTTAATATTTATGTTGTTTTTTGCTTTGCTTATGTTTTAGGTGTTATATTGTACAAAAAAATAGATTATTGATAAATTTTGTGAAGATTATATAACAAATTTGTTGCTTAAATTCAATATTTTTTAGTTTTTTATCTCTTTAAGTTTGAAGAAAAATGAAAAAAAGAAGTGTATTAGACTAAAAGTTGAAAAATAGCACAAAATAGGAGTAAATAACATTTTTTTACCAAAAAAAAAAAAAAAAGAATTTTCGTCAAGTATAATGGCCAAACTAACGGAAGGACCAAAAGTGCTTAAAAATGAATGTTTGAGGACTAATATTGCAATTTTAAAAAGTTTGAGGACCAAAACTGCTTTAGTGACATTGTTTAGGGACCAAAATTACATTTATCCCTCTATATTTAAATATAAAAGTACCAAATTTAAAATTATAAAGAAACATATTACACAAGATTTATGATATGTATAGATTTTAAACAAGAATTTTGCACTTTTACTTTTATTCATTTATTTGTTAGATTTATTATTTTTATATTAATGTATTTAATATCAATGAATTTTCTTATTTGATTCAATTTTTTCAATTTGTTTTGTAGCATTACTAAAAAAATCTTCCCAATATACAAATGTTACAAAAAATTAAAGTTATTTACAATTATTACATTCATATAATAGCTAGCACAAAAAAAATTTCTAGCAATTTCAATTCAATTGTCAATAAAAGGTGGTAAAATTACACTTTTGGTCTCATAAGATTGGGGGGTCAACACTTTTGGTCCCGCGCTTCTTGAAATGACCAATTTAGTTCCAAAATTCTTGGGAATTTTTGACACTTTTGGTTCCGCGCTTTCTGAAATGATCAATTTAGTCCCAAAATTGGGAATTTTCGACACATTTGGTCCCATTAGACGATTTCTGTCGAAAATGTTAACGACAAACGTCTCGCCATTAGTGGGACCAAAAGTGTCGAAAATTTCCAATTTTGGGACTAAATTGGTCATTTCAGGAAGCACGGGACCAAAAGTGTTGACCCCTCAATCCTATGGGACCAAAAGTGTAATTTTGTCATAAAAGGTAATACAATTAATATCTAATATCATGATATTAATTAATTAAAATAACTTTAATAGTTAATATTAAAGGAAAAAATGCAAACAACCCCATATGATATTGCAAATGAGTAAATTATCCCCTTATAAAAAATAAAATAACAATTTACCTCCCTGTGTTTTTCAGAATGAACCAATTTACCTCTCCGTATTTTTTAAAAGGGAGCATTTTACCTCCCTAGACAGAGAGGTAAATTATTTTATTTTAAAGAATATAGGAAGATAAATTGTTATTTTTCCTTTATAGGAGTTAATTTGCTCATTTACAATATCACATGCAGATAAATTGCATTAAACCCTAATATTAAATATCAAACATCTTTGATTCGAAAACTATAGGTCCGTGCACGGGTCAATAACTAGTTTTGTAATGAGAAGTACAAGCACTTTTACTACGAACTTTACAATATCTCATACGACAATCACAAAATTTCACAGCATTAAAATCTTTTCACCTAGATTATTAAGATCAACACAAATTTCTATTTACAAACATCATATGAATTACCATCAAATTCTACTTACAAACATCAGATGAATTACTTACAAAAATTCAAGCATCAAAATCCCATAAATGAATCATCATCAAACAGTATTACATCTCTAAACAACAACTTCACTACTTCCCTAATCACACAAACATTTTAATTAAGGAAGAACCCTAGCTGCACCCTTATAGCAATGAGATCTTCCCTCTTATTTCTCCGACAACAAGGCAGCAAGAATTCAAACATTCAAGTCCTGGCTCGAACCATGGGCGACGACATCGGCGAATGATGAGGGGACATGATCTCATCCAACCTACGAAACGACAAGCTGATCTCAAGTTTGCTCCTCCTGCATTGTCTCCTTGAACCCGTCTCACCCACTTTCTTCTGAGCAACAAACTTATGTATCCTCCCCAACGCGACCCTCATCGTCTCGTCGTCCATATTCGCAAAGCAAACCCGAAACCACCCCGGCTCCGAACAATGGAACGATGCACCCGGAGACACGTTCAGCTTCACCTCGTTTATTATCACCCGCCACAGCTCCATCTCCGCCTCAAACGTCGCCTCCTTCAGCAGCCTCCTCAAGTCCATCCAGCAGTAGAGCCCGGCGTTGCTCTTCAAACTCCCGATCCCGACCTGGGCCAGCCCCCTCGACAAGAACCCCTGCCTCGTCCCTAATCTTTTCACGCTTTCCGACAAGAACCTGTCGACAAACACCTCGTCCGACAGCATCGACGCTATCAGGTGCTGTGTCTGCGTGGAAACCAGCCCGAAGCTCGACATTTTCCTAGCGCAGTTCACCACCGTGTCGTTGTACGAGTACACTACACCTACACGAAACCCGGGGAATCCCAGGTCCTTCGATAGACTATAAACGATGTGAATCATGTCACGTCTGCACTTTACGTTCTCTTGGGCTATTTCAGCAATGCTGATGAAATCCGGCTGGGAGAAGACGGTGGCGGAGTAGATTTCGTCGCAGATTAAGTGGATGTTTCTGTCGTTGGCGAAGGCTAGTGAGTCCGTTAAGGCCTCTCGGTCGAGCACTGTGCCTAATGGATTTGAAGGGTTGTTTAGAAGCAAGCCCTTCACTTTGATGTTCGCTTCTTGGGCTTTGTTGTAGGCTGATTCCAGGGCGTGGCGGGTGATCTTGAAGTCGTTCGTGCTCTCGCAGACGACGGGGAGGAGTCGTACCCCCGTTCGCCAGGTCAGGTCTCGGTCGTTCCTGCACAATAGCACGCATGCGTCTTCAGAAAAAAGTTGGATTTTCTATTTCAAATTTTATTGCATCTTCTTTTAATTTAACATATATATGTCACGTACAAAGATGACATTATCTATTTTATTCAGAGAAAGATTTCGTACGTGTTAAAGTGAAGTTGTGAATTATTAGATGATATCGGAATATATTATACTTTATATTATAATATTATTATTATTATACGTATCGAAGTTCGTTGAAATGGAATCATTCTCCACACGTACATGAGATGTGGTGATAGGGGTTTACTACAAAACGACTAAGAAGTAGTTATAATAATTGTCCCTACCGATGATGTAGTTTGGTATGGATGCTGATAATTAGTTCGAGTTTGTCTCTTGTCCATTAAAATTGTCTTAATTAAATTACCATACTATACTCCATTCCTATCAAGATTAAGAGAATTTTTTGGCTAAATTTATTTAAAAGATTTTATACGATTCATACATCTTATAAGATATTAGGTCTTATTTTAAGAATAAGTTCATGAGTGTTCGGATAAAATAAAATCATGTATGTTATAAGATATTAGTAATGGCAAATATATTTGTAATTACTTTGAAGGAATTTGATAAGATCTTAAAAATAAGTTGGTAACTCCTTTCTTTTTCTTTATAAGCTTCTAATGTCCTATTTTTTTACCTTGTAAGATCTTTTCTAGAAAAATTATCAAACATTCTGCAGTATCGGCTCGGGATTTTAAATCATTAATAGTTCAACAAATAAAATTTTTTATAACTTAAAATTTTGCCTTAAAAATATTAGTTATATATAAATTAGTAGCATCAAATCAGTATTTTAATCAGAACAATAGTTTTCAAACATGTATGTTTATTTTAGACCATGTTTGGAAAAATTAAAAACTTTTTTCCAGATATAGGAGAAGTGCAAGTGTCAACCGAATATAAAGAAAATTTTTACTTAAATTAGGTTTGATCGAACCAAATCAAACAAATAATAAATATGATACTCTTATCATATAATTTATCATTTTTCTTAAATTATACGTCAATCATACAATATATGTATTATACTTGAATTATACGCCAAACATAATAAAACGTCGAAGCGTAGAAATTATAGTTACCCTGGATAGTATGGAGTTGGCACCAAGAACGCATCACCCGGATCAGCCAAGCAGAAGGCCAATGTCTCCTGAGCTCCAGTCGCACCACCGCTCATAACTATCCGGTCCGGGTCGAACCGGACTCTGTTCCCTCTCACTCTCCCCATAAATCTTGCAACAGCCTGCAAAAATTCATGTTTTCACTAGATTTTAGCCTTTGGGTTCATCAAAAATAGGAAATTTAATTAGTTTGAAGTCAGTTCAAAGAAAATGATCAATCACGCGATATTAATATTAAGCTGTCTAAGTAGTACACACATTTCTGAATTCGGGCAAGCCATGATAGTCCTGATAAATCGCGATATCCTTAAAATCACCAGCTCCTTCCGCCGTGCAAATGGAGGCCTTCGGGTTGTTTCGGACCCATTCTTGGACTAAATCAAAAGCAAGCTGCAAGAACAACATGAACAACCGGAATTAGTTAAGACAGATGCATGGAAAAGATGTTGAGGTGCAGACCAGGTGAAACTGGTCTGCCAGGCCTGTCCTGACTCGTGATGGTGATCGGAGAAATCTACCTGGTTTTCCGCCAGGCCCATCTGGATAACTCCATTAGGGTTTTTGGTTGGGTGATAAGGATCAGCGTCGTACGCCTTCCAACCGTCGAAGTAAGGCGAGTTCTCACCGTGTCCGTCGTTGGTTGCGATCTTGGACAAGATATTCTCTTCGGTTCTTACCATGTGATCCATTATGTTCGTGGGTTGGAGAAAATCGTAACAAATGGGACAAAAAATGTGAGAATCAGAAACAATGAAGCAATGAGATGAGTTGAAAACTGTCGGAGGATCTTGTCTGAGTACTATGTTGTTGTTGTTGAAGTGAAAGATGGGCTTATTTATATATACACATACGTATGATTGCAAGTGGAAGACAGCTACTATTTATGAAGCTTCATGTGAAGGATGCTGCTGCTTCCAAATCACCGTCCAAGTGAACGCTTAATTTTTTTTATCACATCTTGATATCAAATTTAGGGAAATTTTAATTCAGATTTTTGGTTTTGTTGGACTTGATCTAATTATATGATAAGAGTAATACAATTAACATGTGATTAGTGTACAGTTCAAGAAAAGTGGCAAATCACATTACAAGTGTATCACACTTACTTTGTGATTGATTTGGTTCAACCAAACTTGGTCTGGGTAAAAAATTTCTTATGTGTGATTTTTATGTATCTCTTGTGAAAATTAAAAAGATTTGATTTAATTAATTTTAATTTAAAAGTAAAATACACGTCATACACATATCAAGATACCATCATTGTATAGGTTAAATGCATTTTTGGTCCTGTAATTTAGTTTATTTAGCGTTTTGGTCCTGTAATTTAGTTTATTTAGCGTTTTGGTCCTTTAATTTTCTATGGTAGTGTTATTGTTCTATTTTTTTTTTTTAATTTTCATGATTTCAGTCTTTTTTTTGCCCGAGTTCGCCCAAAAACGCATGTGTATCTCACGTGACCTTTTTAAAATTGGTGCTACTATTCTTATTGGCTTCGTTTTGTTCTTTAATTTCTAGGATTACATTTTGATCTTGCATCTTTTTAATTTTTGCGATTTCAATAATTTAATTTCTTCGTTGGGGTTCACCCTTCTCGCCTTTGAGATGAACTCCGGCAAAAAAATAATTAAAATTGCGAAAATTAAAATATTATTGGACCAAAATACTACTCTAAAAAGTCAAAGGACGAAAATACCAATTAACCTAAATTATGGGACCGAAAATATATTTAAACCTCATTGTATAACACCGAAATGGGATGAAGATCCTTGGGTGTAACGAAAATCGAATTGAATTCCTATTAATATAACTCCTGTTGTATTTTATATTTTATTTCATATATACACATTACATATAAAAAGATTATGTCATTAATTTTATTTATAAAAAAAATTTATATACATGACATATAAAATAAAATATAAGATCCAACAAAAAATTACAATAGAAAATCCCATCCTTAGTGAAACCGGGATCCTAAAAATGAAGTTGTATTTGAAAAACATTTTGAACGTGGGTAGGCGGCTACGTATTGAAGTCCTAAACCTTATTTTGATCATACATTTCCTATGGTAATAGAAGGCAAAACGTGAATCACTTTCTGGTCTTCTCTTTCAAAACCATGTGAGGAATGCCACCAAGAAACACAAAGGAATCATATTTTCACTTGACGAGGAATAAATCGGGAGCTTAAAATCTAAACACACGTCACACAGAGTGCAAATTAAAAAAGTTTCTTCTTTCAAGGAAAATTTTTGTCCGAATCAAGTTTGGCCGAACCAAACCAATTATAGAGCAAATGTATCACACTTGCCATGTGATTGGTCACTTTCCCTTAACTGTACACCAATCACACGACAAACGTATTGCACTTGCCATATAATTGGTTTAGGTTTGACCGAACCAGGTCCGTACTAGAATTTCCCCTTCTTTCAATTGTCAAAAAATTCCCTTTATAATGATACAAATGGGGTATTTATGCTATTTTAGGTAATTAATGTTGGGAGTGTAAACTCGTTTTTACCCCTCACCAAACGCTAACATGTCGGCGTAATTGACTAATTGGGGATAATCTAGTAATTACAAAATAACTAAAAAATATATGATCTTGATCTCTTGATACTTTTTGGAAATAACATTTTTGTCCCTGGTCAAATTCTTCCTCCATCAACACTTAAATCACATCTCTATTGTTTTATTTAATTTAATAAAAAATTAAATTTGAACTTTTATTATGATATATTATTATTCATATATATATATATATATATATATGTAAGGAAAAATTACATCGACACTCTCTAAAGTTATGTCGAAACACACAAACACTCTCTGCATTTTGCAATATCAGATATACGTTCTAAGGATTGTTAAGTGTAATATATTTTAAATGGTGTTTATGTAAGCTTGACTCTGAATAAGGGATGTAGTTGTAATACAACTACAATATCAAAAAGTGCATTTGTAAAATTGCAAAATATATGGGTGTTTGTGTATTTGACCTAACTTTAAGGAGTGTCAATGTAGTTTACCTCATATATAAAGACACGAATCAAGTGGTTATTGAAATATCATGTTTATTTAACCAATATTTATTATATGGTATTAGTTTTAATCGAAAAAATATACCGTTACTACGATTATCGGAAGAAATTGGTAAGATTGGACTTTTTTTTTTTTGAAATACAATGATATTATTAAAACAATCACAATATTTTTTAAATCTACCAACAACAACTGCAAAGCAAACCAAAAAATAATATACACGTGAAAGTAGACTTCACACCTATATTGTAGGTTTCCAACCCACGACCTCTTGGTCGTGAGACCTCAACCCCACACCACTCAAACAAAGGATCGTTGATAGATTTGACTATTCTTATTTCCTAAAAAACTAGAAAAGTTAACTGTATTATTGGGAATATTATTAATTTAAGAGATTCGAAATTCTTTTTTTTTTAAGTGAAAGCGATGAATATTATTAATTGAATTTAATCGATTACAATCAGCCATGTCAACTATCAATATCTAACAGAGGTAATTACAATAATCATACATTGATCAACAATATTACATAAATTAAATCTCAACAACTCTTACTATTACAGTATACAAACAATCCTACTATACAATAGACTATCATCCCACGTATTGGTGGAGTTCGAACCCATGATCTCTATGGTCATGGAACCTCAACCTTAATCACTAAGCCAAAAAATTATTGGTAGGAGATTCGAAATTCTAAGTTTTAGGACAATCACAATCTATTAATACGGAGTCGGACATTAGGTTGATTGCTGCAAAGTAATTAAATGAATTTGTGGTACCTCCTAAATTTACGTGTAATTATATATATACACGTGAAATGTTGGGACTAACATGGTGTAGCAATCATTGAACCGATAGTTCATTAGAAATTAACCATTTATGTGGTTCGAAAAATAACCAATTTAGGATGCAGTTATCAAGATTTCTTGTTCGTTCAGATTGTCCTAATTTGTGAAACATTAATTGACCATCCAAACTTTACCAAATGTCTAGATATTTTATCTTATTTCTGTGGATTTAATTTATAATTTACTATATTTATTGGCACATTGATTAATTAAGCATAAATTAAATTATTCATTTACATTTATATTCACTACAAAAAAAATTAATTATTCCCTACACTTTAATCACTATAACTTAAAAATCAAAGTAAATTAATATTATTTACCATGATTAAACAAAATAGATACAAAAATTAAAATTGTGACCACGATTAATCAATATTTGTCATGATTTTATCTAGTCAAAATATTTGGCATAATTTTTAATTGTAGCTAATATTTCGGCGTCGCTCACAGAAACAATGAATAATAGCCATTGCGCAGCTATAGTTAATTAGTATTCGTCAGGGTTTTTACTTTTAACATTAATCATAACGAAAAAGCCATATTTCTTCTAGTGGTAACTATAAAAAAAAATGAATTATTCTCTATTTTGTAAATGATCACGACTTAAAAATAATGGATATCAATATTATTATCCACAACAAGCAAACAAAACTAAGTTTAGACCATGGTTAATTAACATTAATTATGATTTTAGTTATCGTCAAAATATTTACGGTAAATTACAGTGACACCTCTTGAGGTTAGACCAAAATACACAAACACCCCCTATTTTTTGCAAAGTTATAGCTACACTCCCCGAGGTTATAATTGTATTACAGCTACACCCCTTATTCAAATGCAAAGCTTACACTAATATCCCCTAAGATATTACACTAACACCCATCAGGGGTATAGCTATAATTATGCAAAAGACAAGGAATGTTTGTGTAATTGAACTTAACCTCAGTCGGTGTCAATGTAATTTACCCAAATACTTATTATGATCTAGCTGTGACTAATACTTTCTTCCCTCCTTACAAAAACAGCGGTAATAAATAGTTTTTTTTTTTACTTTTAATTATAATAATTATCTATGAAAAAAAAAAAGTCGAAATTTGGCTGCATATTGTTTGGTGGTAACAAGTCGATCGTGTTTGAAATTGAGATCAAAATCATGGAACCCTAAACGACAAGAATTTACGACATAATACACGCATGTAAGCAACCATAATTGATTCGAGCTGTACGACATTAATTGAATTATTTAATTATCTAAAAAAAACATTATTGTAATAAAGTTAATTGTACTTAGAATAAAATTTTAGGTAGCAATGAGTTTTAAAATTGAAATTATTGTGTCGGTCGTATGCTTAAAATTCCAGAGGTCTACCAAACCACCAACATGCAAGTCCATATGTTTCATCCATACTTTAAATGTCTACCTAATTATGATTCGTGTCTTCACTCTTTTTGTTTTTTTCTTGTAGTAAAAATCAGTTACGTCATTTTTGTATCATAAATAATTATAAACTAGTATTTAAAAATTAACTAATAATAATCAACTATAATTACTGTGAAAGTGCTGACAAAAAGAATTATATATTAATCGAATTTCAAAGTTTCATTAATTTTAGATAAAATTATATTTTTAGTCATGTAACTATAGGTCGTTAGTATTTTCAGTCCTGTAACTTACTCTGTTTACACATTTAATCCTTTTTTTGACGAATTTGGTCATGAACATTTCATATTTGGTCTTTTTTTCGCAAATTTACGCATGTGTTGACAATTTTGATCATATTCTCACTCGAGTAGATCTCATTTGTGGTCTTGTAATTATATGTTACCAGGACTAAATTTGTTAACACAGGACTAAATTTATCAAAAAAAGGACCAAAACTAATATGTGTTGGACCAAATTTATCAAAAAAAGGACTAAATATGTAAACGAAGTAAGTTATAGGACCAAAAATGCTAATGACCTAAAGTTACATAACTAAAAATGTTATTTTGCCTTAATTTTAACACATTTCAACCAGAGTTTCACATATTTCGTCCTGAGTTAACAAATTTGATTTTTCGTAAGTTTTTTCAGCCAACAAAAAAAAAAAAGGTCATTACCACGTGTATTGATAGATCCCACGTGTTTTGACATGCCATTGCTACGTCTTTTTTTGATAATACATTTTTGCCTAAAAATTTACAAATGACTAAGTTTGATCTTCCAAGACCAAATTTATCAATCCATGACCAAACGTGTGAGGGCCAAAACAAAAAATGTGTGACTTTGAACCAAATATGTGACGGCCGAAATCAAATGTGTCAAAATTATAACTAAATATGTAAGAGGGGTACAAATTATAGAACTTAGTTTATAATTATTGATAGGATGTGTTTTATTACTCATATGCACGTTTAGTTCGAGTGTTTTAGAAGATTTGCATTGCATAAATAATTGAATTATGCATCTTTTGAATGAATGAATGATGTTTACACATTTTGAAGAAAATAACGTCAAAATTAAAATCCCAAATAAAGTTGGAAAGTGATTAAGGGAAGAAAAGACAAAACAGAATTGTGCACCAGTTAAGGCATGATCAATTATTAAAGATGGGAAATTAAATATGCCGTACCTGTATATTATAGAACGCCTTTCCCCCTCCCTAGTCGGCATCGCCTTCCTCCCCCTACCCCCCATTTGTGCCTTCCCTCTCCCCTCACCGTCGCTTGCGCCTTCCCTCTCGCCCTCTCCGTCGCGTCGTCCCCTTCCCTCCATGCATTTCCTACCCCTCCCTTCCATCGTCGTCACCCCCCTCGCCCACTTCTAGATCAGTGGCTCGGTCATCTTCCCCCGCTTTCGATGCCTCTAAATTTTTAATATTGTTTATATATGCATAATTTATTTATTATAAAAATTTATTTTTATATTTTATAAATTTATTTTATAATTTGTATATATCTGAGTCATTGATCTAATTCAAATAAATATAAGCCATTGATTTTATACATCATATTAACCGTTGATCTAAATAAGAAAAAATGTAGGTCATTGATTTGCATATTAAATCTCAAATGTTGATATATATAAAATAAGATCTAAATGTTCACATTTAGAGACATAAAAGTTATTTTATATAAAATTTAAGCAAAATCGCACATTGGACACATGATACACACTCCATGATATAAAAGGATATATTGCTCATTTTTAAAAACTCAAAGAGGTAAATCGAGGGGGAAAAAAAAAAGAAAAGAAAAACTTTATACGGGACTGTTTTGCAATTTCTGAATAACACAGGAGAGTAGATTGGACTTTGCCCTTTAATATTCTTTGACTTATGAAGCCTTACTCAAATGCATGCTTTCACATAATTTCTTTTTCAGTTATTCATGAAAGGGAAACAAAAATAATATTGAGGACAATAAAGATATTTCACTTTTAAAGAAATCAAAGAGAGTCCCAAAATAGGAGGATGCAATACAAGAGACTAAGCTCGACGATGCTGCTCAAATGAATTTGTACTCATATAAATTATCAGCCGTAATCATTATGTAAAATTCAATAATTTATAATTTATATGAGTATAAATTCACACGTACGATATTAAATTATAAGGTGAAATGAAGGGTGTCGACATTGTCGGATCAAAAGCCCTAATGATAAAAGCAAAATGTGGTTGGTTGTGAAGCAATAAGGATTTGGTCTCGCATAAGTCAAAAATGTGTATTATTTTTGGAGATATGCTTAATTACACTTTAGGATTTGTTATTCATAAAACTCAATAATTTACCTTTAAGCTGCTGCTAAAAGTGCCCATATCAGCAACTATTGTCGGCACTTTAAATATTTTCTTGTTCACTTTTTCTTTGTTTTTTTATACGTGTCATTTTATTCTTCTACTAGCAATGATATATTCGATTTGTGTGTAAAAATATTTAAAAAGTTATAAGTCAATTTATTTTTATTTTTTTTGGATGAGTTGTTTATCGGTCGTGGAATAGTGACTTAAAACATAAAATATGTCAAAAGCAGATGTGTCTGTAAATTTGAGGGTTATTTTAATAAATTCATTAAAATTATTATCATGATCAAATCTATATTCTATATAAATATGTGAATATTCAAATTGTTTGTTCTCCATTGTGAAAAGACAAATATACCCTCATTTAAATATTATTAATTATTATATTACAGATTTTGGAATTTTTAACAATTTAGAATTCTAAATATTCTAAACCTACTCCATATAAATTTAGGATAAAAAACTTAAATCGTGAATCATGTATGAATTCAATTACACATAATTTTAGTAACTTCCTTCTAATCATGAATTATGAATGAGCCTAATTACACAGACCTGTCACGCATTAAATTCTAATAACAGTCACAGAAAATTATATTATAAACTTAGTTATAGAAAAAATATAATTTTATAAGAAAAATGTTTAAGAGTTTTAATTGCTCTAAACTACTTAGAGAATGAATAACATATTCAACTAAAAAAAATTAATATGCCAAATAATATTTCAACACAATTACTTTCCTAGAAGAAATCTTAATTATATTAAGAAATCTTAATTATATTAAGAAAGTTTTAAAAAATTTTAATTGACACAATAAAATTTAAAATGAAATACACATGAATAATATATAAAATACTAATCTAAACTTATATATATATAAAATAACGAATAAATATCAAAATTTAATTATAATTTAAAATCGATATATATATATGGATATGATATTATTAAATTGAAATTGCTTGTGAAAATTCAACTATTGAGTGAATCTCTCAGTACTTGATTTTTTTAGTATTAGATAATCATGAATGCTTCACTTTTACATCTGTTGTTTTTTATATTAATTAATAGAATAAAAGTATTATAAAAATAAATGTGACATAAAAAATTAAGTTGTATGATAATATATATATATATATATATTATTGAATAAGAAATAGATTATATTAATCGATGCATATGAAAATAAGATTAAGAAGTTAAACTAAAAAACTATATAACTGAAAATTGCAATATAAAGACAAAAAATAAAATATTATACAATAATATTTCAAAAATTAGAAGGTAATAAAGCATGTAAATAATACTTTGACAATATTTAAAGTTGATACTGAAGGATAATTAACATTAGGATCTTATAATACAAAATATTGGTAATATCGCCCAATTAAATTATATTTTTATAATAATAGTCAATAAATAATTAGTTTGTAATTATTTAGTGTCAATAAATTAAAAATTAACGACATTCAAAATATAGTAAAAGAAAACATATTACATACACAGACATAATATAGCAAAATCAACCAATAGAAAAAAGACCCAATAGAACCTACGAATAAAAATTGATCAATATTTTTATTAAAATGGGATTTCTTTAAAATGAAATAACAAATAAGTATCAAAATTTAATTACAAATAAACATTATCAATCTGATTAAGTTTGAAGTGCTATTGAAAATTTGAAAAAGAGTTAACGCATTGATCTTATTTCAATATTAATAGGCTAAAAACACCCTGCCCCCCTCCCCCTGCACCCCCAAGACATTGACATTGAAAAAGAGTATAAATAGTGATATATTAAATAATTTAATTTAAAATCTTATCTTATTGAGTAGTAAATTAACTAACATAATTGTGGGTCCTAACGAGACATATATAACTATTTTTATGCTTTAAAAGGTGCATAAAGTTGTAACATTTGGTCCCCTTGTATTATTATACACTTAACGCTCACATGACAATTTTTTTTTTTTTTTTGAATATCCAGAGGGAAAGGTGTTATGAAACCAAAATTGCTACTCTTAATATTTATGGGACCGAAAGTGAAAATTCCAAAATCAATGGACTAAATTAAAATGGAAAGGACCTAAGTTGCGGACTGAAAAATGCTATTTTCCTTTATGATAATAAGAAAAGTCAAATGGTGAGTAAACATTAACACAATACCAATTAAAAGTATAAAATTTTGAAATAATTATATACTAACACATTAGTACAATTATATTTTCATAGTAGAAAAATTAATAAATTTTGAGAATAAATTTAGTACAATAAAATAATAAATAAAAATTGATTTAATTATGTTGACATTAGAAAAAAATGATAAATAAATAAGCCAATGAGATTAATATATTTTTCCAATAATAAATTTATAAAATTAAGTTAAAAGTTTAAAAAGCATGAGTATTAAAGAGAATAAAAATTGATATATGAATAGAATATTATTAAATTAAATTGCTTATGAAAGTTCAACTATTGAGTGAATCTCTTACCACTTGATTTTTTTAGTATTAGATAATCCTAAGTATTTTACTTTTACATCTATTATTTCTTTTATAAAGGTGAAAAATAAAACTTTATACAATAATATTTTAAAATTTAGAAGCTAATAGAGCATGTAAATAATGCTTTGACAATATAAAAAAGTTGATACTGAAATATGATCTTACAATACAAATATTGATACTATGTTCAACTTGATTATAATTTTATAACAATAGTCAATAAATAATTAATTTGTAATAGTGTCAATAAATAAAAAATAAATAACATTCAAATATGGTAGTAAAATAAAGCATACAACACACACATACAAAATGTAACAAAAATAAAATAAAATTAAACAACAGAAATAGGCATAATAAAACCTACAAATAAAATTGATAAATTTATTTTATCAAATTGGAATTTCTTTTTTCCTAGATAAGGAGCTTTGTTTAATTATTTTATATTTTCATATTGATTGGTTTGATACATAATAATGAAATAATCATTTGTGAATATACGAAATACAAAATTTAAATTATGGAGAATATCTCTTTATTCAATAGTACCAATTAAATTTAGAAAGTGAATTACAAATAATAGAATTGAATAGTTTTCTTATCAATTTAAATAATTATTATCAGTTGTTTGAAAATATAATTGCATAATACTAATGTTTCAATGAAAAAAATAAGAATAATATCATGAACTTAACATAAATGATATATTTACTCTAAAAATATATTTGTACACGTGCATCGCACGTCATACTTTCTAGGATATACATCAAAAATAGTTCATTATAAAAATTGAATGAAAACCTAACAAAATGAGCTCATTATTAGATAAACGTTAAAATTAAAGGATATTTATAATTTTTCGGTCTAGACAATAAATCCAATGCAATCATTAACTCAAAACCTCGACAATCTTAAGGACAGTTTTTATAATGGATCTAGGTCCTCAACTCGACTCTTGGACAACAATTCATCAACCCAAAACAAAATTACTAAATAATGAAATTAGACAAAGATGTCTGAGACCTAGAGAAAGTAATGGACCGCTAATTATTAATATT
Organism: Sesamum alatum; assembly: GCA_034509735.1. Taxonomy (NCBI): domain Eukaryota; kingdom Viridiplantae; phylum Streptophyta; class Magnoliopsida; order Lamiales; family Pedaliaceae; genus Sesamum; species Sesamum alatum. The sequence goes on along the minus strand of JACGWO010000007.1, from coordinate 4,181,524 downwards.
CTTACTCCAAAATATCATCTTCAATCTAATAATGTTATTCTACACATTTCATTTTTAGGGTAGGGATTTAACCTGCGAAGAGCGACTTTAGAACAGCAACCAAGAGGTCGTGGGTTCGAGTATTATGTATGTAGGGAGTTATTTAGTTTATAGGATGATTATATTATTCATTTGATTGATGTTGGTAGATGTAGATTTGTTATTATACTGTGCACTGAATATGGTAATAGTGATTGGTCGCTTTGAAAACATTGTTGTACTTTCAAATTAATAGTTCATCACTCATTATTAAAAAAAAAAAAAAAAAGAACAGCAATTATAATATTTTTTTGAAAAAAACAAACAAAGAATAGCAATTACTAAAAAAAATTAATAGCCACTAATAATTTACAATTAGTGAGATTTTTGTTTGATGGTTGAATGCCTAAGCTTCTAAAAACATATATGAGATCATATATTCGAGTTTCATCATATATCTAGATATTTGCCTCATTTATGTAAATTTGTTGTGGTTTGTTATTTCATTAGTATTAATCGTTATTTGAATATCGAGGGAGAATTATGATTTTGGTTCTCATATTTGATCACTTATTCACTTTTGATTCTCGTATTATCGCTCTTGACAATTTTAATCCTCAAACTAATCATATTTTAACAGTTTTAGTCCCTGCCTTTAGTTGTGTCGTTAAAACAGACGGAAATCAGATATAGAGGGAAAAAAAATTCCCTTATATTACTTTCCACCATTTGTGTTCAATTTAGAAGCTTTAGTTGAGAAAGAATTGAGGGACAAAAATGAATTCAAGTTATAACAACAACTTTTCTTCTCATCCTCAAAACTAATCATAAATGCAATTTAAACGAATCACTCATGTCGTTTGGATAGTTACACATACACCCATCGAGAATATCAACATCATTTACACAAATCATTCCTATTTTTTGAAAAATTATGCATACACACCCTAAAAACGTCAACATCATTACACAAACTACTGTTATTTTTTGGTTATCAATAGTGATTTATGTATATATATATATAGGGTAAAAATGAGTTATGTGAACAGATCATAAAGTAATGTAGTATAAATGTAATTGTCCAAAATTTAAATAGGTACAACTCAATTTCGACCAAATTTTTCAACAAAAAAAAAAAAAAAAAATGCATGTTCATAATTAGGTAGATAGACAGACAGACAAGGAAGCCTAGCTTAGTTGTTAAAGTTAAGGCCCCATGATTCTAAAGATCATGAGTCCAAACCCCTGCATGAGTTGATGTTATTTCTACTATATAGTAGGTATGATTTGCTACTGTAATAGGTAGGTGTTAATTCATGTGATATTATTGATTTAATTGTTTGTAATTGTCTTTGTTCGATACTGATAGCCGACAAGATTAAATGTAATCACTAGACTATCGATTAATAAAATTCATGAATTCTAATTAAAAAAAAAAAAGAAAGAAAAATTAGGCAGACACGGTCTGCTGTGCAGATTGAAGAAGAGAACAAAGAAGAGATGCTTGCTGGCATCCATATCCATTATTTACACCAAGGTTTATGACTTTCCAACCGAAAAGTCAACTAACAGGATTTGCAAAGATTGAAAATAAATATTTATTATTATTAATTAAAAAATTATTTTATTTTACAATTTTTATTTTTGAATTACTGAAATTAAATTGATTTAAATCAAAAGTTTAACAGTTTCTATCAATTTCTACAAATTATTGGTAAAATTTTAAATTTTAAATTGTTTTTATAAATATTCAAACTCAGACTTTTTTTCATTTCCAATTTTTCTATTTGAAAAAAAAAAAATATTTACTATTGTTTGATTTATAAATTTTTCTATAACTTATTTCCACCACAAAATCTGAAGCTATAGCAAACACACCTCTAATATTACCAAAAAAATCATTGACGAGCAACCCCCACAAAGATTTCAATTTATTTAGATTAAATTATTTTCTATCCCATCTTAATATTTTATAGGGTTAATTACACTCACCTTCCATACTATTATGGGAATATACAAATTCTCCCTTCTTATTTTGAAAATTACAAATTGCCCCCTTTAGCTAACAAGTGTTAATTAAAAGGTTAATAATAGATGCTTAAATGACCATTTTACCCTCATTTATAAAACTAAAATTAATTCAATAAAATTAATAGTAGAAGTATTTTTTATTTTCTTTATTTGAAATAAAAAGAAGGAAAAGTGTTTTTTTTTTCCGAATAATTTGAAAATATACTCATGTCTTCATTTTTCCAGGAATTGTAACGTATAGAACTTTAAAAATTAAAATACACTAAAATTGACTTGTTTAAATTTATATTCGACATGGTAGAATTAGCTAAACTAATGAAATTTGCTTTAATATTTTTAACATTTAAATAATATAAATATTTTATTACTTGCTATAAAATAATATAATTTCAACAAAATTTGCAAGCTTTGATGATTATTAGGAATATAAATTAATGTCACAACCTACATATACACAATATCTTATTAAAAAAATATTATTAAACAATATATTAAAAATTACGAGTATACACCCTTACCCTTATTAACTTTAAAAACGCTTAGTGGTATTTAAGTCATAGAAAATAGAGCTATTCAAGTTGAAGGTATTATAGGAAGTTCTGATCAACTTTTATTACATCGACAAAATTCATTAAGTTGACTAACATAAGGGAAAGTCACTGTAATTAACCCTCCAAACATATCCTTAAAAACCCCAAAATGCCCCTATTGACTTGGCCCAACATGCATTTTAAACAGAAAAAAAGCGCATTTCAGAGAGGACGTTTTCTTTAGCCCAAATTTCAGCAGATTTACATTAATCCAGAAATGAGGAAAAGATCAGTAATGCTCCAAACACGCCATGAATCACTTCCTCACAAGAAGAACAACTGTGTGTGCTGCAATACTCCTGTTCTCGCCCAGACTGTCAACCTTCTCATGAGTTTTGGCCTTGAGGTTCACGACGGCCGGATCCGCGCCAAGCAGCTCGCATAAGTTGGCCCTGATGGCCTCCTTGTGCGGGCTCAACTTCGGTCTCTGGAGAATCAGGGTCGAGTCCAAATTCCCAAGCTCGTAACCGGCCTCATGCATCAGCCGAACCTAACATGTACCAACATCACCAGAATAGAACACAATGCATCACAATAGGATAATTACACAGACACCTCCTGAGATTAAGGTTTATTACAGAAACCTCGAATTGACAGAGAATTTGTACTAGTTTCTGCATACTGAATTGATTGAGTTCTTGATATATGTTAAAAATGAATGGTATATGACCATCTGTGAAAAGACGGCCGGTCTACAAAAAGATGGCCGTTGTTACCAAGGAGCTGCTTGAGGGATTTCACATAATGTAAGGAAAGTATATCATAAATTGGACTAGCAACCAGCGATACTCACTCTTGATCAACGTAGATTTAAGCATTTTAATCAACGGTACAGTGAACGACCATCTCATTTAAAAGTTTAAATTGTTTGAAAGAGAATATCTCTAACAGGATCCTCAAAAAGAACAAAGTTCTGTAAGAATCAACATTTCGCACAAATTCCTTTTAAAGGAGAGAAATGAACTCCGCGACATCACAAATTACATGCAGAAAGCATAATTAGAGCTTGAAGACTTATATAAAGAAACGAGAGGAACACTCACCGCCTCCTTCATGAAAACAGAAGACGGCGCGCCTTTCCATTTAGGATCCGTGTCTGGGAATATCTGCCCGATATCTGGAAGCCCTAGTGCCCCCAGTATCGCATCGACCACACAGTGTAGCAACACGTCGCCTACAAATCACAAAACAGTATCTTTTTCAATGACAACTTTACCAGCTACTGATAAATCCCATCACGGTTCAAAACTTAACATGCATGATTGAAGGTAGACATTTCAAATTTCAATTAACAAATCCTTGAATTTGTTTGATAATTTCATATTAGAAAAAATTCCAGATCCTTCCCGGGATTCTTATTTTGAACCATGTCGTGGAATGTTGATAGATTTCAAATTCTTTTGACGTCATTTGAAATCCCTTTCTTAAAGCTTTCCATCAAATTTAAATTCTTCCATCCAAATATAACCTTAAATTCTTGCATAGTTCCCTTTTTATATGGGTTAAAAATTCATGTTACACTCGATGCTTCGTATTATTGAAAGTTAAGATTTCTCATAAATTACCTTATTCTTATAGCAAAAAATGAAATAAATTCGGCATCAAATTATATATTAGACAAGTTATATTAGTTGGGAGAAACATACTCTTGAATAATATATTATACTTCACTTTTTTTGTGGGATTAAATGCAATTTAACCCACAGTGATATGGAAAACGAGCAAAAAACCCCTTGTCAAAAAAACATTTAGCAAATTTACCCACTGTTTCTTTTTTTAAAATGAAGCAAGTTACCCAGAAAACACAAGGGGCAATTTATTAATTTTTTCAGGGTTTTTTTTTACAGTTTTTCCTCAATTTTTCGAATATATGTCAGAAATGGAGATTAAATTGCAGTAAGAAGCAAGAAAAAGATCAATTAACAATAATTTGACCAAATATACGTGTAAATAACATTCAAATATATTAATTACCATCGGAGTGAGCTTCGCAGCCTCGATCATGAGGAATATTAATTCCGCCGATGATGAGGGGATATCCCGGCTCCAGCCGATGAAGATCGAAGCCGTGGCCCACGCGGAAAGGCAGAACTTTCGGGGGAGTCGGAGCTTTCTCCTGTGGTTCGGCTTCGACTATGCTGGCGGCAGCAACCACCACAGCCGGCGGCGACGAGGACGCGGGCCTCGAGACGAATTTCAAATAGGGAAGCGAGCGCCTTACGACGCACGCTCCGGGCAGTTGTAGTGGGGATTGCTTTGAGAGGGTTTTAATGGGAAAAGGGCCGGCGTAGCAGAGCGAGTTAGCCATAGCCATAGTGATGAATTCTTGGGTGATTGAGCGCGTGCGGAGGCGCGTGCCGTAGTGGCCGCTGGGTCAGACGGTTAAAATGGGAAATTTGAGAGGCTCGTGCAGCACGGGGTTGAATATTTTGATTTGGGTTGGAGAGCCACGTGGCATTATTACATTATTAAAATTATATTTTAGTTCAGAATTTGGTCATAATAAGATTCAATAGTTTGAATTTTAGTTTTCGTTTACCATTCAAAATCCAAAGCTGACTTTGCTGCCATTCTACACTTTTCTATACATATATTTCTTTTTTACTTTGAAGGTTATGCAGTTCATAGTTAATGTTTTATGTTAGAAATGTTAAATATTTTTTTTTAGGGTTTAATGCAATTTACCATCCTATAATATTGTAAATGAATAAATTATCCCCCTATGAAAAAAAATATAGTAATTTAACTTCCTATATTTTTTAAAATATAGCAATTTACCTCTCTAAACAGAGAGGTAAATTGCTCAATTTTATAAAACACGGGGAGGTAAATTGATTCATTTTATAAAACATAGAGAGATAAATTGCTATTTTATATTCATATGAGGGTAATTTGCTCATTTGTAATATCACAAGGAAGTTGCTTGCATTTTCCCCTTTTTTTTTATGTTATTAAACAAGAAGACCGATTTAATACGATATCTAAGTAAAATCAAATGAGATATTTTGGGTTCGAATTTTACTGACATTCATTAATTGAAAAAAAGATTCACGTGCAAAATTTAACAAGAAAAACCTGTTGTGTTGTAATTGGCATGTGTTAATTTGTAACAGTATTTAATTTAAAAAGTGGATGTTAATTCATAGTGAAATCCATAGATTAGATTAAGTAGAAAAGGAGAAAATGGTGGTGTCCAACCACGTAAGAATATTGATGGGAGTATTTTGGGCTTTGATGAGGATAAAAGGTAAATGTGGTTGTTAGAGTAATTTTTCACTCGTTCTTGTCCTACATTGGAAGTTTATTGAAAAAATGAACTCTTTATATTGAGTTTAAGGTTCAAATGTAGTTTGAAGTGTTATATGGACTAAAGTGAATACGGAGAAACGCAACATATTTTAATGGCAAACCTGAAACTGCTATCCATTTTTTACCTTTTCTGTTGAGTTTTAATACCATGTTTACCCTCTCGTTTTCTACTTGGTTTTCTTCACAAAAACCAAGAGTGTTCTTCAACTTTTCTGGCAGAGTGAGTATTGTTTGAGGTGTTTTCAGTGTAGTACAATAGCAAAAATAAAACTATTTTTTCATTGAAGAAGTTGAATAATACTTGATAAAGTTATACGAGACGTATAATTTTTTCAAAGCAAATAGAAATATTCTGTAGTTCAATTGGTATTTGAATTGAACAAGAGTTGTATGATACAAATCTTCAGCTAAGTTCTCTATTTTAATTTCTGTTAAACAATATATCTAATTTGTTATTGTTCTGGTCCCAACGTGATTATTTTGCGAATTGGTTTCCAAAAATATACTCAAACAGTTGACAGAATTCAAAGTTCATATTCAGATCCCAGCAAAGGGAAAAACAAGCGTCTTGATCGAATTTTCTATCGCAAATTCTACTGCATCTTATATTTCATTAAGATATACACACCACGGGTACAAAAATTATCTAGTATAAAAAATCCAACCCGGACCGGACAGCGTATCATAACAACATTACCAAAAACAACAATAACACGACAAGCATATATAGCTTATAAGTTATATCCAAATTAAGAACGAACGCCAGTCAACACGGAGGACGATGATAACGACGCAATTTACCAATTTTTATTTATATATGTGCTTAAAATAAACACCCCCTCGAGTTCACAAACGAGTACCGACGACAAACCTGCCCATGAGTTTCCAGTAAAACACACAGACGCTATACTAGCATCTACAGGACAACAGTATTCACAATTTCTATAAACCTCAGATGGAGTTATCGGAAGCAGACGGCCTGGGAAGCTTTGATGCCCGCTCCGGTGACGGATTATCAGAAGAGGCTCTCTTGCTTCTCAGCTGTGCAAGTAGAAATGGGTCGGTAAATGCAACGGGCAAGCAAGAATTCCAAAAATGCAGGATAGAAGTATGAATAATGCTAACCTTCTCTTCGGCATGTTGATAGAAGTGTCTCAAAAGAATGTTTTTGGCTTCAGGAGCTATAACTGAGAAGTGAGAAATGAAATAAAAGATTAAATGAGGAAAAGAAGAGTAAATGTGTATAAATATTAGAAAGTATATCGAGAGATTCATCGTTGGTTCTTGTTTGACAACGTTCTATGCGTTTGATTAATGAGTGATGAAAAGGGGACGGCCCCAATTCAGTCACGCAAGAAACTATCAACATAGTGTCTCTTCCAGGATACTAATATTTTTTAGCATCTTCGTCTTTCTTGTTTTAGATAAAACATAAGCTCTTCCAGAAGTTAAGGCTATTAATTACAGTAAAGATATCGGTATTGAAGAGTATATTTCTAGTCCAGGAAAGATCTCCGACTGATTCATCAAATAATAGCTAGCAGAGGAAAAATCATACAAAGATGTTAATACACGACTTAAAATCAGGAAATACGGCAGATTAGATTTACATAGAGGAAATGAAGAAACAGAAGTCGTTTACATTACCCTGATCAGGTGGTGGGAGGGTGCGGTCATGAGTAGGACGATATGTAACAGGCGTCATTTTCTGTAGACAACAAGCAAGACCGTTCGCAGAATATGAGACAGTAATAGGTATGTTTCTAACAAAATTCACAAGACAAACAGATGATCCATGCAACTAATGAAATAAATACGCAAGTGACAAAATTGCTATAGCAAAGTCAACAATCTGACCACAATTGAAAGAGACAATTTAGATCAAATTTAAGACTAGTTGGAGGTTCAATCTCTCTGGCCGAGAAAAATCTGTACTATTTGATTTGTTTCATGAAGATGCAGAATCCCAAACTCTAATCATCAGGAAAAGCTTAAGCAGAGAATAAACTAACAATAAGAAGTTCAGCAAATGAACAGTCACTGCCGCATCCAAACAAGTTTACTCAAGAACAGAAGGTAGGTTAACCTGCATTCTCATGAGAGCGGAATACATCAAAGTTTTATAGATCGTCTTCTGGACTTTAACTTCAAATGATCAGAGTCCAATAAGTATTCAACCATAACCATTTAATAAGCAATCATTTTCGCCCTCTATGGAATAATGTTGTTCTTCTGAAGCTAGTTTAATGAAGTCCGCTTCATATAGAACAGCTAATGAAGTCCCAGCTAACCAGACGCAACGTGTTTAAAACTAGCAACTTTTTTGCTATTTATCTTCAAGTTAGATGTAAGTGAATTTAGCATATCTCAACTCCTTTCAAGTGAAGCCCTGCCACTGGATCACCATATAACTATTGAAGTTAAGACTCAACATGGATCTCAAAACTCCGTATTTCAGTACAAGGGCATGCATGATAAATTGAAGCTAGGATTTGATAGAAAATGTTGAAGGAACAATTTCAGTGCATTCACATGGCCAACCAAGCAAAGCTACAGGGATACCAGGCTTTTCTTTGTTATGCAGACGTCTCTCCATAAATTCATTATGTTTCTTTTTGTTGTCAAATGCTTATGTTGAATTTGTCAAGCATCTTGACCAGCGTATACGAGTAATTTAAGTGATTCTTTTTGTTTCTAAGGACTCTAATTCAGATAATATAGAATACGTAACTCGACTTAATAATATGAGGCAATGAGAATACATTGTTCACTCAGCCCAACAGGAATGATATTTCTCAAACAAACACGAGAAAATAGAAAATGTGGGAATGTAATAAGAATGCATACAGCGAGGCACAGCGCACCACGTCTTCTGCATTTACACCCAGAAAAAAAGGAAGGTATCTTTTTTATATTCTATAAGCGACAAAACAGCGTAATGAAGTTATCTTAAAAAGCAAATTCCCGTGAAACGCCAGTGAACGTATGTAAATCCTTTTTATCCCAACGAGCTTCCAGAAACCCGACTTTCATAAATTCAACTTTCCTAAAATGAGAAAGGATTTAGACCAGTTAAGCAAGAATTCCTATCTTATCAAACAAGTGTGTCATGTTCAATTATCACCAAACGAAGTTTCATTCAACAACCAACAATCTCTCAACTCCCATATATCCAAAACTAGCTGTGATATATTTACATTTGTCAATGCTCAATACGACACACAGAAAAACGACACTTCCGCCACTTCCAGCAAAACAGAAAGCCATGCTATCTATTCCGATTGCATCGTCTACCAATTAACGACACGAGAACATACAACATTGTCAACTAGACAGCAGAAACTGCAACCAGAGTCCCAACCACCCATAATTTCTTGCTCAATTACCAAATGCATTTTAACCAAAATCATGCATATGCAATGTGCAAACAGCTTAAACAATAAATCAAAAACAGAAGGTTAAGATCACCCTCAATAAGATTTCATTCACTCATTAAAAGGAAAAAAAAAAAAAAAACCAATTTCTAGAAACCACAACTTCATGCCAATGTAACTCAAATTTTTCACCACAACTCATGTTATTTCTACTGTGAACACATCAAAAAAACCCACATGCCCTAATACCAAATGGGACCCAAAATTCATAGTCAGAAAACGAAAAACAACAGCAAAAACAAAAACTCATACCAGAATTCTGCAAGAATTCTTGCAAAAAAGCGAAATGGGCGCATAAAAATCAACAAAAAGCAGGAATCTTGATGGAGAAAAGAGGGTGCATACCGAAGGATTGGCAGGATCATTGGGCTTGAACTGGCTGAAGTTGTGAGGGTCGAAGGAAGGCCAACTCCCGAGCATTGAATCATCAAGAAAATCAAAAACAACGGGAATTGAGAAGAATTCAGAGAGCAAACACCAATATTTTCAAGAAATTTGCAGAGCCCACGTATATATATAACACCCACAAGGGAAGGGGGGGGGGATTGCGGTGGAGTTGCAATGACAGATAGGTGGCGATTGGCCTTGTGGGCAAGTGTTATGGGCAAAAGCATTCCAATTTATGAAGGAAGCTTTCCAGTTTTTACTGCCAAACCCCGAAATTTCTATTTCAAATCGAGTTTGATCATATCTGAATTAATTATACGATGACTTATCGTATGATTACCGTATAATTGAAGAGAAGTTACCAATTAATGAATGCAATTGGATTGATTCGACTGATTTAAGTAAGAATTTCTCAAACCAAATGATAAGAATTATACGACTTATCGTATAATTACTATATAATTAAACAAAAGTTACCAATTAACGAATGCGATTGGATTGGTTCGATTGATTTAGATAAGAAGTTTTCAAACTAAATAATAAGGACTATACAACTTATCGTATGATTACCATATAATTGAAGAGAAATTATCAATTAACAAATGCGATAGAATTGATTCGACCGGTTTAAATAAAAAATTTTCAAATCAGATAATATTGGCCAATTGTAATTATCTTTTGTTCCCAACTTTTGATGAAAGTTATCCATTCATAAATGTAATTGGTTTGGTTTGGTTGATTTAAATTTGATTTGAGTAAGAATTTTTTAAATCAAAAAATATTGGCGAATTGTGATTAATTTTTGTGCCTAACTTTCGATGTGTATTGTAATTTCTCCTTTGTGGTAGTGCACATTCTTGATTGCACGGGTCTTTGATGATTCTCCTTGTGGGGATTGTATGCTTGTACTTGATATTCAATTTATTATCTACTAATTATCATTTAATTATCATAAAAAAGAAAATTTCTCATAGGGGTTATTATAGAAATAGACAAATAGTGACTTATATATTTTGATTTGAACAAATATTTTATGTTTATAAAATTTTCAATCCTCGATCTCGACCGTTGGATAGAACTTTATTAATTTTTAATCATGAGGAGTTAGGTATGTGCACATTTGATTGAATGGAACTATAGAAATGGATAGGTATGGGGTAGATTTTGGGACGGATTTGGCCTAACCTCAGACTCGTCCAACTTATTACAAGATCAAAGCTCATTTTATATTTCTGTTCTGATACGGTTAGAAACCCGTTATAGTTAGTTTCAATCCTCATTCTTGCTTACTCACCCTCACCCTTGGTAGGTCTGTTCTGATACGGTTAGAAACCCGTTATAGTTGGTCTCTGATGTATATATTAGTAATATTCCTTTATTTACAAGTTTATAAAAATAATTTTTCACACATAATTCACACGTTGAATATATACACCCTACCCACACCATAAACCACCAATACACTATAAGTACCATATATAATATTTTTTAAGCCAAGTTCACTATTGATTGATTTGACAATACATACAAAAATTCTGTCACTAGATTTGGGGTGCAATTGTGTCGAGGGCGATTTTTTCCGATTATTCCTTCACTCCAAACCACTTTAACATCATTGGCGTCGTCTGTGGGAAACTATCACCTCGACATTGAGAATGCAAACCAGGTCGCGTGCTCAAGATGTTCAGGGGGTGGATAGTGCCAAAGAAACACATGAAAACGGAGCAAAGCAAAACCCACCCCGTGAACAGTCACCACAACATGGGATGAACCTTCCACCCTGTGAACAAACCCAGTCGAAAGGGAGGGCCCTGCCACCCCATGAACAAGTGCCTCAGGAGGAAACACCTCCCCCACCTGAACAATCTCCATCCCCTGGCAAAGAACCACCCGGTGAACAAACACCACCCCTAGGGGGAATCGCCCCTCCCCAAAAGTTCCACTCGAAGGTTCGATGATCTAGTTGACGCAAGAAGCCTTACTAGTACTGATCCATGACGCATCCAAACCGAGCAGCCGTTCCGACGATAGCTCAATTTGCGACTAATCACCCCATGAACCCGCCCCTCATTCTCCTCGTCGAAGTCGAGAAGAATCCTCAACTCCCAAGGGGAATGAGCAGAGATGGGAGGAGGTGAATAGCAGAGTATCTAAATCGGAGGTTGCTCAGGAACAAGATCAACTCCCCCCGCAGCCAAGGCAACCCACAGTACCTATACTCTCAAGGGGAGTAGAGGACCCTTATCTCCCCTTGGTCATGGCTCCTCCAAGACGTAGCCCTTTCTGCACGGCAATCTTAGCCGAGGCACTTCCGACGGGCGTTAAAGTGTCAAACCTCCCGGAGATGATGGAACGAGAGACCCGAAAGAACACTTGTAAAAATTTTATGTTAAAATTGATTGGTATGACTTGAGTGATGCTGCCTACTGCAAGGTCTTCCGCAATACGCTTACAAAGTGTGTCTAGCTTGGTTCAATCAACTACCAGCTGGAGCTATCTCCAGCCTCGAGCAACTAAGCCAACGTTTTTTACATTACTTCTCTATGAACAAGAAAGTCCCAAAAATGGCCGCATACCGTTTCACCATCCGCCAGAAGGAAATGGAATCGTTGAGGGATTGCGTTCAGAGATTCATGAAGGCCGTGTATGAGGTGCCCATGTTAACCACGAATTGTTGGCTAGCATTATCCAGCAAAACTTGCTTCCGGGAAGGTTCAAAGAGTCTATAACTGAAAACCCCCTGGGCACTTTAGAAGACTTACTCCAGCGATTGCAAAAGTACATCAGAATCGAGGAATCACAAGCTATGGATCCTACCTTCAGTGTCAAGAAAAAGGGTAAGGAAGAAGAAAATGAGTCGCGGAAGAAGGAGGAACCCAAGCATGTGCCGCCCGCCGGATTTACGCACTACACCTCTTTGAACGCCCCTAGAGGAGAAACATTAGTCGTGGCAGAGCAACAAAGGTTGATTTACCAATGGCCGAGAAAAATGAAGGACAATCCCAAGAGGCTAAAGTAAGACCAATATTGTCGCTTCCACCGTGACATCGGGCATACGACTGAGGAATGTCATCACCTCCAAAATAAGATAGATAAATTGATCCAAGGGGGACACTTGAAGGAATATGTCAACCAATATCCACGAGGCCACCAATTTGACCAAAGGATGCGGGCGTGCATCCCATGACGAGCTCTAGGCCGCGCACTCCATGATGAGCTTGAGCCACACATCGCGCTCGTAACGAGAGGAGGTAAGCCCGTGCACCCCATGCAGAAGTCATCTCATAATCTCAGAGGGATCAGCGGGAAAAGGCTCCCTCGCAGCGAAGTAGTAACCTTAAGTTCGCATAGTAGGAAAAATTATCTTTTGGCTATTCACTTGTAATAGGAGAAAGCTCGAGTAGTAGCTCAATAAATCCTTCTCCCCTTTTGATTTTCCCTAAGACTTTGTAATGTGAACTCTAAGTAATGAAGTTAGTTTTCTTGTCGTAATCTCAACAAAACAATAGAGATCCTTGAAATTTCAAGAGGACCCTAGAGGCAAAAAATCGATGTTGCCCTGGGACCCCATAGACGAAACCTCATCGAGATCCTCGTAAAAGATATTGCCCCGGAAACTTTGTCATCCCTTGAAGTAGGTAAAACATCAACTCCGGCACATCGGCAAGTATCCCTTGAGGCAATGTCCCAATAGATGAAACTTGTGATCATCGCCAAGAATATTACCACGGAGACTTTGCCCCCCTTGAAGCTGGTGAAAACCAACTTCGGGACATGAGCAAAAGCGTCCCTTGAGGAAACTTCGATATAACGAAACATGCCACAACACCCGACCATCATGAGCAAAAGCGTCCCTTGAGGAAACTTCGATATAACAAAACATGCCACAACACCCGACCATAAGAGTCGGAAAAAAGTCATCCTAAGTACTAAATATTGCTGAATTAAATCTGACTATAGAGTTGAAAGAAAATCATCCCAAGTACTAAATATTATCAAATTACATGTCAAAACATCCGGCCATAAGAGTCGGAAAAAAGTCATTTTCAAGTACTAAATATTCGTGAATTTACATCCAACTATAGAGGTCGAAAGAAAATCATCCCAAGTACTAAATATCACAGAATTACATGCGAAAACACCCGATTATAAATATTACCAAATTATCCGCGAAAAGTCTACACTCCCCTATATCCCCCAAGGTCCTGTGGGGCTCCATTACGAGCAAGATCCTCCTCCTTCTCCTAGAAGAGTGTCATCTCGAGAAGGAGAGACCTAAAGAAAAAACAAAGATCGAGCACCTCATCATCGCAGAAGAATGTCATCTCAAGGAAGAGAGCCCTAAGGGGAGAGCGGAGGCCGAGCACCCCCTCCTCCTAGAGGAGTGTCATCTCGAGGAAGATACCTCCTCCTCCTGGAATGTGTCATCTCAAGGAGGAAAACCTCAGGGGAAATGGGAGGTCGAGCACATCCTCCTCCTAGAGGAGTGTCATCTCGAGGAAGAGACCTCCTCTTGGAATGTGTCATCACAAGAAGGAAAGTCCTTAGGGGAAATGGAGGTCGAGCTACCCATTTTCCTAATAAGTGTCGTCTCGAGCAGGAACCACCCTCGTCGCCTTGCTTCCACAATCATTGCGATGTCGTTAGGCAACTCGAGTAAATCTCCCTCTGAGGCAAAGTAAAGGAATGCTCCTCCAAAAATTTTGTGAGGCGCGGCGCGGCGGCCAACTCGAGGCGCATGCCTCGAGTGCGGCAACGCCGCCTACTCGATGTGCATCCGCGAGCTGGGCAAGGCCACCTACTCAAGCGTGCCTCGAGCACGGCAAGACTGGCAGCTCAAGGCGCGCCATCAATGTTTTCCCACCCACCCTCTCTTATATGTTAGAGGCTCCATTTCTCCTCACGCAATTGCTTACTCTCGAACGAATTACTGTTCCCAACGCTACGTATTCCGTCCGAGAGTAGAGGGCTATATGATGTATATATTAGTAATATTCATTTGTTTACAAGGGTATAAAAGTAATTTTTTACACATACCACACCATAAAACCACCAACATTATAAATACCCCATATATTATTTTTTAAGCCAAGTTCACTATTGATTGATTTGACAATACATACAAAAATTCTCTCACTAGACTTGGGGTGCAATTGTGTGGATGGCGATTTTTTCCAATTATTTCTTCACTCCAAACCACTTCCACATCAGTCTCAATCCTCATCTTTCCTGACTCTCCCTCACCCTTGGTAGGTCGAGATCCACTAGACTCGATTGATTATCTTTTTCCTTATTTTTAATTAATTAATACAATTATAGAAAAAAAGAAAAAAGATTTTGGTGTTTATTAATGTCCAACGTGCTACTATCATGTTATACAATTTGTTCAACAAATACTAGTGGTGGACAAAAATTAAATTTTTTTATAAAAATTAATTCTACTATATAGGGCAAGTTGAGAGGTTAGAGCATATTCACACTAAAATTTGAAATACATTTTGAACCCAATTGGATTCACTATATCAAAACTCGAGCCTGCTCATAAACTCGTTTATATACCCAAAATTGGGTAAGTCGAGAGCTATGCTCCGATTTACCCGAATCCATTGCCAAGTCTAGAAATGGACTTCACTAGAACAAAACAAAAAAAGAAAAGAAAAGAAAAGAAAAGAAAAGAAACTTTGTTATATCATAGGAAATGAAGAACCTAAAATAGAACTATGTAAATTGGGATAATAAGGCAAATATATATATAATTATTAAAATATAATGATTATTACATGCGAATATTAACTATAAGTAAAGTTTCAAATATCAATTGTACTCATGTTGTTTTAACATTTTAGTTTGATACTGATATCGTGTATAGCACGAATCACATACTAGTTTTGAAACTATTTGAATAAGATTTTTTTTATATATTTAAGTGGGCTATAAATTTGAAGTTCATCGAGTGATTTTTTTGTTGCGTGTCATAATGTGTCATCAAACAAGATAACATTAAACATGGAATACCACAGAAATATAGAAAATTAAAGCTCAAAATTAAGATGATTTAAAAAAAAAAAAAAAAAACATTTGTAGTATATATTCCTTTTTCTTGCGCCACATTATACTCTATACATGGACGGATCTATTCTTATGTTGTATTTGGTGTAGGGAATAACTGTTAGAATCCAACTCTTTTGACTAAATTTATTCATTGAGATTGCTCTATTCGATTTTGACCAAGCCAAACTCTATCCTATTTCTCTTTATTTGATTTGATTCAGCCAGATTGTGTTGGTTGAGAAAATCTGGCTGAGAATCTCCTCTAAAGCCAAGTGCTCTTCACTATAAATAGACTTGTCATTCTTCATTTTGAAGACACAAAAAAAAATCGAGTATTCTCATCTCCTCTTTTGCATTTACATTCTAAGTGTAATTCTAGTATGCTATTCCAACTCTCTACTATGAGTGCACGTGTTAGAGATTAGTTGTGTTAACCTTGGGGAGCGAACGGTTTTTATGATTGCACCACGGTCATACCGAAATTTTATTTTCAGGGCAGTGGCTTTTTCTACGACACAACTTTACAGATAATATTTCCAACAATCTGAAAGGCGAACCTGTATTCTGTAATGCTTGTCCTATTATGCTCTTCTCAATTTTATCAGTTGTTTCTTCTTGTCTTCCATTTTTCCTATTGAAATCCCTTCTTCCGAATGTCTCTGGTGTCTGCGGACATCGTCACTGTACGTTTATCTAATCCGTGAAAATGGAGAACCCGAACCCGGAGGTGAATCAACTTCCAGAAGCGGAGTCGTTGCCTGATGGGTTTGTCAAATCCTCTTCTGCGGACCCATTGAAGGAGGCAGTGGTGGATTATAAGGAAGAAAAATTATTGGAGCCCGATTCACTGCCCGAAGTTTTCATAGGAGATGGCGGTTCGTCTTCGGGTAAATTAATTGAGAATGCGGACGATCAAAGTCAATCTGACAGCTGTGGCAAATGTTGTTGCAGCTCCTGGTGAAGGACATGTTAAAGAGAAAGGTAATGTTTCTTATTTAGTTGCTTGTGGATTTTTGCTTGATGCGAGATTTAAATGGCTTCTTGAGATGATTTTGGTATAGTTTTACGTGGTCAACTTGAATTATGGAGGTCATAGATTTAGTAATGTGGGGGTTTAGTGGAGATTTTCATTTATATACTGGCATTGATTGTGCTGAAATATATTCTTGTGGCTTTGCCATTTGCTGCATGTAAATTGATTCTTGAAATCGTAATGGGCTAGAATGCATGGGCATTGAATAGAGACTTTTTGAGTTATGACATCCCATGCCCCCAATTGATGGCATGTGGAGAAGAAAGTTTTATAGATAAGTTTTATTTGTGCACACATCCTCTTTCATATCCTTGGAATTTCGGATGATTAGAATATGAATTTCTAGTGAAAAAGGACATTATGAAATGTTGGGCCTGCATACTGTGATAGAACTCTTCCCATATTAGGAACGATGGCTCCGTGAAGAAACTACAGGCATGCACTGAAACTTTGGATGATGTAATGGATAAAATGTATCTAAGAGGAGAATAAGCAAGATTTATTTTATATTATTATTATTATTATTATTATTTTAATCCACACGCTGAATTCAAGTCAAATTTCATGGTGGCTTATTGACGGAGTGACCCGCTTGTAACTAGTGGTTGTTCAAGTGATGCATCTAGTTTGGTATTTGGTAGAGTTATGCGGGATATCATAAATTTTCAGTTTAATCTGATAATTTTTTGTGAGTTATTGCAGTTCTTGTTTTTCAGGTGGAGTTGCCCAACTGATGAAAAAGGAAAAATGGGGCATTGAAAATTTTGTTAGTGTAACACTCTGTTCATGTATAAATCAGCTAGTATAATTTGGATTGTTACATTGTTTAGTCTAATAGTCCATGGTTGATTTTGGAAAAACGTTTCTACCTAAATTTTGTTCCTAATTGACTGAGTTTGTCTTGGTGAGTGTTGTAGCACAAATGCAATCATTGAGGGTGGTTAACTAAGCCAGTATCAAGCGGTTCTATTAGGTCATCTGTACCTGTATTGTGATTCTCAAGCTGCCATTGAGATTGCCAAAAAATATACATACAATGGCAGAAGAAGACATATTCGCATCAAACATGGTGCAGTGAAAGAGCTCTTGAAATCTCAAGAGCATTGGGGCTCAAACCCCTGGACTAATGGAATATGGTAATAGCCATATGAGAATGATTGAAAGCACTAAATTCTTAGTGCTCAAATCCATAACCCTATATATTGGGTGGTCCTAACGAGGACTTGATGGATGACCTGACGAATTATGGGTCAGGAAGATAGCTTCATAGCTCAGATGTTGAGTGGTCTGTAGTAATATAGACTTGATGAAGCTATCTAGATAAGTGTGAAGGTGGGCCGCCTTTTATGAAAGAAAAGAATTCTTTCTAGAGCACTCATCAGGACTCAAGGTTCTAGCGCATGGCCATAAAACAGTGCTCATAGTACATATCGCGGAATTGCATACTTCAAGGAAACAATACGTGTTGTGGATGTCTCAGCTTGAGCTATTGAAAATTCAAGATTTATTCATTTTCTTTAGTTGAGTTGTTGGCTCACTTCACTACGCATTAATTCAATCGAAAGACATTAATGTTTAAGTATATTCCTTTCTTTACTCAATCATATTATTCTCTTACTAGTTAGTCATTCATGGGGAATGTAGGGAATAACTATTAGAATCCAACTCTTTTGACTAAACTTATCCGTTGAGATTGCTCTATTCAATTTCTTAGATAATTCAGTGTTGCAAAAAATTTCAAATTCTTGATCTCATTTTGAACTACATTTGGTCACATGATGATGGATTTAAATCCATTAAATATGAAATCGTTAGGAATCCTTTCTCTAAATTCATTTCTCAAATTCAATTCATTCCATTCAAACATAACCTAAGGTTAAATTACATCAGCACTTTTTTAGGTTATGTGTAATTACTTTAACATCCGATGTCATTTACAAAGTTACTTTAACACTAATTGTATTTAGAAATAAAATTTTACAAATACATCTCTTTAAGGTAATTACATGAATACCCTTCAAGACTGTATTTATAATTTTATGAAAATAAAATATTTATGTAATTTAATTTAATTTTAAGAAGTGTTAATGTAATATCCTTACTGTTACTAACCACATAACATAACTAAAGAGTTACAGTGGAATTTCCCCCAAGCCCCTGTCCAATCAAGCCATTTTCAGCCGTTGATTCACAGCTAAAGTTGGATAGAAGAACCTCTCGCGCTCTCTAGAATATTTCACGGATGAGAGAGATATAATAATAATAATAATAATAATAATAATAATAATAATAATAATAATGGGGAAGATTTCATAATCATTACAAAGTAGAGTTGCTATTTCAAATGGGAGGTAAATATAATTCAGAAATAATTACACCGGCCTTAAGGTTTGACGTAATTACACATAAATTTTTTGTGATTTGAAAGATTATATTTAATATCCGTAAAGTTAGTTTTCGTCTAACAAACAGATTTATTTGTTAGTCAAAATTCAATGATTTACTGATATTAGCAAAAAGACCGAATGAAAGTTACCCCGATTGACTTATTACTCACTTACTGCAGGTCAATAAATCTTTTCCTGATCAAACTACTCTTACACATCTCCATATGCTAATGCATCTGAGAAGGTATATCTTCACACTTATAAGGTGGGTTGGTCATAAAAAAATTATTTAATTTTGTAATAAGTCATTAACAAGATAATTAGGGGTAAATATAGATTTTTATTATGTTTATTTTTATTTTTTTGCTAATATAAACAAATTCGATCGATTTTAACTAATGAATGAATCTATTTGTTAGACGAAACAAACATCAGAGGTACTAAGTATAATTTTTCAAACCATAGGAAGGTTACGTGCAATTACACCAAACCTTAAGAAAAAACAGTGTAATGTCCCTTTAGGAAAACAAAAATAGTAGGATCAAATTTGATCGAATCGATTTAATTACATAAAAGATGTAATATATTATATAATTAGCCATTTTTATTAAAGTGTACAATAATTATATAAAAGTGTATTATGCTTAACTCGATTTAAGTTTGGTCGAATCTAATTTAAATTAGAATTTCCTACCCGTTTAATTTACTGGTATTTTTCTAACCTTCTGGATCGGGTTTACTGCTTATCAGGCTTTTCTCCATCATTATCCAGACAAGCCCTACACAGATTGCCTTCTTCTGAGTTTATCTTTCAGTAGGGGACACATAAGTACGGGTGGGCGTGGATCGGGTTTTTCGGGTTTGGATTTTTTGGATTGAGTATTCAATTTTATTGGATAGTATATTTTAGTACCCAACACCAAATTCAATAAAATTGGGTACAGTTATTTCGGGTTCCAAAATTATTTTTTTTTTAATTTTCGTAATTTAAATAAGAAGAAAGTAAGAGTAACAAAAATAAATATATTTAAACGTATGTTTTTCTATTTATAACTTTATACTTATAAATTATAATGTGTATGAATAATGTGATTTTATTTTGAAAATATTAGACAAAAAATATCAGATAACTTAATAAGTAGATCAACCAATTCATATATTATTCTTTTTTCTACTTTATTAGTAGCAATAAACAAGTCTCTTGTTTTTTTTAAAAAAAAAATAATTATTATTTTATCTTAAAAATGTAATTTGGTACCCGATGAACTTGATTATGTATTCTTCTCTACCCGATTTATTTGAAATCAGTTTTGGATAACCTAAAACTCAAAAATTATAAAAATTATCCAATTCGAACTACCCAAATTTGATCGAATTAAGTTGGGATCCGAACAATCCAATCCGAACGCCCACCCTAGATATGTATCAAACTAATTTGCAACATTTGATTGCACTTCTCATCGAACAAAATTTCTATTTCTGAAACTGTTATGTTCCAAAAAGTTTACAATATTATACTGGATTTAGAAGGCGATGCCGCGATAATCATAAATACACATATGCCTATTCCATAAATATTAAAAGTAATAAATATTAGGATGAATAATGACCTCCACATAGGTTTAGTATAATTACAAATACTCCCTCATTGTTTTAAAAATTACAAATACACCTCTTGAGATTGTTAGCCGTCTAACAAATAATCTATTTTCATTCATTTTTATAGGTAAACTAACCAAAATGTCCTTCTGCAAATTGAATTATTTTTTAAAATTTTTTAAATTTTTTTGGGCACAGGGAGAGGTTTCTTATGTTTTTTACACAGAGGAGTAATAACCTCGGGTAATTTTTCTATAATTTAAAAATAAAAATCAAGATCAAAACAAACCATTTCAGGCTAATTAAAACTTACAACCCTCAGGGATGTATTTATAATTTTTGAAACAATGAGTGAATATTTATAATTATGTCAAACCTCAGGAGAGGTCATTATAATTCACCCTAAATATTATGGTCCAAGGTATATTTTCTAATTCAGTATTAAAGAATTGTCAGAGATAATTTTTAATTGTATGTACAATTCAACTAGCACATTATTTAAGGGATAATTCCACCGTCTTATTCTGAAATTTGATATAATTACACATAAACCCCTAATATTTATTTTCGTCCAATAAACAAATAAATCCGTTAATAAAATTCACAAAGTTGTTGCCAGCAAAAAAGTTGAATGATAATGCATATTTACCCTCGACATACAAACTTATTGTATGTTAAACAAATCTTTTCTGAACAAACTATTCTTACAAAGATGAAATTGTATCTCCTTTCATACATTAATATGTAAAGATATACAAAGATAGATCAAAAAAATTTATTTAACGTGTAACAAATCAGTAATAAATCGATTGTGTGTAAGTATGAACTTTCATTCAAATTTTATAACGATATCAACAAATTCTGTGAATTTTGAACTCAACGATTTGTCTATTTATTGGACGTAAACAAAAGTCGAGGTACTAGATGCAATTTTTCTAACCACATCGACAGAGGAAACCGTTGTAACTATCCCTATTTTTAACCCTAATTTCATTCTTTAGGGTGAGGCAGATGAGAAAGCCAGGCCTCATTCCCATGACATTATTTCCCATTGATCATGGAGAATTTTGTGATGGGGACATAAAACATGACAAATGAAATTACCTAATAGTCAGCAACATTATGCAGCCACAGTATTTGAAATATAAACATGTTATGCAAGTAAAAAATTGCACATACAAAAACCTATAACAATACAATTTATCAAACTTGGTCCAAATTTTTTACAGCACAATTATAAATACATCATTGACCTGTAGTTGCTACCTCTGAAGGCGCGCACATACATACGAATTAAGATAAAAAGCTATCTCAGTTTATGCACAAAATACGCCGTCCTATCGATAGCTAAACAGTAATTATGGAAAACCTGTTCTGCTGTAGTTTCCTTTTTGCCACACACACACAACACACAGAATACTGTAGTTTCCTTTTTGCTACACACACACAACAACAGAATACTGTAGTTTCCTTTTTGCCACACAAACACAACACACAGAATACTGAGTTCCGAAACATAGATCATTCTCAATTGTTATATAAATAGCTCACCTGCTGGCTCCCCTCAAGTCCACGGCTCAATTGTTCGCAGACGAGCCACCAGGCAAAGTTTCTGGAACGACAGGGCTGCTAGCTGGTCCTGCAGAAGGATAATTTTGCTCTGGAGTAACCTGGACAGCACCACCAGCCACAACGGCTTGCAAATGTGATTGGGCATTAGTTGGGTGTGAGGTCAAATTTGGGACTGGTCTAGCAGCTTGAGCTTGCTGAGTAGGCCGAATTATGAACTGGTTCAAGGCATCAGTGTAAGCCTGCCCAGAGAGGGCTCCACGCATCCGGCCTGCTGGCCGCCAATTCACCTCAGAGGTATCATAAGTATCAGTCATTGTGACTGGTGGTGATGTAACTCCGATATCGCCCATTTGGTTTCCCGGTGAAAGCATATTACGTCCATCAGGGTTCCTTGAACTTGAGGGGGAAATTCTCGGTTCACCAATAGCCATCTGCACAGTTCTGTTAGCAGCCGCAATCAAATGAGCTTGTTGGGAATGCAAGAAGCCGCCAGAAGACTGCATAGATGATTGGGTCAGGCCTGGTGATTGACTCATTGGACGAGGCACCCTGGGGCTGACCATCTGCTGACTTGAACTGTAGTGTTCATTTGAAACTCTATGGGCATTTGGGATCTGATTCGGGTTCTGAGAACCAGCATTCTGATGAGGTGGTCGAGCAGACAGGAATGGATGATTTTGCTGCCCGAATTCCAAAAGAGACGCTGAGATTCCGGTGATGAATAATGACAGAAACAACAGAAATATATGCACCAGGGAAGAAACCTCTTATCATAGATCACAACAAGTGATAATGATATGGTGCATGATCAAAACATGCAAATTAAGTAAAACAGCTCAGAAAACGAAAGGAGCAAAACACTATTCAACTGGGAAAGAGGACTAGTTTACCTGTATATTGGGACGCTGAAGCAATGGAGACGAAGACATCTGTGACACCTGATGTGGATTTGCACAAAATGGCGTCGAGATATTTGGTACAGAGGGTGAGACTGGTGAAGCTGCTGACGGACCATTTTGGATGAAAGCATTGACACTATTTCTAGAACTTTGTTGGAAGACAGAAGTTGGAGTCTGAGCGGGAAGGGCCTGAACTGCAATTGGTGTTCTCGAAACATGCCTGGGTAATGATGGAAACCTTCCATACTCATTAGTGATAGACGGATTTCCAAATTGGTACTGCTGCAATTGCGGCGTATTTGGCAAAGAAGTGCCACTCTGTGATGCAGAGGGTGTAACTAGAGCATTACCACGGAAAGCCTCAACTTCCTGACTTGGAGAAGTGAAGGGATGAGTAAAAACTGAAGGGGACGCAGAACAACCAGCAATTTCTGGATTCGGTCGAACATTTGGTGGCAGCCCCAGCCCAATGATTGGTGTGTAGATTCCGGACCTGAAGTCATTTGCAACATGAGTGCTACTTGGATTAACATCGTTTGTGTTGGCTATATGAGGATTGATTGCTCTAGTCTGATCCATAAATTGACGATCAGCATCTGAAAAATGTTTTCTGTCTTCAGCTTCACAAGCTGAAACAGCATCTATTGCATCATCAGTCTGAGTTAGATCCAGGACATCCGTAGGTTGTGAAGACTCATCCTCTCCTGTATTAAAGGTCTCATCATCTGGATTCTGTATGGTATCGTCTTCCATGACAGCATTCCACGACCCATCTGAGGAGACAACTATGTTGGAGACACTGGCCCCAGCCTCTTTTAAGATCTGAGAAAAATCCAAGACCACCATATGTTCAGTAAATATGGTAACATTAATATACAATAGTGGTACATGGCCAGTGGACCTGATGGCCATGGAGCTTCCACAAGGATGTTTATATTTATGTAATATGAATGCATAGATAAACCGTGTACATATTAGTTACAAGCGCATATAACACGCATAAAAGGGAAAAGTCAGCACTCACACCCCCCACCAAATCCACATATTCATGTCTACATGCCCACTGAGCTCCTATAACAGTTTCACATGCTTATAATTAAAAAATTGGCTCCATTGTGCAGAAAATAATCTTTTGATCCCCTGTTTCTCCCCTACAGTCTTTTTCTTTTTTCCTCACCAATTGGACTCTATCTGCCCCCAGTCTCTCCTTATTATCACGTCTGACAGAAAAGGTAAGTTCGCATTCCATCACTACTTAGTTTTCAACCAAGGAATGTAATAAAGTATCTAAAACTCTTAAATTGATTGAGAAATGGTATTCGAATTTGAAAGTAAGTTCATTCTTTTCCATTCTACTATTAATAATTGATTAAGTTAGCAGTTGATTAATTTTAATATTTAAATATATGGTTAGCAAATAGGGCTATTATTTATCTTTATAATCTGGACATCCCTTTTTTTCTTTCTGTAAATTTCAAGTTGTTTTAGAGTGTCTCATGACCAAAGAAGCTTTTTGACTTATTCAGTATGAAAAGAAACGGGTTTTAGCAGGAATAGTTATTACGAACTTATTTAATGCACAACGTCATTTTTTTTAACAATACCATCTTCTCACAGTGTACCAGTACTTGTCTCTATTTTGTTTTGGGTCTTTTATTTTCCTTTTCTTTTTGTGGGGGAACCTGAAATCTAAAATCTACATTTTTTTAGATATATATATATATATATATGTGTGTGTGCATTAGTTGTGTGCCTATTTTATTTACTAAATTAAGTGAGTGAATTTAATATGTCTTATGTCTATACAAATTTCTATACAAGTTAGCTCTGTATAAATATTGAATAAAATTAACCTTAAAGAAACGAACTGATACATATTTTGACATATGTGAATGACAAAATTCACTGTTAATGCAAAGAGCTACTTGCCTTAACCATTTGCTGGTCCAGGCGAATATCAGTGAAGCAGACATGCTGATTACAGTGCGGGCAGCGCCAGGAAGGTCTTCTTGAATTTATGTTCACATAGTTGTCAAAATCAAAACACTGAAAAGCATGTCAACAGATTAGACTGCAAGAGTACAGCGAGCCAGCAAGTTATGAAAGTTCACCAGAAATATGAGACTGGAAAACTGCACTAATTTAGATTTCTTCATTTTAATGGGTTTCACCACGACAGTCTCAGAATTTGCTTCTTGAAGTAATTAATAAGTTGGATTATCACATCTCATGACCCCTAGTTGCATTCAACTCCTGTTCGCATTCACATCTAGTTTAAAAATACAATCGAACGGGCTCAATGATTGAAAAACTTGTTAATAGAATGGAATCTTGGAGATAAAATCAGCAAGCGGTTGAACTAAACCCAGCTGAATATGTTTATGAACAGAATAGCTAGTTAGACCACTATCAAGAATTAATCAAATAACTGACGAACCAAAATTGCCTTAGACGAAAATCGTACTTCTACTTCAACCATGACATACTAAATAAAATTAAAAGCAGTATCAACTGTTTTTCATACTTGATATGTGCAACTCTTTCCAACTATGTAATGCTTGCAATTACCTGAATATGCTTGCATGAGTGGCCTTTGACAGGAGTCTTGATACGCCTGAAGCTGTCAAGATTAACAATGATTATAATGAAATCATCAGCATAAAGGTGTACCTAGAATTAAGATGCAAGAATGATGACCCTCAAAAAGTCATATTAGTATATGTAAGGAACTGTCAAAGGAAGCTCAAGCAAGTGGCAGACATAAGGTGAGGAATTGAAGTGATAACAACAAGTAACCAAACTCCAGACATGATATAAAGCATCTGTCAGAGCTCCTGATGGTATGATTGGTGTTGTAACAGGTACTCACACATATCAGTTCATATTTGCAGCATTATAATGCAGCACAAGTTACACTAGGGATAGGATTTTCAAAAGCAAATCATAAAGCTTTTCCCTACGGAATCAGAGCAGGCATGAAGAGGAAAAAACACATAAAATCAGTTTGAGTTATGAAGGGTTACCTAATAGGACAATTTAGTGATATCCGTGACGGCCCCACAATTACTTCGGAATCTACATATAGTGCCAAAAAGAAGAGAAGTTAGCAAACAAACATGACTTAATCCAGCAGTTATCCAAAATTACTTTTATCAAAACATTGTATGGAGAAATTAAGTTTTACAAAGGGGCACCTAAATCAACAGCGGCAGGGGCTTGCTGCTCATAATCTTGGAGGGCATCGCTATCAGGGTTTGGCATCTCACTCATGAAAGTAACTGCTATAATGTAATTTCCTTCAAAATTATCGATGTTGAAAGTAAGGACCTTATGTTCAAATCAAAACCAGACATATCAGAGAAGGAAATTTGGCTCAAGAATACCATTAAATTCACCCACAGCTTGAAGAAGATTCGACCCATATTTCAGATAATGCGTCACAACTGTTGGAACTTGCGGTCCTGTATCCTACTAGAGGCAAAACATTTATGTAAGCAAAACTTCAACACAAACAATTACCTAAAACAAAATGACATGTCTATTGATCTGCAACAAACCATGTAAACATTGTTCCTCTTCTCCACTCCCTTGCCATTCAAGAGAAAGCTGCAGAGCAAGTAGAACAAAATTCATGAACCGGTCTCATTGTAAGGAAAGATATTTCCTTTTAAGTTAGGGGTTGAAATATCTTACTTTACTTTGGGAGGACTAATGAGGCAGGAGGATGTCTCAATACTATCCGTTTGGACAACAAATAACCTCTGCAGGCAAAAGGAATGATTAGATAAACAACAATCAAGACAAAGTCCCATCTCCGCCTATCATTTCCATGAACTTAAAGTAAATAAAAGCTGTAGGTAGTTATACTACATATACTGAAAATCCAAAAAATAATCAACTTGTGAATGTATCAAAAAGACTGACTCTGCTACTGGCCATTTGCCAAAGGTGGCTAGCGATGAAACTGCTACAGAAAACCTAATATTTCAGATGATAACAAACAATCACACTCATTGAGGGAGGGGGGTGCACTCTCTTATTAGTCATCAAACTGGCATTACGTCCACCACTTGAAGTTGCTTCTCCACTCACTACAAACTGTACTGAGAATCAAGCTGTAGACGAGATCTAATGAATTTGTCATTCTATTGACACATATCTAACTAGTAAGATCAGTGATTAAAGACCCCACCCATTGCTGGGAAATAAAAATCAATACATGGCTTTCAGGTGGAGGACAACAGGAACAATCCTAGAGGGTAAATGATCCACCACGTCCTCATTCAACAGCAAGTTCAGACCAAAGACATGGACTACAGAACAGGCGAAGGTTTTGGTCAATCCACCCAAGTACCAAAATCAAAACTGTTAGAATATTTAAATTTGTTCTTATCTTTTCCTATTTTACTTCAAGTAGGTCTCTTCTATAGGTGTAGTTTTACTTCAAGTAGGTCTCTTCTATAGGTGTAGTTATCCTTAAATTCCATCACTATAAATAGAGGTGGAATCATCATTAATCAATAATATAGATTCATCTCTTCTTTTATCACTTCGTACATGGTATAAGAGCAGGTTCAGAAAAAGTGAGAAAGAAGTTGTATATATATATTTATATATATTTCTGAAAAAAAAAAAAAAAAAAAAAAAAAAACAGAGAGAGAAAAACCTAACCCTAGTTTTTTGCAACCCACCGCCACCCCCTTCCGCCGCCGCAGGTCACTCGGCCGCCGCGGCCGTCGGCCCCTCACCTTGCGTTCACACCCGTCGGTCGCCGCCGTCGCCGCTTTCTCTCGCGGCGCCGCGCCTTCTTCTTGCGCCGCCCCGCCCTTCCGCCACTTCTGCTCGCGACGCCCGCCTCCGGCGTTGCACCTTGCGCCGCGCCCGATCTTAGATGCTCACCTGAATCAGCTTTTCGTTGCTGACTGCTCTCCCTGCTGCTGCTGTCCTATCTATCTGTCTGTCTATCCCCCCTTGATCATGGCTACCGTTGAACATAAAGGTGCTCTTGGCACCACTGTCAAGTTGAATGGCCAGAATTATATCCTCTGGTCCCAAGCCTTTCGGTTGTTTCTTGGGTCTCAAAATAAGCTTAATCATATTTTGGCTCCTCCACCAACCTCTACTGATGCTAATTTTTCGACTTGGCAACAAGCTGATTACTCGGTTATGACTTGGCTTCTGAATAGTATGGAGGAAACTGTCGGTTCCAATGTTATGTTTCTCACTTCTGCTAAAACAATGTGGGATACTTTACATGAAATGTATTCTCAGGAAAAGAACGTTTCTCGGGTATTTGAACTGTATGAGAGACTTTTTTCCCTCAAACAGGATGGCCGTACAGTAGCCGACTATTTTGCCTCCTTGAAGGGCACATCTGATGAAATTTTGCTATATCACCCCTTGAGTTGTGCTGCTCCGACTCGCAAGACTCAGTGGGAAGATTTTTTGGTGGCGAAGTTCCTGTCCGGCCTCGACAACAATTTGAAATCGGTTCGTGATCACCTCCTAGCCAGTGACTCTGTGCCTACGTTATCCAATGCTCTGTCTCGTGTCCTCCGCGTGGCTACTATATCCTCTGACTCTTCATCTGGTCCAACCACCGAGTCCTCCGCCATGGCAGTTCGTGGTCGCGGTCGAAACTCCTCCCGAGGCCGTGGTGGTCGTGGTCGAGGCTCCAATGCTTCTACTAACTCCCGTTACTGCACCATTGTGGTCGAACTAATCATGTTGTGGAAAAATGTTGGCTCAAATATGGCAAACCGGAGTGGGCCAATACAGTTAAAGGTGATGGTGAACCTACAACATCGGAACCTTCTGCTAATGAATCTGATTTGGTTACCCTTAGCCGTGAAGAATATGAACAGCTCCTCCATCGCCCTGTGGCTAATTCCACTGCCCCTGCCACAGCTTCCACTCCGGGTGCCTTTGCTGCAACTCCTGGTGAGTCTTGGATGCTAGATTCAGGTGCTACTACACACCTCACTGGTAATCGCTCTCTTTTTTACTCCCTCTCTCCTTCTCATACCTCTCCCTTCGTTCGCCTCGCTGATGGATCCTACTCTCCCATATATGGCTCTGGTACTGTTCATCCCACACACCAACTTACCCTTAATAATGTCTTGTATGCACCAAAGTTTCCTGTTAGTCTCCTCTCTATTAGTCAACTTACAAAA
This sequence comes from Sesamum alatum, assembly GCA_034509735.1. Taxonomy (NCBI): domain Eukaryota; kingdom Viridiplantae; phylum Streptophyta; class Magnoliopsida; order Lamiales; family Pedaliaceae; genus Sesamum; species Sesamum alatum. The sequence continues at coordinate 4,152,041 of JACGWO010000007.1, read as the reverse complement.
GTCCACAACTGCTCGGTAACTTTTTTTCCTTCTTACTGTGTGTTCCAGGATCTGCAAACACAGAGGACGATTGGTGGCGGTCATGAGCGTGGTGGTCTCTACTTTCTAGATCATACTACACCTGTAGATGCTCGTGCTCTTTCTGCCTCTGTCTCCCCTCTTCAGTGGCATTGTCGTCTTGGTCATCCATCCTTACCTAATCTAAAGAAGGTTTTACCTATTCAGTCTACACGCTTGGATTGTGAGTCTTGTCAGTTGGGAAAAGCACCATCGTGCTAGCTTTCCACCTCGTCTTGCCAACCGTAGTTCCTCTCCTTTTAGTTTAGTTCATTCTGATATTTGGGGTCCGTGTCGTATTGAGTCTATTGGTGGGTTTAGGTACTTTCTTACCTTTGTTGATGATTACTCAAGAATGACTTGGGTCTATTTACTCAAGGATAGGTCTCAAGTACCTAGTATAATCACTTCCTTTTATAATGAAATAAAAACTCAGTTCTCTGTTAATATTCGTATTTTTCCGTACTGATAATGCTCTTGAATATGTCCAAAAAGCAGTTTCTAACTTCTGTGATTCTCATGGCATTTTACATCAATCTTCTTGCTCGTATACCTCTCAACAAAATGGTGTCGCCGAACGCAAACATCGCCACCTTCTCGATGTTGCTCGCACTATTTTGGCTCATACGCATGTTCCAAAATCCTATTGGGGGGATGCTATTCTCACAGCTTGTTATCTCATTAACCGTATGCCTTCTAGTGTTCTCAGTGGGGATATTCCGTATTCTTGTCTTTTCCCTGGTAAGCCTCTCTTTGGGTTAACTCCTCGAGTCTTTGGGTGTGTGTGCTTTGTTCATCTCCATTCTCCTAACCTCGATAAACTGTCACCTCGTTCTGTTAAATGTATATTTTTGGGGTATTCACGAGCACAAAAAGGGTATCGGTGTTATGATCCTATATCTCACCGGTCATTTACCTCTGCCGATGTTACTTTCTTTGAGTCCACTGCTTATTACTCTAAGACCCCTTCCCCTTATGTTCCTCTTCCATCTCTTCCCTTACCGGTCCCGGCACTCTCACATCCTCCCCATACCGAACCACCTACACGACCTTTACAGGTGTATTGCAGGCGTACTCATTCTACGACTACCATGCCTGTTGATCCGCCAAGTCTTCCTCTTGCTGCAGCTCCTGGCACCCCGACCCCTATGTCTGCGGAGGATCTTCCCATTGCCCTTCGCAAAGGTAAAAGGTCTTGCACTGCTCATCCATTGGCTCATTCCCTTTCCTATAAATGTCTTAGTCCTGTTTATCGTGCTTTCTCTGTCTCTCTATCATCTGTTTCTATCCCTAATTCTTATTATGAGGCACTTTCGCATTCGGAGTGGAAGGCGGCGATGGATGAGGAGATGTCGGCTCTCCTTTCCCGGGGAACCTGGGAGCTTGTCCATCCACCTCCTACCGTCGACGTCGTCGCTTGTCGATGGGTGTTCGCCCTCAAGTTTCATGCTGACGGGTCCCTAGACCGATATAAAGCTCGCCTGGTTGCCAAGGGCTTTACTCAGACATATGGGGTAGATTATTTTGAAACATTCTCCCCTGTTGCTCGTCTTAACTCTATTAGAGTTTTGTTTTCCTTGGCAGTTAATCTCAGTTGGCCAATGCATCAGATGGACATCAAAAATGCTTTCTTATATGGTGACTTGAAGGAAATTGTCTATATGGAGCAACCTCCAGGTTATGTTGCTCAGGGGGAGAAGCAACGAATGGTGTGCAGATTGAAGAAAGCGATCTACGGTCTTAAACAAAGTCCAAGGGCATGGTTTGATAAATTCAGTACTATTATTGGTGAGTTTGGATTTTCACGGTGCCAAGCAGATCATTCAGTCTTTGTTCGAATTAAGGAATCAGGTACGGTTATTCTAGCAGTCTATGTTGATGATATCTTAATCACCGGTAGTGATGTTTCCGGGATAGAAGAAGCCAAGACATACCTAAGGAAGCACTTCGTCACTAAAGATTTGGGGAGGCCGAAGTATTTTTTTGGGGATTGAAATTGCTCATAGCAAGCATGAGATCTCTCTATCTCAGAGAAAATATGCCTGTGATCTCCTTCAGAAAGCAGGTTTACTCGGCACTAAACCGGTGGACACTCCTATGGAATTTAATCCTGATTTTTGGAATGATGATAGTAACTATTTGGAGGACAAGGCAAAGTATAGAAGACTTGTTGGCAAGCTAATCTACTTAACCGTAACTAGACCTGATATCTCCTTTGCAGTTGGCCTAGTTAGTCAGTTTATGGATAAGCCACGATCAGTTCATTGGGAAGCTGTTCTAAGGATCTTGAAATATATAAAGGCATCCCCGGGAAAAGGATTATTCTTCCAACAGCATGGACACACAAAGATAGAAGCCTATTCTGATGCAGACTATGCAGGGTCGAAGGATGATAGAAAATCTACTTCTGGATATTGCACCTATGTTGGTGGGAACCTTGTGACTTGGCGTAGCAAAAAACAAACTACAGTTGCTAGGTCAAGCGCAGAAGCTGAATATCGGGCTATGGCTCACACCACTAGTGAAGTTTTGTGGTTAAAGAATCTTTTGAAAGAGTTAGGTTTTACGAACAATGATCCTGTACCTATGCACTGTGACAATCAAGCAGCTATTCATATTGCCAGTAATCCTATTTTCCATGAGAGGACAAAGCATATTGAGGTTGATTGTCACTTCATTCGTGAGGCTGTCATGAGTCAGAAAATTTGCACTCCCTTTACTCCTTCTTCAGAGCAAAGAGCAGATGTTTTTACCAAGGCTTTAGGAACAAAACAATTTAATATTATGTGTAACAAGCTGGGCATGATTGATATATTTGCTCCAGCTTGAGGGGGAGTGTTAGAATATTTAAATTTGTTCTTATCTTTTCCTATTTTACTTCAAGTAGGTCTCTTCTATAGGTGTAGTTTTACTTCAAGTAGGTCTCTTCTATAGGTGTAGTTATCCTTAAATTCCATCACTATAAATAGAGGTGGAATCATCATTAATCAATAATATAGATTCATCTCTTCTTTTATCACTTCGTACAAAAACCATTGATCTTTTACCAAAACACCAGTTGTTTAGCATCTGTACCTTTAAGATACGTTCTAATAAAGCACATTAAGTACTAAATTAATTTGAATCTTGATGCTCTATGAGTGTATCACATAAAGGCTGCCCTGAATGCTAAGAAATGATAGTCAGCCCTCAAATTTGGGTACAGGAGATGGTGCTTATTGGGCTGGTTGGGTGGTCGTAAATCTAACTTGGGATAGACAGAATAGGTTGATCTTCATGCCATACACTCCCGTCACCAGTAGTGGTATCTCAATGAAAAATTTATTCAGTTGTACTACAGTCATCATTTAAATCAGCCAGTCTCCCCATCCACCATTATTTTCTTGAATTTGCACTTCCCGGATCAACTCTAATACCATGTCATCACAGTCCAAGCCCTCCTTAGGGTGCATAAGCAGGAACCCATGGCTACATTGGCAACTACTACATTCATCTTGTTTAGCTAAAATAAACCAAAGCGGTTCAAGGAATGCATTATACCCGCTTGCAGACCACCCTGATTTGCTTCCACAACAATGCGTGATAATACAAAACTACCCCATGGAAAAAGCCACTGCTTCCCCAATATATGCTACCATCTCAAGTAATTTGATAAAATCCACTTCCAATAATTCGGCTTTAGACAAAAGTCGCCCACTTTAGCTATGGCTTAAGGTTGAAAGAATAAATCACCCAAGATGCACTATATCTACCCTGAGAACGATCTAAACTCTTAGATAGTTACACGCAATAGCACTATATTTACTCAAACACACATACCAGATGATTCGCTCTTTTACTCTCTAACTATATTGAACTATTAAATTACCTGAATAAGGATTCAAACTTGTTTCACTTGGTGTTGCTTAAAAGCCACCTCAAAGTTCAATATAACTTGAACAATTTGGCCCAGCTACTAGTTGCCCATCAAAAAATAACGAATGATGGAAGTAACCTAAAAATACTTGGCCATGTACTCGCGAGTTATCCACAATTCCACCATGCAGGTTTTTCATGAGAAGGTAGCTAAACTGCTGAGTTGTTATCAGTAGTTCTGGGTCACGACCTTATCCAAATAACTCTTGTTGGCAGCACCGAGGTTGACAAAAAATACCAAACACCCATACTATATTATGATAACAGTTCAAAGACAGTGACGATGAATTACATATTAACTATTAACCAACATTTGAACCATCTGGAATCACAAGCTATATCTAACAATAAATTCACAAATGTTGTACCACTAGTTCTTCCACTAGGAGGTTTCAACTAATTTCAGGAAGATGTGAAAGCCAATCAGATTCAGTGAGAACGACCTCAGTTGCAAATCATACACACAAGGTGGGTGGTTGTCAAAATAACAGGTTCCTTAAAAAAGAAATTGAAAAGGAACTATGAGTTGCCGTGCTTACTATTTTATCTCCTGGTGAAGACTTTAAACTCTTTGAAATCTGGAAGTCACTCACATAAGCATCGTATCCAGGCTACAATGAACAAAATGCACCAGTACTATCAGCAGAAAAACATCAGATCAGGACCCAGGTAGGAGAAAGGAAGGCAAAAGAACCACCTTGACTTCCAAAAAGGCAAAGATATGACCCAATTTCAACTTCGGGTAGAATCTGCACACATACAGCCAGGTTCTCTCAATTGCAAGATAAACAATAGGCTTGAACTGAAATAGGTCCAAATCTAATGCAGGAATTCAGAAAAACAAGGTGTTAAACCGAAGAACTAAACATCAGAACATGTTGCAGACTTACATCACCTTGAGAACTCATGAATAGTTCTCTGTAGTAGTTACTGAAAATATACAACATATCAGAGGTTCAACACACAATACAGTAACAACACCTAACACCAGATGCTTTTGGAGCACACAAATCTATACTTTAATTAAGCTTTAAACTTTATATGCATTAGCAGATGTACAAAATTACCCTTATTCTTCTTTTCTCAAATATATCCCATAGACCTATAAATGTAATTTCAGTTAGAAGATAGTAACTACCCACATCTAACTTCTATCGATTTTCATTTTTCTTCTCTTTAAATATTGGTATATAATGTTATCTCTTCATTCTATCATAATATATATATATATATATATTTGACTTAATACTTTTTTTATCACAAACACATTATTACAATCAAACACACATATTGCTTTATATTTTAAATTTTGTACTTCAAGCATGCTGGATTTTACAAATAAAACGGTGGCATGCCTATTTTCTCTCACAGAAACAGGACCAAATATCAAATAACAACTAACCAACTTAACTCAAGTGTACAACTTCACATAAAATATTGGTCAGGCAACACCAATTAACTAAACCCATGATCCAACAGAATTTATCATGCAAAGATAACCCTGATGGGCAGGCAACAGATTCACATACATGTGAATTATCTATATTAAGGCCTTAATCCTGAGTTTCTATAAGTTGGCTCTGTTTGTGCCTTCTCTTTACTGGCAAACTCTAAGCATCGTCACGGTCTTACAGGAAAAATCATGTAGAGCAACCCTCCAAGTACAAGATGACAAGGAAGTGGAAATCCTTGCTCAAACAAAGCTTAATTAGGAGCTCACAAGTTAGTGGTTCTCTGCAGCAGTTCCAATTGGCAGGTATCACACAAACGTGAACCTTTACAGCCCAATCACGTGACATCATAAATTAGAATATTAGTATCAGCAAAGACAATGCCATAAGCGTAGTATACCTTGACATGATTGTTGAGATAGCAGAAAGAGAACGGCTTGGTTCAGTGTTAACATTTGACACGCTACCGTAGTTACTCGCAATCTGTAAAGGTCAAGAACTGGAGAATTACATACCCAATCAAAAATAAAAAGGATTAATAAGTATATAAAAAAAGAAAAAAAAAGTCAGTCCACCTCGTTTGCCAGATCGCTTAGCTCTTTAGAATCTCTATCAGAAAACCAACCACTTTGACAAGCACTCTACAAAAGTAATTCACAGTTAAGAAAAAGAAGTACCATGTTGGAAAGTTAAGAGCCATGCGCATTACATATCAAGCCTCCTAATATCAGTACCTCCACAAAGACACAGTACATAATTATCTAATTCCAGTGGTAGAAAATGAAAAATGAACAAGTTTGTCCTCAAAAATGTTCTCTTGGTCCTCCCTGAAGAAGTGAACTAGATAGTTCCAAATAGTACAAAACCCCACCAGATACTTTCTTTACAGCTGTTGTCATATCGTAAAATTTAATCATTACCTGGCAGCACATAGTTGGGACCTTTGACATACATGCGTACTTGGAAAAGTGGATTGCGGTACCAATCCCCCCTAATCGCCCTCAACAACAACTAGCTTTCACATAAATGGAGCAATCACCTCTTTAACATGTCCGAACACCAGGATCCATAAATGATGCAAACAATGCATTGTCACATAGCATGCATCTCTTTAGAGACTGTGTCAAAACACTGAACTGAAGCAAAGAAGTAGTACAACACCCAAAAATTACCTTAACGGAAATCATCAGGACCATAATAGCTGCTTGCAGGAGGGCATCATTTTTATTCTGGCAGACCTAGCAACATAAAAATTACCAAAGGCGAATGACAAATGGCTTCAGATCATCAGTTTATTAACACATGAAGAGGAGCTTAAGGGTGGCACATCAAGGAACATAACTATCAAACATGACTCTGTGAAATGTGACAAAATGGTAAGACAGATAACAACAGCAAATACATACAATAATATTGGAGTAAACAACAAAAATCAGACAGTCATACAATTTAGTGAAGAAAGCATAATGAAGCCAGACTATGATGACTAAATAACTATAAAAACAAGTGATGAATCACTAACCACATATTCCATGATATGGCAAAGATGAAGTCAATGGCATAATGGAAAACGCAGAGAGGACTACATTTAGGCAAGGACTCATAAAAGAACAAGTTCGTAGTCGATGCAGTTCCACCGGTACTAATAAATTTGTTAGGGAGATTCCCATGAACAAAGCATTGACATGACTGCATCAGTTCTATGGATGAAAATTTACTTAAAAAGCTCAAATCAATTTTTTAAAACAGAAAACTAAGTAATGTTTGAAAAAGTTGGCTATCAAGCTTCATATTTTAATATTTTGTGTCCCTTTTCGGGTAACTCTTTTAAAGGAAAGATCTTAAAGATCCTCTGCGTCCAGGTCAATTTCTGTCGTCATTATTAGAACAAGTCCACTTAAGTGGCAACAGTTCCTTTTTTTCTTTTCTTCGCAAAAGTATAAGTACAATTTTCATTCACAAACATAAGAATATACAAGCATAATGAAGAAATGGTAACAAGTGCATGTACTACATATCTATATTTCTCCTATGTCCACTTGTTGAGCTTCAGGAATAGTCAAAATGGTTCTCCCCCATTCTGTTGTAAGCATTATTTCTCTAAGATGCAAACATAGAATCCCCAAGAAAATAAAATATGAGAAACTTTTATGACCACAAGTGAAAGCCTAAGTCTTTTGGAGGCACGTCGTTTATCATCCAATCAACTTATATCTCAAATTGCTGATACATATCTCTGAAAGCTAAAGTAATCATTGTATAAAATCATCACCAGCTTTATTAGTGAAGGCAACTCTTGCGATCTGTCTGGAATGTCATGGTTTGCAATGGCAAAATCAATACCTCTGCATCACCCAAAAAAAGATACAGGTAAATCAACACACATATCCAGCCAGAAACATTCATTCTGCTTCTCAAAGTAATATTTAGAGTTCTTTATGAATCATGCTTTACTTAAAAAGCACAAATGAAAGACTTAATAAAACCGTGGCAAACACATTTAAGAGAAAAAAGGGAAAACCACTTTACTAAGAGCATAAGTATATGGAGCACAGTGAATAGCAGCATGATTACACTGAATCACCAAAACCAGACCTAATTCACAAGATTGGTTACCCAATAAATTGAACGATAACATAGCTTTTTGGCTACCACCACATTGTAAATCATAATGAAAAATACATGTTGCCCCTCATACGTACAACTATACACCATTTGTAGGGAATCACATTTAATTGGTAACTTCTGGAGCCAACAACCACAAGGTCTGCAAACAATATGATGATGGTGGTGGATAGACTCTTTGTAAAAAATCATATATGTGTCATTCACAATAAGTGGGCAGTTGACTACAAGGTAGCTCAACCTAGAAGAGTAAGATCATTAGTAATGTATGCTTGTAAGGAGTAAGATCATGAAAACATCCAGAAACGAAGAGGATAGTAAGAACTAATAGACAGGGAGAAAATAACCATTAGAAAAACAATAAGATGATTCTAAAGCGTCCAATTTCCCTTAGTTCTAGCCCGTTATTATTCTTGTTATAACAAGATAGATTTAAAGCCAACTTATGTATAACATAACTTCTTGAATTAGTAGATGCATGCAAATGATATAGACCTAAACCCATCTCAGTAGTTAAAGTCAGAAACAAACAAAATGCAATATGTGAATCTCTTAAAGGAAGCTTATACAAAATTGTCCACAACCTCATTTTTTCAAATAAAACTAGTAGTTTCAAACAAATACATCAGTTAAGGAGATTTTGCCATCGTCATATCAACTACACAAGAAAGCGAAGAGAACCCAGACCCTTTTATTTGTCAATTAGCTCTCTGGACAAAATACCATGTATTCCAAATTCAGATGAAATTTAATTGTGACCTCCTTCCCACTATTTCCCACTAAAACAGAAAAGGTAGGTTATAAACCTCGATGTGTCGATTCATTTTCTCACCCCAAGTGAGATTGGGAATTTGCACTCACACACCCCGGGCCGGCGGCCAAGTAGGTAGACTAGCCGGCAGCTTATGGCATTAATTTCTAGTAGAATCAATTGGCTAACAAAACCTTCATATTACAACTTAATGACACATCAAAGCATTCATGAACCAAAAAGGAAGAGAGACTTTTGACAAATCACTTTATCAAAGAATAGAATACTACCAAAAAAATCCTATCAGATAAGGCAAAATACCCTAGAATCACAAAAATTACACAACATGACTGAACCTACAGCGAAGCAGGCTTCATTACATTGTCCTCAACTTCTGCCATGAAAACAATTATCTTTTTCTCTAGCATAAGTACCAAGAAAATGACCAACGTGTTCTCCGCCTCTTTAATTTCCAGAAAGAATGTATTGATTTCAGATCTAATTCTACTTGCAACATCAAGGACACAAGAGACAAAGCACCCAACACATTCTAATGGGAGTAACCAACTTGCCGATGACCATTATGATTAAATGATATCTTCATGTTTATACATCTCCCCAGAACCAAAATTAAATTTATCAAGAGAAAAACCTGGCAAGTGCAAGGCAAAATTGACAAAGTCCTGAAGCCATCTCCGGAACCGCTCAGAAAGTAATCACCAGCAACAGAGTGGCTGCTAAACCTAGAGGATGGTTTTCTCTCGGGCATACAGGGAAACAGCGACTTTTTCTATTATATTTTTGTTCCATCTAAGCGCTGGTAAGACAGATACAAAAGTATTTACCATCTTCTGACAGAATCTTTCTTCTTTGGCACTGCTACTAAAGACATTTAGGTTTAATCCTCAACTAAATGGGCCCCCATGGAAAGTTTGCACGATGGGTTATTACCTTATTGGTGGAGCGCACCCCTCATAATGGCATTTGAAAATAAATAACTGTGAGGAAAATAATCCTGGCACGGAAGAGGAGGGAAATTTGAACAGGGAAGGGGTAAATGGAAAGGGATTAAACCAACAGATTACAAGCATAAAGAAATTCTGAACTTCTACGACTGGGAAGTAGGTGTCGGGACTAGAGATGGATAATGGAGGAACCAACTTGCCAAAGACATGAAAAGAACACTATTACGTGTGTAAAAGTTATCAAAAATTAGACAGTCAATGTCATTAGAAAGGTCAGGTATTGCTCTAGAATGGTCTACAAAAACTATAAATGCAACAAGCAGGTTAATGTATGCCAGCATAGCAACAATAAGGAAATGCCGCGCACATATACAATTAATTTGGAAAATGATAGTAAATTTTTGCCGTTTCAGGATACCAGTCAGGACATCTGACCCTATTGTAAAGGCAAGTTAATTTGTCAAAGCAAAGAATGATTGGCAATTCAAAAAAATCACATGCTACTTTTGCTGCCTTGATAAATAACATGGATCTGTGTAGTGCTGCTGCTAGAGAACAGAACTCGTGTATATTGGGTAACTTAAAAGAGTATGAAAAAATCAACATAGACTTTCCTTGAAATGTGCAATCTACTGATGCAAGGTGTTGCTACTACACCGCAGCCCACTTTACACTAGGAAGATCATTACTCCACTAGTAAAAAATTGTAGAAAATGCGTAACCAATACAACAAGTTGCTGCTCAACCTCAACCCCAAATCTTGAATAGAGCATGTTAAGGAAGACAGGGGTTTAATGTCATACACGAACGAATACACAAACATGAATGAGAACCATTTCCTCAGTGCATGCATATGTATATAGCTAAAAGTAACATCCACTGGCCATTAACATAAATATAGCTACCTCTTTGTAACTCAAGCAAGTGTTATGCCAATAATACCCAGTACAAAGACCTCGTACTCCATAGTTTTTAGAACTATAGGAACAAAAAGCATGTACATTCAAGACTACCAGTCAATCATGCACTACAGGTTTGCGCAGAGAGAAATAAATTTCCACGGACTCATCAGAAAAAGAGAGAATTTGAGGGATGGAAACAAGTCACAGAAGCCATTCATATAACTTCAATCACTAAACAACACACACAAAAAACATTAATTAAAAGAAAATTCTTCCGCGAAGAGCTGTACCTGGCGAGGGAAAGGCAGAGATTTAAGAACTCTACGCCATCGTTCTTCTGGTGGCTGCGGACATGAAGGGATAAACGATCAACCACGGCGGAAATTCGGAAGGCGTTCAAGTCCGACGGTTTCAAACCATCGCTTGGTGCCGCACCTCCACCGCTGCCACCAACTCCGGCATCCAACGATACCCCGGTCGCCGGAGCCGGTGTCACCGCCGTCCCGGCCATTCTCCGTAACAGAATTGAAAACCTGGAAGTTTGGATTAAGGCAACACTCTGTTGCTTCGTTTTGCTCTTCTTCTCCCTCTCTTTGTCCGGGGAAGGGTTTAAATTGTTCTGTGTCTGCTACACACATATCATGTTTTTATTTATTACTAGCAACCGGAGCTCACTCTAGTGCTTATAATTTTGTATTTTTAGCATTTTTATTAATTATTATATGTGAGAAGAGAAGAAATAAAAATAAATAATTGATCATGGCTCGTAATTTATTAATTAATTTTATTTATTTAAAATTTACATGCATATAATATTTTCTATATAAAATTTACACTCCCGAATAGGTGTGGGCGTCGGGTCGGGTACCCAAAAATTCGGATAGCTATTTTAACTACCGGACCCTGACTCGAAGTATACGGGTACCCGACAATCGGGTATCGGATACCCAATTTTCTTTTTTTTCTTTTTTTTAAAGGATAAATATTGCATTATACTCTTTTAATCATTTAGTGTATTAAAAAGAAATAAAAAGTAAAAGATTCAACTTCAATAAATTAAATTAAAGAATAAAATGTACACATAATCTGAATAAAACTAAAAATAGAAATTAAGTAATCATAATAAATTAAACATAGAACAAAATTAAATATTAAACACATCATTTGGGTTTAGTAAATTTCTTTTACTTCTTTTTATGATTTTAAGATTTGTAGATATACGAGAGAAGAGAAAACTACAAGAATATTTGAAAATAAATTTTTGTCGGTAAAGAAGAAGACATAGAAGAAAAAAATTTAAAGGAAGGATAAATTTAAAAAAAATTATGAGTACCCGATCGGGTAGTTCGGGTAGGACTCCCATACCCGAAACCCGACCCGATTTTTAGAAGTTGGGTATCAGGTTACCCGACACCCCATAAAATTTTAAAATAACCCAAGAAAAGAAAAATCTGATCCCGATCGGATCGAATCGGGTCGGGACGGGACGGGACCCGAACTACCCGACCCGAACGCCCACCCCTACTTCCGAACCTATTATTTGTCTACAACACACCCCTGCATTTTGACAATTACACATACACTCCTAAAAAACGTCAACATCATTACATAAATTACTCATTTTTTTTAATGTTATGAGTGGTTTATGTAATTATACAAAAGGCATGAATAATTTGTGTAATAATTCATCGGTAAGGGGTATAAACATAATTATCCCTAAGCATATTGAAGGTGTTTGGGTCAATATATATTTTGGCAATCAAAGTTGTTTAATTTAACCCTTCTAATTTAAATAGATTTAACTTTTAAGTGGGGAAAGAAAAAAAGACAAATCTCATCTTTGAACAATTCAATTTTTCATTATTATTATTATTATTAGCTTAAATTAAATTAAACTTTTTTTTACACTTAAATAATAATGTCCATAATTACTTAAACTAAGTATTGAATAAGTTTTTGTCCCGATTTTACACACACATCAGGTGTATTTCATCCACTATTACTATATTATTAAGGTAGAGGGGGTATAAAATAATTATATGATGTGCAATCTTATTTATTTTTTTTTAACAAAGAAACCAAAAGGAATTTTGTTAATGTAGATTCAAGGACATGATACAAGGTTTAGACATGAGTCTATTACAAGAAATGAACATATCATGTTCCACAAGCTCGGAGATCCAAACAGGTGGAGACAAAAACATCTGCATTCGAGTTTTTTCTGATGAGGCAAAACGAGCAAAGCTATCCGCAACTCTGTTTTCTTCTCGGTAGCAAAAAGCAACCTTCAGACTATCAAATTCCGATGCTAGAGCCCTGATATCCATGATTATAGGCATTAGTGTTATTTGCATGGGCACCTCCCTGTTCAGAATAGAAATTCAAGTTTTAGAATCTGATTCAACAATTAAACTATAAAAGTTATTTTTAATAGCAAGTTCAAGACCCGTTCTTAGTGCCCAACATTCCGCCATGCAATTGGTCTGAAAACCAATATAGTCAGAAAAAACAAGTAAAATTTTTCCTTCATTATCACGAAAAATGCCTCCACAACCCGCATGACCCGGATTGCTAAGGGAGGATCCATCTATATTCAATTTGATCCAGTTTTGAGGAGGAGGGTTCCAGCTACAAGAAATTATCATTTTTTCTTTCTGTCTTTTTTTATTACTGGAGTTTCCTTCAGCATCATATAACCGGCTTGTTTCCATATACTGTAAATGGAAACTGATTTTCCATTAAACACAGCATCGTTACGCGCTTTCCATGTAAGCCATAGGGTGTTGATAACCATAGTCTGTTTATAGGGGTTATTCTTCAAGGAAAACAGTATATTAAGAATATTCGAGTTAGAAAGATCACCAATCTCATGCAAAAGATTAGTGCTTAGAAAGGAGAAGTAAGGGCACTTCACAAAAGTGTGTTCAACAGTTTCAGGTTCCTCCTTACACAAACTACACAGAGGAGAAGGAATACTCTTACGATTGACGAAAAATGCTGCATTAGGCAGACAGTTATGACTCAAGAGCCATGCAAAGAACTGAACCTTAGGGGTAGTGTGAGTTTTATAGATAATATGCCAGGGGAAAGACGGGGAAGGAGATAAAGCTTGCGTAACCTTGAGTCGTAACCATAGATATGCACTTTTAATGGAGAATTTACCAGATTTATTCCATCTCCAAACTTGAAAATCATGTTGTGGGGTAACAAGGATAGGAATATTAGTAATCAGAGATTGTAGATCAGAAGGTATTATATCATGCAAAGCAGATAGATTCCATTTTTTATCAGTAATGAGAGATTCAACTTTAAGGTTTAGCAGGTGGGAAGGTAAGTTAGTAATCTGGGAAGATAAAAGATCATTAGAAACCCAATAATCATGCCATACATTAATATCTAAACCTGATCCCAGTAACCATCTAATCGATTCCTGGACAAGGCGAATGGTTTTATGTATATGTTTCCATATATAACTATGATATGATTTAACGGTGGCCCGTAAGAAATTAGTATGAGGAAAGTATTTAGCCTTAAGAAAATCCATGCATAAAGTAGAATCAGATTTGTGCAATCTCCATCCAAGACGTAAAAGACGTGCTTGATTTAAAGTTTTAAGGTCCCTGAAACCTAGACCTCCATGCGACTTAGGAAGACAGCAAATACTCCAGTTCACCAAACTTTTCCTATTACCATGTTTGGTAGCATTCCAAAGGAAATGTTTAGTAATTTTGTTTATATTGTCAATAATGCATTGAGGCACCTTAAAAACGTTCATCTGATATAAAGGAATAGAATTAACAACATGTTTTATCAGAGTAGTTCTACCAGCATAAGACAGGAAACCATTATACCAAGTATTAATCCGATTCTCTATTTTAGAGATAATGGAAGAAACATTATTCTTTAGACATACGTCCCATGACATAAGGAAAACCAAGATATTTATCCCCAGTAGTTAAGTGATGATTAATATGTAAGGCTTCAGAAATACCATGCTTAAGATGACTAGGGCAGTTAGGAGAAAGCAAAAATTTGGATTTATTCCAACAAACAGAGAGACCTGAAATATAAGCAAAACTATCTAAGGTATCCTTAACATATGCAACCGATTTATGGTTAGCTTTCAAAAACATGAGCCAGTCATCTGCGTAACATAAGATAGGTAATATAGGACCCTTCCTGCAAGGTACCATGGCATCAACCAGATGTTGTTGACAGTCAAAAATAATTTTCTGAATTAAAGGTTCCAAACAAAGAATAAAAATGTACAGGGACAAAGGGTCTCCTTGTCTAATCCCTCGCGTATGATACCATAAATCAGAACGGTTCCCATTAATGCGAATAGAATAGGAAACTGTAGTGATGCATGCCATAATCCAGTCGATAAAAGTTTTGGAAAAATTATAAAAATATAAACAGAATCTAATATAATCCCAATTAAGTTTATCATAGGCTTTTTCAAGGTCAAGTTTGATAGCCATGCAATATTGTTTCCCTTTTTTAAAACGCATAGAATGAAGCATCTCATGAGCCATAAATGATGTTATCACTAATAAATCTATTAGGAACATAAGCATTTTGAAACGGGGAAATAAGAGAGGGTATGATGGGTTTTAGCCGTGCCACTAAAATATTTGAAATGATCTTATAAATAGTATTGCACAAGCTTATGGGTCTGTAATGATGAAGTAAAGATGCATTAGGACGCTTAGGAATGAATATAAGTTTCGTCTGGTTGATATTATGGGGTAAATGTGTATTATTAAAAAAGTTATTAACAATAGCAATAATGTTGTCCTTAACAATATCCGAGTAATGCATAAAGAACAACGAGTTAAGCCCATCCGGTCCATGAGACTTATTAGGCCCAATACGTTTAAGAGCCGTAAAAATTTTGGATTCCAAAATAGGTTCAATCAACCAGGCCCCCATTTGTACAGAAATATTAGCATTAGCCCATTGAAAAAATTCTCAGCTTCGTGGATCAAAAAGCCAGTGCCTTTATAAGAAGAAATATCTTTGAAAAAAATTTTGAAAGAATTTAATACCTCCATAGGCTTAGAGATCCATTCATTATCAGGTATTTTAATACCTTGGATAAAATTATTCCTACGTTTATGGCTCGCAATAGCATGAAAAAAGGAAGTATTTTTATCACCAAATTTAAGCTAATGGGCTTTGGCTCTGTGTTGCCAAAATAGATTTTTCTGGGATAAAAGTTTTTGTAATTCAGTATTAAGGTGTCTTTCCTTGTCCCAAATAGCGAAGTTAATATTACCATAATACAAAGTCTTAATATGCTCTAGTTGGGAATAGAGGTCATCAATCAAAAAGTCAATATTCCCTAAAATAAATTTCTTCCAAATTTTTGAGTTAGACGCCAAACAACGAATATTACAGTTAAGCCCAAAATCCGATGCCTGAAAGGAGGAAAAAATCCAGGAATTGCTAACAACCTCTCTGTAAGTATCTGATAGGGTCCATGCATTCTCAAAACGGAAAGGTCTATGTTTGATACAGGAATTAGGATGAAGATCAAGAAGAATAGGCAAGTGGTCAGAGTATGGAGAAATCAGGTGTTTAAGAATAGCGTGAGGGAAACAGTTTGACCAAATCGTATTAGCAAAGGCTCTATCCAATCGTTCTGTAATAAAAGATTTGCCATAACGTTTGTTACTCCAAGTAAAAGGATGACCCGTAAACCCTATATCATCAAGATGACATTGAAGCATGCAATTCCTAAAATCATTAGACTTAGCATGCATGAATCTACCCCCAACTTTTTCATGCGGATAAAGCAAATTGTTAAAATCCCTTAAAATACACCAAGGTTTAGAGAGTAATGAAGAAGCATAAGAGAGTAGAGTGTTCCATACCTGGTATTGATTGTGAGGCTGTGGGTAATTGTAAAGAGCCGTCATGAAAAACGGCTGGTTAAGAAATGGGAAGTCCACCTCTATATGGACTGGTCTAAGAGATATATCCACTTGCCTGATGCTTACCTCAGACTCGTTCCATAATACCCAGATTCCTCCAGATAGACCCACTGATGGAATGATAATGGAATCAGAGTAAGCTAAACGCCTAGTTAGAATATAAGATCGATCCCGATTAATCCTTGTATCCAGCACAACAAAAATATGGGGGTGATGACGTTGTATTAAATCTCTGGCAGCAATAACAAACTCTGGGCGAGTAGCACCCCTACAATTCCAACTCATGATTTTCATGAAATTCATATTGTGAGTTGGTATCTGCATCAGCATTGCTACCTGTCTTGGATCCAGGTTCACATGCCCGTTTCCCTGAAGACCATTCAAGAGATTCAAGCGGAGATCTCTTCCTAGAGGGTGCAGGTGAAGCTTGAATTGCGTCTCCGATCTCTCGCAAACCCTTCTCGCTCTTGTTCTATATCTGTCACCAAGCTGTTTGCATAAATTGGACCAGATATAAGGTGAGGGGGATGTATGGAATGATTGGACCAGATAATTGTTGGGCCCTATTGAGAGCAGGAGGTTTCAGACAGAGTGAACTGGGGGTAATAGGGGAAACTGGTTCGTCAGAGGATGGTCTGAAGAAATCGACATTCTTGGGTCTCCCATGGAATTCGAATTGATAAACATTTGGCGTGTCTCGAAGGGAGATGTTTGGCGAAAGTTCGATCTCAGCATTGAGTGAAAGTGGCCCAATTGGGGGTGACGATGGGCCTGACGCCGAAGAATTTGAGGAGAACGTTCCGTCTGGGCCTCTGCCGAAAGGGTGCTCTGGAAGGATGTTGTGGGCCATGTGAATAAGTTAACAAGTCAATGGTAAAACTGGGTGTGAATGACTGTGGGTATGGCAGTGAATTTAAAGACGAAGGTGAAAACAGGTCTTTATGGTTAAAGAAAACGTCACATGGTTTTGACAAGTTGATTGGTCCAGCGCAACTCGTGTTTTTTGCCAAGTGTAAGTTGTCATCCACCACGTGTATGTCATCTAACATGACTACATCTAAAGATGTGTCACCAGTTTGCCGTTGTTTTGAGGAAGAAAGTGTAAGGAAACCGTGGTTGAAAAAATACAGGTGGTATCAGGGTTGTGGTTTTGAGAAACTGTAGGCTTATATGCGACAATAGAGTCCATGTCAGCATTGTTAATAGGGTCAGAGAACTTACCTGGCCACTTGTTGACTAAAAAATATGACCTGGGATTTTCTTCCATAGGTAAGGCGTGGTCAACATTTGATGACTGTTCATGTGATTTTGATGAGTTTAGTGAGCAGGTATTGGCATTTCGACATTTCATGATTATGCGCAGGTTCAGCACGATCTACAATTTGACGAGAAGTTGTCTCATCTCTAACTCTCAGTATCTCCTCGACAAGTCTTCCCGACTCGTTGGTAAGGTTAAGGATAGAAAAATGGTTGTTTGTAGGGGTGTCTTCCGGAATGTTATTAAGGGTGGGTTTAGCAATCCATTTTTTCTTAGCAAGCTCTGGTTTACGAGGATATGGGTTAGGTTGGTGTGTTTGAGGGGGGTTCGTTGAAGAAACATTCCTATGTAACGCACTTGAGTAACTGGTTGTATCCTTCCTCCTAGCTTTTGAACGGACCACCTCCCAGGCTGGTCCTTGACCCTGTGTATCCGAAATCCTATCTCCGTGCTGCTGTAATGGAACCTGGTTTGGACATGGGTCCTTTGTAATGGATGGGTTTGAGTTGGTGTGATTTTTCTGTATATTAGTGCAATAATTTTGAACATGACCAATCACACCAAAAAGGTGGCAGAATAGTGTATTTAGCTCATAGATGATTCTTTGTGTATGCTGATGAATTATGATAAACGGAGGAAGGGGAACTGAAGTGTCAACTTCGATGCATAGCCGAGCGTATCTGCATCTAGTTTTATTAAAGGTGTGAACATCCATCTTTATAGGTCGACCAATAACCCGAGCAATACTGAAGAGGACTTGGGAATCGTAGAATTCAATAGGTAGGTTAGGGAGTTGGAACCACATGTAGACCGTAGGAGGTATATCTTCGGATGAAGTGAAATTTGGTCTCCATTGTTGAACGTGTAAATAATGATCAAATAAAAACCATGGTCCTCCCGCTAGTGCCAAGAAGTAATCTTCTTGCGAAGACAAGTTTATAATGAAACAATTATTACCAATATCTGACACCAGTATAGGGGAGTTAGTCCTCCATAGCTTACCTAGATGTTGATTTAGATTGTTGATCGGTCGCT
Organism: Sesamum alatum; assembly: GCA_034509735.1. Lineage (NCBI taxonomy): Eukaryota > Viridiplantae > Streptophyta > Magnoliopsida > Lamiales > Pedaliaceae > Sesamum > Sesamum alatum. Next base: position 4,133,146 of record JACGWO010000007.1, on the reverse strand, counting down.
GGAGGTTTATAATCCTGACAATTAAAGCATGTTGCTAAGGCTTATATATTCGTTGGATTTCCTCTGAAGGTAGAGCTAGTTGGGGGTAATTAATGTCCAGTGGGGGAAACGGTGGTGGGGAATCTTTCGCTACATCCAGATCCCAATTTTGGATCCATGTTGGAAAATATATACGAGGAGATTGGTTTGTGAGTTTTTCTTTGTAAGACATGCGGTCTTCGTTCTGGGATTGGAAAGAGCTATTATTGTCATACAAGGTAGGCACCCCTTTGTTCTTCAATAGGAAAGGTGACTGGGCATCAAAAATTGGGTGGTTTCCAAGGGGGTTTTTGGAAGGAAAGTCGAGGTGTGGGTGGTGTTAGGCGAAACAGAAACTGTAGGAGAAGAGGGAAGAACTGGAGGAGGAATCCGAAAGGAATCGATGAGAGCAGAAACCTTCGTTATTTCCCTTATATGATGTGCAATATGTATATGGACTAGACGAAATGATCCATATATATATGTATAAACATACAATGACAGCACAATTTTTTTTTAATTTTCTTTTCCCTTTCTCTATTTTTTTTCATTTTTTTGTCGTATCTCATTCCATTGTATGTATATTTCATCTCCATAAATTTTACAACATTCTTTGTAAAGTAATAAATACATTACACTAAATTAATGATAATTACAACACTCATTTATTTAATTTTGAAAGACAATCACAATAAGACATGTAGAATATAAAAAACAAATCTATTGTATCTGATTAAAATATATTATATACTTGTATAATTTTTAAATAAATTAATGTTGTATTTTACACACATATTAAATATGCCCGACTGCTGATTGTTCTTTAGGATAGGTCCACCGCTTCCGTGCAAGATAATATATATTTTACACGTAATAGGAGATAATAACTTCCCTGGTTTTATGCTAAATTTTTTTTTTAATTTTTTCAATATAACGTCATTTTAATTTATCCCATCACTACTAAAAGTTGTATGAAGCATATGTATTATAATGCATTAACATGGCAACAATCCAATATCGTGGGGATACAAATTAATTTTTAATTTTTGAAATAATAATTAAAATATCACCAATTAAATGATCGAATTGGCATCGGAGGAGAGGATTCTGGGTACGTACCCGGTTGGCCCCGAACCCCTACTCTCGTTGTACTAAAAAAACAATAATTTAAGTGAAAATAAGTCTATTTATATGTAGTTTCATTAAAAATATATTATTTTGACACCACAATCCAATATACACATATTTTATTTTACACAAAAATTTATATAAAATAAAAAATACATATCTTTCACTAAAAGTAAAAACATAAGCAAACACACTGCTGGCTTTTCAAATTGTATTAATTTAACCTATTTTTTAGCATTGACTTGTTTCACTAATTTCTTAAATTAAATTATATGAAAGCTAGGCCAAACTTAACCTATTTCATGTTAATATATTTCATGTCCAGTGTATGAAATATTGTAACTAAAGTTGCACTGTTTAAGCAGCATCCAGATAAGATTTTTTTATTTTAGCTCAATCGATAAGAACGTTTCACATTTTATAAGATTTTGATGCTGGCTCTTTTTACTACTGCAAGAGTAAAGGAGTGTTTGCGCAAGCTTTAAAATAGCACTTTTCAGCTTTTCAATGCTTAAAAATATTTTTGAGGTGTTTGGAATGCCAACTTATACTTCTGAAACTGCTAAGAAAAATATTTTTAAGCCAAAAGCTGGAAGCACCTCGGGGGTACTTCTAGCTGTTTTGACTTTTTTGTAAATAAATTCAACTTCTTTTTAGATTACTTTACCCGCATTATAATAATTTTAATTCAATTTTACCCTTTTTAATTTATTTTTGAAACTGCTCATCTAAAGTTGATGTTAGAATTTTCAAATAATTTAAATAATTTATCACTAACAAATTTATAATTTCGTATATTTAATATTTTAAAATTTTTATATTCTATATTATATGATATTATTCCTAAATCATAGAAAATATAAATTAAATTGCTACGATTAATTAAAAAAAGTAATTTTTTTGTCAAGCGTGCAAGTTTATTTATTGTGCACAAATGAATAATTATATTATATAATGGGAATATTATTGAATTAAACATCTAATTTCTCTATTAGTATTGAATATTTTAGTAATATAAATGATAATCATTTTACAAAAAAAATTAAATAAGAGATATACCAATTGAAATAATAATAATTATTATTTTGAGGAAAAATGATCAATATAATGAAGAGATAAGTGCAAATATTAAGCAGATTTAGCATTTTTTTAATACATCCGGACAAAACGATCTTTAATCAATTAAATTAATTTTATAAATATTTTTTTCCCAAAACACTGCTCAATTTAGCTTTTATCGGCTTTTCACTTTTTTCACAAAAACTACCCATTTTTTATTTTGCTACAACTTTTAACTTTTTTTACGAAAATCACTTTTTTAAAAGCAGAAGCTCTCACAAACAATCCATAAGTATTTTTATAAGCAATTTATGATTGTATAAATTAATCACTTAGGCTACATTTATTTGTACAGAAACTTTTCATCTGATCTCATTCATAGTAGGCAAAAGGGTTTGTTTGGTCGTCCGAAAATGCTTATCGTCTGATAAAAAAATAAAACGTATTGCACTACTCTCAGTTAAAGCACACTGATTATAAGGGTTAATTACATTAATTTTCCATGAGATTTCATATAATTATAAACATCCGTTGTTGTTTGAAAAATTACGAATATCTTCCATCAAATAAAAAATAATTATGTAACCCTAAACGGTGAAGTGAAAGTTAGTATTTTACTCTTGTTGAATTTTTTTTCCATTTTAAAAAACGTTTGAGAAAATATAAAAAAATTAGGATGGGTAAAGTAAATAATCCATACGGCATATTAGTACGTATAAATATTTTACAAAATTCTAAAAAAATATATAAAATTATAATTTAAAATAAAAAAGGACATTTTAGTCAGTTCACCAAAAAAAATTTGGATGAAAACCTAATCGAGACTAGCGGAATGGGTTCGGCGCTAGACGGACTAAAATTAAAGGGGTACTTGTAATTTCTTAAATAATAAGAAGATATTTGTAATTATATCAAATATTATAAAGAGAAGACTGTAATTGACCCTAGTTACAATTATTATATTTTTGTTTGGCAAAATCGCACTTTTGATCCCGCTAGATAGGGTCGTTCTCACTTTCGGTCTTCTGCTTTACGGGTCGACACTTTTAGTCCAAAAATTTAAAATTTTGACACTTTTGGTCCTCTGCCGTCAAATATGAACGGCAAAACGTCATGTTCGTTAGTCAACGGCCGTTGACCTAACCAATAAATGCCCAAATTCTATTTTACCCCCCTATATTTTTCAAAAAAGACTAAAAATCTCCCGTGTTTTTAAAATAATTAAAAATTCCCCGTATTTTGAATAAACCCCTTTTAGAACTTAGTTTGATTAAAATATCTTTTTTATTTATTTTATAAAATCACCCTCGTTTGTTTCTTTTATTTCCAGATTATTTTTGTGCTTTTTCTTATACATTTCTCCCTCCTAATAAATCATTGTTTCTTAAATATAATTATTTAAATTTTAATGTTTTATAATTTAAATAAAAATATTAAATTAAAATCACATAAAAAATTAATATAAAAGTTCATATTCCAAAATTAAGTATCTATACAAATATGAATATTAATAAATTATAATAGTTATATATTATTATTTAATTTCAATAAATTTAAATAAATTATATTTTTTTATTATAAATAATATTTAAAATTAAATTAACATTATAAGTATTTAGAATGAAAATTTAATACTTTCTTTAATTATTTTTAAGTTTCAAAATTTTAAATTATTTTCTTAATTTTTTAAAAAACTAAAAAATTATAAATTATAAAAATAAAATTATCATTAAATATATTTAATTACTAAAATAAACACCTAGCTACCCATCCTCAACACCAAACCTCCGCTGCGGTCGCCCAAACTGCAGTTGCCCAAGTTGGAGGAGGTGTGGGCGGGGGTGGGTGGTCGGTAGGGGTTAATTGTAGTAAACTTATTTTTCTAATAATAATTTTATTTTTATAATTTATAGTTTTTTAAATTTTTTAAAAATTAAGAAATTAATTTAATGATACTTAGAAATAATGAAAATAAAGTATTAAATTTTTATTTTAAATACTGATAATGGTAATTTAATTTTAAATATTATTTATAATAATAATATAATTTATTTAAGTATATTAAATTAAATAGTAGTCTAAATTAGTCCATAATATATATTTGTTATTATTGATTAATATTTATCTTCATATAGATATTTAAATTTAAAAAATGAATTTGAATATTTTTTTGTATGATTCTATTTAATTTTTTGATTGGTATTTTAATATTTAAATAAATATATTTAAGAAAAAAATTATTTATTTTTTTAGGATGACAAAAATACAAAACAAAATCCACAAAAAATAGCCTCAAAATAAAAGGAGGGTGCTTTTATAAGATCAAGAAAGGTATCAAATTAAGTCCAAAAAGGGGCTTTTTAAAACAAGAGAGGTTTTTAGCCTATTTTTTAAAATACGGGTTAGCCTTTTCAAAAAATTTTAGAGGGGATAAAATAGAATTTGACATTTATTGGTTAGGTCAACAACCGTTGACGAACAACACAAGATCCTTTGCCGTTAACATTTAACGGAATAGGACCAATAGTGTCAAAATTTTAGGACTTTGGGACTAAAAGTATCGACCCCATAATGTCCTAAAAATGAGAACGACCCTATCTAATGGGATCAAAAGTGCAATTTTACTGTTTTTGTTTTTATATAACGTATTTTACACGTCAAGCCACCTATCATTATTGTATTTTTATCTCACATTCAATTACATACTAAAAGTCGATCTGCATGAAAAATCATGTTTATTGGCATGCAGCAAACTCCACGGCTCGTGCTCTCCCGCAATGGACGTAACTGTAATGATTTTATCGAGTTTGATTGAATTTTCATTACTTTAAACTTTAACAATTGAAGTTACTTATATATTATAGAAAATTTCATATCAATCTGGCTCATTTCATCTAATTTTTTCTCACTGAAATGAGATGCGATGAAATTACAAACAATCACAACCTTCAAAAGCTTTTCTTATTAAGAAAAAAAGAAAAAGAAAAAGAAATCAAACGGAAATTATAATAGCTAATTGAAATGAAGCTTCTGAAAAAGTGGAGTAAAATATTCAGGTACAGGAGGATCACGGTGACACCAACCGCACTTGAATATCCCCTCCATTTTTCTACTTTTCCCGAAAACTATAAATACCTTCTTCTTCTTCTCTCCCCTCAATTTCGTGCCCTAGACTCTCTTTCTCTCTCCTCAGCCGCAACATGCTACCCCCACCTGAATCCATTTCGCCCTTCAAATCCTCTCTCCAGTCGCTCAATTCCCGATCTTTTCCTTCATTAATCCTCCGCTCCGCCCACAATCGTGTAAATTGACAAGTTCATCGAGATATCATTTATTCCTGAGTTTTGTTATTGAGATGAAAAAATTGTTCAGTTCATTTGGGGTTTTGGTGAACTGGTGTTTCTGGAGGTGAATGGAAGCGGTGGTGGAGGTAGCTGCTCCTGCGGCGGTTGAGGTGGCGAGGCTCATGCGGACAGCCGAGGGTTTCGGCAGCGGGGGAGTGGCGGGGCTGTGTGGTGGGGAAGTTCGGTGCCGTACGGAAGGCGTATGTAGCTCTGGAGGTATTAAAGGTGAGCTTGACATGATAACATCCAGTTTTATTGAAGTGGTTGATTATTGCTTCTAGTTTGTGTGTATATACGTTGAGAAATAAATTGTTTTTCCCCGTGTTTTGCGAAGTGCACGGTTTGTTTTCAGTCTTTTGGCATGCGAATTATTTCTTATAATTTTTAATCTATGCTTCCTTGCCAAAAAATGGACTTTTGTAGTTCAATTGTTAATTTGTCGCGGTCACAGGCACGTGGAACCAGATTCTGAGCTGTGGATTTTAATAACCAAGCTAGACCTTCTTAAATGTTCGAATTCGGCTGATAGAATCTGTCATTAATTGGTTGTTCCGAGAATCTGTGATTGGTGGAAGTGAGGTGGCTGGAGAATTTCTTAATACGTTTGATCCGAGCTTTTATCACTATAAAAGTAGTATTTTGGTTAGTTTGTTGCGGGTGAAACATAAGACATGAGTGATCTTTGGTATGCGATTTGTTAGTGGTTTTACACGGTATTCAGGAAAAAAGCATGCTCTTTTTAGTATATGTCTCTACTTGGTATAGGTACTTTTAGAATATTAATCCTTTTCATTCCTTGACAGCAGTGGCATCAGTGTAAAGATTATTCACCCTTTATGACTTTGATTTGATGCCAAATATACCTTGTAATCCTTGAGTACATTAAAAAATGACCTAAGCGGACTATCTAAAGGTCAATTGAAGTTCCTTTTCCCTTTTGCAGCTACTATATTTGAGTTCATGGATTCCTTGAGAAATAAAAGATGTCATGCCTTTAAGATTTTGTTTCCTTGTTCTTCATGTAACAAAGGCGAATGTTGTTCAAATTCATCCAAAGTTTCTATATATACTTCTCAACTAAAGCTGGCTCTAAATATGATTGTTTCAGATGATATTCATTCTGTTAATTTGTCAGAACCAGCTTTTTGGCGCAACATTCGGGATTCTGAACCTTGTGTAGAGGTCTGCAAACCCGCCAGCTTGCTTGGCAATGACGCAACAAATGACCGTGTTTCAGGGAAAATGACTTTTCACCCTTCAACTCTGGATCTAGATGCTAAACTTGTACTGCAGAAGTCTGGTAAAACAGTAAGAAATATTAGTGGGAGCACTAAGAGATCAGGGTTGTCGCAGATGGAAGTTTCTAAACCTAAACCTGGATTACATAATATAAATGGGATTTCTCCCGAGCTTGCTTCATCTTCAGCAAGCTGCAGTCTTTCAGGTATAACATGGCCAATTGTTTTTGTTTTAGAGCATACTTAATCAATTTTCATTTTTTTTGTTCTTTGATCCATGTATCTGAAAGACACATTTGCAGACTGAGCATCATCACGTTCTTCTCTTGGTGTGTTCTTTTTCTCCTAAAATTTTTCATCATGCTAACAATGGCTGTTATTTCATGTGAGTTGCCTCTATGGTTGTGTGCTTAGGTCAACTGAAGGCAATGCTCTATTGATAATGAGCATTTGTTACTGTCCTTTCATATAAAGATAATTATTGAGCTTTCAGTAAGTGGGAAAATACTTGGCTTCGCAATAAAGCAACACATCGATAATATTACGCTTTCTCGTTTTGCAATTTGTAGCAAGTCTGCTAATGAAAAGTGCATAGCAACTCAATCATGCTACTAATAAGTTTGAGAATATTAATAAGTATCTTTGAACTTCATGGATAGAGTTATTGTATTCATTCTGGGAGACTCCCCTTTGCTGGGTGCCTCTTGCACTTGGTTCCTTATCTTCTCGGAGCGTCATAAGTTTCTATCTGTAGTTATTGGCATTTGGCCACTTTTACTTCTATTACTGTGTTTTTCAGTTTCCAGTAAATAGCTTAAAGCTGCATTTGTGATGCTTCTACTCCATTTTTTGTTATAGAAAAAAATCAACTGGTTAAGCAAAAGAACAGTTCGACTAGCAGACGTGGGGATAAAAGAAATAGTAAAGTTAAACACAAGAATAGAAGCGATTCATTCTCCCTGAAGAATGGCTTGGTTGGCTTTAATTCAGCTGCTGGAGGAAATAACTTTTTGGGTATGAAACATTTTCTTTTCCCTTTCTTTTATACCTAACTTCAATATTCATCTGTGTCACATGTGGTTGAATGATTTCTGGCCGGGTGTAGATAGATACATCTTTCTTTATGCTGTGTCATCTCATATATCTGAGTGCTGTGTTGTTGGAGAAGCTCCGTGGGACAAATTGGAAATAAGCTAGCTACCATGGAATAATGAGCTGCAATGCTATACTCCCCTTTTGTCTTATTCAGAATGCAAATAAGTTTCAATTCAGTAGGGTTTCTACATGAGTTTCAGAAGATTGTATTCTGTTGTCAACGTAGAATATTGACTAGTACTTTTTTTATCAAGATGCCAAGTGGAGCTAATCTTGCTTTATGGATAAACCCCTAATGCTGTACACCATCAGCACTACCCACTTCGGAAAGCAATAATAGATGAGGAGAACGGGAAACCAGAAAGAGAAGAGAAGATAGCTTTTAAGCCAACTGCTCCAGTAAACCGCAGACAGGATTGTCTAGAGCCACCACCTAGATCTCGTCTCTGGTTTTAAAGAAGTAATCTACAAGCATCAATGAAAGATAAAAATCTATTGAGGATCAATAGCCACCAATGATCTTGTTAATGCATGAACCAATTAGGATATGGTTAACGCAATCATTCACTTTTTACCTAAACTGCAAAAGATTCTTCTTCCTTCTCATTTTTTAATTGGCAGAAGTGGTGTTCTGGTCTTTTCCTGAAAAGACAAATTCCCAATGTGACATGGCTGGATTTAGCTTTTGCAATGTTTTGGATGTAATTCTTGCAAAGAAAAATCCCCTTCCCCTAACTCTCCAAAGTACCAAAAAACAGTAAATGGGAACTAGGTTTAGGTCTGTGGTGTTTTTTCCCTTAGTTTTATTGTGTATCGTGTTGCCTATGATGGTTTCATCTTCTATTAACACTCTCTGCTGATCTTCTGTTATAGTCTTAACCCATTATTTGGATTTTCTATTTTTTTTGCATTCTTAATAATATGGAAGGAAAATGGATGATTTGGAAATCTTGCTGGATTTTCTTTGGTGCTCGATCCTTCTATTTTTCTTAAACTATAGGATCCCATTGTTTTCTTCTCTGGTATAGTGAAAACTGGTTTTCAGTCAACTATTTTATTTGCAAATAAGGTCGCTTAAAAGCTAAAGGAATATTGAAAAGCTTGATTCCTAAAAGAATTACCACTAATGACATCTAAAAGAAAGTGCTGTGTCGGAAAGCGAAGTAGCTGCATCCTTTTTCCTTTTTTGCTTTGCGCAGATGAAGGAAAATTTCATGAGATTATTTTAGATGTTTGGAAAATGTTTATATGAGCAATTTGTTAAACACACATTTGGGCATCGGTGGTGCGGAGGCCGCCAAAATTTATCAAGGTATGGTCTGATGGCTGTTGCCTCATGGTGTATGAAGCTGGAGAGGGAGGGTCGAATGTTTGGGCATCATTTAATATTTCCTAAATGTCTATTTTGATTCTGTAATCTGTATAGTTCTTTCCTTCGGTCAGTTGGTGAAGGCTGTTTCTATATCCTAGAGTGGATTATGGGCATGATTGTTTTATACATTTCTTTTGCTTGATGTTTGGGAATGTCTCGTCCATTTTCACAATTCCTTCTATTCTCAAAACGAGAGAGACTGAAAGAGTTTGTGATCGATACATGCTCGGAAGCTGCTGGCTGCCTGAGATTTCTCCTTTGTTAACACTGATCCTTTATTTGTAGTCTAGGGATGTAGTCCTTTTAGCTACTGGTGGTCTCAATATTTGATAGATATGTGCATGTACCAAAGGATAATCTGCAAAACTTCAATCTACATGCTGAAAATAATTGGCATAATTTACAAAGCTTCAATCCACATGCTGAAAATCAGTTGCATTGACTACAAGCATATATGGGCATAACAATAGGATTATCATCTATCAATTCTCAAGAACATACTCTGTTTCTGCCTTTCTTATGAGAATACTAATATGACTTGATTAATTGTTCAGGAATATATGGTTTAAAACCTGATTCCTTTGACATCACAAAATATGTCAATGAGGTGTCTTTAGATGAGCTACTGCATGGAAGATATAGCAGTCCTAGTATTACCGAAGATAAAGGGGAAAAAGCCCCAAATTCAAACAGTAATCTTTTGGAGTCAGTTAGGAAGGCGTGCTCTGTTCTTCAAGCTCAAAAGGTCTTACAGGCCCAAAATTGTGCTGAGATTGATACTAGTGGCACCCAAAAGGGTTCAACCAGCTTGGTTACTTCCAGTTCTGCAATAGGCCAAAGTGATGATGACAAAGGAGATAATTGCGCTGCAGATCGGCCACTCTCTGACAAGGTTTGTCTGGATTTGATGTGGTGAAACTTTTGATGTTATGATTATCCAGAAATGATTTAATAAAAAAAAAAAAAAAAAACTCTAGTATGCAAGATAATAGAATTATACACTTATGTGACCATGTGCTTGGTCATTGATTTAAATGGTAAATGGGTACTTTAATTCTTTTGCTGTCTTCACCATTTAATTTTTTTTATTAATTCCGCAAAATTGTTTTGACCTCATTACTTACTAAGCTTAGATGTATGGATGGGCCCCCCTACTAAATTCTGTATGCTCAGAACCTGTGCAACGTGAAATATATTTTATTTATTCTTGACATCCCTTACTATGCTTAAGATTGGATTTATACTTGTGAAATATGCATCTAAATTATTTTTGAACTGTTGGAACAGTGTGTTGACTGTTGTTCCATTTTCAAGGTTCAAGACTCTGATGTCAAGATCCAAATATCTAATGTTGATTCCCCAGTGTATCAACCAAAAGATGTCTTCGAGCGTCTTGCCCTTCCTCCACCAAAGGATTTGGATTCATTACTCTCTGATGCGAGCAAACCTACCTCATCAAAAAGTACCGATCCTCGGGTGGGCAAACCTGTTCCTCACCGAACTGGCCTGCCAGCTTTTCCTTGGTCTCATTCTTTTTCTGGGCATAATAAGGTGGGTTCAGATGCCGTTAAGTTATCCACAAGTCGAACAATATGCCAAGGTAGATGGGTGAAAGTTAAAAATTCTACTGTACTTCAGAAAGGTTCTGCTAATTTACTAGCAGACTTTGAATCACTGACATTTGACCAAAGTTTAGTTCCTTCAACAAATCTTTTGTCCGAGCATCGAGAAAATGAAGTTGCTCCTGTTGAACGTGTTTTATCAGCATCTGGTGCATGCTCGACTTCAAGTGTTCCTGCAGGTAAATCTGTTAGATTGTCTACTTTTGCTTTTATATCTGTAAATATTTCCTAATAGTTTTATCGTGGACAATTTTTTTGGATAAATATACTAGCTGCAGAAAGATGGCATATGCATAAAATGAGATTTGCTATTCCCTAATTACATCAAATTTGTGGAGTTTTAGTTGTAAACATACTCTTGAGTGCTTGTTTGGCATGTTGGGAGTAGATTTCAAAGCCTAGCACTGTTGTGGCATGCAGTTTCTTGTAAGTGTTACTGTTTTTTTGGTGTACTGTTTTATGCATTTTAGAAACTTTCTACTTTCAAATAAAACAGAAGCTTATTATTACCAATAAACATTTGTACACATGCTTTGCTTTGAGCAGATAGACATTTCAGAGCATCGAGTCTTCAGGCAAGTGTAAGGCTGATTGGGCTGAGGGCTCTCCCCTCTTCCCCTCTCTCGCCTTTGACTAGTATCAACCCTGAGTTTTTGCAATAAATGAAGTGAATGTGGTTACAATTTGTAAAATATCTATCTAAAAGCACAGAAAAGAATTGAAGACCATACGGCTAGGCTAGAGACAATGCTGAATACTATTCATGAGTTGACTTGATAATGTGCTTCTTGGTATAATTAATTTGTATGTTCTTTTTTTTTTTTTTTTGGGCATTTTGCCTTGCATTGGTGATTGGACTTGGTTACCTTGTAATATGCTATCGAACATATTTATTGTGTATATCAAGCATCCACTCATCTTCCATTTTACTCGAATATCCTAAGCATCATGACACAGTGCTACTACCCTTATGGTGTGGCTATGATCAGCAAATTTAGATTAGATTCCTTCACTGAATTATATAAATCTCATTTGTCCTTCCCTTATATTGTCTGTTCTCAGTACCAGATGACTACTCTCAGACATGTGCTGCTGCCAAAACACTCTTAGACATGGCTGCGCACTCCTTGAAGGAAAATCCCTGTCCAACTGTTAAGTTGCTGAAGAAACCCTCCCAGATGGCGATGAAAGCTAGCAAGCTGAAATCAGTTGAGAGATCTGATAAATTATTTGATGCACCGAAATCAATTATGAGACCTACCAATCCTTTAAAAGTCGGCAATGATGGGTTTCCCTCGAAGAAGCTCAAGCTCTCGACAGATGTGAAACAATCTTACATTGTTCATGCTGAGCCCGTGACGAAAGGACCCTTGCACTGGTCAGCCAAATCCCCGCCGAGGAAGCTATTTAGGGACTCAAATGCAGGTACAAATAATTATGGTCTTAATCTTGTAAAGAAATCGTGTATGATGAAACCACCAAGGGGCACAGACAAACCTAGTAGTAGTCAACAGAAGTTCAGGAAGCTGTCCCAGTGAAGTGGAGTTGCCTTGAAGGCTAGTTGGAATTGTCCACCGTAAACAGAACCACATTTCTTTGCTCATGTCCTGTTAATTTATCGTGTCGTTAGTGCCATATCATGTACAACTGTTAGATTTGTATATAGTGTCACATGTAAAGAGTTGTGTTGTAACATCTCATGTCGGCTCATGAGAGCTGAGTCTCGATGTTGTACCATTACTTTGTAAGACGGGTGCTTGTCGATTGGGCGCCCGAGCTCTTTTGTCTTAAGTTGTTGTAGACCATTGTTTGGGGAATGAAATACTTCTCCTCTCACTCTGTTCTCTGAAACAAGTACCACCTTTCAACTCCCCCATACTGCATACAAACAAGCATGATTTTTGAGGGTTAGCATGTTGCACTCATATCTTACATTATAGGTGCGCAGTGTAATTTTTCAAATTTCAAGAATGTTTTGTAATAAAGGAAGGTCAAAACATATTATACCTTGATCCTAAGGTTCTTCTCACCCTGAGTTATCAATCAATCATAGCTCAAAGTGAAAATGCTCAGAAAAGGATTGCGGGCCATAGTGCACTTTATGTGTTGTATGTTTTAGACAGCAAAACAGACAATTGACAATGCACATGGAGCAAAGAAATCTAGTACTGGAACTAGTTTTCTGTGACAGAGAAGCAGCAGAAGATGCACATGGGCCAGAAATATATGCTGATGTACAAGTTTCTGTGACACTAAAACACACGCGGTGCAAGTTGGACCAGTTTTGTCAATTTCTGGCAACAGAAGTTGCAATTTGTGTGAGTGGTTGTTGTGGTTTTATAAGTAGCTTAAATGTTTCGCCAAAATAAAAGGTTGGAGCGCGTTAAAAAGGACAGGCGAAGATATCGATGTATAGAATATGAATAGAATCCGCAACTATCAATCTTGCTTGAATACAAGAAAGACGACTAAGGGTAGTACGGAGATTTTCATATTGAAGGAGAGTCACACGATGTTAAGAAGATACAAGACTGTCGAAATAATATTATTACTAGCAAATTGTAGTCACGTGTATACAGAGAATGGAAGATCCCTAGGGGGTTAGAGGGCACAGTTGGCAAGAATGACTCTTTGAAAACTTGGGACGAAAATGATTGTGTTACAATCCGACACGTTTGTTCGGGGAGAAGGTACACCTTCATTTTTTTAACTCCTGTATACAATAGATCGATCCATGTACAAGCACATGAAATAGTTCAATTTTTACAAACACTTTAAATTCAGTGGTTTTTTTTTTTTAGTTGTGCTACTTTTTTCACTTGTAATATACAAATTATATATTTTATATATTGAATGAAAATACTCTACTTTCATAAAACAATTTAAATTACATGTGGCAGATGAATCATGTTGATACAATAATTTGAAGTATTTACTATATGTTATGTAGTAAATAATGAAGTACCATGCTTATTTTAAACTACACATTCACTAGAAAAAATATGATTTTCAACTATGGTGAATTATTATGGTTAAAAGTAAAAAATCTTGACAGATACTAATTGATCACGGCTGTGCAACTGCTATTAGCCGTTCTTTCTACAAACAAGGTTAAAACTGTGATAAATATTTTGACCATAGGTATTAAATTCATAAGAATGCCAATCAATTTACTCTATTTAACTCTGTAAGTATCTTATGATCAGAAGATCAAAGCGAAAATCTACCGGCACATAATAAGCAACCAGAAATTAGAAGTAATTGAGATGAAAATTCAGGAAAACATCTGATCCAGTAATATTACAACAGCCATGGCAAATCTTGATTCAATTCCAGGCTTAACTACTAAATCAAACACTTCTAGTCCAAAAGATACACCTCCTGGTAAGGCCTCTTTCTTCTTGATCTCAGACACGACCCTTCTCGTCTCGTCCAGAATCTTGCATGATCGATGCACGTACGATCCTTCTACCGTGTACGTGTGTCCCTTTTCGGACAATATCCCACCGGAAACATATGCAAGAACACTAGGTTTTGTTCTCATGACGATGCTTGTGTTCTTCCTCACACAAAAAACAGGTTTCTTTGATGATGAGTCGATGTCGTTGTTGCCCATTTCTCCTTCATAAACCTGCCAGTAGTTGTCTACTACTAGCCTCAGTTTCTGCTAATCATAACCAAAAAACAAACCAAAGTTATAAATTGTAAGAAATAGCACAATTTCAATTGTCGCTAAATCCGTCTCTACTCTGTCAAAATCAGAATTCATCTCTAATTTCGTCTCTTATACCCTGTTTTCTTACAGCGCTGAGATTCCAAATGAAACAAGACTTAACATTTATGTCTTAAACTGATTCTCTCTCTCTGCTGTCACTCTCTCTATACATACCTTGCGACGGCAGATAGTGAAAATGGGATTGCCTGAGCCATCCATGAGGAGGGTTTGGTCGGGGCGGCCGGTGTAATTATCGACTCTATAGACTAAGTTGCCTTGAGGGCCAATGACAGTGAAGCCCTTACAGCTGAAAACAAGTGATTTTGTCCAAACTGTGAGGGAAACACATGATGCTTCCTCATGATCATCAGAACTGTAGTTCTTGTACTGAAGTACTCCTTCTTCCTCATGACAATGGTGGACTGTTCTTGATGTAGATTTCAAGAAGAGAAGCATTTTGCTATGACTACCTTTTGAGTAACATCAGATCAATATGTCTTGTTTTGCATATTTATAACCTAAGGATGTGGGACATGTCTGTTTCCGTTATCTTATAAGCTTTGTATTGAACTTCTCTTACCTAACTGTAAGAAGAGATAATTGTGCAGACATAACATGATATAATCATGTTTGTCCCAGTAAAAAAATCTATCTTATGGGAGTGAGGTAAACCACTCGGTTGTTAAACATAAGGGTAAAATTACAGTCACTTTTCATGAGTTTTGATAAAATTATAAATACTTTTCTTTTGTTTGGAAAATTACAAATACTTTCATTGATTTTAACGTACGTCTAACAACGAGCCCATTCTGTTCGCCTCTGTTAGAGGCAAAATTACACTTTTAGTCTCATAGGATAAGGGATTCGATATATTTAATCATTTATTTTACGAGATTTTCAGAATAGTCTCAAAATTGAAAAAATCCGAAACATCTGATCCTCTGCTTTACAAAATTTTCAAAATGATTCCAAAATTGAGAAAACTCAAGACATTTAACCCCCCGTTTTATGGGATTTACCTATAGGATTAAATGTATTTTTGATCCCGTAACTTAGGTCATTTGTAAAAATGACTTTTAACTTTTTAGGGCAATATTTTGGTCCTGCATCTTCTTAATTTTTGTAATTTTAGTCCTTTTGTTCATTGGATTTCATCTCCACTGACGAGAAGGGTGAATTTCGGCAAAAAAAGGACTGGAATCACGAAAATTAAAAAAATACAGGACCAAAATGCTACTTTAGAAAGTTAAAGGACAAAAATGTTGCTAGCAGTGGCCCATAGGAACAAATACCCCAATTTTAAAATGTCACGTGAGAGGCACATACATTTATCTGGCGAGAAGGGTGAATTCCGACGAAAAAAGAACTAAAATCACAAAAATTTAAAAGATGTAAAACCAAAATACTACTATAAAAATTAAAGAATCAAAACGCCAAATGACCTAAGCCTTTACCTATATAATTCATTTGTTCAGTAAAGAAACCTATCTTATACTAATCTGGCATGAGGTAACCACTCGTTTATTAAACACAGTTATGTAACAACAAGAAGAGATTACTATACTAACGCAATATGATATAATATGTTTGGTATTGAAAGCTGCCGTAAAAAAATCTACCATATACTGATGTGGCGTGAGGTAAACCAGTCAAACGTTAAACATAATATATATAGGCAATAATTTCACCAATTAAGGATGGGCCATAGTAGTACAAGAGAAAACATGTGCACATTGATCATAACTAATTGTCAAAGATTTGGAAACCATACCTAACTTGCATGCATAAAATTAAAGTAGGGGCCATCAATCTATGAGTGTGTAAGATTAATCAGAGATGATGGTGATTAATTATCAATCAAATGATCATTAACTAAACTAATATAGGTACAAACTCTAGGAGAAAGTGCCACTTGTCAAGATAATATTCAGACAAAAATGAATAATAATCTTGACAGGACAAGATAATTGAGGTGAAGTCCAAGAAAATAATGTCAGTGCTATTTATTCTACTTAGTCAAAATTCATTAGCCTAAAGTAAAAAAAGGAGAACATGTGCTTTTGTATATGTTGACTGGGACAAAGGAACATGATAGGAAAATTGGACAGTGTAAATAGGGACCATTCAACATTTGAATTAATGTCCATTAATGTCAATAGACTTGTCTGTATTACAAGTTTATTAACTCCATGTGATTTACGAAATGTTAAAAAAATCCTCTAGAAAACGAAAAAGAATTAGCAAAAAACCATTTTGAAATAGAGCACACTGCCCCTCGACGCGAGACTGCATAACATGCATTCTTTTTAGTCTTTTTAATTATAAAATTATATTTCTTCCCCTATTTAAGAATTGTTAGATCTAAATTTTATATAAGTGAATAGTTTAGATTTCATAAACAATATCAATGGTTCATATTCATTTGGCATAAAAATATTTTTATATATAAAGTATATTTTTTAAGAAAAATATAAAGTATATATTTAAAATTATATGTATATATCTCCCTCTATATCTATCTATATATATCTAGAAACAGAAGGGGGAGAGGGCGTCGGCTGCTGCCACGTCGACGCCATAGAGGGACATGAAGTGGCGATGGAAGGGGGGGGGGTGGGGGCAGGTCTGAGCAAAGGAGGGGAGGGAAGCAGGGGTGGGGGTTGTAGCACGGCGGTTGTGAGAGGGTTTTATTGTCAAAAAATTATGAAAAATCGCATGTAGGATGCATGTAAGACACCGCGAAAGTCAAGTTTTTTTTTTTTGACTCTATTGGAAAACAAATTTTTTGTTGTATTTTTTTCTTTTGAATATTTTATAGGTAACATGGGGGTAAATTGTATTTTACATACAAAATGCAGATTAACCAAACGAAGAAGTTGAGGGCTAAGCCCGACACAATAATATATTTTATCAGAATCAAATTTGAACACATTGAATTAGGTGGAGTCATATCAAAGCAATCATACATTGTAAAATATATTGTACTTGTTATGTAATTATTATTTTTTTAAAATTTCCCATCAACCATATAATTTATTGGATGATTTTGTTGAAGCTAATCCAAATTAGAGTTTCTGGATAGTCTTAGAATAACACGTATGGTACAATAAACAGTCCCATGCATGGTCAAACTACACTAAAATTGAACCATACCAAAAAAAAAAAAAAAAAAAAAAGACATAAGAAATTGCAACTTTGGAGTCCAATTATTACACGCTGCAGTCCCAGATTGGCAGTTGGACTTGGAAGCCACAGACAAAAGCAAATTTTGCTTTTAATAGTATAATGACGACGTGGCACTTGTTTTCCACACATATTTAAATAATAATAAAAAAAGAACAGCCCAAAAAGATCTCTTTTTCCCATATAATCCCTACAACATCTTCGACTTATACACTATTGTTGTACCCAAAAACGAAAATAAGTTTTTTAAGTGATTTCTGGAAGAAAATATTAAGTTCGTAAAAATATTAGAGTAGCAAAAGTTTGACCTGTAGCATGAATGATGATTATTTACAAATTTCATTTAATTGTAAATTTTTTTTTTTATGTAAACTACAAATATCAAAATGATCCAATAGTGACGATAAGTTCATATATATTAGAGAGTCGGGTCATAAAAATCTTAAATAATAACACGAATCCAAAATTTGTCTTGAAACCCTAGATGCTTAACTCTCTACAAAGAAGACTCTAAATACAAGACAAATTAGTGTGCTGAAATGTTTAGGGTTTGTGCAAATGTTGGATGGACAGGTGGCTTTGTAAGGGTATAATTAAAGTAGGTTATCTATATTTGGGAGGCCAAGTTAGCTTTATTCCCTTACCCCATTTAGAATAAGAAAGATTAATCCTTGAAAACAACACATCATCCACGTGCTTCTGACTTGGATGTAATGTTACTACAATTTTTGCCGACCATCTTGTTGATATAATGGCTGTATTAGGGATGACAAACGAGGCGGGTAAGATAATAGTTCCTGCCCGTCTTGAATGAAATGGATTCAAGTTCAAATAATCGGGTATAAATTTGAGGATTAAGTTTTATCTCATGGGTCTGGTCGGGTTTGGGTAGGTGTCGAGTTTTGTATAAAACTTGCCTCATGTTCGGTATACTATATATTTTATAAACTGAATTATTAATTTATTATGTATTTATAAATAATTATTTATATTTGTTAAAAATATATTAATTAGATTCTTTGGGTCAGGGTGGGGTGACTTTGAGTTGGGGCAAGGCAGGTTCCGGGTTCAATTAGAGGTGGGGCTGAGGGGGTCCGGAGCTAGGGCGATACGGGTCTTGGGTCTAGAAAAATGAAGCAAGCGGATCTTGTATTTGTTAAAATTCGTCCATCGCCATTCTCGAGTTTTATTCTTGTCGAATTATAGAGTTATGGAAATTACCAGGAATTAATAAGGTCTTGTTCTGGTTGTTAAGGATGAGGTTGTATGATTTTATAAATATAAAGTCATGGATTTTAGTCTTACCAGACGTGTGTATGTATTTTTTTTATTTTTTATTTTATATATATATATATATATAATTTGGGCTTTTCCTCGTAATTATATTGGGCCAGGCGGCCCACACCATCATATATCAATTTGAATATTGGGCCATCAAATTTCCAGGCCATTGGGGGATTTTATGCCGCAATTCAGAGTTTGGGATTTTGTTCATAATAATATTGGGCCATTTGGGCTTGGTAAATAATTGTCAGTCTCCCATATATTACTTGGAAAAGAGGGTGCAAAATTATATGAACTAAAAAGGTGATTGCGCCCGCCAACCAAGAAATTGTGGATTCAAGTTTTAAGAATGCGAGTATATAATATATGTTTCACAACAGTGTTTTGTTTGCTTGTTTACTCTGGATATTCTTGTTGATTTAAAAATATCGACGTATTAAATTAGTATTTGAGTTTGAATATATTGAATATCGTAGTAATGAACTTGAATGTTATTACAAAAAGGGATTGCCCCGACCACAAGACGAACATTCTTGCTAATTTTTGAAATTTATCAGGATTGTAAACATAATATATATAATATTAAAATGAGATAAATAAAAAAAATTATAATTTTTGGAGACTAGAAAAACAAATTGTTTGTTTTATGATATTTTCTCCTTTTATATATGAGCTGAAATGGTAAATATCTTGATTTCTATCCCCATTGATTTCTTCGTAGTTGATAAACTAGAACATGTATAGTATTAAAAAAAATAATGTCGCCAATATATATATATATATATATATATATTTTGTCCATTCTTCTTAAAAAATGTAGAGATTCGTTGAATCTTCTAATCCTTGTTTATTACTATTAAAAATTAAAGAAAAACTCTATTGAAGTCCCAAAAATACGCATGGTCCAAAAGAGAGTCTAACTAGGAGAAAGCCCAACAGAGGCCCAAGGTTACAAGCAGCCCAAAGAAAAAAGATTCCGGGCCTAGGTCCCCTAGAAGAGTCTGTCAGGGAAGAAGGCTCGTCGAAAGGGCTTGGAGGCCTACCCTTAGGCCCAAGGAAGAAATTGACATGGCAGCCACGTGGGCGCCAACATACCCTCATACAAAGGTGGCAGTAGGATACCCGACCAACTTTGAGGAGGGGTAGCCACGTAATTGTTGAGGGGGCTCGAGGATCTAGGCAAATTCTAACTACCCTGAGGAGTCCAATAATGTATAGCTCTCAAGAGAGCTTGTTCCCCTGAAGGATAAAATTTCTCTAACAATCAAAATATATCGAGATTTCCTCCGGATACACAAACTTATCTCTAGCAATTGTCTTCCCAAGTCTTGAGGAGGTTGTACTTCGTCAGCCGACACGGGACGAAGGCATTAAAAGCAGCAGAGTAACACAATTTAGCAACACTTACATGCACAAAGTACTAATATTCTGAACATTCTCACACTATGTTGTTATTTCACATTGTGTTTATTTTACTTGAGTGTTACAGTGCTATTATATGTTTTTGCATGTCCTCATTCTTAGGCTTGTGAAAAGTTAGGGTCAAAGACCTCCAGTTGAAATTATCCAAACGAGTAACTTTTTGCTCTAATCATCTGCAAATAAAGTCACCCCTTTAATTATGTAAAACATAACACATTTACCATTTAAGTATTTGTTTATATTTTAAAATTAAGAGTAAAACAAGAATCCCACAACTCCTTGTTACAAAAAGAGAATTTTTTTTCAAAGGAAATCTTAATAATTGTATTAGAAGAGATTTAGGTGTAATGAACCGATCGAAGACTTTACATGTGATAATAGCAGGCACTACAATCGCATAACACATTCTTCTCGATTGCTACAATTATTTGATTCTCCATCCAATTGGCATTAATTAAAAATTAAACTTGATTAAACACTCCATAATACATATATATCATTATAACTATTCTCTAGGTCAAGAAACCAAAACGTGGTCGTACCATAGTAAAGAAATTAACAATAATTAATTAATTAATTAATTAATTTGCATGATATGTAGTAGATGGCATTGTCCCATTCCCAAGTATCCCCAGCCCGAAATGGCTGTCTCATTTTCAATATTTTCCCCACAATTTCGATTTGAACTATATATTTAAAAGGGTGAATTATATTGACACTCTCTGATGGTAGATTCAATTACATAAATAATTTCTATTTTTTTTGAAATTACAGCTACATTCCTTGAGAAGTGTTAGTGTAATGTTTTTCAAGAGTTATTAGTGTAACATTTACTTTGAATAAAGGGTGTAGTTGTAATACAATTACAATCTCAATGGTGTAATTGTAATTTTACAAAAAATAAAGAATGTTTGTATAATTGAGACTAATTTTAGAGGTGTTACTATAATTTACCCTATTTAAAAAGAACCAACGCGTGAAATCTCTACTTTCTGTTACCATATTGATCGTTGCGCCTTCTAGAAGTGAACCCACTTCACCATTAGATATATACTAATTGTTATTATTAAGATAAAATTAATTAAATATGTCTATGTAATACGACTTAATTAACTTACGGACAAACATTCTTGAAAATATATATAATCATGTCCAAGAATTTTCAATTATTTGAGAAATTATGTTCACATGTCCATTTAATCTATGTGACGTACGTAGCTCACTTGTATGCTCATGCTTAAGGCACTAGAAGAAGTATGATTGGCTTAATTGTATTTACTGCCCTGTATATTAGGAGGGTGACAATATAATTTGATTTGGGTACGAGATCGAGTTCAGTCTAAGAGTAGTTCGGGTAGAAGCTTTGAGGAATCTGAGAAAAAAAGATCATTAGGCTCGTTGGATGTTCCCCAACAAAGATCATCTGATATTTAAATCAGCTTGAAATTAAGTGAGAGTATTTAATACTACTATGAAGATAAAATGACGTATCATAAGTAAAGTGGTAAAAGTGTAGTGTTTATAGAGCCAAATGTACGCACCTATTTGGAGCCACATGCATGGCATAATCTTGAGTTTGAAGTTGTCAAACGATAGAGGAATCAGATGTTAGGTTGTGGGACCGGTCTCCAACTCGGGTCGGATCAGGTAATTAGACCTGAATAACGCGGATCTTTGCCAATAATTAATATTTTGCTCTTATGAAGGTCCTTTTATAAGTAAATATGATATATTCCAGTCACTACTGAATTCCAGCTATAATAAATCAAGACGAGAGTAGCTAAACTGTTTGTTCTTAGTAATTGAGAAGTAATTTCTTGCCAAAACATTATGTATCAGGCAAAATGCATCCTACCCTCCCGTGTTATCCGAAAATAGCAATTTATCTTTTTGTGTTAAAAAAAAAAAAAGCAATTTACCCACATGTGTTTTCAGAAAATGAGCAAAATACCCCCCTCATGCGAGAGGTGCAGCACACGCGCTTTATGTGCGACTATAATTAAATTTTAGCTATAAATGATATTTATGTCCTTAATTTTGAACCGTTAGATCTTCTTTGCTATATATATATATATATATATATTAACGGTGGAGATTTGATGAACAAATCAATCGCTTAGATCCTTCTTTATTTAGATCAACGGTTCATATTTATATATAAAATCAATGACCCATATCCATTTGAATTAGACCAATGGTTGAGATTTTACACAAATTATAAACATAAATTATAAATTATAATATATATACAATATATACATATAATATAAATAAAAAATATGAAATATTGAAATAATTATTTACAAAAAATATATAAATTATACATATATATACTATACATAATATTAATAAAAAAATATATAAAAAAAAATAGGGGAGGCATGAGGGCGCCGGCGACGAGGGGAAGGGGGCAGGCGACGACGGCGGGATCGGGGTCTGGATCTGGGGAGGGGAAGGGGCAAACGGGAAGGGGAGGGGCCGACGGGAAAGGGAAGGGGTGGGGGGCGGCGCGGGCACGGCTGGGAAGGGGAGGCGCGCGCGGCCGGTGACGGAGAGATGGGGAGGCGTGCACGGCCGCGGACGGAGAGACTCCGGCGCGACCGGGGAGGGAGAGGAGGCGTGATCGGCCGGGGAGGGGAATGGGCGCCGGCGGCGCCGATGGAAGGGGTGGCCGGCTGGGGGTGAAAGAAGTGGCTATACATACATATATATTGTGTATATTATATTATATATTATGTATAATATATATACATATATTTCAACAATACTTTTTGAATTTTATATATAAAATATATATACAAATTGAATTTGGATACGTTGATTTTAAAGATAAGTTATCAACCATTAATTTAAATAAGATTTTGTATGAACCATAGATTATTAGAGATGTAATATGAACTATCAATTTGTGTTAGATAAAATTCAACGATTGTAAAATAAAATAAAAAAAAAAACAAATGGGCACGTGTATTTCACCATTCGTGTGAGGAGGATATTTTTCTCATCTTTTGAAAACACAAGAAAGTAAATTGCTCTTTTTTTTTTAACACAAGAGATTAAATTACTATTTTCGGATAAGGGTAGAATGCATTTTGCTCATTATGCATCAGCAAACTGACACATGTAATGAATTATATTTTATATATATAAAATGCAAATTGAATCTTTTATTACAAAATAGTCGCAACCTCGAAATAATTAATATCCCGGATCCTCTAGATATAAAATAAGATCTTGGAGAAGAACGTGAAACAATAACACCATTCCAGTTCATTACAGACAATTTAAAATTGTGAGGATGGAGAGATGTTGCCTGCAAGTGGAAGACCCAAGCAGCAGTATATTCCAAGTAAAACAATGGAGTGGAAGAACCAATTAATATTCCTCCAGATCAGTTCGGATTGAATTTTCTGTTGCAAGCTCCATTCCATATTTTATTCCAATTAACATATACATGTCACATATACAACGATGACATCAAATAATTTGTTTTAAAAAAAATGAAATAAAGTTTGCAATAAAAAATCTCGTCGGCCCTCAGACACGCTTTCTTCTTTCAAAATATAACCTCTTTTTCTACGAATCATGCATGTCCTCGTCTCGACAACTTCATTTTTTCTCTATATAAATGTACACAAACACAGAGACAACCAGCATCACCTTAAACTCATTAGTTCTTCGCCTTCTCTCTCATCACCAATACGTACACATCGATCCGAGCAGCCATGTCTACGGGTGAAGGAAGACGCAGCAGAAAGAAATGCTTAGCCTACGCGGCGGCGTTCGTCGTTTTTCAGACAGCAATCATTCTGCTGTTTGTCCTCATAGTTATGAAAGTCAGAAGCCCTAAGGTCAGATTCAACGCCATCGCCGTCGAGAGCTTCAGCTCCAACATCAACAACTCTACTTCGATCAACACGAGGCTGCTGGCCCAGGTTACCATAAAGAACACCAACTTCGGAGATTTCAAATACGAAAACAGCACGCTTTCCATCTTGTACAATGGCGTACACGTTGGCAAAGCTGTCGTTCCCCGGGGACGTGTCGGTGCCAGAAAAACCAAGAAGTTTGATATCTCGATGGGCCTGTCGGGGATCAGTGATGATAGCTTGAGAAACGACATGAATTCGGGAGTTTTGACGTTGAGCAGCAGAGGGAAAGTCAGCGGGAAGGTACATCTGATTAAGGTTATTAAGAGGAACAAGTCTGGAGAAATGAAGTGTGATTGGAACATCAATTTGGCTACCCGACAGGTCGAGGATTTTAAGTGTAATTAGTGATCATCATCGTGTTGGTTTTGGGTTAATAGGGTTGTTAGAAGTCTATGTTGATTTGCCTGTTTGATTAATTGTTTTCAACACTGTTAAATTGTTCGTGTTATTATTTGATTCGTTTTATGTAATGAAATTCATCTTGTTCGGTAAATCAATAAAGTTATCAATCAGAATACGTATAAACAAACATGTTTCACTTTAATTACTGTTTGAAAAATTGAAACTGAAAATAAAAACACAAACAAACAGGCTAAAAACATAAAAGTAAGGCTTGCTCACTCAACCGATGGACATGCAAATTGCACGTGTCCTTGCCGTCTATTCTTTTTTATGGAAATTTGAACATGGAACTAAATATGTCGAGTTTTCTCAATTCTTAGATTATTTTGAAATTTTCATAGAACAGAGGACTAAATATGGTGGGGTTTTCCCAATTTTGGGATTATTTTAAAAAATTTCATAAAATATATGATTAAAAGTGTTGAACCCCCTATCATATGGGACTAAAAGTGTAATTTCGTTCGATCAAATTATGATAGAAGATCCCTCCTGCTGAGGATATAATCTAGTATTTTCTACTTTTTTTTTTATGTTTTTAGTATTAAAATATTCAAGTAAATTGGACCAAAATTGACACTTAATACATAGATTGTGAACTAAAACTATTTATAACAAAACTTAAAAAATGGCTTATTTTCAAACCAAAAATGTGTACTTAAATTTTCATCAACTGCCCCAAAAAAGTTGACTAATTCTGCATCAAACAAAAGTACTGAGGAACAAGTTGGTTCCTTAAAAAACACATTAATAAAGAATTTATACATGTTAAAGCATGTACAACGTAAAATGGAACAACAGTTGCTTCTTGTTCGATTCAATTATTTTAACACTCCATCTAATTGGCATTAATTATGATTTAAGCTTGATTATAGTATTCCGTAACACGAATTGGAACGTGGTCATACTATAATAAAGAAATTTAATATCAATCATTAATTAATCAACTTGCATATATACTAAGTAGCTGTCCCATTCCCAAGTATCAACAGTCTGAAATGGCTGCCTGATCATGTTCGTTCATCCTCTCCCCCAAATTCACCTTAGCTCATGCAAGTGTACTTTTTCTTACAGTGATTGCCTTCTGAAAGTCAACCTACTTCCACTAGCAAAAAAATTATTATTAGTTACATTTTTAATGATTATGGTAAAAAAATATGGTAATTAACTATTAGTAACTACGGTGAAATAAAAACCGCAAAAATTAGCTTTTCTACCACAAAAAAATATTTGCCACGGCTAAGAGCCGTGGTAAAAATATTCACCATGGCTTTTAGCCATGGCAAATGTTTTAGCCACCCTCGCAAAAACGACGGCCGATAACCGTTGCTTGGCCGTGGTCAATGACTATTCGCTACGGCTAATTTAGTATTAACCACGGCAATTAGCGGTGGTTAAATGTCATATTTCTTGTAGTGTTCACTACATAAATTAATTGGAAAAACTATAATTTTGATCTTATAATTATAAAGATAGTACTTTTGGTTCTGGAAAAATTATAATTTTCATCCTGTAATTTAGGGGGATTGACAATTTTGGTTTTATACGAATTGATTTTCGCAATTTAGTACTGTAACTTAAAAAAATTGATAATTTTGGTCCTTTTTGGCCGGAAAACCGCATGTGCCTAGCACATAACTTTGACAATTGGGGCTTTCCAGCAAGATGGGACCAAAATTATCAAACTCTCCAAGTTACAGGATTAAATCACGAATAAAATCAATTCGCACAAGACCAAAATTTCCACCCCCATAAGTTACAGGATGAAAATTACAATTTTTCCCTAAAAAAATCATTTTTTTTTTTTTTTTGCTGAAAACTCCACTTTTTTACTCCTCATAAAGAAATAAATTCATAATAATGTGAACAATTGAAAAATTAGAGTGTTAAAAATATATTTTTCAAACTCTGTAAATCAACATGGGGTGTGTTAAGGGAACTACTGAACAAATAGACTACAAAAACTTAGATTTTTTTACTAAAAATTCCACTATTTTTTACTCATAGAGAATATAAATCAATAACGTCTTTTAATTAAAAATTAGAGGCATAAATATATATTTTTAAGCTTCGCAAATTAACATGCCTCCAGCAAGGGGTTTGACGATGGTAGCGAAATAGACTATAAAAATATTATTTTTTTTACTAAAAATTCACCTATGTTTACCCCTTAGAGAAAATAAATTAATAAAGTTTATAATTCAAAAAATTAGAGCTATAAAAATATAATTTTTAAATCCTGCAGATCAACGTGGCCCCCAACATAGGATGTGTCGAGGGAAGTGCTCAACAAATAGACTAAAAAAATGAAAAAAATTATTTTTCATCCTGTAACTTAGTGTTGACAATGTTGATCCTGCACAAATTGATTTTCATAATTTAGTCTTGTAACTTTGAAAAAATAGCAGTTTTGGTCCTTTTTCACCGGAAAAACGCATGTGCCGGGCACATGACCTTTAAAATTGGGGTTTTCTAGCCAAATGGGACCAAAATTGCTAAAATTTTAAAATTACATGACTAAATCGCAAAAATCAATTCGCGCATGATCAAAATTGCCACCCCATAAGTTACAGGACGAAAATCATAATTTTTCCTTTGGCCCTTTAATTCTGATTTTAGATTTGCAATTGAGGATTATAGTAAAAAAAAAAAAGCGCATTTAACCAGATATTACTGGAAAATGCTAGATTCTTCGGAAATTAGCACATACTTGGCACATCATGACCCCTTTAATTTGAAATTTTCTAATTTTTCAGGAAGATTTGTTAATGTCATTTTACTAATGTGCAACCCTTATTATAATTATAGGATCAAAATAGCATTTTTCCTTTACATTCCTCATGCCATATCAACAAAAGTGAGTGGAAAAATTTAAAAGCCCTAAATTAACTTGGTCATATGCAAGGCATGTGGTCATATTTGACCAATTTAGCTTCTCTGGCACGATTTAGACTAAATGTACCATCTTTAAAATTACAATTCTCATGAATTGCAGTTTCTAGATCCGATAGGAGTGAAAGTGCCACTATCCTATTGATATGGATAAGAAGCCAAATAAGGGAATTTATGAAAAGGCCCTCATAATTTCAAGAGATTTACACTAATGTTATGGAAGGAAGTTGGAGGGAGGTTGAAGGAGGTTACCAAAAGGAAGTTGCAAAGAAAGTAGGGAACGTGAAATAACGAAGATGCCCTCGGCAGTTTACTCTAGGCCGTAGGATTAAGGGAAGTTGAGGGACAACATTGTAATTTCACCCCCAAGGATTTACTATAAATAGGGGGTGAATTATTTTGTAAGATACTTTTTAATGATTAATAGAAACTCTACTTTCTATATTCTTGTCTTTGTTTGCATTTTCTTGTTACGATTTGAGAGCGTGCTTAGGCTACTCCTTTCTCGAATCTCACACCATCAGCTTGGCGCTGTCTGTGGGAACCAGTCTAGGCATCAAAGATGAACACTTGGTCGAGAGCAAGGAGCGCGAACGTGGGGCAAGAAGACCCTGAAAGAGGAAGAGGAGAGGAGGAGCAGGCCCACGCCCTGGCGAATCCACCAGTGCGAAGGTCAGAAGACCGAGAGGAGGAGCAAGGCCACGCCCTAGAGAATCCACCAGCGCGAAGCCAAGAGGAAGAGAGGCACGAGGAGGTTGAGGCCCCACCACCCCCTTCGGTTATCTAGATAACTCACGAGGCTCTTCGCCAGTTGGTAGAAGAGGCATCCGCTCAAGCCGCCGAGAGGGCCGTAGCGCAGTATATTGCCAGACGCGTAGCACCCCCGCGACCCCCTCGCAATCCTCGGAGGGGGCAAGATGCGCCCGTGGGAGAGCAAAGGCCCGGGGAGGCCATCGAAGGCATGGATTATGAGGAGGAGGTTAACAGCAAGGCCACACAACCTGAGGATAATTTTTACCCTTCACCCCCTCATAGGGGCATGGGCGAAGAAGATTACTTCCCACATCCGTCGCATGGGGGACATGAAGATAACTACTTCCCACCCCCTCAAGGGGGGATGCCGCCAATACAAGGAGGGGAAATTACGCGAGAGGAGTCCCTCCCCCGCATATATTCCCCAATTCGTTGGGACCTCTAGGGTATCCGGCGCGACCTTTGGCAGTGGCGCCTCCACGTCGGAGTCCATTCGCCCCCCACATATTGGTAGAAGCCATCCACCTAGGAGTCAAGATCCCAAGTCTGAACGAGTATAGTGGAGTAGGGGATCCTCAGGATCACTTCGACCGCTTCATGGCTAGAGCCGATCTGCTGGACATCAGCGATGCGGCATATTGCAAACTATTTCGTACTACCCTTTCAGGGAAAGCAATGGCATGGTTCAATCAGCTACCGCCTGGGACTATTGAGTCGTTTGAACAACTTTCTCAACGCTTCCTACACCACTTCTCAATCAACAGGCGGTATCCCAAGACCGCTTCATACTTGTTCACAATAGTCCAGCGGGAGAATGAGAGTCTAAGGGAGTATGTGCAGCGTTTCTCGGAAGCAGTGTTAGAAGTCCCGCACGTGAATCCTGAGCTTTTGGCTAGCATCATGCAATAGAATTTGAGAAGATGACGGTTTAAGGAGTCGATAGCAGGGAAGCCCCCCTCGACTCAGGAAGAGTTGCTGCTAAGAGTGGAAAAGTACATCAGAATATAGGAGACAGTGGGATTGCGTCCAGCGAATCCCCTCAAGCGGAAAGCTGATGAAGAGGAAAGGAGATTTCCCCCCAGGTCAAAGGGGGTCAGGCGGGAACGTAAGCCACCGCTACCAGGGGATTTAGTGAGGTACACCCCATTGAACGCTCTGCGAGTTCAAGTTCTCGCCGTGGCTGAACAACAAGGGCTTGTGAGATGGCCCTATCCGATGAAGGACAATCCTCAGAGGATGAAATCTGACAAGTACTGCCACTTTCACAAGGATCGAGGTCATAGCACTGAGGAATGCCACCATTTGAGGAATGAAATTGAGAAACTCATCAGGAGAGGTTACCTGAAGGAATTTGTGGCAAAGATGAAGCAAGGACCTCGGGAGCTCACCCGTGAAAGTAAGCAAACGACGCCCCGTCTCGAGATGGGGGTTAAGGATGAGGCAGATCAAGAGAGAAAAGATAACCTTCCGACCGCTGGTGTAATTGGGGTCATTTCGGGAGGATCAGCCGGAGGAGACTCAGGGCGAGCTAGGAAAGCGGCCGCCAGAGCAGCAGGGAACGTTGCCAACCAGGTCGCCTGCAGCGAGGTCAAGGAGGTACCTTGAGCACACCCCACGGGGGAGATAACATTCAACGATCAAGACTTGGAGGGGATTCTTCCCTCCTGCAATGATGCGATAGTTGTGGCAGCCTCAGTATCAAACTTTTGGGTGAGGAAGATTTTAATAGACAGTAGGAGTTCAGCAGACATCCTTTTTTACAAAGCTTTTTCTCAGATGAGGATCGACAATGTGCAACTTACACCCGTCAATACCCCCTAACCAGCTTTAGCGAAGATGTAGTAGTACCGTTGGGGGAGGCCACATTGCCAATCTTGATCGGGACATATCCCAGGCGAGTGACGAAGTTTGTGAAGTTTTTGGTGGTGCATGCACCTTCTGCTTACAATGCGATCCTGAGAAGACCGAGTTTGAACCTCTTCCAGGCTGTGATATCCACCTACCACATGAAGATAAAATTCCCAACACCTGAAGGCGTAAGAGAAGTGGTGGGGGATAGGA
Source organism: Sesamum alatum (assembly GCA_034509735.1). Lineage (NCBI taxonomy): Eukaryota > Viridiplantae > Streptophyta > Magnoliopsida > Lamiales > Pedaliaceae > Sesamum > Sesamum alatum. Next base: position 4,102,629 of record JACGWO010000007.1, on the reverse strand, counting down.
AACAAGTAAGAGAATATTATGCCAGTACACTCAAGAAGCCAATAGATGTCCCTGAGGGGAAGGGTGAGGGCAATAGAAGTTTGATTTCAACAAAGGAATCTATTGGGGGATACCTTGATGAGGCAGACAAAAGAAGCTCCAAGAGGAGCAAAGAGAAGAGACCCGGAGAGAGGCCAAAAAGAGGAAAGTTGAAGAGGAAAGAATGGAGGCCTTCGAAGAGATCAAAATGGTGGAGCTCCTGGACAATTCCAAGAGGGTGCTGAATCGGGTCGTTGCTAAGCGTGCAAATGGAGCATGTCATTGTTGGTTTTTTACAAGGATCGGTTGAGACATTTGCATGGGAGTTGTCGGATATGAAAGGAATAGACCCTAAGGTCATGGTCCATAAACTTAACGTGGACCCAAAGGCAAAACCTGTAAAGCAGAAAAATAGGGTGTTAGGGGTAGAGAGGAACAAGATAATTGGCGAGGAAGTCGAGAAACTGCTTCAAGTCGATTATATTCGACCAGTATATTACCCGGAGTGGTTAGCAAATGTGGTCCTAGTTCCAAAGAGAAATGGAAAGTGGAGGATGTGTATAGACTTCACTAACTTGAATCGAGCCTGCCCAAAGACTCATACCCCTTGCCCCAGGATTGATGCGCTCATTGATTCAACTTCAGGATGCGAGTTGATGAGTTTTCTGGATGCGTTTCAAGGGTATAATCAGATTCGATTAGCACGCGAGGACCAAGAAAAGCCGAGTTTCATGACGGAGCAAGACACATACTGCTACAGAGTGATGCCTTTCGGGCTAAAAAATATGAGGGCCACGTATCAGAGGTTGGTAAATGGCATGTTCTGGGAGCAGATAGGAAGGAACATGGAGGTGTATATAGATGATATGCTGGTCAAGAGCCGTAGGAGGGAAGACCATGTGAAAGATCTCAAGGAATGCTTTTGCACGTTGGAGAAGTATGGGATGAAGCTGAATCACACGAAATGCACTTTCGGAGTTCAGGGAGGGAAATTCTTAGGGTTCATGGTTTCTCAGAGGGGGATAGAGGCGAATCCGGAGAAAATTGATGCTATCATGAAGATGCAATCTCTCCAGACGATAAAAGAAGTCCAGAAGTTGACGGGACGGATGGCGGCGCTTAATCGTTTTATTTCGAAATCCTCAAAACGAGGACTCCCGTTCTTCAAGGTGTTAAGAAAGGTGGAAGGCTTTTCTTGGACGAGCAATGTCAAGCTTCCTTTGAGGACTTGAAGAAGTATCTTACTTCACCACCCCTGTTGACAAAGCCGAAGCCCGGGGAGACCCTGTTCGTGTACCTATTTGTTTCGGAAGGCGCGGTAAGTTCGATTATCGTGAGAGAAGAAGGGCGCGAACATCGACCAATATACTATGCTAGCAAGGCCCCTGCAAGGGCCAGAAGAGAGATACGCCCAAATAGAGAAGGTGGCCTTGGCCTTGATAATAGCAGCAAGGAAGTTGCATCCTTATTTTCAATCACACCCTGTGGTAGTATTGACAAATCAACCCTTGAAGAGGGTACTAGCAGATCCCAACACATCTGGGAGAATGGTAAAGTGGTCGGTAGAGTTAAGTGAACATGTAATCGAATATCAACCTAGGCCTGCGATCAAAGCACAAGCGTTGGCAGAGTTTATCTCTGAATTGACGGAGGAAAAAGGCACGCAAGAGAAGAGGTGTTGGAGGATGTTTGTTGACGGCTCATCCACGTCTCAAGGTGGTGGAGCAGAAATACTGAATGAGAGCCCGTATCGGGGCATATTACGATATGTCATCCGACTTGGTTTCGCCGTCTCAAATAATGAAGCAGAGTACGAAGCCCTCATTGCAGGGGAAAAGTTGGCCTTTGCGACCGGGGCAAAGTACGTGAGGGTATACAGTGATTTCCCAGCTGGTAGTCAAGCAAGTAAATGGGGAGTTCGAGGCCAAGGGAGAGCAAATGGCCAAGTACTTGACAAGAATCCAAGCAGTGAGGAAGAAATTCAACACATTCACCTTAGAACAAATTCCGAGGGCTGGAAAATGAGGAAACAGATCAGCTTGCTATGCTGGCCAGTTCGTTGGCTCCCCTGAGAAGTAGGAAGATAACCTTGTTGAACCAAGAGTACCCTGATGTGAATGAAGAGGAGAATGAAGTCTTGATGGCAAAAGAAGCTTCATCAAGGTGGATGGAGGAGTTGGAAACATATCTGAAATCCGGAGAAATGCCCCAAGATCCTAAGCAAGCGAGGGCAATTCGCACAAGAGCAGCTAGGTTTACCTTGATCGACGGGGAATTGTACAAGAGAGGATTTTCGCAGCCATATCTCAAATGCATAAGCAAAGACAAGGCGGAATACGTCATGAGGGAAATTCACGAAGGGAGTTGCGGTAACCATTCCGGAGGAAGAGCCTTTGCGCTCAAGGCTTTGAGGCAAGGATACTTTTGGCCAACCATGCAGGCGGACGCCGGAGACTTAGTGAAGAAATGCCGAAAGTGTCAAGAGCATGCTAATGTCACTCACGTTCCAGCAACGGATATGCAGCCCTTGTAGAGTCCTTGCCCAGTTGATCAGTGGAGGATGGATATAGTGGGGATTGCCCCTCAAATATGTAACTTTACCAAAAGGAGGGGGATTGCCTCTCCCTTTCATGATTTTGCTGAACAGGGGATTGCCTCGCAGTTTAAATGTTGAAGTACGAAAAAGAGGGGATTGCCCCATTCTTTGAGAAAAAATGATGGAGAAATGAAACTTTTTATTAAAAGATCAATGTTGAAAGGGAGAAAAACATCCTAAAAAATCAAGTAAAAAAAAAAGACTAACCAAAAAAAAAAAGAAGCTAAGTAATCCTAAAACATATTCTGAATCTACGAGAAGGAAATTAAAAAAAAAAAAACAAATCCTAAGGTCTAACTCTAATTCTTCTCTATGGCAGAGGAGGGGATTCCATCAGCAGGAGTCTCATCGACCACATCATCGGCGTCTTGCCTTCCCCATCCTCTCTCCTTCCTTATCAGGAACCTTGGGGTCGAGAAACATGAAATCCTCATCACCAAAGCGACCACTGTTCTCAGCATGGAGCGACACTGCCTGATTACTTGGTCATATACCTCGCTCGCCTTGCCAAGGACAGCTTGGTGGAACTCCTCTGAGCCCACATACTTTTTTTTGAAGTGATTCCACAAGCACTCCAAGTATGCCTTGCCTGCGTCAGATTTCAGGAAGGTCTTCCCCGAAGCAATCTCCCGGTTAAAGCTATCATTCCGCTTAAGTTGTTCAGCAGAGGCAATCTTAAGCTCTCCTTGACAACGCTCCAAGTCTTTTCTGGCATCTTCAAAAGCGTCCTTCAGCCGCTGAATCTCCTTTTCATAGTTACTCAACCACAGCTCAGTAAATTCAGCTAAGTTGATAACCTAAAGCACATACCGCCCAATTAGAACCGTAGGATCAAATAAACGAAACATAAGTAAGACTATAAGGAACATACCCTGGCAGCTTCGCCTTGCATAAGACGAGTAAGGGTGACAGTGGGAGGGCGCCAAGAAGCGTCACGTCGTAAGGGCTCACTAGATCCCTTGATCTTTTGTGGGTAAGATCAACATCAGCAGCATCCCAGAAAGAAGAAATGTCCCCCTGCCTGTTCGTCCCATAAGTAAAGAGGCCTTTTCATGCCCCATGGCGCGGGGGGCCTGCTTCGCCTTTTTGAGGGTGTTTTGAAGCACTGCCTTCAGGAGGGGGGGAGGAGCGCCCTTCATGGCGAGTTGAGTGGCCGGAAAGGTCCCTGGCCCGGACAGGAGTGAGCGCTGGCAACTGCTTTCTCCCTTCCTTGGGGGGGCGGAGGAGGATGGCGGGACCTTGAAGCATTCTCTTTGTCACGGAAGCGATGGACATCATGGAGGGAGATTTTCTTTCCTGCAAGCAAGGAATCAACAAAAAAATGGGATAGTGTCGAAATATTTTTTTCAAAGCAAGTAGATAGCACAAAAGTTATAAATTAGATACCAGCACGCCCTAAAGTTTTTGACGTCAAAAAAGTTGATCGAACAGCCCAACCCCAATGATGAATGATAGACGAAGGTCAGGGACGGGGTCGGGCACAAAGGATGAGTTCCCCCAAGGGGCTGCTAACCCCCAAGCCAAGTCCTTTACAAACTAGAACTTTTCTTTCCAGGGACCTTTCGAGGAAACACCACCCTCAAGAAGTAGGAGTCATTGGGCACCTTTCTAACAGTAAATAAGGAGTAGAAGGCCTCAAGAGAAGGGGTCAAATCAAGTTCTTCAAAACGTTGGAGGAACCCCCTAAAACTTATGATGGGAGTCGAAACCACAAAAAATAATTCCTACGATTACTTTCTTGCGAAAGCAGTAAGTAGGATCGAATCCGCAGGGATCGGCGATAAGTTGATTTCTAAAAGAAATAAAAGAAAAGGGGGGGTTTGGATTTTTGAATTTTTAAGAGAAAATAACGAAGTATAATTTAAAGGGGAAGATTAATAGATAAGAAAGCTTTCCGGTTAAAGTGGGTTCATGCTTGATTCTTTCCGTTGATCGTCGATGCAAATATAACAATTATTAAAACATGTAGATCAGTTATGGTCGTTGGTACGACCTAACAACCTCACCCTTCCTTACCTTTTCGTCAGCCAAGGAACGTCCTTTGGCTAGATCTCTAATCAATAAACAGCCTCAGGAACGTCCACGAGATTTAATTTATTAACAGCATTAAGAATTAGAAGGGCCTGATCCTAACCAATAAATTCCTACGAGGATTCATTTAGATCAGATCATGCATTCAACATAACAAAACTAACCACTTTGGCACGATTAATCATGCTATGTTGCTACTAATTATTGAACTAAACAAACAATTACAGATTTGTAAGTTCAAATAGCTAAACAAACTTTCTTGATAATGAACAACTGATCATATTATTCAAAAATCAGACGTTTGTAAAAAGAGCGCAAAGAATAACATGAATACGGATTTTGATAAAAGAATTAAGCACTTATTAGATCTCACAACGTTTAAGAATTAAGCATTCGCCGTACTTTAACCGAAAAATTAAGAACTTAGCCTAACATGCTAATGGAAGAGCACACTAAAAAGTGGAATTCCATTAGCAATTGGGCAACTTAATAAAAATAAAAAGAGATAGAATAAGTAGAATAATGGATTAAACTCTAGAATTCAATGTAAAACAAGAGATAACTTTTAAGTTGTGAGGTGCCTCCTATTTATACTATTAGCACCTCACGAACCTAGACAAGAAAAGGGATAGATACATGATTGCTAATAAACATGTTAACAACTTAATTCCTAGCAATCTAAAGGACAAATTTCGGATTCTTCAAGAGGTTTTTCAGCATTCATTCCGTCTTCCTTCAATAAAATCCACAAATTTTCTTTTTCTCTTAAGTTGACTGCAGCATTAAGCGTGGGCACGCTTAGTGGAAATTTCAAATCTGCCACTCTTTTTCACTTGTTCCCTCAAATGTCTCTAAATGCCATTCTTAGCTTCAATTTGGTTCCTTTACTCCTTACAACATGTATTTCCTGAAAAATATAATAAATCCACATGATTAGGAGTAATTAGTACTTAAAATAAGGCATTTACAAGCATCAAATCATGGCAGATTACACACTTATCAACTTACGAGGGAGTTGGGGGTAAATTGGCTGATGCTTGAAGTAGTGCAGGTGATGATCTTAAGTAGTAGAGGATGTGGGGGAAGTGTAAGACTAGAGGTAAAGAATGATAGGTTATACTGTGAAGAAACCAGGAGGAGGGAATTTGATCCTATCGTCAACACTAGGCAACAAGAGGGTAAACTCAGAAGAGGTGTTGACATGGGCTTCAAGAAGACGGAACTCTTTAGGACTCACGCGACTATGACAATTTTCAACGTCCATAATACGACAGCGGGACTTGGAGTGGGGGGCTGAAGAGGATTCAGTTCCGTCTAAACCGGAATCAACAAGGTCAATTGCAAGAGGAGATGAGAGTGGAGGAGTTTCCTGTGAGCTCGACTCGAAGGAAGATTTGGGGAAGGCGAGGGATAAGTAGGAAGATTCCGGATCGCTTCAATCACTTCATGATCAAAGCCTACGATATCCGGATGAGTAAGAGGAGCGGAAGGAGGTGAAGGAAACGCCCCAGGCCGGGGTCCGGCCGAGGATCAGCACCTCGACCAGATTCTGGCCGAGGGCTTGCGCCTCAGCTAGACCCAGGCCGAGGCACCTCGCCTCGGCTGGGATCTGGCCGAGGCACAGTGCCTCGGCCAAGATCAGGCGCAGCGCCTCGGCCAAATTCTGGTCGAGGCGCCCCCCTTGACCAGATTCTGGTCGAGGCGGAGTGCCTCGACCAGCACCATGTCGGGGCGCCCCCGGCCCCGATTCGGCGTCGATATTCTCCCCACGTGTTTTCAGCACCCGTTGATTGCTCGACATGACGTGAAGTTTTCTTCCCGGGAATAACAAAGTTTTTTTTCTTTGGATATTCGGACTGAGTAGGGGGGATGTTTTTGGAGACACAAAGAGGAAAAATGAAAATATATGTGTATCAGGAAGAGAGGTGATGAACTAAATACCTGAGCCAAGACGCTTCGACATTTCTTTTTCTTGAAGACAGAGAACACAAAAAGGTGAGATGGAGCACGATGGAGAATGGAGGATGGCACAATAGATTTATATAGGAAGGGGAAAAATCCTAGCCCAAGAAGAAAAAATAAAAGAGAAGATCCCAACGGAAATAGTATTTGTCTGAAGAAGAATCCTGGAAGGAAGAGACTTCTAAGCCGAAGAGAATTATTGTTGAAAAGAAGAAGCCTAGTCAAAATCAGCTTATCTACTACTAAAAGGAAGAAGTTGAATCAGAGTCAACTTACCTGTTGGAACTTCCAAATTTTCAAGAAAACGTTTGAAAGTTGGGGGCTACTGATATGGATAAGAAGCCAAAATAAGGGAATTTACGAAAAGGCCCTCATAATTTCAAGATATTTACACTAATGCCATGGAAGGAAGTTGGAGGGAGGTTGAAGGAGGTTACTAAAGGGAAGTTGCAAAGAAAGTGGGGGACGTGAAATGACGAAAATGCCCTCGGCAGTTTAATCTAGGCCGTAGGATTAAGGGAAGTTGAGGGACAACATTGTAATTTCACCCCCAAGGATTTACTATAAATAGGGGGTGAATCTCATTTTGTAAGATACTTTTTGATGATTAATAGAAACTCTACTTTCTATATTCTTGTCTTTGTTTGCATTTTCTTGTTACGATTTGAGAACGTGCTTAGACTACTCCTTTCCCGAATCTCACACCATCATCTATAGTTAGTGAATCATGTCAATACATTTTTTCATTTACTAATTAATTATACTTATTGATGCAAAAATATTAGTTTTAACTGATTATCCGTCGAGTGCTGACTTAATGGTATGTCCAAAGCATACTCGCACAATGTTCGAGACATTTAAATTATTTGAGATTTTTTGATGGGTGTTGAATCCAATAAAAATAATTTTCTATATTAAAACTTGTAAAATAGTGAGTAGGGTGTTGAACCAATAAAAATAATTTCATAAATTAAAATTTAAAAAATGGTGAGTAGGGTCGAATCCACACGGATTGATTTTAAATCAATTTCTTCAAATGAAGAAGGGGTTTTGGTGAAATATAAATTTAGAAGATGAGATTGAAAGGAGGAAAAAATATGAGAAAATTCCAGTTGAAGACAAGATCATGCACGATTCAACTGGTGATCATCGATGCAATAATAACATTCATTCATACATAGATAAATTGGTTATGGTCGTTGCTACGACTTAATAACCTCACATTTTCTTACCTTTTCGTCAGCGAAGGAACGTCCGCAAACTAATTTTCTAATCAGTATACAACCTTGGAACATGCTCAAAATTTAATCTATCAATATGTTTAAGAACTAGAAAAACTCAATTCTAACCAACAAATTTCTACGAGAATTTATTTAAGGGTGAATTACAATGATCTCTCCTGAAGTTTGACATAATTAAGAATACCCCTCGCTTTTTTCAAAAATTATAAATACCCCCATGAGATTTGTAATTTGTAACCAAAGGCTTGGAATTGTCCATTTTGCCCTTGATTTTTTTTTTAAAAAAAAATTATACAAAAATCAGGCAAGGCAAATTACATTAAAACGTAATAAACCTCATCTCCCTTCGCATTTTAGTCCAAAAAATTTCAAAAATTAATAAAAAATAATTCAATTTTCATAAGGGCATTTTAGTCAATTCACCTGTAAAAATGGATATAAATGGATTATTTGTTAGATGGTGACAAATCTCAGGAGGGTATTGGTAATTTTTGAAAAAACGAGGAGATATCAGTGATCATGCCGAATCTCAGGGGAGGTTATTGTAATTCACCTTTAAAAACGAGATTGTGTATTCCCACAACATAATCGATTAGGTACTACGGCATAATGAACTATGTTGTGTTGTCACTAGTTATTAGACTATTAAACAATTAAGAATTTGAAAGTCCAATTGAATAAGCATATATTTTTAAGAGAAGAAACAATTGGTCCTATCATTAAAAAAAATCAGATTATTTATAATAAGAATCTATAGAACAACAAAAATACCTAACTGGATGAACGTAGAAGACATAATTAAATCTCACAACATATGAAGGTCAAGCATTCACCGTATTTTTAACCAAAAATAAAGAAATTAGTCGAGCATAATAATAAGAGAACACATAAAAGTAAGAATTTTTTTTTATAAAAATGCAGAGCATAAAAGACAACCCCCTCTGTTGTCTTGAATTCCATCATCTATTTATACTAATTTATTTCCTAGAAAAAAAGAAAGATTTCTAATAAAATTATTGTTCCTTATTATCCTAAAGAAAGAAGCATTTCCTAATTTAAATAAATATTAAAAAAAAAGGTAAAAAATCAACCATCTCTCCCAGAAAATTCGTCCTTCTTTTGCCAAATTCAACTGTTGTGTTTGCACATTGTTTCCTTTTAGAAAAGATTGTCTTATCATTTGGCTCCATTTTCCCGTTTCTTACTCCATCAAATTTTTTTAAAGCTGAAAACACAAAATATCCATAATTTAGGAGTATTTAAAACTAAAGAGTAGACATTTTTCAAATAAAAATGCATCAAAATAAGCACTTATTATTATTGTTATTATCTTTTTTTTTCTTTATTATTATATCCATCGATCTAATCTGTGATGCAACTTCATAAAATTGAGGCAGTTGTCAGGTTAAGTTTTTCCAAGTTCAGTCTATATATAATATATATGAACACAAACACAGATCAATTGTTAAAAGTTTTCAAACTTTGTTTTCAACGATAAATCTGATATCATCAAGTCAATAAATCCAATTTAAAAGGGATATAAAAGCATAAAATGTAGTAGTTACTCTAGAAGAAGTATTAGAATTAACCATGACAAATTGCCATGGTTAAAACTAAATAGTCGTAATAAAAAGTCAATAATCACTGTCAAGCAATGATTGTTGGCACTGATTTTTACGAGTGTGACTAATGCAAAAACTATTTTCATAGTGAATAAGTTAAGTATTTGCATCCACTTTTGTTTAACCATAGTTAATAATAATTTTTTACCACGACTTTAGTCCATATATAGCCAATAAAATTGTAGGCGATAGTAATATTTCTTCTAGTGTTAAAGAATGAAAATTGCTGTCTTTTGCAACATTATACTGTAATTAGATTTTGCAGCAGCATGAGGCGAATAATTAATAATTTCCATATATTGCGTAGACATTTTTAAAGGGTTTAATGCAATTTACCCCCTGTGATATTATAAATGAGCAAATTACCCTCCTATAAAAAAAAAAGAAGCAATTTATCCCTCTGTGTTTTTCAAAATGAAGCAATTTATCTCCCTGCCTAGGGAGGTAAATTGCTTCATTTCGGAAAACATAGGGGGGATAAATTGCTTTATTTTAGAAAAGACAAGGGGGTAAATTGCTATTTATTTTTTCATATGGAGATAATTTGCATGTTTACAATATTACAGGAGGATTGCTTGCATTTTTCCCCATTTTTAAATTGTGATGAGGGGCCGGGTTGAATGGCGGTTGCCTCCTTGTTGGATTTTCTGCAGGGAACCCTCTTATATTTTCTACTTCTTTCAACATACAGACGTCACGTGTATATTAAATGAATTAAAAAATAAAATTAAATTTTGCCACAGAAAATTCGATCAGATTTGTGGGGGGAAATAATAATTTTCGTCCGGTAATTTAGGATCTTCCCACTTTTAATCTTATTGATTACGTAATTCTCACTTTTGGTCTCCCAACTTCTAAAAACTAGCACTTTTGGTCCTATACCCACCTCTTCGTTAGATTTTTTTAACGTAAAAACACCACGTGGTTGTTAGGGCCTTTATACTTTTGGTTCTATATGTTGTGAGATTATCACATTTGGTCTCATATGTTATGAAATTTTTACTTTTGGTCCCATAACTTTTAAAAAGTAACACTTTTGGTCCCATGCATTTAACGGCTACGTAACACTTTCCGTTAAATATCTAACGGAAAGTGCCATGGGACTGAAAGTGCTATTTTTTAAAAATTACAGGACAAAAAATGAGAATCTCATAACTAATAGGACAAAAATGAAAAAATCGTAAGTCATGGGATGAAAAATGCTATCCGGATTCACGGCATGTCAAGTGGAAAAGCAGCGACTTAGTAATACAACGCAGTGGAACCTTCTGTCTTATACCTTAGTCAAAAGTCCTCCAGACACGCTTTCTTCTTTTTCAAATGTCACCACCTTAATCTTTTCTCTATATATATGTACACAAACACACACAACCCTTCACCTCAAACTCACTCATTAATTCTTCATTCATCATCTCTGTCACCAACAATATATAGACATCAAATTGCTGTAACAACAAGACAACATCTTCCCAACATATATAGTCAATACCGAGACAACCTAGCTAGCTGTTCAGCCATGTCTAAGGGAGAAGGAAAACGCAGCAGCAAGAAATGCTTAGCCTACGTCGCAGCATTCGTCGTTTTTCAGACAACAATCATTCTGGTGTTTGCCCTCACAGTTATGAAAGTCAAAAGCCCTAAGGTCAGATTCAACGCCATGGCGGTCGAGAGCTTCAGCTCCAACAACAACAATTCGATCAACATGAGGCTGCTGGCCCAGGTTACCATAAAGAACACCAACTTCGGACATTTCAAGTACCAGAACAGCACGCTTTCCATCTTGTACAATGGGGTTCAAGTTGGCGAAGCCATCATTCCCCGGGGACGTGCCAGCGCCAGAAAAACCAAGAAGTTCAATATCTCGGTGGATGTAAGCTCGGAGGGGCTGTCGGGAAATGACATGAACTCGGGAGTTTTGAGGTTGAGCAGCAGAGGGAAGGTCAGCGGGAAGGTGCATCTGATGAAGGTTATAAAGAGGAACAAGTCAGGAGAAATGAAGTGTGATTGGAACATCAATTTGGCCACCCGACAGGTCCAGGATTTGAAGTGCAATTAGTGATCATCATCGTATTGGTTTTGGGTATAATTAGGTTGTCAGAAATCTTATGTGATTTTGGGTTTTTGATTTGTTGGTTTCAATATATATTGTTCGCTTTATTTTTTGATTGGTTTTATATATTGTTTCTTCTCGTTATGAATTTGGATTACTACCTTACTAGTTACTACCCCGTGCCAAGGCATGGGAGAATTATATTTCAATAAAATAAAAATAATAAATATATAAATAATTTAAAATTTGAAATATAAAAATAAATAAATAATAAAGAATTTAGAACTTAAAGTTAAAGTCATTAATAAATATAAAAATACAAATGTGTATTGAATATAAAAATGAAGTTAAACTTTGTACTAACTAATTACCTTAAATGATAAGTGAATTTCTTTTAATAAAAGTAAACAATGAATATGTGCTTTAAAATGAACAATTAATATGTGCTTCAAAATAAAAATAAATAAGGCACATAATTACCTTAATAAAAAATATTTTATTTCGTTAAGTGGTAAAAAAAATTCAAAAAAAGGCTACCATAGAGCAGACACATGCTTCAATAATAAATAATACATATAATTTCAATTTAAAAACAAAATTATTATTTAATAAATAATTCAATATTAAAATGATTAAGAGAGGAGGACAAATAGGAGGAATTCATAATTTTTGAAATGTCATAACAAATCCTTGATTAACAATTTTTTAATTAATGCATTTTTTTTAGTGAATAACTAACAAAACAAATTAATAATGTTAGATATTTAGGAAAAAATAATTAAAATTAGATAAATTGTGTCTTATTGAAACATAAAAATACAAAATAAATACTGAACTTGTCAATGATTGAATTATAAATCATTGGCATTACCATTCATATGAATATGTACATGTTTCAACCGACGATTGCAAAAAAATAACTCTGTCAAATTTTGAAATTCACTTAAAATATAAGTAACGGAAAAAATATGAAGGTGGAAAGATAAATTTACATGCTAGTGTAGCGTAAGATTTCACGGCCTTGCCCTTTTATTTATAATATTACAAACTTTTTATCTTGAGTCATTTTGAATTTCGAAAGACAATAGTTGATAAGTTTTTTATAACATTAACTTATCTTTATCATTAATAAAAATTTTAAAAATATTTAAATTTTCTAATGATAATCATAAGTGATTCTCCCTATGATGATAAGAATTTTTTGGATAAACACTAATAATTATAAAAAAATAAATTATTATATTGTAAATAAATGTAATATTCTTTTATATATACTAATCTATAGTTTTTTCATATTATTATCATTATTATTATTATCTATACACACAATATTTAGATATTGTAGTTTATTATGTATCAAATATTATGGCTATATTATAAGAAACTATAATTATAGAACAAATAATCAATTCAGACAATATTTCATATTATTAAAAATAAATGAATAATTGATATTTATATTAATGATATTTTGAATAAAATGAACTTTTATTTGTTGGATAAATATATATATATATATATTATTTGAATAAATATGTTTTTATATACTTTAAAAAATAGATAAAAAAAATAATATTGATTAGATTCTTTTGGATAGATATAAATATATATATATATATTTCTTTTTATCTAAAAATATGTAAATTTTCATTTGGAAGAATAGAGCTCATTGAGGTTGTCCAGATCTGCGTATACATGGCGTTTAGATGGATAGTCTCAATTATTCTGTTTTATTATATATAGATATAGATAAAATATAACTAATAAACAGTTCAGATAAGTGTATAATAATTTGTCTTTATCCAAAAGTTTTGTAATCTTTTTAAATAAATGCATAAGTAACATTCTTCAAATTTATTTTTATATCTATTAGTTTTTTTTTGTTTTTTATTATTATCATATTACATTTTAATTTTTATATCATTAGTCATTGTTACATTATAAAATTAAATTTATTTATAATTTTTATTGTATTAACTTTTTAAAACAGTTTTGTGTCTCTTCGAATTTTATTTTACCTTGTAAGCAAATATATTTTATTTTTATTTAAATTAGATAAAATTTTAGATTATTTGATTTTATAAAGATTTATAAATTTGTTCAGGTAAATTGGTTAGGGATACAATCTAAAACTCAAACTTATTTTTACATCTTTCAATATTTTTTTTATTTGTGATTATTATCATATTAAATTTTAATTTTCTTACATATAAAAATTTACTTTATATATATTTATTTATCTTATTAGCTTTTATAAACTATAGTTCTCCAGTGTTTTTTTTTAATTTTTATTTTGCTATGTAAGAAAATATTTTTATTTTTATTTAGTGTTGATAAATGATTTGAATGTTTCCAAAAGATAAATTAGTCAGGCATACAATTATTCTAAAATTCATTTGAATATTAAAAAATAGTCTTATATTTTTAATATTCACTAATTATATTTCTAAATTTTGAATTACTTGTCAATTACTCATTTTATTTTAAATTTTAAATTATTTGTAAATTTTACTTACTTAGTTATTTTGAAACTTAAAAAATTGTCATTTGTCTTATATTTAAATTTAGATAAGTGTACCATTATTTGTTTATCCAAAAGATCCACTCATTTTTTTTCGGTAAATAGTTAGTAAAATAATCCAAATTCATTTTTGTCTTCAATATACTTTCGTATTTTTATACTTATTAACTTAATTTTTAATATATAAATTATTTACTTATTTTTATATTTAAAAGAATATTATATAGTCCTATTTAATAATTTTTTAGAAAATACAATTTTGTTGTGGATAAACTATTAAATGTTATCTATACGATAAATCTATATATAATAAAACAGAATCATTGAGACTATCCACCAAGCGCCACGTATGCGCAGATGTGGATAGCCTCAACGAGCTCTATTTTGCCAAATGGAATTTAACGACTTTTTAGATAAAAGAGAAAAAGAAATATTAGTATTTATCCAAAAGAATCTAATCGATATTATATATTTATATACTTTTGGTAAGTAAATAAAAAACATATTTATCCAAGATATATTTACTTATTTTATAGATAACATCCAATAGTTTATCCAAAAAAGAATTGTATTTTCTAAAAAATAATTCAATAGAACTATATAATATTCTTTTAAATATAAAAATAAGTAAATAATTAATACATTAAAAAATTAAGTTAATAACTGTAAAAATACGAAAGTATATTAAACACAGAAATGAATTTGGATTATTTTACTAACTATTTACCTGAAAAAAATGAGTGAATCTTTTGGATAAACAAATAATGGTGCACTTATCTAAATTTAAATATAAGATAAATGACAATTATTTAAGTTCCAAAATAACTAAGTAAGTAAAAATTACAAATAATTCAAAATTTAAAATAAAACGAGTAATAGACAAATAATTCAAAATTTAGAAATAAAATAATTAGTGAATATTATATAAGAATATTATTTAATATTAAAATAAATTTTAGATTAATTGTATCCTTAACTAATTTATCTTTTGGATACATTCAAATCATTTATCAACACTAAAATAAATATAAAATATTTTCTTACATGGCAAAATAAAATTCAAATAGACACCGGAGAACTATGGTTTTATAAAAGCTAATAAAAAAAAATTTAAAATAAAGTAAATTTTTATATGTAAAAAATTTAAAATTTAAATATGATAATAATCACAAATAAAAAAAATATTGAAAGATGTAAAATAAGTTTGAATTTTAGATTGTATCCCTAACCAATTTACTTGAACAAATTTGTAAATCTTTATAAAATCAAATAATCTATCATTTATCTAATTTAAATAAAATAAAATATTATTGCAATTTATAATCAAAGCGATTAAAATAATATAAGAACCTATGATTGTATATATGGATATTTTTCTAAATAATTAATGATAACTCATTCAATTCAAGAAAACTTATATTTTATATAATTTTTTATTAGAACTAGTATACAAATATAGATAATTTTTGTTCAACTTTATAAGTATATATTTTCAAATATTTGTTATTATATTCATGACTTAAATTGAAAATACTCCCCGTGCCTTGGCACGGATTTTGTACTAGTACATATATATTGGATAAACATGTTTTTATTTACTTAAAAAGTTATATAAACATATAATATTGATTAGATTCTTTTAAGTAAATACTAATATTTTTTTCTCTTTTATCTAAAAAGTTATTAAATTCCATTTGACATAATAGAGTTCATTGAGGCTGCTCACATCTGCGCATACGTGGCGCTTAAAGTGGATAGTATCAATGATTCTGTTTTTTATTATATATAGATACGTAACATTTGAAACTATTTAGGTAGGAAAATTCTAGTCCGGACCCGGCTCGACCAAACTTATATGACAAGTGTATTAATATACTTGTCGTGTGATCGGTGTACAGTTCAGAGAAAGTGACCAATCACATAGCAAACGTATCACACTTGCTATATGATTGATTTGGTTCGACGAAACTTAGTCTAGACAAGAATTTTCCGGTAGGTAGATGCAACCAAAGTTGCCTGGCCACGTATGATACAAAATAACACTTCATCCTAAGGTACGAAATTAAGGTAAAAATTTAGGACTGCTATGATCAAATATGGCTAATTAATAATCAATGGTTCTCACGTATGTTTTGTGCCTTGAATTTCGTGATTCGATTGGTCTGAGTGTATATATGATATCATCTGAAATTTTGGGAGAAAGAAAAATTTGGGATGTTTGCAAGCGCTTATCAACTTATTACTAAAAATAAGATGAAAAGAACGTTTTTATTTACAATTTTTGTTTTTGAACTGTTTAAATTAAATTGATTTAAGCAAAAAACTATCTACCAATATCGGCGGCTTATTAGTAAATTGTAAATATTAGGTTGTTTTTGTAAATATACACAACTTTTACTATAGCTTATTTGATAACTTTTTTATCATAAAAACAAAAATTATTGCAAACACCCCTCAAGTAAGACGGAGAGGGGGTTTAGGACTGGGAGCAACACATTTTTCAGTTTATTTTTATGGATAGATCAAAATATGTTTATGGGATTATGTATATAAATGGTTAGGCAGTCATGATGTATCGTACTGTGTTAGGTTTTAGAAAGATTAATAAAAATACTCTGGCCCTGCTCGTGGATGTAGGTCACCTTAATCAAATTGCGTAAATTCTTGATGCAAAATAAGAGATTGATATATTTTAAGGGCGTTTTGATTGACAAAAATTCAAACGTAGTGCTTTTAGTAAGTGGTTTGACGATTTGACTTCAAACGACCATAAGTTTTAATTTAGATGGACTTATGAGATGATCTAGTTATGCACACAAGGCATTTCGAGAAGAACCTAACCCCTCACCATTATTGTTGTGAGGGGCATCAGTTATAATGAAATTCCATCTTTTCCTACAATTGTTCGGTCATTTCTTTGAAAATTTTCATTTTTCAGCAGTTTTTATTTAGTTTTCATATTTTCTAAAAAAATTTTGAAGCTAATATTTAGAATGTTATAAGCCAGTAGGTTAGGGTGCTTTTGGGTCGAGTTTTACTGATTTTTAAGTTTTTTTCCGAATTTTATCTTGTTTTAAAACCTGTTGGCGTAGGTTAGAGCTCTTTTCTTGGCAATTTTTAACAAATATGCACATCAAATATATTGTGGCGAGCAACAGAATAGAATCCTTGTGAATCTTGTGTGGTTTGAATTACGAATAAACTTCCTCTTCTAAATGTCTTGTATAATGAATAGATCTAATTAACCTCATTTCTGGTGCAATGGTTCCACATTCGTCAGAAGAAGGTAACCAGTGTCTTTTTCAACGTCCACACATAAATTCCAAATATTTTTTGGTGGTAATTTTTCCACTAGATAGCTTTTGTATTTTGAGATGTAAGATCTTCATGTGTTTTCTATTTGAATGAATGAGCGTATCAAAATGGTGTGCCACTTGAGTTTATTATTTTCATATTTACAGTGGAGTCACGGAAACTAATAACCCACTTTATACTCTACTTTTACTCTATCATCTAATCAACTCATAATAAGATAAATTCAATCAATATCCATCTTATCAACTGATGTAAGATGGACCCAATCATATAATTAACTCTAATCGTGGATAAACATTCAACACATGTAAACTCTTCGGAATTCATCAAAAAGGAAAATTACAATTTTCATCCTGTAATTTAGGCAAAATTACACCTTTGGTCTCCCAGGACTGGGGGGTCAACACTTTTGGTCTCACGCTTCCTGAAATGATCAATTTCGTCCCAAAATTGAGAACTTTCAACACTTTTGGTCTCGCACTTCCTGAAATGACCAATTTAGTCCCAAAATTGGAATTTTTCGACACATTTGGTCCCATTAGATGATTTCCGTCAAAAATATTAACGGCAAACGTCTCGCTGTTAGTGGGGGCACTTAAATTGTTCAACCGACAGAAGCCCGAGAATTATTACCTTTGCCCTGGAACATAATAGATTATCTTCCCAAGCAAACAAATTACATCCTTGGTTCCTATCGACGCAAGTATGAAATCTTCTTCCCGAATTCTCGTTGGTCCATGATATACTCAACCTTGCAACTTTTCCACATAAATAATTTACCGAATCCATTTATGACATTTTGCTTCGCCAAAGTACGCGACCTTCATCTACAATTTTCTCTACTCTGTAGAATATTACAAGTATTCTTGCTTTTGAGAATGAGAATGAGAGAATGAAGCAAAGAAAAGAAGTAAATAAAAGGGGTAGAAAATGGCGCCATTTTTTCCCTCCAAGTGCCTTTCCTAATTGTCCTATTGCCAAACGTTAGCCCAAAGTGCTCCCACTAACGGCGAGACTTTTGCCGTTAGTATTTTTGACGAAAATCGTCTAATGAGATCAAATGTGTCGAAATTTCTCAATTTTGGGACTAAATTGGTCATTTCAGAAAGTACGAGACCAAAAGTGTCGAAAATTCCTAATTTTGGGACTAAATTGATCATTTCAGGAAGCGTGGGACCAAAAGCGTTAACCCCTCAATCCTATGGGACAAAAAGTGAAATTTTGCCTGTAACTTAACAGGGATGGTAATTTGGTTTTGCATGAATTAATTTTCATAATTTACTCCTCTAACTTTGAAAATTTGGCAATTTTGGTCCCATCTGGCCAGAAAACCCCAATGTAATGGCACATGTATTTTTTCGGCCAAAAATGACTAAAAATTCCTAATTCTTCAAAGTTACAGGACTAAATTATGAAAATTCGTGCGGGATTAAAATTATCATCCTCTAAGTTACAGGATGAAAATTATAAATTTTCCATTTTTTAGTACATTTATTCAGCACTGTCCTTGACACATCCTATAGTAGGAGCATGTTGATCTGGGTGCTTGAAAATTATATTTTTATGGATATAACTATTTGAAGTATGAACTTTATTCATTTATTTCTATAAGAGGAGTAAAAGTAGGTGTAGTTTTAATACAAAATATAATAGTTTTATAGTGTACTTGTTTAGCATAACCATCGTCAAATCCCATGCTGAGGGCATATTGATTTGCTCAGCTTGAAAACTATATTTATAAGGCTCTATTTTTTCAATTATAGATACATATATATTATTAATTTATTTTCTCTATGAGGAGTAAAAAATATCGAATTTTAAGAAAAAAACACAAGTTGTTTAGGAAAATTGTAATTTTCGTCCTGTAACTTTGGGGAGATTGACAATTTTGGTCCTGCACGAATTGATTTTCGTAATTTAGTCCTGTAACTTTATCAATTTGGAAATTTTGATCCCATCTGGTTAGAAAGTCCCAAATGTAAGGGTTATGTGCCCGACACATGCGTTTTTCCGTCCAAAGAGGACTAAAATTTCTAAATTTTTAAAGTTATAGAACTAAATTATAAAAAATAATTCGTACAGGATCAAAAGTATCACCCCCTAAGTTGCAGGACTAAAATTACAATTTTTTCCTCGTCAAAATATAGATTATGCTTTCCTCTATACTAAGTCCTATGAGAATAGGTTCTTCAATTATCTTCCAAATGCGACTTTATTCATGTGAAAAGAGAGGTCACGAGGTTGAATCTCAGAGGAAAAAATTACAATTTTGATCCCAAAATATAGGGTGGTTTGCAATATTAGTCCCATACTTTTTGAAATAGTCAACATTAGTCCCATATTTTAGGAAAATATTGCAAAGTTAGTCCCACCGTAGCAATATTAGCCCCACACTTTATAAAAGCGTTGCGAAATTAGTCCCACATTTTACCAAAATCTTACAAAATTTGTCCCAAAATTTGTCCCAAATGTTGCAAAGTTAATCCCAAAAGTTGCAATTTTTTCACAGTGAGACTAAATTTGCAATATTTTTCTAAAATTTTGGACTAATATTAATTATTCCAGAAAGTATATGACTAATATTGCAAATCATCGTATACTTTGGGATCAAAATTGCAATTTTTCACAATCTCAGAGGTAACTAGGAACTAACTTTGATGTCCTTTGGTAAGGATAAAAAAAAAAAAAAATCTCTCCCGAATTTCATACTTGTGAGTTCTTCATTTTCCTTTTTCATTTTTATGGTGCATTTTGCAACAGCATAAGAACGAGAGAATAATAACACTTCTTCAGTTTATATATTGTGAGTAATCTCATTTTTTATCCAATATATTAGGTTCAGTTCAATTTTAGTTCCATTCATTACAAAAATTTCAATTTCAAGTCAATATTTTTCAATTTGTCTCAGTTTTGGTCACAACGTAAAAGAATTGACACTAAAAAAAAATACGGGATTAGGAATGGATAGAGACGACCGTTCCAGTTACCATTCCTAATAGGAACGGTAAGTGGAACACTTGTGGAACGGTAAACCATTAATAACGTCACAGTCGTGCTAATTGTAATACAAATAATAGGAAGGGCATGACCGTTTCTATTAGAGTGCCAACATAGGTGAGCCAATTTGTACACCTACAACCGTTCCTAAAATGGACCTGATATATTTTGGACTTCAATTTGGAACACATGTGTGAAATTTGGAACGGTTAGCCAATCGGGAACACTTACCGTTGCTATATGTGTTCCAATGGCCGAGTCTATTTTGACCGGTGGGCTGACCGTTCCAACATGTAGTCCTACAGAAGACCTTTTACGCCATGGAAAAAAATGTAATGCAATTACCGTTCTAAATTGTGGGTATATAGTAAGTGCAATATTGTTACAACTACCGTTCCCAATTGTACTCCAATTACGAACGATCATTTTTGGTGTGTCTCATACCGTTCCTAATATGCGTTAACAGCTATATTACAACGGTAATGTTATTGTTGCTGTTTTCCTCCTGAGACCGTTCCTAAAGCTGGAACAACGGCTATATTTCAACGGCTAGTTTTGTGTTACACATAATATTCCAATGCCCGTTCTAATATTTTCTATATATATGTCACCCTTCTTTGTCATTGTTCTTATAATTACTCTCCAACTCATTTTGTTGTAACTCCTCCCCTTAATTCTTTATACGAAAAATCAAACATATCAATTACCCGAGCGCGAATTTTGCATTGATATTGATAGGAGTTTTGCTTAGGTAAGTATGCAATCTTCTGTTATTTTTGTATATATATATATATAATATACTCTCGTCATTTAATTGTGTATTGTTGTGAATTATACATAGGACCAATCATGTTAAGACAGTTGAGGAAATTGATGTATGATCGAGACGTCCTGGGTGTGACGCTGGAGTTTGAGGATGGTGTTACAATATTTTTTAGAATGGGCCCAGTCTCAGCGTGCATATATGGACGGGGACAAGATTAAGTGTCCCTGCCGGAAGTGCAAAAACGAACGGTTCAAAACACCAGACGAGGTAAATTTTGATTTGTATATGAAAGGGTTTATGCCAGAGTATTACAATTGGACTTCGCATGGTGAGGAGAGGGTGCAGGAATAATTTGAAGCATTGACAGCGCCCCCTATGCAGCAGCAGCAAAAGCCACCCGTTCAGGAGGAGGGTAGTTCGCATTGGGGTGATGCGGCTCAGATGGATTGGGCGCAGAGGATGGTATTCGATGTTGCCGGACCGTCATTCTGGTCTTCGTACAACTAGGAGGGACCGACTGATGATGGTACTCGGTATTGTCCATCTGATGTGGGTCCTAGTTCATATTACGATTCGAGGCCCTATGATTATGTGTCCGGCTTGTCAGACCGTTTTTTGATGTAGTTCATGTTGCGGACCAACCGTTGTGGAACGGCTGCACCACCTCTCAATTGGCGTCAATTGCCTCTTTGGTGAATATCAAGGCCGAAGGGGATTTTTTCGAGCATACATATGATTGGTTATGCTAGTGGGCTAATACTGTAATGCCCCGCGATCACACTTTTCCCGCCAATTATTACTATCGAAGAAATTGATAAAGCGGTATATACACTAACGAAGGCAAAAGAAGAAGATATATGAGTGGATTCGTTGTCTTAGGTTTCCTGATGGGTATGCCTCTAACTTGGCCTGTTGCGTCGACCTGAGGGAGTTGAGTATGCATGGCATGAAGAATCATGATTGTCATGTATTCATGCAGAAATTGATTCCGATTGCATTCCGTGAAATGCTTTCAGAGCACGTGTGGGGGGCCTTGACGGAAGTGAGCCTTCTATTCCAGGTCCTATGCTCAACGACACTAGATGTGGCCAAGGTAATAGAATTGGAAGATAGTGTAGCCGTCATCCTGTGCAACCTCAAGAAATTTTTCCTCCTTCTTTTTTCGACTCAATGGAGCATCTAATTGTTCACCTTCCAT
Source organism: Sesamum alatum (assembly GCA_034509735.1). NCBI lineage: Eukaryota > Viridiplantae > Streptophyta > Magnoliopsida > Lamiales > Pedaliaceae > Sesamum > Sesamum alatum. The sequence goes on along the minus strand of JACGWO010000007.1, from coordinate 4,080,312 downwards.
ATGAGGCGCGCGTTGGGAGGCCCCGTGCAATACAGGTGGATGTACCCATTCGAAAGGTAATTAAATAAATACTGTTAAATATATATTTATTATTTGCATTTTAATAAATAGTTGTATGAATGATTCCTATGCGATTTGAAGAAAAGGTGAAAAACAAAGCACACATCGAGGCGTCAATTGTACAGGCTAATATTTTCGAAGAAATCGGACTTTTCTCCTCTCACTACTTCGGACTTTTCCACCTCGAGGAGGTGGACGTGGCCGCGGTCGTGGTCGTGGTCGTGGTCGTGGCCGCGGTCGCGGTGAACCGGCTATACCGCATGCAGGTGTTCCCAGGATGGGGAAGCAGTGTTCTGACCACCACCACCACCACCACCATCGGCAGAGCAGGCACCCGCACCACCTGCGCCGGATCAGCAGCCCGGTGCGTCTACAGCTGCGCTGGATCAGCAGCCCGGACCATCCACTATTGCACCGACGGTCGATCCGGCCCGTCCATGGGCTGCCCTACCACCACCACCCCCACCGGCCCTACCACTCCCACCACCATCCGCACGCCAGTACATCACAGTCGCCGATGCGAGGTATATTTACATTTTTAATATTTTTTTTTGTAATTTAAATTAATATTTTTATGTCATACTAATTATTTTATAATTTCAGTTCTGATCGAAAGATCCACGAGCGCATGTACGCGGTCGTGCGAGGACACTATCCCCATCCTTGGGGCTGTTTGCGCAAGGTGCCGCCAGAGCACCAGCATTTCTGGTTTGAGGGTTTGAAGGTAACGGCAATTAATTTTTTTTTAAATATTTTAACAATCTAAGTTATTATTATATATATATATTATACAGATGACATACTGGTGGGACGCCGACGACGAGTCGATGTTCAAGATCTTCCATGTTTGGGTGGGGAAGTTCCTTAAGAAGAAGTTCGTCCTAGCCAGACAGTCCCTGCAGAAGCCGTTATGGCTGGCGAACGAGGTGTGGCAGCAGCTCCTCCTGTACTGGGAGTCCCCAGAGTTCAAGCAAGAGTGTGAGAAGAACAAGGCGAACCGGAACGCCAACCCAGCCGCATCCGCTACTGTGTACGGTGGGGGATTTGTCTCTGTCGGTATGCACAAGCGGAAATTGGTAAGATTTTTAATGTTATTTCAATTATTTATTGCTATTAAATTAAAATAGTAATAATTGTTTCCCATTTATTTTTACAGGAGGAGCAGCTTGGCCTGCCAGTGAAGCAGATGGAGTTATTCTCCAGATGCTACAAGAAGAAGGCCGACGGCGGCTGGAGCGGGCCGAGGGCAGCAGAGGTGGCGGTAAGTTGTACTTAATACATTCTAGTTTATTTTTTTAAATGTTTGAAAATTTTCTAATTTATTCTAATTATTTTTGCAGGAGATGTTCCAGAAGATGATGGAGGATCATCATCTCAAGCCCCGTGCAATCCTGGGGATCCTGCTTCCGAATCAGAGGGCTCGGTGGCACAGACCGAGCAGCAGATGTGGTTGACTTGCGTCGGAGGCAAGAACAAGGGCCGAGTATTTGGTCTTGGTTCTGAGGCCCTAGGTCTTAGCCAGACCGTTACCTCGCCATCACCACCGCCACCGCTAGAGTCAGCGCCTTCGTCAAACATGGAGGGTCGGATGGTCCGCCTCGAGGAGATGATGATGGACCTGATGGGCATGATGAAGGCCATGCAGACTAGTCACTCCGGCGTCGGCCCGTCACGGCCTCCTAGAGACCCCACCCTTCCAGACATTGACGAGATGGACGAGGCCGATGGGGACGAGGAGTAGATTATGTATTGTTTTTTTTATTTTTTTTGTAATTAAATCGGATAATATTCGTATTTAATATAATTTTTATTTCTAAATTATGCATTTTTTCATATTTAAATATTAATTATAAAACCAAAAAATATTCATTATTTCATTTATATTTAAATGATAATAATTATTACTATAAAAAAATTAATAATTCATTTATTAGGAACGTACCTTTAGACGGCGATTCAGCGCCACCTACCGTTCCAAAATTTGACTGTTTTAAAAACCTTACCATTCCCAATACTGATGAAACAACCATTCCAAAAATAGAAGACAACCATTCCTAATAACGGGTCGTACCGTGTTTACATGTATTCCAAAATCAATTCTTTCGTGGTTAGGCTTTCGTTCTAAAGAAAATACCAAAACCCGGTCCAAAATGGTATTCCAAAGTTGGAGTGCTAAAACCGTTCCTAACGAACGCAACAAAATGTATTCCAGTTACTGATCCTAATCTATACAACCTACCGTTCCTACATGTATTCCAGATACCATGCTAAATTGTATCCACAACATAATGTGACAATTCCAAAATGTGTTCTAACTACTGTTCCTAATTACACGATTTAATTTCGATGCTACCGTTCCTAAAGTTTATAAGGTGTTCCAAATGCAAAAAATATAAATTTATACGTACAAAGGTAATTAGGAACGGTAGCCCGAAAATATGCCAAAAATCATTCCCAAATAGGAACGGTGGCTTCGTTACCGTTCCTAATTGTTAGGATCGCCTCTTATTGCCACGGATTGCCTCCCGTTCCTCGACCGTTCCTAATTGCAGTCCAAAAGGTTCAAATGAACTATATACCGTTCCAAAAATTAAAAAAACCGTTCCTGTTACCGTTTCAATTCCCGCATTTTTTTGTAGTGTGACAGAAAGCGTTAACTGCCGTTTAGGGGAGGCATGTGCCTCCACATGATGCGTATCTGGAAGATACAAATACACCAATTCACTACACAACCAATCCACAAAAACATCTCCTTCAAATGCTCCATTTAGTTTCCCCATAATCAACTCATAACAAGTAAAATTCCATTCTCAACCAAACACTTACACCACAAATTAACTTTCTTCTTCATTTCGGCCACCTCTTCTTCCATTTCGTGCAAGACAATCACCTTCTTCCTCATTTCGGACATATCTTTTTCTATTTTGTTCAACTTTTGAAGAAGCCCAGGTATGATTCTTTTCGCCATTGTGCACATTGGTGAATTTTCCCACACAAAAAAATCACACCTACTAGCAATATCATCACAACCATAAGATTGACGCTTGACCAAAAGAGGTTCTTAGAAATGCTTTATTACCATAATAACACATGAGAGTTCTAGTTGTATAAGTCGAATCACTTGTTAGCTCTATTTTTTCTGAACTGGAAGCGGAATTTAGGTGTATTTGGAAGAGAGCAAATGGTGGATGAACCCTGATTTTTTATTTTTTTCACCTTTTCTATCATTCCATGTACTTATTTTCCGCCAAATATGCATCATGTGAGATGCACATGGCTCATGTGCATCTCATTTAACAGCAGTTCATGTTTTCTGTCAATTTTTTGATGTTGAGTCCAAAATTGAGACAAATTAAAAAATATTATCCTAAAATTGAGTCTTTTATAATTAATCGAACCAAAATTGAACTTAGCCTAACATATAGAACAAAAAAATGAAGTTTACCATGTATCTTGTACGTGCAATTTAAAATTATAATGAGGGCGGGCGATGGATAGCGGTTGCCTCAAGTGGGGTGACTTAGTAATACAAACACATCAGTGGAAATGGACCTTCTTCTAATTATACTCAGTCAAAAGTCCTCCAGACACGCTTTGTTCTTAATTTTCAAAAGTGTAACTACTTTCTTTTACAGACAACTTAATATTTTCTCTATAAATATGTACATAAACACGAACAACCCTTCACCTCAAACCCACTCATTCTTCATCTTGTCTCCACCAATACACACACATACACTTCCAGAACACACATCAAATTCCATACATAGAGTCTCGACATCGATCCGAGGTAGCATTAATTCGATCAGCCATGTCTAAGGGTGAAGGAAAACGCAGCAGCAAGAAATGCTTAGCCTACGTCGCAGCATTCGTCGTTTTTCAAACTGCAATCATTCTTGTCTTTGCCCTCACAGTTATGAAAGTCAAAAGCCCTAAGGTCAGATTCAACGCCATGGCCGTCGAGAGCTTCAGCTCCAACAACAACAACTCCACTTCGATCAACATGAGGTTGCTGGCCCAGGTTACCATAAAGAACACCAACTTCGGACATTTCAAGTACCAGAACAGCACGCTTTCCATCTTGTACAATGGGATACAAGTTGGCGAAGCCATCATTCCCCGGGGACGTGCCAGCGCCAGAAAAACCAAGAAGTTCAATATCTCGGTGGATGTAAGCTCGGAGGGGCTGTCGGGAAATGACATGAATTCGGGAGTTTTGAGGTTGAGCAGCAGAGGGAAGGTCAGTGGGAAGGTGCATCTGATGAAGGTCATAAAGAGGAACAAGTCTGGAGAAATGAAGTGTGATTGGAACATCAATTTGGCCACCCGACAGGTCGAGGATTTGAAGTGCAGTTAGTGATCATCATCGTATTGGTTTTGGGTTTTTGAATTATTTGGTTTCAATATTGTTAGCGTTATTTTTTTATTCGTTTTATATAGTACTATTGTTTCCTCTTTTTGTAAATTCAGATTACTATATTATTAATAAATATTGATGATTATTTTGGTGGATGCAACAATATGTTCTACTAAATAATATTTTCCCGTATTTTTACTTCATATATACAATTTCATGTTATTAGTGTATAAAATGACTAAATAATGTTTTTAAATATATAAATAAATTGATCGATTTCATGTGTCTGCTGTATATAATTCATAGGAGGCTTAAATACATTTTTAGTCACATAAGTTAGTCATTTTAGCATTTTAGTCATTTATCTTTTTAGGGTAGTAAATAAGTCCTGTATCTTTTAAATTTTTTGCGATTTTGGTCCTTCACTTGTCGGAGTTTGTAAATGTTGCTGAAAAAAGCATGTGCCTTACACGTGCTTTTTAAATTTAGGGGTTTTGTTCCTATTGGTCGATTCAATGGACCAAAATCAGAAAAGATCAAATGTTACAGGACTTATTTGTTACCCTAAAAAAATAAAGGACTAAAATGCTAACATACAAAAGATACAGGATGAAAATTTGCTTCCATGCTGACAAAAAATTTATCAATGGGAATAAAAGCTCCAAATTTTAGAAAGCACGTGCGGATCACATGCTTTTTTTTCCGGCATATTTGCAAACTTCAATGACTGAAGGACAAAAATTGCGAAAATTTTAAAAGTTACAAAACTTATTTGCTACCTTAAAAAAATAAAAGATTAAAACGTCAAAATACCAAAAATACATTTAAGCCGTATTGTTATATGGTAACATGCTAGGAAAATTTCGGATGATATACAAAAATAAATTATATATATTGGAGTTGAAAATTTTCCAATCTTTTATAATAAAAAAAATTATTTAATCAAACTAAAATTGACTAATGACAATGAACCTATTTATCAAGCAAACAAATTTCAAAGTGGGCCATTAAAGTAAGTCGTTTTATAAGTTCTTGGCAAGGCAAATATTTTCAAAACTCGAAATGAAATATGTATCGCATTGACTTCAGCAACAGCAACTTAGAGACCAGCGCAATAAATGATAAATTTTTTGGTTCTAACATATAAAGTTGTACTAACACACGAAAATATTGTCGAGGAGGCCTAATTTAGTTGGTGAAGTTGAGGCCATATAATTCTAAAGTTCATAGATTTGAACTCCTGCATAAGTTGATGTTATTTCTACTGTATAATATGTATGATTTGTTAGTGTAATAGCTGGGTGTTAGTTTATGTGATATTACTGATTTGATTATTTGTAATTGTCTCTGTTCGATATTGATAACCGGCAGGATTGAATGTAATCACTTTACTTTCGATTAATAAAATTTATTACTTTCACTTAAAAAAACGCGCCAAAATATTAAAATGACATTAGTTTTTATAGGTGACAACGGCTTAATTATATAGCAATGACTAAATGGCAATCAAATATTATATATATTGCAAATAATTGCGACAAATTTAGTCTCATTGATTTCTTATTATTCATATATTATTAATTAGGGTTAATTACACTGACTCTCCCTTGTTCCTATGAGAATATACAAATTTCCTCCCTCTTATTATGAAAATTACAAATTGCCCCCACTGACTTACAGGTGTCGGTCAAATTTAACTATAGGTGCTTAAATGATTATTTTGCCCTTATTTATAAAACTAAAAATAATTCAATAAAATTAAAAATAGAAGTGGACCAAAATATCCTCAAACATTTTTTTCCAAAATCAATTCTTTTTCTTTTCTTTCCATCATATTCCTCACCTACCTTTCTCTTTCCTTTCCCATGTTTTTCTAATTCGTCCTAGTCTCAGGTACTCCATTACCAGTCATTGCAAATTCACAAATCGTACAACCACTACCCAGTGTCTATCTCCACCAGCCAAGGCCCTTTGATGATAGACGTGATTCGCTTGTAAGCGTCGTCGTTGTGGTGGGTCAAGATCCTAGTAAAAATTATACTAAAATTGACTTGTTTAAATTTTTATTTGACATAGTAAAATTGGTTGAATTATTGAATTTTGCCCCAATATTTTCAACATTTGAATAATATAAGCTTTATTTTATTACTTTCTATAATATAATACAATTTCAATAAAATTTCCAAGCTTTAGTGATTTTTAGGAATAGAAATTAATATCACAATTTACACATACACAATATGTGATTAAGAAAATATTGTAAAACAATATACTAAAAGTTACAAGTATCACCCTTTTTAACTTTAAAAATAACAAATTACCCCTTAGGGGTATTTAAGTCATCATCGATAATAGAGTTATTCAGGTTGGGAATATTATAGAAAGTTTAGATCAATTTTTTTATGATATCAGCAAAATCCCTTAAGTTGACTGATGATGGGGCATTGTAAGGTGGAGGGAAAATAGCATTTTTCGTCCCATAAAATAGATTCAGTTTCAATTTAGTCCTATATGTTAGACTGGTCTCACATTTAGTCCAATATATTAAAAATAAATCTCAATGTTGGTCCGACGTCACTTTTTCGTCAAATACTTAAAGGAAAAATTACTTGGCCGTTAAAGGCTGATTTTTTTTTTTTTGGGAGGGGGGGGGGGGGGGGGGGGGGGGGGAGGGGACTGTCTCTTTTGGGGGAAATGAAGCTAGGGCTTACAACTACATTTTTTCACCTAAAAATTGAGTCTTCCTATTAAAATTTCACTAACAACAAATTGTTAAACAACAAACTGAATTTTGTAAAAGTAAAAAATCCATGAACAAATAAACTGAATTGTACCAAAAAAAAGCCTTCAAGATAAATTGCACCAAAAGAACCATTGATTGAACTCAACCAATTGAAGCTTCAGTCAACTTACAAAATGAAATGAGTTTTAGAAAATGACAATCACATAATCCAAAATGAATGTTTTTCAATCTGAAAATATAATTTCCAGAAAATAAAAATCCAGTGCTATTACAGTTTTTTCTTCCCCTTTCCATCATGATGTAGTCATGCCTTTGTTGTTGCTTCCTTCCTTGCATTGAGTGCATCTTCCGAGCTTTTTCGGTTGACATATTTTTTACCATTTTTTTTGACATATTTTCAGATTGAAAACATTCATTTTGGATTATGTGATTTTCATTTTTTGAAACTCATTTCATTTTGTAAGTTGACTGAAGCTTCAGTTGGTTGAGTTCAATCAATGGCACTTTTGATGGAATTTGTCTAAAAGGCTTTTTTGGTACAATTTAGTTTATTTGTTCATGAATTTTTTACCTTTACAAAATTTAATTTGTTGTCTAATAGTTTGTTGTTATTGAAATTTTAACAGGAAAACTCTCAATTTTTAGGTGAAAAAATATAGCTGTAAGCTCTAGCTTCATTTCCCCAAAAGAGACGTTTGCAACATCAGTTTAAAATAAAATATTCAGATTAGTATAGCTATACATATACTTGGATAACAATAATCTTGTCTTGCAGCTCTTTGTTTTGTATTGTTGAATTTTCCAACAATTCGTAGTTGTTACATAGTTTTGTTCATATCCAACAAATTCTTCCCCTCACTCAATTCGCTTAGAAAATTGCCAATATATATAATAAACTCCAATTCTCTAATCATCAACTACCAAGAAAAATTAACTATAATATTCTCCCTTTCAACTTATTTGCAGACTCCGCCAACAATTTTTTTAATTTAATTAAAACAAACGGACTATTTTCAATCAAATAGTTATGGATTCATTTCTCTTAACCGATATCAGAGAACTCAATTATTGGTGAGTAATTTATAAGTACCCATGTCATAAATCTATAGTCCCCGAATCACTTTAGTCCATAACGACGACCTGAGTTTCTTTATATAAAAAAAGGGATAATTATATTTACATTCCCTAACTTATGTTCTATTTATATAAATCATTCATGTCTTTTGCATAATTACAAAAATCACCACTGACAGCCAAAAGCAGGGATAGTTTGTGTAATGATATTGATTTTTTCGGGGTGTATGTGTATTTTTTTTTTTCAAAAGGCATGGGCAGTTTGTGTAAATGGTGTCGATGTTTTTAATTGGTGTATATGTAGTTATCCGAAATAAATAAATAATTTGTGTAAACAGACTATAAATTAGGAAATCTAAATATAATTATCTTTTAAAAAAAAAGAAAGAGGAGAAAAAAAGGAAAGACGGAGCCGCGGGCACAATCCACATCACTTTTCACACACAAACTTGGGTAGACAGAAGCTTCTATTCATTACATAATATAAAACGACCGTTATGTCCGTACTCTTCTTGTCCTAATTATGTGACGATGGCCATCTAGAAACCCCAAAATTTCAAACAAATACACGCGTTAATCCACGTAGAAATTCTTCGTCGGCCCCACTTCTCAAATCACAATATTTTCCACGAAGCTAACTTTCCCAATTTCCCTCACACATGAATCATGATGAAAACTATATATAGACCAACTCTCTCATCTCCCAAAATATCTCAATTTCTCCAAACATTTCTCTACACAAGCTGTCGGTGAGCTAAGATTCGATTCGACCAGCGCTGTTCTAACTTCAAGTCGAAAAAAAAAATCATGGCAGAAAAGTACCAACAGCAAGCGCAAGGGTACCCCCTAGCACCGGCCTCTATAGTACCAAGAAGTGATGAAGAACACGGCAACAATTACCAATCCGAAGAGCAAATCAAGAAGAAGAAGCGAATGAAATGCTTCGCCTACATCGCGGCCTTCGCCGTCTTCCAAACCATAATCATCCTCGTCTTCGCCCTCACCGTTATGCGTGTCAAATCACCCAAGGTCCGACTAGGGGACGTGACGGTGACCAACTATGGGAACGGGAACATTAGGTTCACCGCACGTGTTTTGGTCAAGAACACCAACTTTGGACGTTATAAGTTTGATAGTAGCATAGCTACTATTAGGACAGGGACTAACGTTGTCGGGCAGTTCGTGATCCCTGACTCGCGGGCCAGGGCACGGTCTACTAAGAAGATTTACGTTATCGCGGATTTGACTAACGTGTCGGGCACGGATACGGCTTTGACCGTCGAGACGGCGTTGAGGGGGAAGGTGGAGTTGATGAAGGTGATCAAGAGGAAGAAGTCGGGTGAGATGAGTTGTACCATGAATGTTAACTTGTCTACGAATGCTGTTCAAGACTTGAGGTGCAAGTGATGATAATATATTCATGAAATAATTTTTAATATTTATTGTGTTTATATATATTTGGATTTATATTTCTCATATTGGTTGTTCTTGAGATGCATCGTGTGATGCTATTTTCTTTATGTAAAGAAATTTTTTGTTCATGTGTTATTTTGTTGTTATGTATTGGGTGATGATTTTTGTGTTTATTTTATTTATTTTGCAGTAATAACTAAGTTAAAAATGAATGTTTGTATTTTCAGTTTCTGCTTATCAAATTTGAAAAAATGGGTAAATTATAACTATCTCCCCTAAGGTTTGATATAATTACAAATATTCCCTCGTTGTTTAAAAAATTACAAATACTCCTCTAAGATTTGTAACCATCTAATAAATAACTCATTTTCATCCTTTTTTATGGGTGCACTGACTAAAATGTCCTTATGCAAACTAAATTATTCTTAATATTTTTTGAATTTTTTTGAACTACAGTGGACAGTGAGATGTTTCTTAAGTTTTTTACAAAGAGGAGCAATATTCAATTTGTCTCGGTTGATTTTAACTAATAATTCAAGGGCAAAATAGTCAATTTCGGGCATTTGGTTAAAAATTACAAACCTCAGGGGGTATTTGAAATTTTTCAAACAACGAGGAGGTATTTGTAATTATGTCAAACCTTAGGGGAGGTGCCTGTAATTTAACCAAAAAAAATAATACAAATACACTCCTTGAGGTTAGGTAAATACACAAATATTCTTTGTCTTTTACAAAATTACTAGTACATCCCCTTAGGAGGTGTTAGTGTATTGTACTATTGTACCTTAGAGTGTGTTTGCATAAACTTTTGTCACTGAATAATGAGTGTACTTATAATTACAATTACAACATCAAGGAGTGTAATTGTAATGTTGTAAAGACAAGGAGTGTGTGTATTTAGACATAATTTCAAGTGATGTCGATGTAATTTACTTTTTTAAAAAAATGAACATGCTAAAACTTAAATAAAAAAATTGTATTAACTGTTTATTATAATATTTTTATTATAAATAGATGAAAATTCCTATGTCGTATAGTCTTGACCCGTTATTTTGGAGAAGGAGACTATATACATAATTAGAAATTGGAAAAGACATATAGCACATAATGTTTGATTATTCTCCTGAAATATTCCAAGGCGACCCCACTCAAATGTACGTAGAAAATTGGCAAAAATGTAAAATTAATCCCACAATTTAGGATCATTTTAAATTGGATCCTACTTTTTATGGAATTTTAAATTTAATGGTATGTTCTAAAACGTTATAAAAAAATATCAAAGCATTGCAAAAAAAATTTCAACGGTAACAGACGTTAGAACTAACGGCTAAGAAGCCACATGAAAGTGATGTGTATATGGGTCAAAAAAATGGTCGGTCGTTAGTTTTAACGTCTGTCAATAGAAGGAGGCTACAAAGTGTAAGTAGAAAATTGGCAAAATTGTAAAATTAATTATACTGTTTAGAATCATTTTAAATTTGGTTCTATTTTTACGGGATTTTAAATTTAATTGTATGTTCCATTAAAAAGTATAAAAAAAAGTCAAAATATTGCAACCAAAAAAAAAGAAAAAAATCCTAACGGTGACAGACCTTAAACTAACGGCGAAGAAGCCACGTGAAAAAGATGTGGCACGTGAGTCAAAAAAATGCTTAACTGTTAGGTTTTTAATAATTATAGTTTTTAATAATTATAGTTTTTAAATATTGAAAAAGATGTGCCACGTGAAAAAGATGTGGCATGTAAAATTATAATTTTTAATAATTGAAATATTAAATTATTCAATTAATATATATTTCTAAAATTAGTTACTAAGTTATAAGTTTAAATTAAAAAAATATCATACTTAAATAAATTATTTAAAATTATTAAAATTAAAAAATATTTATCCTCTATTTTTATTTATAACGAAATTTTATTATAATTAATATATTATAATTTAAAATAATTTATGAATTTTATATAAATCATTTTAGAATTAGTAAAATAAATAATTTATTTATTAAAAAGATATTTTATTTTTTTTAAAATTATCCCTCACCCTGCCGTCCCGCTTGCGCCCTCCTCGCCGCCTCCCCGTCTGCGCCCGGCCCCTCTTTCGCTTTCGCCCGCCTTCGTTGTCACCCTCCGCCACCTTCGTCTGCTATCTAAATATGTATGTTCAAAATATAAATATATATTATATATGTATAAATATATATTTTTGTATATGTATAAATATATATACATATATGTATAATTTATTAATCATAGTAAATTAGATACAAATAAACATAGTGGATAAATAATCTTTTAATTTTAAGAATCTAAAATCATTTATACAAGTGTGATACAATTTAAATTTATAGCCTAGTAACTAACTTTTGTATTATATTAATTGAATAATTTAATATATTTTAATTATTAAAACATATAATATATGTAAAGATTCAATAAAAAAATATTTAATAAAATGATTTAAACTTAAATTTAAGTTTGATATAATATATTAATTTTAGTTATAAATAAAATAGAGGATAAATAATTTTTTAATTTTGAAAATCTAAAATATTTATACAACTTTGATAATTATAATTTAAATGTACAACATAGTAACTAACTTTATAAATATATATTAATTGAATAATTTAATATTTTAATTATTAAAATCTATAATTTCATATAGAGATTAAATTAAAAAAAGTTAATAAAATAATTTAATTTAAACTTAAATTTGACATAAATAATAAAAATATATATATATGGGGTCATATTACTCATCCTCATAGACATTACATTAACACCCCCTATACCTTTTGCTAATTATAGAAACACCCTTAAGCGCATTTTTGGCCTTCAAAATTTATATTAAAATTTGACCAAATCAATAGGAGTATTTTTGGGTTTTAAAGGCTGTCAGGGTGGTTTCTGTAATTTTTCAAAAGGCAGGAGTTGTTTGTATAAATGAACAATAGATAAGGGGTGTAAATGTAATTATCCCTAAATTAAAAGTTCATAAGCGTGGGGAAAAGTTGGAAATAGTCCTAAAATATGAGATCAATTTTGCAATTTTGCCTAGAAAATTTGATAGAAAATAATGAAATTGGAATGTTGAGTGGCTCAAACCACTTTGAAAAGGGACTGAGTTGAATTGCCCGCCACGAAATTCCGGCTAGGACCTTGGTTTAATTCCTACGTACTCCTTGTGTTGTGTACGTGTATGGTCTAGGCCTCCAACTAATACTCAAAAGTCTAAATTACAGCTACTTATCATGAGACTTATCATAATTATAAATACACTCTCATCGTTTGAAAAAATATAAATATTTTCTCTAAATAAAAAAATAATTATGTAGTTCTTAGACAGAATTGTAAAAAGTATTATTTTATCCTTATTGAATTCTTTATTTTTTTTCAAAAGAATATTTGGAAAAATATAAAAAAAAATCTAAGGATGGGTAAAATAAATATTCCATAGAGAATATTAGTCTATAAAAATAGTTTATAAAATTCTAAAAAATATATAAAATTATAACTTATAATCCAAATTTGGGCAGTTCACTCCAAAAATTGGATGAAAACCTAACAGAATGGACTCGTTGTTAGACAGACGTTAAAATTAGGTGGTATTTATAATTTTTTAAACAACGAAAAGGTATTTGTAATAATGTCAAAACTCAGGGAAGGTGATTATAATTTATCCTAATCAATATATATAAGTAACATCATATTTTACCACTAGCACATAGGGTAATAGTTTATTTTTTTTATTCTTCACTTGAATATTACGAGTTTGAACACATTAAAAATATAAAATCAATCATTTTAGGTAAATATCTTACGGACGAGCAGTGGGTCGACTCACAATGAGTCATTGAGTGGAGGTTGGACTTCGCAAATTTAGTGTGTTTGTGGGATTACAGTGATGAAGTTGAAAGAATATCTCACGAGTTTTGACCCAAAAAAGTATTTCATGTGAATTAGTTAATATGGCTAGTAAGATTGGAACTTTAGACTTTGGAGAGAAAAATAAAATAAAATAAAATTCTTGTTATATCTATACTATTACAAAGGAAAGAGGGTTTATAGCCTCAAAAGTGGTAGTTTTGATACCACTACGCCAAATTATTATAATATCAAAAATGCCCTTCAACTTCCCGACTCATATTGAATTAACTACTCAATCAATTTTTATTTTTATTTTTGCAAAAATTAATTCCATGCAATTAATGTACTCAACAAATTAAATTTATTCTAATTTTGTTTAAGCTTGTTGTTGATTGAGATAGAAATAACAGATATTGGAAAAAAAATTAATTTTTAATTTAATTTGAATAAAATATTTATTGATAATTAACGCATTATAAAAGTTCTCGGACAATTTTTATATATGAGATTGTAAGACAATAAGAACTTTTAATATACAAGAAAAATTAAGAGCTTTAATATAATAAAAATATTATTAAAAAATATGTGCGCAAATACTGCATGCCACAATGTATAGTTATATAAAATTAAACCCGCGTTAATAAACGTGAATTTTATAATTTTTAATTCTAAGCTATGTCAGAGGTCAGTTCGAGTTTATACTTTAAATTAGTATTTTTATTTTTTATTTCAATTCATATAGATAAACTATTTGTTCAAAAAAAAATTCATATAAATAAACTATGTGTGTAAATTATTCTTTTAAGTTTGCAGACAAATCCCAAAAAGTTGTCGATTACACTTTCTATTCAAAGCCCAGAAAACACGGTTAGGAATTTTTTTTTTCCAATTAAAACAAGGGTAAATTACACCGACATCCTTGAAATTGAATCAAATAATATAAACACCATTTATCTGTTGTAAAATTATAGTTATACCCTTTGAGGGGTTTAAGTTTTTAGGGAATATTTGTGTAAATCTTGCTTTTAAATAGAAAGTGTAGTTACAATTATACCTATAACTTCAAGGGTGTAACAGTAATTTTACAAAAAAACATGGGGAGTTTGTGTATGCCTAACATCAAGGGGTGTCAATGTAATTCACCCAAAAGACAAATACATACAACTGACCTCGTCATAGATTGTAAGAATGAAACTACATAATCAATGTAAATATAAGTAGGGGGCGATTGCAAGAACTACTTGTAGTTCATCGGTTCGAATCCTCTATTTAAAATTAAATTAGGATTAAATTTATTTGGTCCGTATCAAAAACCTCATTGTACAGTATAAAACATCAAACGCCCCCCTCTAATTCATTAACCGTTAAGTAATTCATTGACGACGTAAGTTTATAAGTGAAAATACCGTAATAACCTTATAAATTTAAGTTAAATTTCAAAAAAGGCAAAGGTATCTATACACTTTTATTCTTATTATGAATTTGCCCTTGAGCACTTTGGTCCATATACTTCAACAACAACGATTAATAATTTGATCCCCTTATCACATATATCTAGCTCAATCCAATGCATAAATTTGCATTTATTCAACTTTTTTGGGATTATTAGGAGTCTATGTAGGGTGTTGGTTTACCATAATCTCATAATACTCCTTCATAATTAGATATGTAAATTAATTGTTTGAGTGGAGAAAAAATGACCAAGTCAAGAGGCATTTATTTCCTCCATCAAGTAAGAGAAAATTAAGGGAAGGTTGACCAAGGCCATTAAGACATGGAGGGAATCAAGCAAGGGAGGCTTGATCAATGGAACCCCCCCCCCCCCCCCATTAATGAGGGAGCAAGGAAAAGACCTTAACGTCCTCATGAGACGTTACCACTTATATCCGAGAACATGGAAATGAAGGACAATAAGGACACTACACCATACTTACCGTAAATAAATTCCTAGTATAAATATGAGTTCAACCCCTTCATTTGGGGACCTGGGACTTTTGTAAGAACTCTATTAGGATATTTACTCGATCAACATCCTTGGATCGGCTTGTACGTATTGGCGATTGTGCCCAATTTTGATATAATAATTCGATTATTACGTTTACCATTTTATAGCGTTGTCGTTGAATTATTCTCCAAATTTCTAGCAACATCAACTTGGTGCCGTCTGTGGGAAACTTCAATCGCAATACTGAGAATGCAAACTCGATCCATGGCCAGAGACTTGGAAATGAACGAGGGGCGGAGGACAGAAGCTCCACACAATAACGAAGGAGAGCTCCCTCCCTTGGAACACATGAGCCTGGGTCCACAGCAGGACCACAGGAGGAGGCACGAGGAAAGGAGGGAATGAGCCAGCGAAGCCCCGCTGCTCGCTGTACAGCCGCCAATGCTTCAGATGACAGCCGAAGCATTGCAAAAAATGATCGCAGATGCATCGGCGAAGGCGGCCGAGAGGGTGATCATGCATTTCATGGCGAATCGTCCCCAAGAGCCTACTCCCCCTCGTTTCCCCCGCCGAGGCCGAGGCACGCCCTCCGCCCCCGGGGATAACGAGTCAAGGGAGGATGGCCCCCAGGACATGTCCATGGAGGAAGAAGAAGGAAGCATACAAGCCTCCCAACCTGCTAGCCTTCCCCGGCGGAATAAGGATGTTGGAGCGAAGCAGGGAAGGAGAGACGAAGATTTGCCAAACAAAACGAGAGGTGACAGTTCGCATCTCCAAACCTCTCAGCTCCGGAGCGCCCCGCAGGACCTGGTCCCGATGGCCGTGGCCCCAGCAAGGAGGAGCCCATTCTCCATGCAAATACTGGCAGAGGCTTTACCTCAAGGCCTAAGGTTGCCACACTTGGCGGAATATGACGGAACCACGGATCCCGAGGACCATCTAGACAAATTTTTGGCCAAGGCGGACTTGCTAGATATGAGCGATGCCGGATACTGTAAAGTGTTCCGTACAACCCTGGCGGGAAAAGCTATGGCGTGGTTCAACCAACTCCCTGCGTACACCATTGAAAGCTTCGAACAATTCTCGCAACGATTTCTGCACCACTTTTCCATCAAGAAAAGCCATCCGAAAACCGCGGCATACCTCTTCACTATAGTCCAACAAGAGCAAGAGAGCTTAAGGGACTACATACAAAGATTCTCGGGCGCCGTTCTCGAAGTCCCTCACCTCAACCATGAGCTACTAGCAAGCATACTGCAACAGGGAGTGCGGAGGGGACGATTCGAGAATCTATTGCTGGTAAACCACCCTCAACGTTGGACGAACTAATGAAGAGAGCCGCCAAATACATCCGGATTGAAGAAGCTAGCAAGCTAAAGAAGGAACAGCCGAACAAGAGAAAAGATCGAGAGGGGGAAAGGAAAGACTCAAGAAGAGACGGAGAAGGGGAAGAGCAACGACACATGCCCCCAACTAGCTTTGCAAGATATACCCCTCTCAGCTCCGAGGGCAGAAATTCTCGTTGTAGCAGAGCAACAAGGGATCGTTCAATGGCCAAGGAAAATGAATGATAATTCGAAATGTTCGAAGTTGGACAAATATTGTCGATTCCACAAGGACCAAGGGCATAGCACGGAAGACTGCTATCACCTAAAAAACGAGATCGAGAAATTAATCCAAAGAGGATATTTGAAGGAATATGTGGAAGGACGAAGCCGCGGTCAAGAATCAACAGTTAGCAATCAAAGATTCGATCAAAATATGGGACAGGGAGAAGCATCCCACCACAAAGGCAAAGGAATTGAAAATTTCCCGACAGCGGGAATAATAGGGGTGATCACGGGAGGACTCGTTGGAGAATAGATTGTAGATCGCCGCCTCGCGAGAGAACACCACGCCAATGTCCGCCGAAAGGAATGAATTCAGGAAGAGGAAGAAGCAGCCAATCATCAGAAACAGAGAGGGGGCAAAAAGAACAATACTTCGATCCTCCCCAACACATCTCTTGTCAGAAAAACATAACCAAGAACAAAACAAGAGGAGGATAGAAGATGAGAAACTGATGGCGGCAGAGAAAACAAAGAACGTTCAGGTGGTGGAAAATGAGCCCAAAGAATTCTCATCAGTTGGAACGACCATGGGGGCAGAACAAGAGCAGAAACTGTGAAGCAGAAGAACCGGAGCTTTGGCCCCGAGAAGAATAAAATAAATTAGAGAGGGAAGATGGAAGCCAGCTCCCTCGAACTTGGAGTGCAAAAAGAGCCTAAAAAAGTACTATGTGTAACCATTTCTTTCCTATTGAATAAAATTTGTGATTTCCTTCGAATAAATTCATTCTGACGGGTTTCTATTTTCAATTACCCACGCGTGATAGTACACGCCAATATTATGCAATAATATTTATAACAAAATTTCCAAAAGGCTGTTCAAAACATGGCAGTCCGGAAGAATAAGGCCAAAAACTACCTTGAGGGGAGGTACCCCCCCCCCCCCCCCGGAGTGAAAAAGGCCTCTATAAACAAAGAGAGTTCCATAGAATGGGAACTCCTATCGAAAATCCCCTATAAACAAAGAGAGTTCCATAGTATGGGAACTCCTAAGAAAAATTTCTGATGGAAAAAGTTTTAAAATAGAAATAATGACATATAGATAAAATGTATGCATAGATATATCCATGAAACGGAATGTGACGGGAAACACCCCTAAAAAACAACCAAGTATCAAAGGACTAAAAACAGGGAAAAACCAATAATCCTATCACTCTAGGAGGCATCCGCCACAGGAACATCAACCGGAGCAATCACAGCCTCCCCATTATCAGTAGCTCCCCCCTCGACTCCGGGACCTCCGAGCTCCGCCACCGAGGGATCAAGAAATAGAAAATCCTCCCCAGGAAAACGACCGCAGGAACGCAAGGTTGCACGACACTCCCTGATGGTCTGGTCATAAACCTCCTCGGCCTTGGCGAGTGCAGCAAGCTCAAAATCCCCAGACTTCTCAAACTCCTCTCTGAAGTCAGCCTTGACGCACTCTAAGTAAAGCTTCCCCGCGTCAGACTTGAGGAATCAAGAACCAGAGCTAACCTCTCGATGGAGAGAATCCTTCAACTCCTTCCCAAGCGCCACAGCATCAGCAAGCTCCCCCTCCAAACGCTCCTTAGCTTTGGTAGAATCTGCAAGAGCGAAAGTCAAATGAGCTATCTCATCTTAGTACTTCTCAAAGCGCTTGAAAGCCACCTCTGCCAAAGTATTCACCTATGAGGGGAAAGAAATAAAAAACTTTGCCAAAATCTATAACTGAAACAAAGACAATGCAAAAATACGTACCCGGGCACACTCTCCGCAAAGCATGTTCACAAAACCATCATTCGAAAGGGAAGAAAACTTAGCCACATCGAACTCGTTGACAGTAGGACGGAGTTTCTCCCTCGCTATATGCACATCAGCCGTGTCCCAATAAGAAAAGACATCCCCGCGGCGATTAGTCCCGTAAGTGAAGTACCCCTTCCCAAGACCATGTGAAGGAGAATCAGTGGACGCCTCTCGAGGACGTTTTGAACCACTCCCACCAGAACTTGGAGGAGGAGAACGCCGACCACCAGAAGCATCCCTCGCCTGGGAAGGACTAGAACCACGCCTATCGCCCTTGCCATGCGGATGCGGAGGCGGAGGCGGAGGAGGAGGACGAGCCCGAGCAGAAGCCCCAGAGGAACCTCCATCCCGTGAGGCTTTAAAACGGCGTACGTCCTCCAAAGACAACTTTTTACCTGAAAAATAGAAGGTAAAACACATAAGCCACAAGCTATGAGTTGAAAGTGAAAAAAATAAGGAAAAGTTAAAGAATAAAAAAGGTTACCATCGGAGAATAAGCCCGTCACATTGAAGATTTGGTCGAACAAACCAGCCCCAATATAAGACATCTTGAGATCATGGTTCGGGGGGAAATCAAGGGAAGAATCAACCCAAGGAGCACACAAACCCCAATCAGAATCTCGAAAGTAAAGGAATTTCTCCTTCCAAGGACCACGAGAGGAAGTACAACCCTCCAAAAACTTACAACCATTGCGAGGATAGAAATAGAAAAAAGAGTCGTTCACTACCTTCTTGACTGAGAATAGAGTGTGAAAAGCTTCTACGGAATGAGACAAGTCTAACTCACTAAAGCGGTGAAGAAAACCCAAAAAGAACATGAAGGCATTAGGGGTAAGCTGACTCACACTCACGCCAACACTACGAATAATTTCCACTAAAAGAGGGTGAGGCGGAAGAATGAACCCCGAAGAAAAATACACGGAATAGACCGTGAAAAAACCTGACGGAGGAGACTTGACACGATCCCCACAAGAAGGAAAAAGAAACTCAACGGGAGGAAAAGAATTGTAGTTAGCCTCCAAAAAACGAAGCTCCTCCAACCCTATGACGCTATCACATACCTCTACATCCATGACCCTACAACGAGATCTAGGAGCCGAAGAGCATTCCCCCCCAACTCAGTAGAGTTAGCAAAAGGAGCTTTGGAACCTACCCCCTTTGGAGAAAATGAGTTAGACTCAAAAGAAACATCTAACATATCGGCCGGACAATCAGGAAGGTTACGTATGGCCTCGATAACCTCTAAATTAAAGCTATCATCATCACCGTCTAAGACGATCACATTAGAGGAGTTAGGATGATTAAGGACACGACGACGCGAGGACCCTTCGCCCGAAGGAAGAGTAGGAGAGCGAAGGAGAGACCCCCGACCGCCGAGCCGAGGGAGGCCCTCCCGGCCCCCACGGTCGGGGGAGCCTCGACCAACCACCTGGTCGAGGTCGATGCCTCGACCAGGCTGGTCGAGGCCAACTTGGTCGAGGCCCGAGCCTCGACCAGACCGGTCGAGGCCTGTGCCTCGACCAAGACGCTGGTCGAGCCCACTAGTGTCACGGCCAGCGTCATTCATCTCATTCCGATCCCCCCATGACCGGAACGAGCCCCGCTAGACCTATGAGAAGATTCCATGCTCCTTGAACGAGAATTAATGACTATGTTCGAAAGGAAAGGATGCAAGCGAATACGAGGAAATTAAAATACGAATGAAACAACGAGAAAAGAGAACGATTAATGAGTACCTTTGCGATTCGACATTCGAAGGGACTAGTTCACCTCAAGCCTAAGGGAGAGCACGGGATCAAGAAGGAGTGAACGACGAACAAAAGTTCAAAAAAGCCCTAGAATGAATGAATGAGATACATATATATATAGATGAAGGAGATGAAGAAATTTCCAAACAAAGAAGATTTTACCTACCAAAAATACGCTTTTCCCATCTCTTGGAGGAGAAACAAGATGGCTACCTTAATTAAACGGATCCTACTAACCAAAGTTCCAATTATTCCTTCCCGAATGCTTGGAACTTGAGGGGGCAGTTGACATGGAGGAAAAATGACCAAGTCAAGAGGCATTTATTTCCTCCATCAAGTAAGAGAAAATCAAGGGAAGGTTGACCAAGGCCATTAAGACATGGAGGGAATCAAGCAAAGGAGGCTCGATCCATGGAACCCCCCCATTAATGAGGGAGCAAGGAAAAGACCTTAACGTCCCCATGAGACGTTACCACTTATATCCGAGAACATGGAAATGAAGGACAATAAGGACACTACACCATACTTACCGTAAATAAATTCCTAGTATAAATATGAGTTCAACCCCTTCATTTGGGGACCTGGGACTTTTGTAAGAACTCTATTAGGATATTTACTCGATCAACATCCTTGGATCGGCTTGTACGTATTGGCGATTGTGCCCAATTTTGATATAATAATTCGATTATTACGTTTACCATTTTATCGCGTTGTTGTTGAATTATTCTCCAAATTTCTAGCAACATCAATATCGTCACGTATTAATGTTTGAGTAGCACCTTGATATTATTTGTAATGTAGGTAGATGAAGATACAAAATTAAGAATTTTTTGTAGGCAAAAGAGTTGGGGTTAAATTTTACACTAAAATGAAGCATTATTTAAGAGTTATAAGGACAATTTGGGAAATAAAAAATTCAACGGGTATAAAATTTACAAAAAGGTAGACGTTTTCTTTTTTTACCGTTGATTCACAAATGATCAACAAGTTGGAGGGAGGTGTTCGATGTTTTACATTGTACACGGGGTGTTTAATACCACCCTAATAGTAGATGGGTAAAGTGAATTTAATCCTGATTTTTATTTCAATTTATTCAACTCAAAATTATATAATGATGATGTGATTTTTATGAAACTCAAGGATAACTGTGCAAAAAGGTTTATTGGAATCACTTGTCTTTTCACCTCTAGGCAAATGTTGTATTTATAGAGACGAAAATCATAGTTTCAGAGACGGAAACATCCATCTCTAACACTCTATTTTCTTGTAACGATCATACTTATTTTTAGCATAAAATCTTTTTTTGGAATTTGTAGTAGATTTCCATTTCTCGATCTCGTATAAAATCTTATTGACCTTTCTTGTACGAATCTTTTGGAGTATCTAATAGATCTTTGTCACCTTTCTGTTAGAGAGCTCGTATTTTCAGGTGTTCTTGTCTCGTAAAAGCTTCCTCATAGCAATCTTTGTGCATATTCTTGTCTCCTTTGCGAGAATATCTTTTTGTGGAGCTCATATGTTTTTGGCAGAGGTCGTATAACTTTTAGCTCGTTTCTTTGTTTTCTACTTGTCTTAATATAATTCCTCTTTACTTTCTTCTTAGATCGTATGTACATTTTACCCTGTATCATATATAACAGGGACATTAACACCATTTAAATATTCATTCAAGTATATATACATGTCATTCCACGATACAGTTCACAAATGTTTGTAGAAACTTGCCGATGAGGCGTAGTTTAGTTGGCGAAGCTGATGCCCCATGATCCTTAAGGTCACGGGTTCGAACCCCCGCGTGGGTAGATGTTGTTTTTACTATATAGTAGGTATTATTTGTTGTTGTAATAGTTTGATGTTAGTTTATGTGATGTTGTTGATATGATTGATAGTAATTATCTTTGTTCGATATCGATAACTGATAAGACTGAATGTAATCACTTTACTTTTAATTAATAAAGTTAATCGTTTTCAATTAAAAAAAATGCGTATAAAAACTAGGATCGGTTGAGATTGAATAAAACTAGCAAAGATTTGTCGCGAAAAGTGAGATATATTCAAATATCTTTATGTAAATCACCGTATTTAATTTATTGAAAAAACATGGATTTTTTTAGAGATATCAATCAAAAATATGTAAAGATTTGAGAGGAGCAAACTGGCTAATTATTGCACATGCCCGGCCACTTGATTATTTTTAACTACTAACTTCAGCTTAAGATAATTAATTAAGATTCTTATATATAGTTGATAATTATTAATTGTTAGGTAACACTAGATATTCCCACTTGAAATAGTTATTTATATGTACACGAACATAATTAAGAAATTAATCATTAGGCAGCCTTTTTGAAAAAAAATGAATTTCATTTGTATTTAATGGGGAATAAAGTTTAATCACTGGAAAATAAAAAATGCGGAAAAATCAATTAGGATTAAAGACGAAATTTTGTGTTACCCCAGAGGAAAAAATCATTTTATTCTTAAATTATTCAATCATTTATGCTTTGGAATTATTTTGAATTTGGACTAAACTTTGAACACTAGTAAAGAGTTATTATAATTGCAAAATCTCCCAATATTTCTGACTTTACCATATATCTACATTGCATAATAATTAATTTAAGGGTAAATTACAGTTACATCCCCTGATGTTTGGCATAATTATAAATACTCCTTCGTTATGGATAAACTGACGAACACGCCCTTATGCTCTGAATTATTTTTTATTTAATTCATAATTTTTTTTACTACAATGCATAGGAAGAGATTTTTCAAGTTTTTTACACAGATGAGCAATAATGCAATTTATCTTGACTGATTTTTCTACAATTTTAATAAAAAATTCAATGGCAAAATAGTCAATTTCAGGCTTTTGATTAAAGATTACAAAACTCAGGGGGTATTTGTAATTTTTCAAACAACGATGGGGTATTTATAATTATACCAAACCTCAGGACAGGTGGCTATAATTTACCCTTAATTTAATTATAGCTAATTGGATGATTAAGAAAAAATATTATTTATTTCTTTTATATTTTAGTACTGTTGATTTAAGTTGAACTAATTAATTAAAAATATTGGTAGAGGAAAAAGTAGTTTAAAAGAAGTAATATGAGATCTATAGTAATCATGATTGATATGGAGATCATCAAGATATTATTGTTATCAAACTTAGGTACATTTTTAATAATAATAATTCTGAAACCCTAATTCGGACATAAAGATGTGGTTCATCTTATGACAGCCAAACCTTTTAAGTATATCAGCATGCAGCAGTTAATTAATTGGTTAATTAATTTGTAATCCTGCTTGATCTGCTGCGCACATTCTTGACAACTATGCATAAACGCATATGATTAATTAAAAATTAGTCTAACGGAGGAGGCCTAACTTAGTTGGCGAAATTGAGGCCACATGATTTTAAAAGTCATGTGTTTGAACCTTTGCATTGGTTGATGTTATTTCTACTATATAGTAGGTATGATTTATTGTTGTAATAGCTAGGTGTAAGTTTATGTGATATTATTAATTTGATTGTTTGTAATTGTCTCTGTTCGATATTGATAGCCGATGGGACTGAATATAATCACTTTACTTTCGATTAATAAAATTCATCGTTTCCAATTCAGAAAACAAAAAAAATTTAAAAGTTAGTCTCATTATTTTTTTCAAATGAGTTTTGGACGTGACTAGGACGTATTTTTCGTTTGAATCATTTAATGTAGGCTTATGGATAATTACATTGTCTTTCTTTAAGATTTGGTGTAATTACACGTAGATTCCGGTGGTTTGAAAATTGCATCTAGTATTCCATGCGCTTGCTTCTGTCTAACAAAGAGATCCATTCGTTAATTAAAATAAACAGAATTTGTTGATATTAGAAAAAAAAATAAATGAAAATCAATATTTGCCCCCAATTGAGTTATTGAGAGTGTTTGCGCGCGCTTTTCAGCTTCTGGATGTTGAAAAGAACTTTTGAGGTGTTTGGGATGCCAACTTCTGTTTCTGAAACTGCTACGGAAAGCACTATTAAGCCAAAAGCTGGAACCACCTTATGGAGTGCTTCTAGCTGCTTTGGTTTTTTTGTAAATAAATTTAACTTCTTTTTAGACTACTTTACCCTCATTATAATAACTTTAATTCAATTTTATCATTTTTAATGTATTTTCAAAATTGCTCATCTAAAGTTGATGTTAGAAATTTTAAATAATTTGAATAATTTATCACTAACAAAGTTTATAATTTGACATGTTTAATATTTTAAAATTTTACTATTTTATTTTCTATATTATATGATATTATTCCTAAATCATAGAAAAATATAAATTAACTTGCTAGGATTAATTAAAAAATAATTATTATTTTGTCAATATTGTAAGTTTATTTATTGTGTATGAATGAACAATTATATTACATAGTAGGAACATTATTGAACTAAACATCCAGTTTTTCTATTAATATTGAATATTTAAATAATATAAGTTATAATCATTTGGTAAAAACATAAATATGAGATATACTAATTGAAATAAAAATTATTATTTTTTAGAAAAGATAATTATTATAATCAAGAGATAAGTGTAAATATTAAAGCAAAATAGCATCTATTTAGTACATGGGGACAAAATGGTCTTTAATTAATTAAACATATTTTAGAAGTGCTTTTCTCCCAAACACTATCAATTTAGCTTTCATCTGCTTTTAACTTTTTCTTACAAACACTACCTACTTTTGATTCTGATACAACTTCTAACTTTTTCTATGAAAATCACTTTTTTAAAAGTAGAAGCTCTCACAAACACTCTCATTATCGACTATTGCAGGTCAAACAAGTCTTTTCTGACTAAAAAAAGAATGTATTTTTCAGGTCAAACAAGTCTTCTATGTGATTGAACAGTTCAAATATGTATTTAGAGCGTCAATGCAATTTATTTATTTTTTGTATTATTTTGGTCATTTTTGAACGATCGCTTTTGAAATTAAATGAACGCATAGTTTACAATCTCACCCTCAATTATTTTTGCCTTAATTATCTATATGCCCGTAAAATAATTTTTAAACTCATCCTTTAACTCTTAATTATAAGGTCAATTTTGAAATTTAACTATAATTTACAGTATAATCGATTCTGCAGTTATGATACTGAACGCTATACTCAATTTGTTTTTTTAAAAAATGTTTCAAAATTAATTTCTTATATTATAAATTATCTGATAATTAATTATGCAACTGTTGGACTAAACTTGGCTTTTCTTTTCGTTTCTTTTTCTTTTTTTTCCTGGGTGAATAAGTATGTTGGAACCTTCGGTTTTTAATTCAATATTAGAGCCCGAAAAGTATTCGTAATTTGTTATTTTAGGATACAGGGGTTTCCTTAGCATTTTTTAAAATACTATTTTTAAAATACAGGGTTTTCGTAGCATTTTTAGAAAATATAGAGGAATAAAATAGAATTTAATTATTTTGGGGTCAGGTCAACGGTCATTGACTAACAGCACGTGCCACAATATGTGTCATTTCCGTTAAATTTAACGACGTAGGATCAATAATATCAGTATTTTAGAATTTTGGGACAAAAAATGTAGATCCCATAAAACGAGAGACCAAAAGCGATAAGTCCCTATGTAGTGGGATCAAAAGTGTGATTTTACCCTCTTTTAATTAAGGTCGTGTGTGGTTATACAAAATTATAGAAAAACAACTCTCCTCAACGGTCTACTGCACTTGTGTAAGAGAATACATAAATTGAAATCAGACAGTACTGTTTTCCAGGTAATGCAAACATTTCAAATTCCCCAAGAATCTCTCACTTTTTTATTCTCTTTTCCCAAACAATCACTATCTTTTATTTATTTATTTATGTCCAGACTCTGTCTGTCAAATGTAACACGTTATTGTTCATAATATCTTCCTTTCATAAAATTATGACAGTGGTAAAGAAAGTGAAAAAAACAACAGCAAAGCTGTTACTTCACTGTTCTCTGCGGATTCTGTCTCCACTTTTACCCACTGCTCGGCCTACAAATATGGGTTAAACAGTAAATATATCAGACTCTTATTTCTAAATAAAATTTATTTTAACTGGAATTTATTACAAAAGTGAATTCAAGAATTAACAAAAATATTTGGTTTTATTTTTGAAGTATTTTATTCTGTTTTGTGTAGATAAAAAGAGAACAACAAAAATAAATAAGTGTGTGTTAGTAATAGGGTGTATTGTTTGGTTTTTGTTTTTGGAGTTAATTTTAAATAGTATAAAATGTATTGTGTTGTATATTGGGAGACAAAAAACAGTATTCATGTCAAATCATATCTATTTTATATGTTTTTATAAATGTATATGTATGTGGTAATATTTGTTTGTATGTAAATAGATTAAATTATATAATATATTATTATATGAGGGATTGAGCCAAAACATCTCAAAACACAGGTATTTTAGGAGTAGATCATGTTTGGTTTTGTTTTTGGCTCATCTCAAAATATTAAGTTTTGAGTAAAAGATTTAACTAGCGAAGATAGGGCCCATGATCTATTAATTATGGATTTAGGTCCTACCAATATGTATGTATTAATCTTTTCTAATAGTAGTTATTGGTCTATTGTAGTAATAGTTATTTGTTAGATACGTAGATTTGATATTAGTATTTAGTTTATATTAATTATTAATGATTAAAATTGATCTACTATAATAATAATTATTACTTACATATATATATTTATATTGGTAATTGATGTACATTCTGGTCCGTCAATACCACAATAAAATTTGAAATAAGAAATTTAATCTATTTTTATCTATCTATACCTTATTATTAAGTAAGATCACTTTTTATATCTCACTTTTTTTTTTGTGGTCCGTCAAAATATATATATATAATATTTAGTTCAATTTATTTATTCTTTTTAGTAAACTCATCTAAACCCCCAAACCCCTCATCTAAACCCCAAAAGTATTTACTCTTCTCAACTTACAATAATTTTAACATTTTATAACTTTTTTTTTTTAAAAAAAAAGATATTTTTAACTTCTTCAATTAAAATATATTTTTAAAATTTATTTTATTATGCACACTCATTTGAACGTAAATACAGAGACGAGGAAATTTGATAAATATATATGGCCTCGTTCCGATACACATAATCGTTGAAAGGGCAAATATTAGATTTTAGCACTTTCACCTCCGCATAATTTTTCCTTTTATTTTACATGTATTTACATGTTACAAGAATTAAACCCTGCCTAAACCTTAATCCCTTCAGCTTTCGTTGTTGGGATTACTACAGACTTGTCATATGATGGATTACTTGTCGACCGACACAATGTAGCAGACACCCCATCTGAAAATCCACGATCATGAAAAAAAAAATTATTCAAATTATTAAACTAATTAAATACATAATTATTTCCAAGAGATCGGGAGGATGATTAATAAAATGCATCAGAACTTTACCCCTGGAAGCATTGAATGATCTCTTGCAATGCAGAATCGCGCCCTGAATCCCATCCTCCGCGTCGTGGCGGTTGGACGACATCCTCCCCGACGGCGAAACCGCCACCGCCACCGCGGCGGAAGTTGACCGGCTTTTCCCTAAGTGCTTACGCACAACTTTCAGCCCCGCCTGGAGATTGTTACTCCCTTGCTTTTTGACATCGCTCCGCGCCGCCACTTCCGGCATCTGATGACACCCTTTCTCCGCCGCCGCACCTCCTCCCCGAAAGCCCACCTGCCCGGAAAACTTCATCTTCTCAAAGTAAAGATTCGAAACACGAATACTGTACAAAGGCTTCAGCATTTTCAAGTACTTCTGCAATACTTCCTTAGTCAGATTTCTCTCATCTGAAGCAGCTCTCGAGCTATTGTCTCTTGCAAACAGCGAAACAAGCGAGCCCTTAACTTCCTCAACCTTAAACTTAACTGAAAGCATCTTATCATCACTGTCTTTACCCTGATTTTCTCTCTCATCAAGACTCGAAACTCGCCCATTAACCTCATTTTTCTTGGATTTCTCGGCTTTTTTAAGAAACCCATTTGCAGATGTTGATTTCTTGAGCTTCAAAAACAGTACCCGGATCTTGGTTGCTGATTTGAGAAAAGAAACAGGGAATTTGGAGCTTTCATCCGGACCAATGGGAAGTAAATGGCCTTTAAAGAAGAGCCCATCCGGAGGAGAAAGCGTGGCGATCTGATCCGCGCTTTCATCGCTTGTTAGAGCAAATTTCACCTCTTCTTCATCGTTTTCGTTCTCTGATAATAACTCTTCAGCGTCGGACACGCTTTCATCAGCTTCTGTCTTTTCCGATGTTTGATCCTCGTTTTCTATGTCTTCTCCTGCCGGTTCTTGGGTGTCGTCGGCCAGTGAAAATTCAAGGTCGAAATATGGCCCGTCTTCCCCGTCGTCGGAGTATAGACTGACATTAGCGACGGGGCAGACAATAGTGTTGGTGGTGGTGCGTGCAGTGAAAGGGGAGTCGCCCGCGAAGAGGGCGGTGGTGCCTCCGCCGGTGGTACGCCAGTATTTGAGTAAAGTGAAGGCTTCCATAGTTGGCAGCGCCAGTATAGTAACGGAGAGAGAGAGAGAGAGAGAGAGAGAGAGAGAGAGAGAGAGAGAGAGAGAGAGAGACTGTGCTGTGAAAACGATGGTAGATTGAGCGAAAGGTGTGAAGTGTTAAGGAGGTTTTGGCGAAGCCTATTTGTAGTTGTGTGTTCTCATGATGGAGGCGGTGTTTGCATTAAAAGAGTATTTTTATTTTAATTTATTTTTAAATTATATAAATTAAGTTTGTATAAATCAAAAAGGTTTTTTTTATTTTTTAGGTAAAGGAAAATTGCATTAAAATAAAAGAGTTTTCCCGAGAGGGTGGGAAGGTACAATCGGACCAACGCATCCGCCCAAAACAACAGCAAGTGTTAGACAGAAAAACAATCAAATAACAACAAAACAAGGACAAGACAATACAAACCAAAGCAACAAAGCGAAAAGAACAAGTAGAGCCAAATGCTCGATCAATCCCAAAAAATGATCATGGAACACCAAGGGGGGCCGAGGGTCAGGATCAACAGGGGGGTCCCGAGGGCGAGGATCAATAGGAGGGGCCTCGGGGCCGTCGACATTCGATCTAGCAAGTTCCCGGAAGGAGTTGTGGATTGCGATCTCTTTGCCTTTGACCGAGGGAGCTAAGCGGGAGCCTTTTTGTGGAGGTGAAGGGTGAGGAGCAAAGCGGCAAGGAGAATGGGGAGACGACAGAATGGGTGGCTGCAAGCTAGGCATCGAGGCGGCAACAAATGTTGGAGCTTGAGCGGGAACGCGAGGGCTCGAAGAACTCAACTGGCGATCATTTGTTTTGGGAACAAAGACCGCGACTGGCGACTGAGATGGATTGACAGATGAAGGGCAAGAAGTCGAGGAGTGCCCGAGAGATCGACACGAACTGCATTTAGACCGAGCCATTCATACTCAACATCAACCCGACAAGGTGATTCAGCACCATCCAAAGAGGGAATCATAAGCACAATATGGCACAGAAGGGCGGAGTCAAAATCGAGCATAACACATACACGAGCGAAGTCCAACCTCGTGCATGCTCTAGTGTAGCCATCAGTGTAGAGAGGCCGGCCATTGTCCCTAGCAACTGAGCTAAGATCATCGTCCGTCCAGAACTCAACAGGAAGGTGTTGCAGACGAATCCAAATGGGGACCTGAGTGTGCTTCTGTTTCCGGAGGGCCATCCCCGGGACCCAACGCTGAAGAATGATGGGCTGACCTTGGAATAGCCAAGGGCCACCATCGAGAACCTCATCAAGCGCAGTAGATGACTCAAAAGTGATGAAGAAGAAACCAGTCGCCATTGCAACAACATCTTTGACGGACGGCCAAGTGGAGTGGAGAAAATCTTTAAGCGGTCGGAAGGCCGGTTTGCAGCCCAAGAAGTACCCAACAGTCGTGTTAGCCCATCATTTAGCACCTTCCATGGACATGGCTAATGAAGGCCGAACCACAAACCTCGTCGTTTTGGCGATCCGGAGCAATGAAACGAAGGGTCTTGCGGGAGGATTTTTCAAAAGCAGTAGCAAAGCCGTCCAAGAGGGGGGGGAAAGAGGCGTCGGGGGCTGAAAAGGGACCGACCCAAATCTAAAATCCGACAAGTCCGAGTGGGCCACCGGCGGAAGAGAGGTGGGAGCATGCGCCACCATGGTGGACGCCAGCGAGGGAAGTGAAGAGACACCATGAGAAAGACAAGCGGAAGCTGGATTGAGCGGGGTGGATGGGGAGTCCGCGGCCATGGGAAGCAAGGAGGGGGCGTTCTGTACCTTATGAATGGAGAAAGGTGAAAGGTCACCACCAGAATCAGCCCTGATGGGCGGCTGAGCATAGGAAAACGAAAGGTCATCCGCTGGCGGGGGAGAAGTCGAACCGCCAACCATTAGAGGAGGATTCAGATCTGGCGGAGGAGCAATGAATGAGGCGGAGAGGGGGCACCGCGCGTTGCTTTCAACCGAGAGTAAAGGAGCTTAATCTCCTTTATGGCTTGAGGATCTCCATTGAAAACTTGAGAGGAAAGGCTTACAATGTCGGTCATGGAGAAATCTGATCGCAAAGAACACAAATCGTCAACAATGGCCTCTCCCCCTCCGCCGGCGTATGCGTCGTCCACACCGTCACCATCGTTGCCGTCATGGTTGGAGGTCAAGAGACCGGCAACAATGGCTTAATTTGGAGAGGATGATGGTGTGTTGTGAGAAGAGGTAGTGCATGAGGAGTGTGAGAGAGGGAGGAGAGAATTTTGCCTCTTTCTCCTAGCCTTTTCTTTCCATTTTGCCATTTTCTATCAAAAAGTTATAAATTTTTATATCGGTGCAGTCTATTGATAAAACCATAAATCAAATTATTTTTTCAAACACTTAAATTTTAAATAATTGATATAAAAAAGATAATATACAAATTGGAGAGACCAAGCAAATGCACGAGGAAAAAAAATTAGCAAAAGTTAGTTATAAAAGATCATGACAAATGAAGAAGTTAAAATTTTTAAACATAACAGATTAAAATTATTTTGAACACCAAAAGGGTCATCTCTAATAATATCTATACTATTATAAAAAAGAAGGGGTTTTATAGACATAAAGTGGTAGTTTTTATACCAGCAGACCAAATTATTATAATACTAAAAATGCCATTCAACTTCTCAATTCATGTAATGGAATTAACTATTCAATTAAGTTTCTTTAGAAAATTCATTCCATGCAATTATATGTACCCAAAAATTAAATTTACTCCCATTTTATTTAAATTTATTGTTAATTGGAATAGTAATAACATATTAGTATTTATGTTGCATGTATATTAAATCATCGTTGTCAATATACCATACATTGTACAAATTTTAAATTTTGAATTTAATTTGAGTAAAATATGTATTATAATTAATGCATTTGAAAAAGTTATCAGGCATTTTTTGTATATGAAGTTGTAAAGTAATGACAAATTTTAGCATATAGGAACAAATTATGAGTCGATAAAATAAAAGCATTACTAAAAACTATGCATGTGGGTACTGCGTACCATAAAAATATTATTAAAAATTATGCGCGCAGGTACTCCGTGCCACATATTCTAGTATAGTATAGTATATATATATATATATATATATATATATACTTAAATTGTATGAATTAATGAAGACCTATGTTTCTGAGGACATACATAAATTGTATGAATTAATGAGGACCTATGTTTCTGTGGGAATTTCAAGTGTAAATGCCCTTTTATTTAAATGTCACTCTACACTTGGTAGAAATACTTTTCATGAGAATTGAGAGTGAAACAAATTTATTAATAAAGTATTATTTCACAACAAATAAAGTATAAAATTCAAGGATATAATTTTACAGTTGATCTAAATTGAAATAATTACTTCGTCGTATTAAATTTAATAATAATTAAGCTTTCAATATCTTAATTACAATATATTTCCCGGAAAGAATTAAATACAAAAATGGCAACAAATTACAATTTCGATTGTTTAAAAGGAGCCTAGGTGATACCATAAGGGGGTTAACGAAAACTACAACTCATAATTCTTTATACAACTTTGCAGCTTCTAAAAAAATGGATATACCTCCTCGGGTGCTCGTTCGATAAAATCAAATCAAATTGAAATTTCATAAATGGAATTTTTCAATTAAAAATATAACTATGTGTATAAATTAAATAAAAGATATACCAAAAATAACATTTGGGTATGTGATACAAATATTAGTAAATTGAAACTAAAAATCAAAAGCAAGCTAAATACTGAATTTCAAAAATAAATAAATAAATATCAAATAGAATGTTTGGTTTAATTATATATCTAGTAAACATTTATTTTCGATTCAATTCGATCCAATTAATTTATCAAACTATACACTCTGTTTTATAAAATAAATAAATACTTCACACATAAAAACTCAAAAGTCACGAAAATGTTCATGGGATCTCAGTAATAACTATTGAACCTCAATATGTTTGGTCCCTTAAAATTCTCTTATCATTCCGAACATGTTTAAAACAATGTAGTACTTTTCTTGCCAGTTGAAAGCATGAAAGCAAAAACGCGACAAAAGCATAACCATCACCAGATAGAGAATACGACGGGACTTCGAGTTATAACACGATTGTCTGTGTGATGGTGCAGTTTTTTGGTCCGTAGCTCACAGGGAGGGTCTAACCTGTTTAACTCGATTCTCTTTATTTTTTTCAATATTATATATTGAAACAAAATTTGGAGTGATTGGTCAACTTCAATTTTCAAAATATATGAGAATTCAATATCATGATCTCTTAAACTATCTATTTATTTGTTTAAAATATTATTCGTGTCAATTTGAATTACGAATCATATAAGTTGTAACTTATTTGTTCTTTACAAATAATTTATATTTTACAAGCAAACAGATAAAAAAAAAAGAAAATTCAACAGCATATCTATAAAAATATTATTACTTGGGAAGGGATTATGTTTAACTATAATATTATTAATATAATTTACATTTTATAATTCTATAACTAAAAATATCCATAAAAATATATTTAAAAATAACAAAATTGAAGACAGGACGGGTCTTGGAGTGGACCCGAGACTCGACCCAAATCTAAATGAGTTCTATCTCTTAGAACTCACATACCCATTACTCCATTTCTGAATCCGAACCCGTCCTATTCGAGTTGGGTTCGGGCCGATGATTCAAAAAATTCAATTCCATTACTAAATCTAATGGTACAGTTTGCTTCATTAATACTTGGAGAGCCTGAATATGATTTGACGCAATAGTATTTATTGATGAAAATAGTTGACATACATTTTTTTACTAGATTAAATTGTAATTTCCAATATTTAAGAATATGAAATAATATTATTATAAAAAACAAATACTTTTTTCTATAAAGTTAGTCCGAATCTTAGGCTCTAAAAGAATAAATTTAAAATCAAAATATATATTACTTATATGTATAATAACGATACAATTTTTTTAAGTCATTAGTTTAGTTTATGAAAGTATTCGTTTTATGTATTATGTGGAAATAACATAAATATATATTTTTTTTATATGTATAAGTATATATGACATATCTACATCTATACTAATATATAAAGAAAACACTATTTTCACTCACAAAAGGCGGTTACTTATACCGCGACACTATTTTTTTGTTATGCCAATAATACCCCTAAGTTAGTTTATTTTTTTTCTTTATTTCTTTCTATCTTCTTCTTCTTTTTTTTTTTTTTTTTTTGAAGTGTGTTATAATATATTTTAAAGCATTACATATTTCTATACTAATATATAAAGAAAACACCATTTTTACTCACAAAAGGCGGTTACTTACACCGCGACACCATTTTTTTGTTATGCCAATAATATCCCTAAGTTAGTTTATTTTCTTTCTATCTTCTCTTTTTTTTTTTTTAAGTATGTTATAATATATTTTAAAGCATTACATATTATTTACTATATGCACGCAGGACGGCGTGCCATGCTGACTAGTTATTATATAAAAGAAATTCTTTTTTTACTCATAAATAGCGGTTAATGACACCACCGCACCACTTTCTTGTAATGACAAAAATAACCCTCAACTGATAAAATAACTACTTTATTCAATTTTACAAATTTTATATTAATTGATAAATTAATTTTTTCTTTCTTTTTTTCCTTCTTATTTTTAATATGATGTATTAGTTAATATATTTTACTCTTATTTATAATATATTTTAAAATGTAAGAAAATATTTATTATATGCACGCAGAAACCGCGTGATATAATGGCTAGAAATATATAGAAAATAGTAATAATTTCGGGTTCAAATTTAAAGCACCAAAACCGGATCCAAATGGATCAGAATTCAAATATCTCTAAACCCAATTCAATCTAAATGGATCTGTGACCCTGGAAAAGAGGCCGTTTTAACCGAAAATGCTTATGGGTTTGGGCCTTTTATTTATTTATTTTCAGGCCCAATTCAAATCTATAAATCCATTTTGGGCCTGGATTGGCAGCCCAATGAGACTAAGGTCGATTTAGGCATAGGATTGGACTAATTCGTTTGATACCCTACCCACAATGACTATAATTACTAATGGTACGTGATATATTCGATGCGTGTGCAAAATATTAAAAATATTTGAAATAGTTAAATAATTTTTAGCAAATTTTTTAGTGTATGTATTTATTTCATTATCTTTTATAAATTAGGTAATATTGTACACGGTCCTTTCAAGCATATAAAAAAGACTCGTGGTGTGAGATGAAGTGAAATAAAAAATTTGTGAAAATAAACAAAGATGGTGTGATGGGAGGAGAAAGAAAGAAGTCTTGTAAAAAGAAAGAAACGTGGAGTGAGGTGAGAGAAGAAAAATAATGAGTTTATTAAGAATATAAAAGTTTGTGAGACAAAGAAACATGGAATAGTGGGTTAAGAGAAAAAAAAAAATTGGGTAATGCAATTTACCCTCATGTATTTTCATAAATATTTAAAATACCCCCTTGTGAAAAATAAAATATTAAAAAATCCCCCTGTGATCTCAAAAATAGGGCAAAACACCCACTCGGACTTGGCGGTGTATCTCACGCGCCCTTCATGCGACTTAGGGTTCAATTTTTCTAATAAATTAATTTACATCTTTATTTATGAGTTGTTAGATCTTGGTTGTTATACATGCAACGGTTGGAAATTAAAAATAAATAAATTAACGGTTAAATTTCATTAGATTTGAATCAAAGGTCCAGATTTGATACACAATTCATTGGTCCAAATTTTACTTAATTTAATTTAATGGTTCAGATTCAATATACATATATTTATTATATTTTTTATTTATTAATTAGGAATAAAATATTTAAATATGTTAAAAATATATTTAAAAAAAGGTTTCTTTTTTCCACCACCACCACCACCTTCCCCCCACCCACCGATGCCCCCTCGCCGGCTTCACGTCCTCATAGCCTGCGCCGCCCCCTCGCCGCCTCCGCCGTCCTCACAGCCCGTGCTTGCCCTCTCAGCGCTGATGTCCTCTTCACAGCGCGTGCCGACCCTCTCCCTCCCATCGCCTCCTCCGTGGCCCGCCGTTCTTTCTCCCATCGCCTCCTCCACACGCTGCCCTCTCCTCTCCCTTCACCTCCTTCACGCACCGCCTCCTCCTGCCCTATTCCTAGCGCACTGCCTCCCCCCTCTGCCCGCGCCACCCCCTCCCCTCATCCGTGCACGCCGCCCCTTACCCAACTCCACGCGCGCCGGCCCCCTCCCTCCCATCGCCTACGGCCCGCTCCTCTCTCCCTCCCATCTATCTATATATATATATATATACATAAAAATATAATATATATATTTATTTATAAATAAATATCTATAATTTTAAAGATTTATAAATTATATTTAAATATATATAAACATATTTAATTTTAAAATATATTTTTATAATATTGACAAGATCTAAACCATTCATTTATAAGAGATGAGATCTAATGGTATATAAATAAGGATAATATTGCCATTTCACAATTACAAAATTCAAAAAAGAAAAATAGAAAAGGGCACGTGTGGTGCACCTAATGCATGGAGGAGGTGTTTTGCCCTATTTTGAAGATCACAAGAGGATTTTTTAGTGTTTTATTTTTTATAGGGGAGTATTTTAAACATTTATGAAAACATAGGGGGGTAAATTGCATTTTACCCGGAAAAAAATTATAATTGTGAGATATTAAAAATATTGAAATTATTATTTTAACCAAAAAATTGATGGAAAGAAATGAATCAAATGATAAATTTGGACATTCAAAAGTTTGCAAAATAAAAGAATTTTTTTATAATAATATAGATAAATCAAAAATACCTAATATTTAAAATATAATATAGAGGTAAAATAATAATTAAGAAAGAAGGTAATGGAAAAAGGTTAAAGTAAGAGTGGATACTTTTTAGAGAGAAAATTTGGAGTGTGAAAGAGACAAAAGAAATTAAAATTAAATAGCTAACTAAATGACACTTCGTTGCTAAGAGATGCACTACCCGAAAAAAAATAAATTCCTAACATTAGAAGTAGGTACGATTTAAAAATTATAATAAATTAATAATATTAACTACGGTCATCTAAAATCAATTCAAATCTTAAATTTTTTTTACGGTTAATCAATATTTGTTATAATTTTTAATTATGGTCAAAATATTTGTCATGATTTTAGTTATACCTAATGTTTTGGCCTCACTGCAAAAACAATGATTAATGATCGTTGTGAAGTCGTGGTTAATTGTATTTGTCACGATTTTTTTTTTTAATTTTAGCTATAATAATTAACTATAGTGAAAAATTTTATTTATTCTAGTGATAGTCAAGTACAATGAAAATTAAAGGTTGAGTGTATTGTAATGGTATTTATCTCACTTAAAGTGAATTTATTGTAATGCGAGTTTATTGATCAAATTAATGTATATTTCAATTTATTAATATTGATGTAAATTATGTAACCCCGATTCTACTGCATTTGTTATAGAGTTCAAACTTTTGACTTCTTCACAAATTTATTCAATTCTATAATCAAATATATTAAAGTAAATAACTAAATGTTCGAATTTAATAAGAAAATTTAATAGTGTTATAGCTCTAAGAAGAACACAACATCTATACTAATATATATATATATATATATATATAATTTTCACTCACAAATAACAATTTGTAATATCACAATATCACATTTTAGAATACCAATTATATTTAAATACATATAATCTATACCTATTATTAAGTGAGAGCACCCTTTTAGAACCTATATCGTATCTATTTAATTATACACACGTAAATATTACGTGTCACGATAACTAGTTCATATGGGAGACGTTGTCAATAAGGCCTTACCCTCGTGTATGAACCTTATCTTTTACGTGCAGTTATGAACTTTATATTAGTACTTTTTTATTTAATATACTGATAAAGATCCTTGCCAAATCCCGTTTAAGCACATGTAATTTAATAAAAAAAATTAGTTTTACAAGCATAGGTTATGTAATCCAACTCTTTTAAATATAGTAATTACGTTGATTATTGATTACAATAATAAAATATAATTATCAACCATGAAAAATAATAATAATAAAGTATATTTATCACTTCTCTATCTCTCTCTCTATTTCCTAAATGTTGGCAAGGGACATGAATTTGGAAAATTTGGTACCACATGTGCACTACTATCATTTTATTATCAAATCTAAGTATGTGGGACCAAAATCATAAATAATATTATTAGGAAGACAACAAATGTTGAGGGCCTATGTTTGTTTTGCTTTAACTTTTTTATTTGTTTGAGAAAAATAACAAAGGTGATAGATACTATGTATGAGTCGATGAATAGTAATTATTAGTGATAATTATTATGCAAAAATTTATTAAAATAAAATGTGGAACGCAATTTATTTGAGTAACGTAAGAAATATGATAGTAATTTTATCAATTATATTTGAATTGATGAAAATATTCGTATTTGATTCATAATATTGAAAGTGTTTGCAAAAAATAATAAGACGTCGAACATAGGTAGACTAAGAATATAGAAAAAGATGGTTCATAATAAGAGCTTGGTTAAGATTCTTTTATCCTATGGATCACATAAATTTCGAGTTTGTAAAAAGTAGTTACAAGACTAGATAACGTACGGACAAATCAATTTGGTATAAATTTAAAGTATAAGATTACAATCTCTAAGAATGAAGATTATCCCATGATTTTTTTTTTTATGAAAACTGCGATCCAAGGGCTAAAAAGCTAGTTCTTGATTTGGATGTCTTTTCTTCTGAATTTACGGAAGAAAATTATGAGCTACCTTGAAATATGGTATTTCATCGTGGAAGAGAGTTTTAGGCTTGACTTGCTTGGATTTGATGTTCGTAATTCGTGCATAGTGCGTGGTGGAGCTACTTTTTATTGGCATAAACGGGACTTAGATACATTAGCTCACTTCTATTATGCTTAAACTACATAAATTTTAACATAGATTAGTCTCCTGCATTTGAATATGCTCTAACTCAATTAGTTAATTCAAAAATAATTGTATTTTATTTTGAATTAATCTATCAAAATTCATAATACCCAAATTATTGTGTATTTATTATCTTGAACACACTAAAACTAGCAAGTTCTTTTAACCTTGTAATTGTAATTAATTTTAAAATTTTGATGTCAACACCAATATGTCAAAAGTCATTGTTGTAGATGGTCTAAGATAGTAAATTTGAGGAAGAAAAATGAAAATTACGTTGAATTTATTACAAATAAATCAAATAACTAGAAGCATCTAAACGCATCATTTCAGACTTTTATAGCCTTTGACTTCAAAATTAATTTTTAGAAAATTAATCGTTGTTGCACGCGGTCCACGCGAGCATATCAAAAAATTGTGTGAGATGAAAAGAAAAGAAAAAATCGTGAAAGAATGATAAAAATAAAAGTTTGTAAGAAGAAAGAAATATGGAGCAAGGTGAGGGAAATGTGTAGTAGGTGAGAGGAAAAAATAATAAAATTACTTTTCTAACCAATAACTTTTTTAAGGAAAGAAAATGATTGAAGGATAAATTTGGGCATTCAAAAATTGATACGCCAAAAGGTTTTCTTTTATAATAGTACTAGCTGTTGTGGCACGCCGTCCCTGCGTGCATATAATAAATATTCTTTTGCGCTTTAAAATATATTATTACTATAAATAAGAATAAAATATAAACCATTAATCACATTAAAAAAATAAAAGAAAGAAATAAAACTAATTTATCAATTAGTGAAACTTTGCAAGTTAAACAAGTTGGTTATATTATCGGTTAAAGGGCATTTTTGACTTCACAAAAAATGGTGCAGCGGTGTAATTAATCGCCGTTTGTGAGTGTGGAGGGGGTTTTCTTTATATAATAGTATAGAAGTATAGATAAATAATCGAAAGGCAGAAACTGATTTTAGAAACACTTAAAAATGCTTTTTTTTAATAAAATTAAAAATTCAAAAATAAGAAAATGTAAAACGCTCCCACTACTTCATTACATTTAGGGTGAAAAAATATTTTGCACTCCAAATTATGGCAGTTTTTGTATTTTGTCATTTAATTTTTATTTTATTTTATTTTATCATACCAACTACATATTTTATAAATTACCTATTTGATCACTTTCTAATGGAATTTTCGATCGAAAATCTTTACAGCGCACATGTGACCACTTTCTAATGAAAAATTCTACCAAAAAATTATTTGAGATGGTACCTTACAGAACTCGTATAATTAGTAAAAGGGATAATTACATTAACACTCCCTAATTTATGGTCTTTTACACAAATTATCTCTGCCTTTTGAATAATTATACATACACCTACTAGAATGTAAGCATCATTTACACAAATCACTCCTATTTTTTTAGAAATTAACACTTACATCCCTCAAAAGTATCGACATAATTACACAAACTATCCCTAACTTTTAATTATCAAAAATGATTTCTGTAATTATGCAAAAGGTATGGATGATTTATGTAAATAAACTATAAGTCAGGAATATAAAATATAATTATTCCTTAGTAAAATAAATGACAAAGTAAAAAAATGATCATAGTATCGACATAATATTTTTTTACCCCAATATTTATCAACTATATGAATAAAATAAAAGGAAAAAAAATAAAATAAAGGGACAATCGGCAAAATCCTAGACCTTAAAATCAGGACCACAGAAATGGACGTTCCAGATTGAGGTTTCCGCCTCCCGAGCCCAACGCTCTCTCTTCATATTAATTAGTTAAGGAGTGTGGAAAAGATTGCATACACCAGAAATCTCGTTTCCAACACAATTCAACATTCATCTCTCTCTCTCTCTCTCTCTTGAATCTACTGCACTCTACTCGCAGTTAAGAATCTGCGTGTGTATATACTGTATCTATATCTGTGTTCAGGTTGTAATCTGGGATGGAGGAACATCACAAGGAAGAGGAGAAGAAGGACGAGTCTTTGATCGAGAAGATTGCCGACAAAGTCCACGGCCATGACTCTTCATCCTCCTCCTCCTCGTCGGATTCTGATGATGATAAGACCTCGTCGTTGAAGGCGAAGGTCTACCGCCTCTTCGGAAGGGAGAAGCCCGTTTACAGGGTCCTCGGTGGTGGCAAGCGTACGTTCAAAATTTTGAAGGAGAAGAAAATAAACCCTGATCAAAGTTTCAGTTTTTTTCTTTTAACTTAATACTGCAAATATGCAACTGTGTGAAATTACAGATTTTGCGTGTTTAACTGAAGCATCATCTGTTTCTCTTTTCTGTGTTTGGGGGCTGGGAATTTCATTTTCTCGAAACTTCGATTTTTGAAATTCTTTTTTCATCTTGGGATATGGACTATACTCGAAATCCTAACTTGCCTTTTCCGGTCTGTGCAACGCTGTGGTTCTATCAAGAAATCTACTCCTTTTATGGCATTCTTGATAATATTATTTTATTTTAATTTCACGTCTTTCTGGGATTTAACGACTACAACTCTCCCTTTTTATTATTGTTTAATTTCTGCTATGTTGGGCTATCCATTATCCTAGAAACTGGAAAGTTGTCTCCTTATTCTATAGTAATAAGATTTTTATAGAGTTTCTTTTCTAATTTAGTTATTCTGTAGTCTGATACTTTGAAGTTAATTCCTTCAATTATTCATTCATTTCTCCTTTTCTTTTGGTCTTGTGATTTTCTGTTTCTATACATATATTTCTAGGATTTGGATCAAGCTGTACAACTCTGGTTTGCTCTTTCTGTCATGCAAATCTTTGTTGTAAAAGCTCAGTTTGCTGTTGTAGATCATTGATGTAGCTTTTGGTTGCATAATGATAAAGGTTGAACAGTCTTCCTTCTCTGCCGATTGCAAGTGTGTATATACTGAAAAAATGTGCGTAACTGTGCTAAAGTTATTATGGTTTTACAGAGATGTTATACTGTTTTCGATATAAACAAAACGAAAAGTTAATATATGGGAAGATCAATACTATCAGCACAAAGGGAACTTGTATTTTCATTTTTGGATGTGTATTCTTACAATTTGTCGATGATCAGCTGCCGATGTGTTTCTGTGGAGGGACAAGAAGGTTTCAGCCGGAGTGCTAGGTGGAGCTACTGCTATCTGGCTTTTGTTTGATGTTCTTGAGTACCATTTGCTCACATTGGTCTGTCATGGATTGATCCTTGGGCTGGCTCTTTTGTTCTTGTGGTCGAGCGCCATGACCTTCATTAACAAGTAAGCTGCTGATCATGTTCTTCTTGATGCTTTCTGGCTTGCAATTATTTGAAATTCATTTATTTGTTTTCCCTCCCTTTTCCATTCTTGGTAGATCTCCTCCACGCATCCCAGAAGTAAGTATTCCAGAAGAGCCTGCATTGAAGTTTGCCTCTGCTTTGAGGATTGAGATCAATCGCGGATTTGCAGTTCTGAGGGACATTGCGTCGGGAAGGGATCTGAAGAAGTTTCTCTCTGTATGTAGTTTTGATGTTTTGAATATCAGCCATAACTCCTTTAATAGTTGCATAAATCAAACCTTTTGACGAGGATTGAAATCATGTTTCCAGTAGTTGCAGTTCTTGTTTTTCGTAATAATTCACAGCTGATTGAAGATATATTATTCCTTCAATTTATAGATACTACATACTATATTTAGCGGAATCTTTCATATTGGTGAATAGGGTTGATCCTTTACTATCAACCGGAAAGCTTTCTCATAATAGAAATACTGCATTCTGTAATTTGCCGTTTGTATGTAGGTGATTGCTGGCTTGTGGGTCTTGTCAGTGGTGGGTGGTTGCTGTGACTTCCTGACACTG
Source organism: Sesamum alatum (assembly GCA_034509735.1). Taxonomy (NCBI): domain Eukaryota; kingdom Viridiplantae; phylum Streptophyta; class Magnoliopsida; order Lamiales; family Pedaliaceae; genus Sesamum; species Sesamum alatum. The sequence continues at coordinate 4,037,375 of JACGWO010000007.1, read as the reverse complement.
CTATATACAAGTAAAGTGAAATTCAAATATGCTATTAAGCCACTTATTTTCATTACATGCTGAGTCCTAACGCAGACATCATTCTCTCCAAACAGTTACCATGCTACTCTTCACTGTTCCTCTCTTTTACGAGAAGTATGAAGATCAGGTAGACTCTTTTGCTGAGAAGGTAATAGCAGAACTCAAGAAACAGTATGCGGTGTTTGATGCTAGAGTTTTGAGCAAGATTCCAAGAGGGCCATTGAAAGATAAAAAGAGGGATTGAGCAAATTGTCGTCTATGAATCATCACCATCTTAGATACGTTACTTCGACCACTGTCATATGGCTGATATGTTATAAAGTTTAGTTCTGTTATGGTAGCATAATATGTCGTTCGCTCTCAGGACCATCACGAATCCTAAATCATATTGTAAATCATGTATACAATTGTATCTGTGGATGGATGAGCTTGTGCTTATGTATGTGAACAGGGGGTTTGTTTTTAGCGAAGGTTTGCCTTGTTCCCAGGTTTTAAAAATAGTTCCAGTTGTCTCCTCTGGAGCACTTTTACCTCGTCTTGGGATGAGATTTTCTGAATATCGTCACTGAAACTTGGAGATTTCCTCGTATGCTTGTTGTAAATGGTCCATAAGAAAAGACTGGAACAAATATGAAACCAGTTAAAGCTAGGATGAGAATTGACCATCTTGGACCATACTGTGTTCTTACATGATCTGCCTTCTCCCTACAGACCAAGTACATGAGTAAAAGAACAAATCATATTTTGTGCCAAAAGATCTGGAAAATTATGCACTAAACCAAGGTGGCCCTTCATCCAATGAGGGATACAGAAAGTAAAAAGGAAAACAATACAATTTACAGGATAACACATAAAAAACACAGCCTCAACCAAGTGAAAGTGAAACAGATTCTGGGTTGGAGGCTCAGGTTGCAAATGTTGGGAATCAGCAGAATATCAAATGCAATACAACAATGTGAAAAAAGTTGGCAATCAGCAAGACTAGTAAAATCAATACAACAATCCGAGTAGTAAACGCAACAACAATCTAAACACTTTGCTTATATCATCTAAGTAGAAGAGTGGTACTACAACAACTAGCGAATATCACACTATCCTCTCACACAACAGAGTTACTTAGCCTCACAACAAGTTTCCGACCCTGATGACGGATTTCCTAGCTTCATGTACCTAAATATCATATACTAGTAGAAACATCGAGGAGCTCATTCCTTGACTGAGTTCCATGTATGGTTATCTTCTTGCTCACATCTTACAAGAAGTAAGATAGCTGTTCCTTCTTCCTTGAACCACCTTCTCCATATAAGTCATTCCATTGCTTTAACTCGCCCATTATGGAACCTTCAGCTGCAAAGCTTGCTGCAACCTGTTCCAATATTTTTGAAGTTCAGCTCAATAACGTTAAACATCATTACAGCATCAACGAACTTCATCTAAACTCAACTGCCCACTTTTTGTTGTGAGGTGCAAAACTCATAGATGATATTAAAGCGCGGAGAGAAGCCAACATCAAGTTAATAATAACTCATTCGAAATCCTTGAAAAATAAAAGCCAATAAGATCAAGAGTCAAGACAATACATTATAAAATAAAGATTTGTCATACTGTAGTGTTTCATTGGTCGGGTGTTGTGCAAATCTATCAAGATGTTTTAAAAGTTCACCACATTAACTAAAAACTGTACATTCCGACAACAGACATAAAGTTGATGATGACCGTTGTAAATAACACCATTGTGAGAGTCTGATGGCTAGTGCAACAGAGATTCATTTTCCCAGAATAAACCTTATTAAGCACCAATTTGGTGAGGGCAAAAACAGAATAATTGTCACCTGCTTTTTTGCTTCCTTAAAATCTTCCATGTTCAATGGCCTGATAGTGATTACCCTTTCCTTCTTATCTGAATCGTCTTTGGACTCCTGCCCTTCCTTTGCTTTATGCTTCTTTTCCTGGTAAAAAGAGGGTACAAGCGAGACCAAAGATCACATGAAATTCTGAAATACGTATAAAAGAAATACTTTACAATAAGAATAATATTTACTTGATCTTTTAGCCTCTCCTGCTGTATTAACTCTCGAACTGGTCGGTAAGCAGCAGTTATGCACAAGTTCTGTTCATAAATACTGTCAGCACTGAGATGACGTAATTCAACCATATAGAATAGCTGAGAGAATAACAGAAACCTTTAAATCGCTTCCACTATATCCTTCTGTCATTGCTGCGAGCTCCATGAAGTCTAAATCTTCAACTTTCTCTTTGGACACTAGCGTCCTTAAGATCTTCTCTCTGTTCTCCACAGTTGGTAAGCCAACCATTATTCTATATGAGAATATAGTAGTTGTTATTCATCTGAAAGTACCAAAGGTGTAATGCAAGAAAGCTGGCACTCAAATGACCATAGTCTTAAACACCCTCGTCAAACATTTAGACACTGGACGTGTTGAAAAAAAGCTCAAAACTGGAACTAACTGAAATTGCAGCCTGAGCTATTTCCTCTAACTGAGCCAAATTGCTTGTGCCTAACTTCTTACTAAAATAAGTCATGGATTACCTTCTCTCAAAGCGCCTGATGATTGCTTCATCGAGATCAAACGGCCTATTCGTTGCTGCAAGAACTAGTATTCTTTCACCAGGTTTTGAGAGTAATCCGTCCCAATGAGTCATGAACTCATTCTTTATCTTCCGCATGGCCTCATGCTCGCCAGCTCTATTCCGCTGCCCAAGCATGCTGTCGACTTCATCTACAAATATTATGGTAGGGGCGACCTTAGCTGCTAGAGTGAACAAGGCACGCACATTCTTTTCATCTTCACCAAACCACTTGGAAGTAATAGTAGACATTGAACAATTAATGAAGCTTGCTCCTGCTTCATTAGCTATAGCCTTGGCCAGCATAGTCTTCCCAGTACCAGGAGGCCCAAAAAGCAGTATTCCTCTGCATGGTTTCAAAAGGCCACCTTCAAAAAGGTCTGGTCTTCTAAGTGGTAGCATCACTAGTTCTTGAAGAGATTCCTTAATCTCATCTAAGGCACCTATATCTGCAAATGTGACACCAATTTCATTTGCTGGTATGACTTCTGGCCTTATGCGCTTTTCAAATTCATTGTCTGGAGCGATATCCTGATGCAATAAAAAAGAGAGTGCTATATGAACACAGAAAACAAGAAGGTAATGAAAGATGTGGAGTCAGCAATGTGATGCAATAACGTCACATCACTTTCTGAACTACACTACCAAAATCTTAAAAATTGGCGTCATTCAGAGGATCATACATATAAAAATGATGCTAGTTTCGGATGGATTATATTAGGAATCAAAAAGATTACGTGCAGCACCATTAGCAGCTCCAAAGAAAAGCCCCATTAGGAAATTGGAAATGCATATGATTAGTCTTACAGTTGTTTTTGAAGCTGCGGAATCTTCGCTCTTGATTTCAGATGCAGGGATTTCGGGTTTTACTTCAGGCCTTGGCCTCACAGCATCACCGTCTAGTGTTCCCTATTAATTATGTCATATGATCTCATTAACGTGTTCTTTCTATATATATTCTGTTTAAATTCACCAGCACCTACCTTTGGCATTTCAGCTCGGGCTTCAAGTTTTAAGGTGTCCTTCCCAGAAGATTTACCTTCCTGAAATATACTCAACCCATGGGACAAGCTAATTCGAGCAAGGTAATAAATAAGTCAGCATATTTTAATAGGATAAACCTTGTGGTACAACATAAAAAGGGGGCGTAAACCCACCTCGCAGATGATATCACAAGCTTCCCATTTCTGTAGTCAGGTTCCTTTGTATTCGTCAGATGGTAGGAGATAGCTGATACCACAATTTCTTCTATGTAGTTGCTAAGCACAATCGTATCTGCCAAACAGATTGAACCAAGATCGTCGCAATCAAGGTCATTAGCAGCAAGTACCTCAATTATATGATTTCTATTATCCTGATATTGAATCATTTTCATATCCTCTTCCAGCTGAGACTTCCAGCTAACAAGATGTTTGTCATCATCTGGGGGTCTTATTTCAATGTTGTACGGGAATACAGAAGAAATTTTCTCATCTACTAGTCTGTAATCATTTTCAGGATCAACAATCCTTGAACCAAGGATCAGTATGGATCCAGACAATCTCTTCAACATTTTCTGGAACATGATATACACTCTCTCAGATCTGCAGAGGAGCTTATCAACGTCCCTAAGATAAAGTACAATGGGACTGATCTTCGATACTTTGTCAAGAACCTGTTATCATTGATACTAAAACCGTCAAAAGAGAATCTTCACAAGTCAATAGCAGGATACATCAATGAAACTATACCTTGTAAAGTGTCTGTATAAAAAGCTTATCATCAAAACACCAGCTGCTTGTGCGCATAACTGGAGCTGAGAAGTTGAGATCTAAGATTACGAAAGGGGAAAAGGAGAAACGAAAGACAGCAGGAAACTGTCTCATGAAACAACACATCAACCAGCAAGAAGCAGATTCCAAATTGCATAACTCTTATTCTTTCAAGCTTCAGACATTTTGTCAAGGATTTTGGCGATCCCAGGTAAAGATGGGGATAGCGTTTGACAACACAACTTGAAACTTTCTTGGAGCTTAATTATTTCAACATCAAGCGCTAAGTAGTGTCGCAAAAATTGAGTTCTACTAATTGGAGAAAAAACGCCCACATAAGAATAAAATTAAGTGATGCTCCTTAAATTCTTAACTGAATCAAGAAATGCCACACAGTTGGGAAGCTGTGATGACTATGCGCAAAAAACCTTTATGGTTTCTTAAATGTGCGTGCATGACAAAATCTATATTTGTCTTTAGGTTGGTCTTATAGTTGAAATAGACTTCAAATACTTTACAACTTGGTTCTCGGTCTCCAGCAATCAATTTCTTTGAGCATAACAGAAGTAATCACTTAAAAATCAGCCAACTAATCTGATTCCCTAATAAAAATGGTATGTACCTCATCCTGAATCCGATTATATTTCTCTCTTTCGGAGATTTATGGATGCACAAATAAGGTCTGCCTAGAAACTTCCTTCTAAAACCCTCCACATCATCTTAATCTAAAATACACAATCTATTGTGTACCTTTTCATAAGTTTGATAACTTTCAGTTGATGCATATTAAATGAAATCAAGATCCATACAATTCTTTCTTCTTAGAATTGTATATCCATATATTTCCTACGTGGGATGCATAAATACACAAATGAAGTGTGTGGGCACCTCTTGGATATACAAACACAAAGAACCAAGTTTAATTAACTGCACTTTGACATTATTCTTTGATTCAAAAACCTGAAGTTGCAGCTGCACTCATAGAAGCAAGATTATTGATGTTTGCGGCCGATGCATTTCTCCGCAGCTTTGCAGGATTAGAGCCTTCCTGCCCGCTGCAAATATAGAAGCATGCCGTAAGTGCAACATATATAAAGAAATTATAACCAACAAGCAGATATGTAGAGAAATTCCATCACACACCTTGATATAAGATCAACTCCGCTGCTTTGCCTACGTAGTGTACCTGCAATAGAAGATAAGCATATGTGAAACAATGGAAGAACTATAAGCATGGGGCATCCGCCGGGGGGGGGGGGGGGGGTGGTGGTGGTGTTCATAAGCAACATGAAAGCAGCAACGCATGCAGCTACTTGGCCCAGACGATAGCTTCTAGGTACTCTGTAAACCAGAACAACATAAGAGCTAATATACCACGAATCTGGATCATATTAAAAGGACTTGTAACCAGTTGAATGCTTAGCCGATGCACATAATGTTATTCCCAACAGATAAATATATTAACCTCTAACAAACAATACTAGAACAGGACCCTTCACGAATACTAGATAAACAGAATCTATCATCATCTTTACTTACACTTAAAACAGACACACACATGCAAAAGAAAAAAGACAGAGAAAAAGATGCTTCTGGTGCAAGACAAAGAAAAAGTTGTCAATTTATAAATAATTTAACCATGTATGTTAGTATTCCATTGCCGTGCATTACAGAATCATAATTTCTCGCTCCTTCGACATATCATAATAAATATAACAGGATTTTCCATGGAATCACCCTAACAATAGAGGGACATATGAGACCATTGGTATCAGTGACAGTACAAAGATACATCCTTCTAGTAATGTAGCTGCTGCATATGCAACATCTCAATTCCACATAAAATAAACCAAGTCATCAACAAGATTCATAATCAATCTCCATGGTCTTTCCAAAAGACACTGGAGGTTCCCCTGACCAATGCAAGGGCATATTGAAGAGTGGGTAGCCAGCTGCAACACGAAGATATATCGTCTACCATAGTCATGCATCTGCAACCTGTCAAATTCTAATTCCATATAGACTACTAGGTCAGATGACTAGATTCATAAGCTAATCGGTGAACAATACTTTCATTAATTGATTATTTTCATTATGAATGAGACGAAAATAAACGACTAGCTAGGCTGATGCCGAAATACCCTTCATTGCATCCAGACTTCTATATCGTGTAGTAGAATAGTCATTTCGAAGTGAAACATGAAAAAGACTCAAATAACAGAAACAGCCTATGTTCATAAATTTTGAGTATTAACATGCAAAAGACAGTTAAAAAAAATAGAATTCAATTATGTGCTCATTCTCGTGTATCCATAAGATTGTTATTCATCAATTCATACCTTTAACTTCATCCCTGGGCTGAAGCATTGAAAATGATCCTAGTAACCCAGACATTCGGCTCAATGTCGTTTCAGATATGGACCTTTTAAAACACTAATAAAGATATGTCAGCAACATAACAAAATACCACAAATATATTGCTCACTTTGTGAATTGCACATCGGGCGGGTGATAATAATAGATAACTGGTGAACTTACAGGTTCTTTGAGACATCCATACTTGCTCTGAATCTGTTTAAAACCAACCAATCAAAGACTTAGTAGAATAAGTATATGTAAAATAACCCTGCTTTAGCAAGTCAGCTGGAAAAATGAAATTACTTCTGAAGATCACCTTCAAAGAAAAATCTGTTACATCTAGCAATAACAACTTGGCTTCAAAATAATGAGCCAAAGCCTTAGCGAGCATTTGCTGATACATTTCTGAAAAACAAGAAACAGAACAATCACATACAGCTCATATTATATGCAGAAAAGGGAACACCCAATGCAGACAGGACAAACATTTCAAAAGGAGCAACCTAAGCAACTTACCAGTCGGACCAGAGAGCAAAATTGTTCGACTTGCAGGGGAGAGATTTCGTGTGTGCTTACTGAAATCAGCTTTCTTCAAATGAACAAAAGCAGCACTTGTTAACAAGACCCTTGTCTGTTCACTGTCATTTAGATGTGGAAAAAAGACATCAGTGTAAACACTCAACAACTTCATTGTTTTCTTTTGATAAAGGAAAGTTTTTCATCCTTCAATAGTTATCCAAGTAATAGGAAGACAACATGTTCAACCAACAAGGTTACCGAGGTTTGATAGATCCAATATTAGAGTGCAAAATGAGAAACCATATCTTTCATGCCAACAACCCAAAGAATACAACAACCCGAAATTCCACTGTTCAAATAAAATGCATAAAATTGTTACATTACTCCACATATTAATCTTCATTTGCTGCAGATCCAATCAAATCGTCACCAAAGACAAAATCACGGAAGCTGCTTCAAGTAGCTCAACCATTCAACTAAAAAGCTTGCTAGAAAGTAAAACACTTCATGACCAAGCAGGCCGTGCTCATACATAATTATGTGGAATAACACATGTATGAATGCATATAATCAGCAGATAATACTTTTAAGTAGAGAAAAAAATATGTAGCACTTGTATTTTGATGAGCTAATTCCTTGAAACACTCTTTCAGCATTTTTTCCTGACATGATGTAAGAAAGTTATCAGAAGTTGTACAATATCAGAATTATTGATTTTTCATTGTTTGGACCAAACATTCCTGTAAACCAACAATGAAATAAACGAGCTGAGGTTACACCTGTCGAGAAAACAAAAATTTTAACATAAAACGTGCTCGTGATCGTTTACGTATGTTCTGCAGAGGGCATAATACTTTACCACTACAGGAGAAGGAATTCTCTTCCCCACAAATTTACCTCAGATAGTAGGGGAACTGATCGAAGGTTACATTGCTGTCCCTTGCATTAACGACGAGACTTAACATCTCCTGTTCCATAGTCTGCGGCGAAACGCCGGTCGATGCGGAAGCGCCAGCCCATTTTCCGACCGTTTGCCCCGACGCCAACCCAAGGCCCACTCCTACTCCTATGCCCACCCCCAATGCCGACATCAACATATGCTTCGACTCCATCTCTTCTCAACACTCTCACACTCTCCAAAAGATTTCAACGAATAAGTTACAGCGAACCAACCACAAAATCTTATCTGCCTCTTTGTTATGGAGCATGCACAAAATTAAAAACAGGCTAAAAAAACGAAAAACACGCAAACCAATATCTGATCTGAAAGCCGCAAAACTTTCCAATAACTATAATCCAAACGATCACCAACTTATATGTTCTTTCTTATCGAATTGAATCAACTCTGTATTTCTCAACACGAGGAGATAGGAAATGAACACAAAAACGAAAAGGAAAAACAAAGTGAGAGCAGAAGCGTTATGAAGGCGAGGCTTTTTCTCTTATTATTGATTCATACGGCGGTCCGCGGCGGCGGCGGTGGAATCGTTAAAGGAGTCGCGGTGGAGGGCGGTTAGTTTTTGGCAGAGCATCATAGAGAGGCGGTTCCTTCCCGCTATATATCATATCAGGCCTCCTTTTTTCTGAGAGTGAGAGTTTAAAAGAAGAGGAGGACATGGGCCCCCCTCTTAACTGCAACATCGACGGCTACGATTGGCGTGGCGCAAAACACTGGCGTCGTCGGATTCGCGAGGTGCTATGCATGAATATAATGCGGTCTGGTGCGCCGAGAAGCGTAGCCAATCAGGTGTCAGTTGGCAGAGATGAAATTGGCTTAAATACCCCTTGGGTATGGTTAATGACTATTGTACCCCTTATCTTTTAGAAACATTGCACTTTGAAGTTTGGACAGAAGTATCTCTATTTTTGGGAAAGTGTTTGATTGAACTTCGTAATTTGCAAGCACACACTACCATCATTAGATCCGCACCCTACTCTCTCTCTCACATCTGTCCAAACTTATACATACACACGAGTGACTTAAATACATAGATATGCATTTGTTTAAAGAGATAATTATGGAGTGATTTTACGAGGTTGGATATAATTATGAGATAATTACATTATTCTTTCCTGAAGTTTGGATAAATTACACATAAATTTGTTGAGATTTGAGAAATTACATCTACTATTTTTAAGGTTTGTTTTTGTCTAATAAATAGATCATTCGTTTAGTTAAAATTTACTGAATTTGTTGTTATTTGCAAAAACAAAATGAATTAAAGGCGAAATTTGTCATCGATTAACTTATTGACTTATTGTAGGTTAAACGAGTCTTTTAATAACCAAACTACCCTTATGTATCGTCACACGTTAATGCATGAGAGGAGGTGTATCTTCACCGTTATAAGGGTATTTTAGTCATAAAAGATTTGTTTGGCCTGCATTAAGTCATTAATAAGTCAATCGAGAGTAAATATCGATTTTCATTCAATTTTTTTGTTAATATCACAATTTCGGTGAATTTTAACTAACAGAGGGACCTATTTGTTAGACAGAAGCAAATCTCAGGGGTACTAAATATAATTTTTCAAATCATAGGGATCTACGTATAATTACACCAAACCTCAGGGGAGGAGAGTATAATTATCCCTATAATTATACGTAGATATTCTATAATTTAAAAAATTATATGTAGTAACCTTGATATATATTTTTGTCTAACAAATAGACTCCTCTATTAGTTAATTTTCACCGAATTTTTTGATATTAGCAAAAAAATTGAATAGAAATTCGTGTTTACTCTTAATTGATTTATTAGTGACTTATTGCACGTCAAACAAATCTTTTCAACTAAACTAATCTAACACATCTTCATTTTAATGCATGTGAGAATGTATATCTTAACCCTTATAAGGATAATTTGGTTAGAAAATATTTGTTTGACCTGCAATAAGTTAGTCTTGAGTCAATTAGTGGTAAATGTGGTTTTTCATTCAATTTTTTTGTAAATATGGAAAGATTAGATGAATTTTGACTAATAGAAGGATCTATTTGTTAAACAGGAGCAAACGTAAAGGGTACTAGATGTAATTTTTCAAATTACAGGAGGTCTACCTGTAATTTCACCAAATCCCAGGGAAGGGTGGTATAACTATGCCTATGTTAAATTAAATTTACCTAATTAAACAAAAGATAAAAGAATCTCAAATTGATAAAAGTATTATTAATTTTAAGGGTAAATTACAACGGACTTCCCAGATGTTTGCCCATATTTAGAAATATCTTCTCATTGTTTGAAAAGATGACAAATACTCCCTTGAAATTAATGTCCTCTAACAAATAACCCTTCATGATAGTCAATTGTAGGGAATATTTGTTAGACGATCGTTAATTTAGAGGGTATTTGTAATTTTTTAAATAATTGCGGATATTTATATTTATTCTAAACTTAAGAGGTGCCTGTTATAATTTATCCTAATTTTAAATGTACAAATATAAACATACTAATAATATATATATATATATACACTTTTTACTCACAAGAGACGGTTTGTGTTACTACTACACCAGCTTTTTATTGTGTCGATAGTACCTTAAGTTGGTTTTCTTTTCTTTCTTTCTTTTTTTATTTGAAATGTGATATGTGTTGGTTTATATATTTTATTCTTATTTATAATACTAGTCTCCGTCGTGCGGAAGCATATTATAAAATAATCATGGTTTGAGATGAAGAGAAAAAGAAGTTTGTGAAAAAAAAAATGTGTCGTGGGGAAAGGTGTAAAAATGAAACGTGAGAAGAAAGAAACGTTGAGTGAGGTAAGAGATAAAAAAATGAAGTTGTGAATGTAGGTTTATTCAAAAATATTGAAGATACTATTATAACCAAATTTTATCAAAGTAATGGTTTTTTAGTTAAGGATAAATTTGAATATTCAAGAGTTAGTATGTCAATAGAATTGTTTTTTATAATAGTATAGATATATATACTTTAAAACATAAAATATTTTATTTATTATATATCTATAGGGACGATATGTCACGACGGCTAATATACTTAAAATAATATACGTATGATATAATATGTCTGATGCCATGTAATACGCAATTATTCTTTCTTTTTTTGGGTTGAAAAATAAGTTTGGGTAAATTACAATTACCTCCCATACGGTTTGGCATAATTACAAATACCCTCTCGTTGTTTGAAGAATTACAAATACCCTCCTGAGGTTTGTAACCGTCTAACAAATAACTCATTTTCATCAATTTTTATGGGTGAACTGACAAAATGCCCTTATGCAAACTGAATTATTTTTTATTTAATTCTTAATATTTTTTGATTTTTTTTGGACTACAATCACAATGAGAGGTTTCTTAATTTTTTACACATAGGAGCAATAATGCAATTTGCCTCAACGGATTTTTCTACAAGTTAAATAAAAAAATTCAGGGCAAAGTGGTCAATTTCAGAACTTTTGTTAAAAATTACAAATTTTAGAGAGGTATTTATAATTTTTTAAATAATAAAAAGATATTTATAATTATATCAAACTTTATAAGAGGTGGTTGTTATTTTTGCCATTTAAAAACGGAATGATGGGTTGGTTAGAACTGAATGGCAATAGGTATACGATGGGTGGTGATGATACCTTACCCTGTTTCCTAAAGATGCTTAGCTTCTTTATCAAAGCTTTTCGGCTTTATCTGGTTTCATCTTTTAAGTTAGATTTTTTTTTCTTTTTATTTGTTTGTTTGTTTTTTTTTTTTTTTTGGTTTATATGAGAGATAATGAGATAAAGATACATAAATGCATGTATGTCTTTTATATATTTAATTTTGTATTTTATATTAATATAAGCGCCTCCTGCAATATAGAGTATGTGCAAAATAACACCTATAAAACAAATAGTAAAATACATTTATACATTTTTAAAATGAAGCAATTTACCTTTTAAGAGGGATCAGTGTAGTGCACACACTCCTTCTGTAGTTATGCATGGTTTTTACTAAAAGTAAAATATTATGTTATATATAAGACTTAATTGCATTTATTGCTTATATTAGGGGTGGTAAAATAAGGGCCCTATAAATAGGGGTGGTAAATAGTGCCTCAAAATTAAATATTTTTTGCTAATTGTAGGACTCCGGTCACCGGATTTTTAAAACTGGCCGAAACTTGATGATGTGAAGAGAAATTAGGATTTTTTTTTGGGGGGGGGAGTTGACTGTGCATGTTTTTTAAGACACCATGCATATAAGCGCTGATATGGAAAAAATTGTATAAAATAAATTTTAAATTTATATTATGTATATAATTATAAATTATAAAAATAAAATTATTTTTTTAAATAAATTTAAAAAATAAAATTATTATATAATATAATAAGATTATTAAATTATTTATATAATATATATTTAATAAATTGTAAAATAAAATTTTAATTTATATTATGTGGGTTGTGGGCTTGGGGGTAGGGGCCAAGGGCCGGGGGTGCTGGGGGTTTTGCTTTTGTTTAAATTTATATTATATAAAAATAATAATTTTATTTTTATACTTTTTTATTATAAAATACTAATTTTATTTTTTATAATTTTAGGTGATTTTCCAAGCAAGTGCTTATGTGGCAAAAAAAAATAAAAATATCTTAGTTGGCAATTGATTTTTTTATTGCAATTCTATATCAGCAAAAGCCCCAAAAAAGCCCTAATTTTTGTCTACGTCAACAAATTCCGACCACCTTAAAAATCCAGTGACCAAAATCCTGCAATTATTAAAAAAAAAAAAAGAATTTGGGAGCACTATTTGCCACCCCCGTAATATACGGGGCAGTAAATGCAATTAAGCCTTATATATAAATACCAACCCCAAACTAAATTTGCATTATTATGATAAATGGTAATAATAAGGGGCTGATGCAAGGAGAAGTGACCAACACGCACACACAGACACAGGTGAGGTGGAGGATGCTTATTCCCTATTACTCGAGAAATTCTGTCCTTAGCCTAAATTTATACAACACTGCCTTACATTTGGACAAGACACTGTCTAGTCTACAGCCTGAACTGATTTACAATTTGCACAATCTAATTCAATATCACAACCAATATATTGCAGTCTCTGTAAATCTCTCTCTCTCTCTCTCTCTCTCTCTCTCTCTCTGTTTCCAGTTTATTACTACTACAAATGCTCTTAACAAGAAAAAAGAATTTCATTTCATTAAATCCAAGAATACGAAGCCGTTCCACAGGCTGTGCAGGAGCATCGATGGCAATAGGTTCCTCGACCTTGCATACGATACGCCCATCACAACCCCAAGAAAAATCAGTGGTAACATCCTCTGTACATTAAAATGCGCCAAAGCAAACGCAACTGAACTCACAAAGATCGAGCACCAGACGGGCATGTATTTAGTCAAAGACGGTAGAAGGAAACCTCGGAAGACTATTTCCTCCCACAAAGGAGCACATACTACAAGTACCAGTGCATAGAGTGCCATTGCAATTGGATCACGTGCCATTATCGACTGCTCTACGCTGGAGAGAGTGAAGGGAGTTGATTGTAGAACAGGTAGGAGGTCGAGGTTGAACTGTGAGAGGCGGTTGACCAATGGAAACATCAAGCATCCGAGCAAAACATCAAAGACCCACTTCCCTCTTAGACTAAATTTAAACCAATCTGATGGAAGGGGACGAAATGGAGACAAACAGCGATGAAGAATTAAAATTCCAGCAAGGCCTTCAGTAACATCTGTGAGAAGGCTGAACAGAGCCTGCCCTCTAAAAGTTAGTGAGTCCTTGCTGACACCGAGAAAATGCACCGCAAATGGGATCATCCATGAGCCGACGAACCAGAATGATATAATCCATAGAAGGCTAACCTACATTAACATAATTTTTCACAAATGATAAAAGTCATCATCATCATACCATTTTTTCGTCAGTTGAATCAGTCTAGAGGGTATGGTAAATTTCATGACATTTAACAGTGTTGTGTTTTTCAACGGTGACGACCACAGACTTGTCAGTGTTCATAGCTTCAGATTGATACATAAGAAACCATGCAGCATCTACTATAGCTTTTAATTTACAGAACAATATTATTTCAGTTATTTATAGCCATAGGAACTCACAAAAAAATAAAAAAATCTAAGAGTCAAGAGTAATACATGCCAGTGAAATAGTAGCCCCAGTGTTTCAAAAGTAATTAAGTAATCCTCACCACATATATTTTGTTGAGACTGTTGTGTCTAAAAGAACATAAAAAAGTGAAACAGGTTACCAAACAAACAAGAAATCACCTTCAAAAGTAACTTATCTCATGAGGGATGATATATTGTTTACGGCAATGAGTTTCCTTGAGAATAAATGAGACAGAGCAATAGGGCATGTACAGACTTTTCCAAAATGCAACAAACAGTTGCCCACAAAGTATGCATGTTCATAACAGTTGACCTCAGAGGGAAAAATATGTAACATAACATCAATATATACTAATAATCGGGTAGAGAATATAATCTATGCACCCTCCCAATTAGCCAAGCAACAGACAGAGAATAGGATGATAGCATCTTATGAAGATGACGCAATCACAAACTCCAGGAGAAACGAGTTTTAAAACCCAGCTTTGCTTCATCATAAAAGGAAGAAGACCTTTACCTGTAGTATGGTCTCTGCAGTCCATGGTACAGTCCACGGCTTCCCAATTTCTCTAAAAAATGTATCTAGAACCTGGAAGAGAAATACCATGACCCAGCTTAGACACTCTATATTTTGATGCTTGTTGATGCACTAGACTTTTACCTCACATGTGAAAAATTTAAATTTAGCACCAAGGTCATGGAAATTGTTACTCTTCTTTTTTGGTGTGAATGTAATGTATTCATTTTCACATGTTAAGTTGGGCTGTACAAGCACCCCCAATGAGAGATATGTATCGACATGCTGGTTCACATGTATACATGAAAACAGATAAAGGGCCTCCAAGTTTAAGCATGGGACTTCATTTTAATGCTTAGCATTTCATGATATCTTTTCCAGTTCCTTAGTTTTTTTTTTCTTTTAATTGAAAAATCCATTCCATTTTGTCACTCAATTAGTAGGGAAAATTACAATAATGGTGCTTAAATTACTGTCAACAACTAGACACAGTCACAATTCCAGAATTCATCCATGCATACTATCTTATAAGCACAGAGACTTGCCAATGTAAGTTCCTGTAAACGAACTTCTAATAAATGTAAAAGCTTATGGCATAAAAACAACTCCATATTATCTGCGTTTGTATCCTTTATACAATGAGAAAGGCTTATTCATATTTGTAGGTAACCACGTCCACAGTCACATCAGGACAATGCAAGTACATGCTGCCAAATCCTTAATCATCACAATCCAAACTTCAAGAACCACCATTATTACCTCTCTAAGACTCGTAGCCCAGTTTCTTCTTTGAACAATCGGCTTGCTAATTTCTGCCTTATCTAACTCATGCAAAATTTCCTCGGCAGAACCCGGTTTCTGAGTGCCATATGGAAGTTCTTCATGCCGAAAGCAAGAGATTTTCCACTTCTACAACAAAAATAGAACAGAACTCAGTCCGAATATCTATGAGAATCCTGTGATACTACTTGTACAGTTACGTCACTTCCACTCATTAGCATAATAACAGATTATGTTCATCTGGAACCAAGAATTATCCTCTCTGATAAAAGAAAGTGAAGCATATTGATGGAGCTCGTAAGTGTAAATATTGAAGTTATGATCTCTGGAAAGAGAATCCTTTTCCGTCAACAGGACACTGAACATGATAATCTGTAGAGCTCCTAAATCAATTTCCCTTTTTAGATTATAATTAAGTTGAGCAGCTGATATGATTCTGTTTGTTTTCATATATAGTAATTTGTTTGCAAGTCTGAAGTTTCATATTTAGTCTGATTTAAATTCTATTTGAAGTTCTACTCAACCTAAAATTAGCTTTAGCATTTGGTACTAATAATTTCCTTCCTCGTCCCATTCTTCGTTCGTTGTCCTACTAGAAGTCTTTAGCTATACACATATGCAAACCCTTTATATTCAACAGAATAATTATACTTGATGAGAGAAGCAATCAGTATCTTCATCTGTCTGTCAGTTCTCTATTCACAAATTCTTTGCAGGTATACTCAGGACTAATCACAATTTCTTTCCCTACCATAGAAAGCCTTATGAAACCCATCAAACCCAGAACGCAACCCCCATATCCAACAGAAAAATTCCTACTGTAATGCTGGCAACCGGAGAAAAGCTAGCCAACTTAATTACCAACCCGGACCTTTTAGCAGTCAAAAGGCCAAACAAAAGTTTATCAAGAATATCGAATTTGAACAAGATGCAGACCACAGTTTGGGATAAGAAAAAATCGGATCCTTATGGCTAACAAGTAAAAGTACAAAAACTGTCAATTTGGGTCCTTATTGCCAACAACTGAAAATATTAGAAAAATTAAAAAATGTAACTTATTCCTATTTTCTTTGGTTGGGGCCCTAAAAGGTTAGGTGATTACATGGTGGATTTAGCCACGTAGATATGAGAATCCTCAAGAACAAGATTAACAGTCTCATCTGCATTGACATATGAAATAGCGAAAAAAGAAAGCAGTACAAAGCAAACTCAAGTATTTTAGCAATCTGACCATCAAAAAACAGAACAAACAGAAAAGAGGTCCATAAAATGGAATGTAAAGAAAGCAGTATAAAGCAAACTCATGTATTTGATATGTATGTGATCAGAGATGGATTTTCACGGCTATCATCATTTTATTAACTACAAAATCACGTAATTCAAATTCATCCCGAATCATATTCCAAGTGTTTTAACAATTTCACCGAAAAAGCACAATGGTTTCCCAAGTGCATAAAAGTAAGCAAATGATAAATTTCACACATAAATAAGTAAAACCATATAATTAAACAAAACCCAGTTCATGTCTTACTGCTTTTTCCCATCGCACAGCAATAATCGGTCAAAACCATTCACACACAAGTACATGCAAAACATTTCAAGAATATACAAGAAAAGACTGGAATATTTTACCTTGCTTGAGAACCTGTGATGAGGTTCGGGGACGCGAAAACTTAAACCAGTAGGAAAAGGTGATGTTGAGGTGAACTTCGAAGCCCTAAATCTAGGGGTTGAAGTTGGAAAGAGAGGGCGATGAGGCAGACAGCGAATGCAATTTGAGCCGAGCATCAGACTAACCATAGACCGATGACTGAGAGCCCCAAATTTAGGGGTTGATGGAGTAACTGAAACCATGGGTCTTGTGCATTTTGCACAAACCAAAACCCTAGTTTTTTGTTTCAATTTCGCAGTTGCGCGAGTATTTTCTGGTGTTCAAGTTTGACGCTGCATCGACAGTTGACGAGAGAGAGAGAGAGAGAGAGAGAGAGACTGTTATTTTTGTTTGGGAAAGAGACAGGTAATTTCCTACTGAAGTATTTTTCTCCTTTATTTTTCTATTTCTTTTTAGGATTAATTACATTTACACCCCTCTAAAACTACAAAATTATACTTTCCCAAACTTTCAAATCTGGCAAGTAGGAAAAAAAGCCTGTTAGAATATTTGAAGCAGGACGTCCTTCTCCTTGGGGGTGTAATGCAAAAAGCTTAAGGAGGTTCTGTTTTTATAGTTACGTAAGGATACTTTCTGCGGTCGACAGAAAGAAGAGACCCCATTGTCGGTGGATGGACGGAAGACTCTGCCTCCAAGATACTATTTTATATATCCAAATCGCACGATAAAAGATTTTCATGTGTGATTGCCTATGCGGCGGCCTAAACAAATGTTTTTGCTTATGGAGATCGATCTCCTAGAGGTTCCAGAGAGGTTGGTTTTGAATTAATAAATCAATCTTACTATCCAGCCGACGGCTAACTTCCTAGGATTGAGTCAATATAAATAAAGAGGCATCTCAAAAAAGTTTCAAAATTACATTTACACCCCTCTGAAAATTCACCGTTTACACCTGACCTTCTTTTGTTAAGGTTTCGACGAAAAATATTGACGTCATAAAAAATAATTACATAATTTTTCAATTTTTCTCTTATTTAACATTTCATGTATAATTTTGTACTTATAAGAGAAAAAATGCAATAATGTTAACCCCACTTCATATATATATATATATATTGCATTTATCTTCTTATAAGTACAAAAATATACATGGAAATATTAAATGAGAGGCAAAATTGAAAATTTATGTAATTGTTTTTGCTGACGGTAGCACTTCCCATTGAAACCTCAACGAAAGAAGGTCAAGTGTAAATGATGAATTTTCGAAGGGGGTGTAAGTGTAATTTCAAAAAAAATTTAGGAGAAAGTATAATTTTATATTTTTAGAGGGGGTCTAAGTATAATTAACCCTTCTTATTAGTTTATTATGATTCATTTTGCTTAAATAGATTAATATAATTAAATGCACATATACCTAGTTTCCCAAGAAAAAAAAAGATAATTATAGCATCCTTCTCTAATTATTTTTTAAATATATAAATAAATTATATCAATTCAAAGTATACATCTATATCAAATTTTAACATGGGTAAATTACAACTACCTCCCATGAGGTTTGACATAAATATAAATATTTTCTCATTGTTTAAAAAATTACAAATACCACCATGAGGTTTGTAACTGTCTAACAAATAACTCATTTTTATTTATTTTTATGGGTAAATTGACCAAAATGCCCTTATGCACTAAATTATTTTTTATTTAATTCGTAAAAAAAATTTGGATTACAATGCGTAGGGAGAGGTTTCTTAAATTTTTTACACAGAGGAGCAATAATGCAATTTGTCTCGACTGATCTTTTTACAATTTTAATAAAAAATTCAAATGCGAAATAGTCAATTTCAGGCCTTTGGTTAAAAATTACAAACCTCATAGAAATATTTGTAATTTTCCAAACAACGAGAAAATATTTATAATTATGTCAAATTTAATTGAAATATTTTAAGAATGAACATTATCTGACAAAGAGATCATTTCATCACTTCTATGATTACAATTTATCAAAGTTCAATTTTACTCATTAATTGACTAATTTAAAAAACTAAAAATTGCAGTTTGCTCTAAATATTGGTAGACTCTATAAATGGGCTGAAATGGGATCGGACACGCGCCTTGAATATAGAAAAATAATATCCTTATGACTCAACCAAGTTTACATCTTAATTATTTTACTAAATGAAGTATTTAACCAAAACAGTAAAATAAAAAAAAGGGTTAATTACACTGACCTTCCCTGCTATTATAGAAATATACAAATTCTCCTCTTTTACTATGAAAATTACAAATTGCCCCCTCTGACTAACATGTGTTAGTCAAATTTAACAGTATATGCTTAAATGATCATTTTGCCCTCCATTTATAAAACTAAAAATAATTCAATAAACTTGAACATAGAAGTGGACCAAAATATCTTCAAGTATTTTTTTTCCAAAATATAAGCTTTATTTTCTATAAAATAATATAATTTCAACAAAATTTACAAGCTTTAATGATTGTTAGGAATAGAAATTAATGTCACAACCTACACATACACAGTATGTGATTAAAAAATATTATAAAATAATATACTAAAAGTTACAAGCATACACCCTTTTTAAATTTAAAAATAACAAATTACTCCTAAGGGGTATTTAAGTCATAAAAAATAGAGTTATTCAGGTTGAGGTTATTATAACAAGTTTAGACCAATTTTTTTTTATGGCATCAACAAAATTCAATAAGTTGACTAACAGAAGGGGCAATTTGTAAGGAGAATATCTTTAAAAGGGAAGTTTATGTAATTTTGATAGTAAAAGGGGGGAATTTGTATATTCCCATAATAGTAGGAGAGGTTAGTGTAATTAACCCTAAAAAAATATTAAGAAACATCTAAAAACCACATCGAAAATCTCAATCAAATACACCAAACTTATATACCTGATAACAAAAATTTAAATATGACCAATTAAAATAACACAAACACTGTCATAAAAATACATAAAGAAAGAATGTTCTGTTTGTTGTGATGGAACAAATTTGAATTATATTTTAACTAATGTTTAGCATATTTTCAAAACTGTTTTTGTGTATTTTCTAACTTTTATGATATTGTTTGGTGTTTGTGTTATTTTAATTGATCATATTTTAATTTTTGATATCAGGTATATAAGAGTTTGGTTTATTTGATTTGAGATTTTTCAACATTATTTTGAGATGTTTTGTAAAACTTTTTTTTTATTTTACTGTTTTGATTAAGTATTATTTTATTTAGTTAAATAATTAGAAAATAGACTTGGTTGAGAGGTAAGGGCATTATTTTGCTGCATTCAAGGTGTGAGTTTGATCCCATTCTAGCTCATTTGTATTTTTTTTTTAAGAAATTCATTAGTTTTAACGGCATATTTAATGGGAGGACAAAAAACGATGATATTTTTAAATTTGATGGACCAAATCTGATGATGAGAAAACATAAGGGATCAAAAATGGATAAGTGGCATACTTGAGGAACCAAAAGTGATGTGTACTCTAGAAAAATCTTAAAAGCACCAAGGAATAAACAACAAATCGAATAGACAACATATTCTAGAATCCACGTCAAGTAGGTTCGAACATACCAATATATATATATATATATATATACATTTTCCCTCTTTTTGTATCACTACAAAAAATATGACATTTTAACCATGGTTAATTGCCATGGTTAATACTAAATAACCGTAGCCTATAGTTATTGACCACGGCCACGCAATGGTTGTCGGTCGTGGTTTTTGCGAGGGTGGCTAAAACATTTGCCATGGCTAAAAGCCATAACGAATGTTTTTACCACGGCTAAAAGCCGTGGCAAATAAGTTTTTCATGGTGGAAAAGTTAGTTTTTGTATCGATTTTTATTTAACCGTAGTTAATAATAGTTATTTATCATATTTTTCGCCATGATGATTTAAAATGTAGTTAATATTGATTTTTTTTCTAATGTACCACATACTATTAGTGTATATTCATTACTTATTAGGCATTTTAAATAAAATATAAATTTGTAAAAACCACTTATTTCTACTGTGAGAGCAGACTTGACAATGGGATGGAGTTGCAGACAAATTTTGGCAAGTCAAGAAACCCTAATTTTTTACTATGCAACTTAGGAAGTTTTTTTGCTGCCTTTTAGCATGATTTTATCATGCTTAGATGTGCAATTACAATTTTGCCCCTAAAGCCATGTGCAAGTCACGTGTCATGCAAGTCACGTGTCATTGTAGTGTTTACACACAGAAATGGGGTGGGAAATAGAGAGAAGATTGAATTCAAAATATGTCCAGCTTCCAATACATAAGAAAACGTCTGAAAATGAACTTGACAAAAGAGGGAACAATTGAAAACCCTAACAGACAAAAAAGATGGAATTCTGCAACATTTTCCCTCCCTCAGCTCCGGATTGGTCATCTGCCACAAAAGGGAACTGGTGAAGCTGGTTCATTGGGCGACGCCTCTCAGAAGTCCGCTCCTTCCTCGCCACGTGGCTTCTTGTCGGTTGCCCAGGTGGTCCCAAGAAATCCCCTTTTTCCAGCGATTTTAGGGCTGCAGGAATTGTGCCCTAATTTCCCTTAAACGACATCACTTGGTTCGCCTAATTCAATTCCGACCCCAATTCGAATTGAACCCTCAATCGGACGGCTCAGATCATCTACTCTCATCGAACGGCCAGCGCTTAAAAGCGTGTTTTCACTTGAAATCGTGATATTCCCCCTTACTTTTTTAGATCCTTGTCCTCAAGGATCAAAGCCTAGAAACTTGGCTGCAATGGCATGATAATCTTCCCAGGTTGTTTGCTCGGGAGAGTATGAGACGATTGAATCAACACTTGTGGCACCCCAACATTGTTTCTAGGAAATAACCTACTAACCAAGATAGCCACAGGATACACCTTAAAAATTTCATCTTCAAGTTCAGGAAGATCAACTGAAGGAAAGTATTTGGCTCCAATTTTCTTCTTCAATAGAGAAACATGAAACATAGGGTGGATTTTAGAACCTGGGGGTAGAGCCAACTTGTAAGTAACACTCCCAATCTTTTCCAGCACCTTGTAAGGTCCAAAGTACTTAACAGATAACTTCAGTCTTTTTTTGAGTGAAACAGAAGTTTGTTTGTAAGGCTGTAACTTCAAAAACACCTCATCTCCTACCATAAACTCACTCTCAAATCTCTTTTTGTCTGCATACTCCTTCATCCTCAATTGGGCCTGCTGCAGATTCTCCTTCAGTAATTGGATAACCTTAATCCTTTCCTGCATAAGTTCCTGCACTTCACTGTGATGATTTTGTAGATAAGGCCCAATAGTCAGTTGGTGGGAGGGGGGGGGGATATCCATACAATGCTTGAAAAGGAGTGATCTTCAGGCTAGTATGGAAATTAGTATTAAACCAGAACTCAGCAAGAGTCAGCCGCTTAGCCCACTGCTTAGGCTTTTGATGGCACATGCATCTCAAATAATTTTCAAGGCATTGATTAATCCTTTCTGTCTGACCATCACTTTGAGGATGATAGGCTGATGACATGTCTAAAGATACCCCTGCTAGAGTGAATAACTCTTTCCAAAATTTGCTGGTAAAGACCTTGTCCCTATCAGTCACAATACTGACAGGAAGACCATGTAGTTTGTAGATGTTATAAAAGAACACCTTGGCAATGTTGGCTGCAGTATAAGGGTGTTTCAGGGGCAGGAAGTGAGAATACTTTATCAACCTGTCCACAACAACCAGGACTGAATCCTCCCCCTCTGAGTTAGGCAATCCTTCAACAAAATCCATGGAGATACATGACCAAGCTTGGTCAGGTATGGGCAGTGGCTAAAGTAACCCAGGATAGGCACAATTCTCATGCTTAACCCTTTGACACACTTCACACTCCTTGACCCATTTTTTAACTTCCTCCTTCAATGTGGGTCAGTAAACAAGAGATTTAATTCTTTGGTAGGTTCTATTTATCCCTGAATGCACTCCAAGAGCTGAGTCATGCATGGATTTGATAATTTTATCTCTGATTCTTCCATGACTCCCCACACAAATCCTGTTTCCTTTTCTTAGAATCCCATTATCATACTTGTAATCTGGATATGATTGTGTGTCTACTGCCTTAGCCTGTATGATAGTCTAGAACAAGGTGTTTCCTTCATAGCTGCCTTGTAACTCCTATACCCACAAGGGTACTTGGGTGGTGATGGCACTGATATGAACATTGGTTATGCTCCAATCTAGAAAGAGCATCTGCAGCCCTGTTGTCATTGCCTTTCTTGTATTGAACTTCATAACTAAGCCCCAGCAATTTAGTTATCCATTTCTGTTGCAGTATTGAATCCACTCTTTGATCAAGTATGTGTTTCAAACTTCTTTGATCAGTCCTGATGATGAAGTGGTTTCCTTGCAAGTAATGCTTCCATTTAGTGACAGCCAACAATAAGGCAAGAAATTCCTTTTCATAGGCAGACATTCCCAAGTTCTTTGTAGCCAGTGCCTTGCTCAGATTTGCAATAGGCCTCCCCCCTTGCATGGGTACAGCCCCTATTCCTTTTCGACTTGCATCAGTCTCAACCACAAAAGGTTGAGAGAAGTCTGGTAGAGCTAAGATAGGAGCACTGGTCATGACTTCTTTCAGTTGTTTAAATGCAATTTCAGCTTCTTCATTCCATATGAATGCATTTTTTGAGTAGTGAAGTCAGGGGTTTGCTAATGAGTCCATACCCGTTGATGAATTTTCTGTAATATCCAGTAAGACCAAGAAATCCCTTGACAATGGTAGGAGTGGGCCACTTCTTCATACACTCCACCTTTTGGGGGTCAGTGGATACCCCATTTTCTGATATTACATGTCCCAGGTAATCTATTTGTAGTTGAGCAAAGGAACACTTTCTCTTCTTGGCATAAAGTTCCTTGAGTAATTCAAGCACCAGGGATAGATGCTGTAGATGAGATTCCCAATCCTTGCTGTAAACCAACATATCATCAAAGAAAACCAGGACAAATTTTCTGAGGTGAGGCTCAAACACTTGATTCATTAGTGCCTGAAAAGTTGAAGGGGCATTATACAATCCAAAGGGCATAACCAAGAATTCATAATTCCCATTATGAGTGATGAAACTAATATTAGGTATATCCTCCTCCTTCATTCTGATTTGAAAGTAGCCAGACCTTAAGTCTATCTTTGAGAAGTACTTAGCACCATGCAATTCATCTAATAGTTCATCAATAACAGGTATGGGAAAGCTATGTTTGACAATAAGCTTGTTAAGATACTTGTAATCAACACATAACCTCCATCCACTATCTTTCTTTTTCACTAGGAGCACTGGTGATGCAAAGGAACTTTGGCTGGATCTAATAATCCCATTGTTCAGCATCTCTCTGACCATGTTTTCAATTTCAGTTTTCTGTCCATAAGCATACCTGTAAGGGTGTTGTCTTCTAGGTTTGGCATCTGAAATGAGCTTTATGCTATGCTCAATGGTCTTGACTGGGGGTAAGGAATGTGGCTCCAGAAATATGACTTTGAATTGTTGCAGCAAGCTGAGTATCTTGGGATTCACCTTCTCACATTTCCCCTCCTTAGTAGCTGAGAACACCTGTTCACAGACTCCATAGGTTCCCTTCCTCAAAACAGTACTTAGTGAATGTGCTGATAAGACCTTGGAATCAACCTCGTTGGTAAGAGCCCTTAGTGTTACCTTCTCCCCTGATCGATTGATTGTTACCTTAAGTTGATGGAAGTCTAATTTCACTGGGTTATTGGCACTAAGTCAATCACACCCTAACACAAAATCACAGCCACCCAACCTTAGCACTTTGACAGGATGAGAGAATTGGTGTCCTTGTATCTCCCAACAGAAATTTTTACATATGGGCCTGCTCAAGATCTTGGTACCATCAGCCACCCTAACCACCATAGGTGTGGTTGGTTCCAGTTTACAGTCAAGCACCCCCACAACTTTTTTATCAATGAAACAGTGAGTGCTCCCACTGTCAATAAGTATGTGTACCTCCTTATCATTTACCAGCCCATTAACCCTTAATGTACTCCCACTAACATTTCCACACATGGCACTAACAGATACAGTGATATCATCTTTTTCTTCCCCTTCATCCAACCCTTTAGCTTGGCTTGTATCCTCCTCATAAGCTTTGGCTTCTTCTTCACTCATCAGCATATAAATTTGTTTCACCTTGCATTTGTGACCAGGTGTATAGGGTTCATCACACCTGTAGCATAAGTTCTTTTCATTTTTGGCTCTAACCTCAGCCTCAATCAAATACCTTCTAGGTGGAAAGTTTTCCTCCTTGGGCCTGAAGTTTGGTTTTAAGGTTTGGTTTCTATTTGGGGGTTTGAAGGGAAGTTTAGGGGGGTTGTTTTTGTGAGGTTGGTGGGCTTTTCTGAGTATGGCATGTGACAGAAAGTTCTTGCTGTCTAGCAAGGGTACTGGCTTCACCGAATGTGGCAGGCCTAAGTGAGATGAGGTTCCCTTTTATCTCCTCTTTAAGACCACTTATAAACTTCAATCTGAAGAACTCCTCATCAAGATTTTTGTTGAAGATGAGCATCTGGTCCTTCAATTCTTCGAACCTTTCCAAATACACATCAACATTGGTCTCTTGTTGTAATCTGTTGAACTCAAACATCACCCTCTCACTATTTAAGTTCTCAAACCTATCCAAAACTGCTATGACAAGATCAGCCCATGACAGGTTCTCTTTCCTTTCAATGTATTCTTGGTACCACAATTCAGCTTTTCCTTCAAGATAAATAGATGCAGATGGAACTCTTTGATCCTCAGGTATAGGGATCATCTGGAAATATGTGATACATTTCCTGATCCAAACTCTTGCATTATCCCCATCAAAGTGAGGGAACTCCATCCTGTTGATTGCATTGTAGTGTTTAGAGTGCTCCTGGTTTGTGTTCTCATTTCTGGTAGGTTGAAGTATGGTGATATGAGATGAAGACCCTTTTTTCCATAGAGGCTGTCAACCCTTCTCCCAAAATGGATTTGAACCTATTGTATTGTTGCAGTTGTTCAGCAATACTTTGGAGTTGTTGTTGCACAGTGGCCACAACAGATTGTAGTCCTTCATTGGATTCCATCATTTGATCGAGACGAGAATGAATCTCATCCTCACCAGCTTGTCTTTTTGCCCTCTCATCCATTAACAGAAGTTTAATCTTCTTTTGAGCTTCATGCAACTCCTTCATGTGCGTTCCATCAGCCCTATTTTAGGTCCAAGAAAAGTCTGCCTCTGAGGCCAATTGTAGTGTTTACCACAGAAATGGGGTGGGAAATAGAGAGAAGATTGAGAGATGAGGAATAGAACACAATAGTGTAAAAATACTTCATTGAATTCAAAGTATGTCCAGCTTCCAATACATAAGAAAACGTCTGAAAATGAACTTGACAAAAGAGGAAACAATTGAAAACCCTAACAGACAGAAAAGATGGAATTCTACAACATTTTTCCTCCCTCAGCTCCGGATTGGTCATCTGCCACAAAAGGGAACTGGTGAAGCTGGTTCATTGGGCGGCGCCTCTCAGAAGTCCGCTCCTTCCTCGCCATGTGGCTTCCTGTCGGCTGCCCAAGTGGTCCCAAGAAATCCCCTTTTCCCAGCGATTTTTAGGGCTGCAAGAATTGTGCCCTAATTTCCCTGAAACGACGTCACCTGGTTCGCCCAATTCAATTCCGCCCCCAATTCGAATTGAACCCTCAATCGGACGGCTCAGATCATCTGCTCTCATCGAACGGCCAGCGCTTAAAAGCACATTTTCACCTGAAATTGTGACAGTCGTGCACCATTGTTGATGTTTAATTTGACAGGAACTTGATATTTTTGAATAATTTGCCGTCCACCCAATGAGTAAGTTGACCTAGAAAGTACCCTAAACGCAACATGCAAAGAAAAATATGATTTCATGATGAAAACTGCAATATCTTTCTTGGGGGTGCAATATATAATTTAGCTCAAAAACATCTATCATATGGTCATTTTGATAAGCCAAATCAGTATTATATCATCAACATTATTATTTTAATAAACTGACAAATTATAAACTATCTAATTCGTACAAATTTACAAAAGTTTATCCAGAAATTTGACCATATTTCCATGTACATGCAACGTTAAATTGAATTTTTGTAGTGTCACTTAGGGGTGGCAGATAAGTCAAGCCTGCTCACGAAGCGATTTTGAGCTCTACTCAAACCAACTCGAGCTTGAGCTTCTAACGTGCTCAAGCTCATAATACTCTGTTCATAACCGAGCTGACAAGCTCGAAGTTCATTATTTATGATTCGAGCTCAAGTTCAAACCATAAGAGTCAAGAGCGATCGAGCCGAATAAAGGAACTCGAGCTCAACTCGTTTACACTCCTAGTGGCACCAAAACATATGTACATGCATGTCAGAGTTTTTTTTATTGTTGTCTTCTTTGTCCTCATTATTACA
Organism: Sesamum alatum; assembly: GCA_034509735.1. Lineage (NCBI taxonomy): Eukaryota > Viridiplantae > Streptophyta > Magnoliopsida > Lamiales > Pedaliaceae > Sesamum > Sesamum alatum. The sequence goes on along the minus strand of JACGWO010000007.1, from coordinate 4,009,690 downwards.
ACTTTAAAATGAATGTATTCAAGAAAACAGCGCAGAACTTCTCAATTCTCATTGAAGAAAACAATTTAACAATCCGTATGTGTAATTTAGAGCAGTTATTGTGGTAATAAGCTTCTAAAACATAGCCCGCATGGCATTCAACCTCAACCAAATCAATCGAGCAAACAAGATATCGACAAGAAGGCGAAAAACTGTACGATGTCTGAGGTAGTTGAACCAGCAACTCCATCTCTGTCGAAAACTGCAGCCATAGATAAGAGACAAGGAAACATGCGCAGCCATCTGCCCGAGGAATGCTGCCACGATTGTATTACTTCTGTTCTATTTCCGCCGTCTATTGGTGCCGATATCCGGGTTGCCTTTCCTCATCATTGCCACAAACTCGTCGTAGTTTATCTTACCGTCCTGCCATACAACACATTAAGACATTATAAGCAAAACATTATGGTAGAAGAAACATGGGAAAAGGTCTGATGGAAAGAGTTGGATTAACTAGAGATGACAGAGAAATATTTCAACACGAATAACGGGAGAAGGGGTTCGTTCTTACATGGTCGGTGTCTACTTCCGCGAGGATTTCCTTTATCGTTTTAGCATCGCCCATGTTGTATTCCTTCAAGGCATGCTCTAATTCTTCCATTGTGATGTATCTACGATAGAGGCAACATTAGAAAGAAGCAGAGGATGTCCAACAGAACATGCCGGGTAGAAAATGTAAGAGAGAGAACCGAGTTGTAGTACCCGCTCTTGTCCTTGTCAAAATATTCAAAGGCTTTGTACAGATGGTCTTGTCTTTCAACGCGGTTCATGTGCATTGTGGCTGTAATAAATTCAATGTAATCGATTGTTCCGTTTCCATCCACGTCAGCCTGGAATGAGTAACACGGTGAGAATTCGGACAAAAGAAACATGTTATATAATTGAAGCTTCAGCAACAGAGAATTCTAAACTAAGGGAGTGTTCGTATTTTTTTGCCAAACACTCCCTCAAGCTAATAACATGTACTTGCAGCTTTTCAAACTCTTGTACATTTGTAGACATACCTGCCTGAAAGGAAGACATAAGTACTAAGAATCCCATCCCATCAGAGACAGGACTTTTAACGTTAATTCTCATTAAGACAGCAGACGTCCAGGAGACTTGGTCTGATCCTACTTATGATCTTATACAACCATATAAAGTTGTGTCAAGATCAGTTTTTCGATATTTCTTTTTTATTACTAAGATGTAATATTGAACATGAGTAGCACTAATTCCATAACTTTACAGGTAAAACTTCAAACTACTTTCATCAGAACCAAAATCCTTCAATCCAAACATAACCTTAATATGATGCATGTTTCCTAAGTTGTCTCAAAAGTCGAGACTACGCAAGAAATCATACAACAAAATGGCAGGCAAGATAACATGTTTTAACTTGGACAGAAGAACATGGTTACTGAAGGCAGATAAAGCGACATTAAGCTTCAGGCATGACTTCGATTCACCTTCATAGCACAGCAGACTAATAGTAATAACCTAAACCAAAAAACGAGGATCGGGAGGCCAAAAGAAGATGAGAAATCATACCGCTTCCATTAACTGTCTCACTTCTGATTCAGACAGCTTGGTACCAAGCTTCGGTAGACCAGCTTTTAATTCTTCAAATGTAATGGTACCGCTGTTGTCTGTATCCATGGACTTGAACATCTCCTTCAAGCCTATGATTTCTTCTTCGGACAGATTTTCTGCAATCACCTGTACAACCCACAACAGTTTTAAAATTCCTTTCTTGCCCTTCTCTTCAAAACAGTGCAACGGAATGAGAATCGAAGGAAGCAATAAGAAGGGTAATTCCGACCTTAAGTGCTACTTTCTTGAGCTTGTTCATTGCTCGGAACTGCTTCATTCTAGTCAAGACAGCAATGTCAAGAGGCTTATCGGATGCATCCCCGTCTTCTCTCATCCATGGATGGTCTGCATATTAAAAAATTCAGACATCATTATACAATACAAATACTGATGCAGTGAAATAAAAGGACAAAAAAAAAACGGATGTTTTTCATTTCATGTTTATTATATTAATGGTCTGATACGTTAAGTTGTAGTACCCGAATTCTGCTGAGGAGACAAAACTTACTTAAGACTTCAACTGCAGTGAGCCGATCCTTAGGGTCGGCCTGAAGCATCTTCTTTACAAGATCTTTGGCGCTGCTCGATATCGATGGCCAAGGATCAGAGACGAAATCGAGGTGCCCCCGCAAAACGGCGTCAAATATGCCCTGCTCATTTTCTGGAATTAAGAGAAAATAAAAGACTGTAAGCGCATCATAATTTGAATATTGATCACTTGACGGGCGTTTTTTTGCGCCATTCTTTAATCAATTGCTATTCGACACTGCCATCTAGTTGCTGATATAGAAGGGGAAAAATGCAAGCAACCCCCCTGTGATATTTCAAATATGCAAATTACCCCCCTATGAAAAATAAAATAGAAAATTTACCTCCCTATGTTTTTAAAATGAATCAATTTACCTCCCCATGTTTTTTAAAATAGAGCAATTTACCTCTGTAGACTGGGAGGTGAATTGCTTTATTTTAAATAACACAGGGAGGTAAATTGCATTAAACCTGATATAGAAACCTGATATAGAAGAGTCAGAGGGTGTTTGGGTGAGTTTATAAGCTCTTGAAAACATTTTATAAGATGTTTGACAGCTTATAAGATGTTATAGAGCGTCTGCTAAGTTTTTTCAGAAAAGGATCCAAACATTAGATGTTAAGAGCTTAGAAGCTCTTCTAGAAAAAGTAAGTAGTTAATTTCTAACTTATTACTTTGAAAATCGTAATAAACTCCTTCCATTTTAATCGTATTAATTAAACAATTCTCGTTACTAACATCTTATAAGCTCTTGTTTCATCCAAAACGTTCAAAAGTTTATTTTTAAAATAAGAATTAACATCTCATAAACTTTAAAACGTCTTATAACATCTACGAGTTCATAAGATCTTTCAAAAATATTTAGCCAAATACCCTCTTCGTTTACCAATCCTACTCTTTTTAGAAATAAAGGATTCGTGACAATCATCCATACACCCAGTGCACAAAGTTCTAACCGTCTTTTTCCCCTTTGCGTTCCTCTTTATTACCGGATGAAGACTTACCTCCCCAGAAGGGCGGAACGCCGCTGAGTAAGATATACAGTATTACTCCAGCACTCCAAATATCAGCTTCAGCACCATAATTTCGACGCAATACTTCAGGAGCCACATAGTATGCGCTACCAACGAGATCTCTGAATACTTCTCCTGAAATCATATGTTGTCTGTGAGTGTAGACAAAGATACCTCAGTCGTGAGATTTTACTATGTATTGCCCAGAATGTCTTAACAAATAAAAGAACATGGCATGGAGATCTCCTCCTTACACAGAAACTTTCAATAAAACCTCTGCCTAACCGCGAAATTCTAACCCAAACCAGGTTGGCCAAACTTGAACCAATTGTATGGAAAATGTAATACACTTGTCGTGTAATTGGTTTACAGTTCAAGAAAAGTGACCAATTATACGCCAAGAATATCACATTTTGATTGGTTTCGTTCAGCCAAACCTGGTTTGGGTAAGACTATTTCCAGCCTAACCATTTCAAACAAGAACAAGAATCATTCGGATTATGAAATCAGACATACAAGAATGATAAACATAATATCAAACACACAAACTATAATTCTCGTATTGTGAATGTCCAAACTCCTAACATCATGTATTTCATTTAATTCCACTAATTAATGAATTTGACACTAATCCGACAAGAAACATAAGGATTTCCGTTAGAAGAACTGATCCGAACCCAGAAAGATTACCCGGTTTGAAAAACACAGACAACCCGAAATCAGTGGCCTTGAGTGGGGAATCCTCATCAGTACTCAGAAACAAGAAATTCTCGGGCTTCAAATCCCTATGCATAACCCCCATCGAGTGACACGCATGCACCACCGTCACAATCTGCCGGCACAGCCCCGCCGCCGCGCGCTCCGAATAGTGCCCCTTTGCAATAATCCGATCAAAGAGCTCGCCGCCGGCACACAGTTCCATCACCAAATGCACATTATGTCGATCTTCAAATACTTCCTTGAGCTCCACGATGTTGCGGTGGCCCGTGAGGTGGTGCATGATCTGCACCTCGCGGCGGACGTCGGCCACGTCGTCGGGTGTGACCAGCTTGCGGGTGGCGATTGACTTGCACGCGAAGGTCTGGCGCGTGGCGCGGTGGGTCACGAGATGGGTCACCCCGAACTGCCCCCGCCCTAGCTCTCGTCCAAAAATGTAGGCGGAGTGGACATCGGACATGGGGCGGCCGAGTACGCGGCCGGTACCGGTGAGAAGGGGCCGGCGGGGTGGAGGCGGCGCATCGGCTGGGAGGACAGTGATGGTGGGGTTGGCTCCGGCGTTGGGTTGAGACGGCGGCGGAGTGGTGGTGGTGGGTGGGGGATGGGAGGGATAGCCGCTGCTGCAGTTACCCATTCTTTGCCTGGATTTTTATGTTATGACTGCCAAGTCAAATTGTTGAAGACGACGACGGAGATTTTATATTGTCTGAATCCATTCAGATGAAATGACTGTATTGCCCTCGGGTCTTGGGATTTTATTGTGTGTGATGACTTGTGAAGGACCACACTCAATTTAGGCTCATTAACACTGTTTAGCAGTTTCTAGTGTTGTAGTGATATATTCCTTTAATTAGATTCTTATCTTATACTTTATTGTATTATGACATGAATTGCGATTCCATCGATGTTCTATTTCGCGAGTTATCATTCACTTTAGCTTCATATAATTTTTATTATTTGTTCTGAAAAGGCACGTTATTAAAGAGATGAGATCTTGAGACTTATAAATCGTTCAAAATTTTATATTTATTTACATTGTATTCAATTGTAAAATTTAAGCGATTGAGCAAGAAAATCAACATAGACAGAGTGAATAATGACGTGAAATGAAAATATTAGTAACAAAAGAATTAAATCATAATATAAAGATTCCTATATTATTTGTGTTTTGAGTCCGAATTTGAATTTCAAATCTAAATAATTTCGAATCAGTTCTAACAATTTTCAATAACTTTTAAGTAGGCCCTGCAAGAAAGAACTCATGAGAATAACATTGGAGATGCTTCCTTTATAGTCCTTTGATACTTAAGTCTGTAAGGTCGTTTAAAGGTTAAACTTGTAAGAAAACTTAGTGTAACAAAAATTATACTTGAATATGGACGCTATGCTTTTACAGGAAGATCGAGTTTTACAATTTCACGTGTCGCACTGATACAATCTTACGAAAATGGTTGTAGTGAGTCGTATGTACTCAAATTCAGACCGAGTCGATACGACCTGAATGATTTATGTGCAAATTCAGGATCTATTTAGGCATGAAAAAATTGGGTACATCTTGTCATTTTTAAAAGGGTAAATTGCAGCTACTTCCCATGAGGTTTGGCATAATTACAAATACCTCCTCATTATTTGAAAAATTATAAATACCCCCTGAGGTTTGTAACGATCTAGCAATTTGCAGGGAGAGGTTTTTTAAGTCCTATACATAGATGAGCAATAATGAAATTTCTCTCGACTAATTTTTCTACAATTTAAAAAAAAAATCAAGGGCAAAATAGTCAAATTCAGGCCTTTGTTTAAAAATTACAAACCTCATGAAGGTATTTGTAAATTCTCAAATAATAAGAAGGTATTTGTAATTATGTCAAATTTCAAATGAGATGACTCTAACTTACCCTTTTTAAAATACCCTAGTATGGCCCCATATCAATATTGTGCACAAATTATCACTCATACTTCTAAATTTGTAAATATAATAACACTACCTCATGGGGTTAATAATTTGAGAGTCCAACAATACTTTAGCATTTTGTACCATAGATTCAACTTTAAATTTTTCTTAAATTGAAATATTTTTTAATTATAACATAAAAAAGAGTAGTTTACAAGCTAAGAGATTTTAAAATTAACTCAAAGTAATAATTAGTATAACAAATACACCAAAACACATATTACATTTTCCTTTTTTCTTTGGTAAATCAATTACAATTGTATAATAAATTTCAATCATCATCAATCAGTATAGGCTAATTATTAATATTAAATATGTATAACTAACCGATAACTACTATTACAATAGACCAACAACTGTTTTTAAAATAGATTAATATTCGAACCTGTGACCTCTTGATCATGTAGCCTCAGCTTCACTAATTTAATTAAGGAAAAAAGAACACATATTGCACATGAAAAGTTAAATTTTGATACTTGAACTTAAAATTAAGTTACTAAAAAAGCGTATCTTCAAGAAGAGCTTCAACTTTTTTGGATAAAAATAAATGACAAGTATCTTCCTTACTTAAATTTGATTTTTTTTTTTTGAAAACTTTACATAAATAAAAAAAGTATATATTGGACACTTTTGAATAAGATTGTTATATATATATTTTCTTTATTTTTAGTAATATATAAAGAAACGTATCTAAATTTAGGTATAGAGTTATGAATCATTAGTCTTCAAATCTTTTCAATTAAATATTGAATAACTTAATTTCAACTTTAGAATGTCAAAAAAGTTTTTGGTTTGCAACATTTTATGTCTATTTATCATACATATTTATTATTTCAATTTTTAAAATTGAATTACTTAAGTTGTTCAATTTTTTTTCCCTTATACTATATAATTAAACAATATAATATGCTCAAAATACTACTATGTAAGTTATATATATATAATGACAAGAGGGTAATTTTATCCAAATACTTAGTTGAAAAACACTTATTTAATTAAGTATGAGGGGAGGGGTGCAAGATGAGCCGAGCCGGCTCATGAGGCTTGATTTCGAGCTCGACTCGAGCTGTGTTATAAGTGTTTGTGGCTCGCGAGCAGTCAGCTCGCTCACACACTTTTTTTTTTTTTTAATTTAACTACATGTTCAATATTATATCAAGTTTATATTCAAAATTCACTATATATTAAAATTATTGATCAATATATCTCTCATTTTAATTTTATATAATAATAATAAAATACGATTTATATATATATAGTCTAAAACAAGTTTAAACAAGCATCAACTTAGTAAGTTTTGATATTTGTTTTGTAAATAAACACTAAATATATTGCATAAAAAATTTAGAATTATTATTCAAATAAAATCTCATATTTTAGTTTGAGATGATATTACAATATGGTATTTTGGTTTATATTACCTTGAAACAAGCTTAATCAACAATTTAGTACGTTTTGATAATTTTTTTAAATACATATTTAATACAATTCATATGAATTTTATCATTATATTTCAATGTTCACTACAACAAAATGCATTTATTTCAAAATTCATCATATATTATAATTATTAGTTAATATCTCATATTTTAGTTAGATGATATTAAAATATGGTATTTTGGTTTATATTATCTAAAAACAAGCTTAATCAACAATTTAGTATATTTCGATAATTTTTTGTAAATAAATATTGAATACCATTCCTATGAATTTTATCATTATGTCTCAATACTCACTAGTCACTATAACAAAATGTATTTGTTTCAAAATTCTTCATATATTATAATTATTAATCAGTATCTCATATTTTAGTTTTAGATGATATCAAAATACGGTATTTTGATTTATATTATCTAAAAACAAGCTTAATCAATAATTTAATACAATTCATATAAATTTTTCTGTTATATAACTTATATTCAATATCCTTCAAACTAAATTAAAAATAAATTTATACATGCATATTATATATATATATTTCTATATTTACTTAAATAAATATACAATTAATAAAACCGAAAGAGTTGATCATGAACTAATAAGAAAATATACAATTTATATATATTGATATATATATATATGGTAATTATATAAATATGGTAATTATATGAATGTATAAATTTATTTTTAACTTGGTTTGACAAATAAATGAAACTAAAATAAAATGAGCTTCAAATACTTTAGAACTATAAAAATAAAAAGAGCTCGATGAACAAGTGAAAATAGAATTAGATAAAATTTAAAAAAAGAGTGGTTTTGGTATTTTAAAAATTCCTTCAAATTTTTTTTTCACTTTTAGTAAGGGTAAAATGGACTTTTTAAACTTCAAAATTAAAGGTGTTAGAAGGTTGGGGGAATTTTTGAAGGTTTTAATATTTTAAGGGGTAATTGATGTAGTATCGATACTTCAAGAGTGATAACTGTATTTAAACCATCTAGAATTGATAACTTCTTCCCCCCCCTCTCTCTCTCTGTAGTTGAGGAAAGAACGCCAGGAAGCCCAGAACTCACCGTGCGGCGTGCGCCCCGTCCATCTTCACGTCTACGAATCCGCCGGCATACCTTGTATTCGGGTTCACTCGTCGGCACACCAGGTGAACTTTCTTCTTGGCATTTTTTTTTTTTAAAAGTTTATAGAAGAAATTTGATGAGCAAGTTTGCTTTCAAGATGTTTGATGAAATGCCTAATTGAACTTTACTTGACTTTGTTTGGTTTTGCTTGGGCTTTGGCTGGATTTTTGTGTCACCGTGTACGTTGTTGTTGTGTATTGATGGATATTTACTTGTTCAATACTTAGAAGGCTGGATTATTTGTTCAAGTCCATTTTGGTATTTTTCTTGAGCTTTGACTTTGGTGTAATGTAACAGTACTACTAGCATCTATTACTGTCTTTTTTGGGCTGAGTTGTATGTTAATTCATTTACTTCTTTTTGTATATCTCTCAGTTTTTCGTTATATCTTACTAAACCTAAGACGAGTAGTTTTTCTTTGAAGTATAGCATTCTGTGCAAGTTCCCTTGAGGTGTTAATTTTGCTTTCATATGATGTTCATTTATGTGCAACTTTGTTAGTGTCCTCCTTTGAGGCAGTTGATTAACCAAAATAGTTAGTGATTATAGTCTGAAAAGTGGCATAATTTGAGGAGTAAATCACATGCTCTGGGACTAGTTAGTAGTAGGGTGTATGATTATTGGCTGAAGAAACTTCACCAATACATATTCTGAGAATCTGAGTTATGTTCATAAACCAGAGATATGTTGATAAACCAACCATGAATTTCAGATTTCTCTTGTTGTAATAACTAGAAAGTTAAATGCCCAAATCCTTTGAATGATGTATTCTAGATTTTAGAATAGGCCGTAATTTTTTTATTTTCCCGTTGTTTTAGGGAAAAAAAATTATCAATCTCGAGCTCTGCTCGTTCTCGTTTTTGAGCTCGAGCTCGGCTCATGATCTACGAGCTCGAGCACCTTGTCTAGCTCGATCATCTGAGCTCGAGCTCATATTTTTTGCTGAGCTCGGCTCGTTTGCACCCCTATGTGAGGGACCTATAGTAACTATAGTTGAATGACAAATGTATGTATATTGGAATACCCTCAAATATACTTATTTTTCTACCATATTTTTGTTCGTGTACGTATATATAAAATTAATTTATTTCTATCAATTTTGATTAGTTATATTTAGATCATGTACACGCACAGATTATGTTTCGATTACTAGTTTTCGTAATTTGAAGAAGGCATATCCTAAATGAGAGTGTTTTTTTTTTAAAACACATCAATATTTCTAAAGCAACCAACATAATTTTACAATGTCCAGTACGTGTGCAATATTTCTAAATTTATTCAAGGACAACTTCAAAACAAACAAAGAAATAATATACACATACCACTACGAAAGTAGAGTAAACACCTGCATATGTAGGTTTCGAACTCACGACCTCTTAGTGGTGAGACCTTATCCTAATTGAGGGCTAAAGTGTATTTAACCCATCAAATCATAAAATTTTCCGAAATAAAATAAAAATTGCACTGACAAACAAACTTAGAAACACAATGAAGAAAGTGGGAAAAAAGTGCGTTTGCCGGGAGTCGAACCCAGTTCTATTGCTTGGAAGGCAATTATCCTAACCGTTGGACTACAACGCTGCTTGCTATTGTTTTTCATTTTCTTTAAATCCGATTATTGGCAGAATGTTTCGAGAATAGCGATTTTTAAGTGTATTTTTCTGCAGTGTTTTCTTTAATTTTATCAAATTAAATTCCTCGCAGGGAACCCCCACCATCGCTTCTACATTGCCGCCGTCCACCGTCACTACGCTTGGTCAGTTCTCGAACTCAAAAACTTGAACACAATGCTAAGTTTATCTATGTTTTTCTTAATGATGTTCTATTTACGTCCAAGTTGATCGATGTTTGTTTATTTTGATTAGCAGGGTTTTGGAATTCCATGTAATCTGAAACAATGGAAGCTGAAGCTGATGCCTTGGAGAGCTTGAGTTTTGGTGAAGGGACACATGGTTGTGATAGTGATTCTGAGTGTTGTGTTGAGGACTCAGTTGATGATGAACTTTTTTATGCATCTGGTGATATTATACCCAAGTTGCAGTTTAGGTACTCTTGAAAAAGCTGGTTGATTATTTGGTGGAAAATTCTTTTTGGTAGTAATTCGTGCACTGATTGTAACATTGATATTTACTCTAAGGAAAGAGGCATCAAAGGTACGGTGGATCGAAGAGTTGGGAATGGCTGAGGTGCTGGAGAAAAAGGGTAAAATGTGGACCACAACTGGGATAGTTCGTGATGGAAAGACTTACTGCTCAATTGAAGAAACTTTGTATGTGCTGCAACTCTCTCATTATTTTTAGCAATCCTATTTTTATGTTCTTATGAATTATGTTGTTGTTGGGGCAATTTATAGTTATCATCATCCTAAAGAAGCAAGTAACTTATGATGAAGCACCCATAATTTGAAAAGTCTCAAAGACGACGAGAATTTAAGCGACTGTTGGTAATGGATGCTGAGTTTACTAATATTGTGAATCAGAAACTGACTATCACAACGGACTGCATGTTAATTTAACTGTGACTTCAATGCCCGAGTGCGTGCATATATACAGAAACAACGTAAATCGTGCATAAGTTTTGAATTTTTGTAGCTCCTCTGGTATTGTACTAAGTGCTGATTCTCATAAACAGGCACAAGCGTCTAAACTTGTTCACATGTGGGGTCGAGATGGAGGGGGTTCAAAACTATATAAATGGTTGCTATAGATTGATTTCATCAGTTGTACTCTTTTATCTACTGTTTTGATTTTGTGACCTTTCAATCTTTTAATTCCAACAGTTGCAATTTTTTAGTGGCAAAGGCATGTAGTTTTTGTATGCAGAAAAGCAGTTGATTCCAATTGAATTATTGGATACCAACACTTGCTGCTATTTAGATAGGGATGGGGATTGTTATCATGCACATTAACTATATTTGGGGGATGATATTTAAGATTTGTGTTGTAGGTATTTGGGTGAAGTTGGTGCACTGGATATATTGAATGGCGATGATACCCCCTTTCTGTTGAGTGATATATATGGAAAGTTAGCAGAAGACAAGAATAGGCATGGATGCTCTTGGGAGTCTTTTGAAGTCTATCGGCACCTGAAGTTTCTTGGTTACATAGTTGGCCGCTGCGGTGTCCCTTGGTCTATGAAGAGTGTGAAGATGAAAATGGATGCTCGGGAAGGTATGGAGGAATTTGACAGTAGTAGGGGTAGGGGATCAATGGACAATAGTTTCATCACAGAGATGTTTGGTAACTTGCATTTTGGTGAAACCAGACCAGTCTTTGATGTTTATCCTCCTAATAGCAAGTTTAGAAAGTCTTGTCCGGGGGCTCCATCTTTTGTGCTCTGCCTCACCAGGTAACTAACTTAAGCAACTTCTCTTTCATGAACTAATTTTACTTTACACATTGAGAATCAGGTTTGAACAATGTAATTTTGGTACATTGTTATGAAGATATATGAGGAATGCTGGCTTAGAACTAAATAGGGAACTCAAACGCACGTTAAGTTTTGTCCAGAGCACGCTGTTATCCTGGTAAAATTGTTGTTTCAGGATCTGGAGTACCGTCTAAAACATGAAGAGACAGAGTTATGCACATAATTAGCTGTAAATAGTTAGTGATACATCTGGAGAAAATCTAGTATGTGTGTCCAAAACTGCAGTCACTGATTTCATATTCTGACCAACTTCATGTCACTCTTGCACTCAGAATCTTTGATTTTGCATATGAGAATCCTGCTTGAACTTCCTATTCCTTACCATGCCGACATTCCTCATAGTGTCTTCACTTCTAATGTCGAGAATCTCAAAATACAAACAAGCTTTACTGTGGACTGACAATTTTCTATATAGTGGGCATTCTTACTGGTGAACTCCGTTATACGAACTGCTATATTGCCTTTTTCAACCGTTTCGTTTAGATGTGCTCTTGAAACGACCTGAGGTAGATTTATATAATAGACATGCTCATATGATGAGATGGCACTTATGCAGCGGCCACCCACCATCCAGACAAGAGATCGAAGACCTAGAAACACGCTGTGGAGGAAGTCCTCTGAAGTTCTGTATTGTCGAGCATGGGCGGGTCAGTTTTTTGTCGTTCACCAAAGTTGAGCTCCCCATTCTTGCATGATCTTTTTGTAATTTGCTTCGATCCTTCCTTGGTAGCTATAGAGATGAGATTATTATGTCGCAACAGTTGATTTAGATGGTTATTCAGCGATACTTGTAACTGCACTTACAAGCTTCCATATAGCTTTTTGTGGGACGAAAGGTTGTGTCTTGTGAATAGAGCAGATCTAAGGGCATGATTGGTATGTAGGAATGGAATTGAGTGGGAATGGAATGAAGTTGAGAATGGAATGAAGATGGGAATGGAATCATATTTGGATACCATTCCTATGATTGGTATACACAAGAATTAGAAGGCAATGGAACTATCATTTCTTAATTGATTCCATTCACATAATTGATAATCAAAAAGAGATGGTTAGTAATGGAATAAAATTACTTTTACGACAAATGTGCCCTTTAATATATTTTTATTTTGGGAACATTGAATGCATTTTATAATAGTTGTATTTTAAAAAATTACTTATAGAATGTTATAAGAAATTTATTTAAAAATCTCATATATGAGTAAAAACAATCTATGAGAAAATTTATTTACTTAGAACACATAGATAATATTTTTTTCTGCAAAAGATATTGTATTAATTTGAACAACCAATAATTAATCTAATTTAATCACAATGCATCTACTACTTTGTCTGAATATTCAATAAAAAAATGAGCCGTCTTCTATGAGGATTAATTTTTAATAATAATATAAAATAATTTTTTAAAAAATATGTGTGGTATATACTAACAAAAAATTGCATAATAAAAGTAAGGAAGTTGGTCAGGAGGGGATGAATTTTGAACAAGCATGGTGGACGTTGAGACCGACTAATGAGATGAAATGATATTGGTCGGTTTATCATATGACTTTTGTTGTTTTTATATGTTATTTTACGTGGTTTTTTCATAGTTATATGATTTTCCTTCAGCAGTAATATTCCCACATGAATAATAATAAGTAATCATACAAGAAGAAGATATTAAAAAAGTGAGTGCCAATAAAATTTACTTGGTAATTTTGATAGTTATATATTTGAAGAAGACGTTTAATAAGAATATGATGATAGAAATAGGTTTTGTTTTGGTTAATAAGAATAATTTTGTCAAGAAAATATTTTTTTCCATTCCCAACATAATAGGAATAGGTAATACCATGGTGTGGGGATGGAATCACTAATCCCTTCCCTAAGGGAATAAGAATTCCTATGGAATGACCAATTCCTTTCCTTTCTTATACCAATCATATGTATAGGAATGAACTTGGGAATATCAATTCCATTCTCAACCCATTCCCTCATACCAATCATGGCCTAAGTGTCTTGTTGTTACCTAACTAGTGCGTATTTTCTTATGCTAGAATGTAACTGTAAACTTGTAAAATTTTCTGGTGAATTGTTTTATTGTTAATGCATGAAAGTTCTTCATTATTATTCATTCCTTGGATGTGTGATTTATTTTCGTACAAAAAATTATCGTAAAATATTCTAATTCAAACACATTTTTCATTCTATTCCGTCATTTCATACTAAAATTGTCACAAAAAATACTAATTCAAATTCGGGGAAAGCTATAAAATTAAAAAAAAAAAAAAAAACTAATCTAAATATATTTTTATTTTCACACAGAATACAATACAAACACAAAAGGTCCGTTGAAAATAATGAAAATTGAAAACTAAGAATAAAAACAAAAACGGACAAGGCCTAACAAAAACTGAATGGGCATGAATTCCACCCACAGACAGTGGCTCACAAATCGACCAGTACAATGAAGAAAATGGGAAAAAAGGATGCGTTTGCCGGGAGTCGAACCCGGGTCTATTGCTTGGAAGGCAATTATCCTAACCGTTGGACTACAAACGCTTTGCTTGTTATTTATCTTTATTTTATTGATCTTGGTTGGTATGAACTTAGCTAACAATCAAATTTCAAGAAGAGATCCAAAATGCTATTTCCTTGGTGTATGGGCAAAGGCATATATATACCATACGACGAGACAAAAGCAGCAACACGCAGTAGACCTGCACTCGTACCTTATCAGTAAAATGAAAAAAGCTGCTTGTCAAACATCTTTCCTCATTTTTGGCATCCTTATTGCATCCTTGATACGTGCAACGTTTGCCACTACGATGAGCGCCTTGCAGAATGTTGTGCTTCATTGAGCCCAGTTGTAGAATATCCGTCCAATCCAGGACTCTTCTTCACTTTCCTTGGCTGACGACATTGAGGTGCATGCAATCGTTGAACTCCCCTTACTGTCTGATGAATGCCCAAGGTGAAGACCTAGTGGATATCCAACTTGTAGATCCATGGGCCCATCTCTACAACTCCATTTCCGTTTGACTCCCTTTGGAGCAGATATCAAGGGGATTGCAAATTCACTTCACAAACCCAAATATGTGATCGTAATTTTGGTCCCAAAGTATACGGTGGTTTGCAATATTAATCCCATACTTTCTGAAATAATCAATATTAGTCCCAAATTTTAGGAAAATATTGCAAAGTTAGTCCCACCGTGAAATAAATGCAACTTTTTGGATTAATTTTGCAACATTTGGAACAAACTTTGGGACTAATTTTGCAACATTTTGCTAAAATGTGAGGCTAATTTTGCAATACTTTTATAAAGTGTGGGACTAATATTGCGACGGTAGGACTAACTTTGCAACGTTTTCCTAAAATATGGGACTAATATTGACTATTTCAAAAAGTATGGGACTAATATTGCAAACCATCCTATATTGTGGGACCAAAATTGCAATTTTCTCACATAAATTAGAAGAAAATTAAAAACTGAGTAAATTTCAGAAAGCATTAATCTTTTGAGCTAAACTGAAGAACCCACAGAAATGATAGATGGAAATTCAGCTAGGAGAAAACAAAACCTTCAGCAAACCAAGAAACAACATAGAAAAAGCGAATTGCAGAGCTAACATCAGAAGAAATCCTTCGGAATCATACTTTAATAATTAAGAGAAAAAAAAAAAAACAAAGAAAGAAACCAAACAAACGAAAGAACTCCAGTAGCAAAATCACTAGTTGAAAGATCATTGACTTGCCAGATTGTATAAATTTTACCTTTTGGATTCAATCAAATTAAACCCATCAGCAAATAGATTTTGATGCAATTTTGGTTTATAATTTTGGTCCTCATTTTCTTTTTTGTAATTTGAGTCCTTATGTTAACTTCTCTGTTAAAGTTAACAGAAATTACAAAAAAAGAAAAGTCATTTTCACACCGTTAAAATTAACAAAAATTTCAATAAAAGTAAAAAAAATCATTTCCTCCCATTTTATGGTATTTTTCAAATTTTAATCTAATACACTCATTTTGTTATTTTTTTTTTAAACTTCAAGAGAGAAAAACAACAAAAACAATGAATTTAAACAACAAATGTTTTATTGTCAATAACCTATATTGTGTATAATAATACCTAGGGAAAATTGTATTTTATGTCCCATAACTTACACCGTTTGCGATTTTGGTCCCATTAATTTTTGACGTAATAATTTTAATCCTATAAGTCCACAAACGTTGCAATTTTAGTCCCATTGACAAAATCCGTTAAAATTTTAACGGAAAGAGCACGTGCCCCGTTAAGTCCATAAGTCACATCTAATGAAACGTTGTAATTTTAGTCCAATAAGTCCACAAACATTGCAATTTTAATCCCATGCACGTGCTCCTTCCGTTAAAAGTTTAACGGATTTCGTCAATGAGACTACAATTGCAACGTTTGTGGACTTATGGGACTAAAATTGCTACGTCAAAAATTAATGAGACCAAAATCGCAAACGGTATAAGTTGTGGGACGTAAAATGAAGTTTTCCCGCAATACCTACAACATGGGTAATACAAAAAACAACATCAATACTGAAAATAAACATCCTTTATTTCGGTATTGATGTTGTTTCTTCCGATACACATGTTGTAGGTATTGCAAGTTCGAAAAAAAAAAAGAAGAAAAAATGAGTATATTGGACTAACACTTGAAAAATACCACAAAATAAGAGAAAAATGATAAAAAAATTTTACTTAAATAGAAATTTCTGTTAACTTTAATGGAGAAGTTAACAAAAGGACCAAAATTGCCAAAAAAAAGTTAAAATTTTGGGACTAAAATTCCAACCTCAAATTATTTGAGAATCAAAATCGCATTAATAGTTAAGTTGGAGGACCAAAATTGCATGTATTCCAATTTTAACATATGGATACAAGGCTTACACCTGTAACTCTCTGTGTATGTGTGTGAGAGAGAGAAAGAGAGGGAGAGAGAGAGATCAAAGTATAAATGTACATATAAATAGGATAAAAATAGAGGAGATGATGAAGTTTGCCCTAATTTTGGATACTTTTCTTTTATTGTATAGGTTTTTGGTTGGTTATAGAGTCATAGACCAGCCAGAACTCCTAATCCCAAAAATATATAGGTCAATTTTCGCAACGGGTCCAAAAATGACCCGGAACGCAGTTACTCGGATTGAATTTTCTATTGTAATTTTTATTATTTCGTTAATTATATTTTAAATATATATATATATATATATCACGTGTATAAAATATTTTATTAAATAAAATTAATAACGTAATTTTGTATATGTAATGTATATATATAAAATGGAACAAGACATGTAACATATTCGTTTATTTCGAGGTATAAGATTAAGTTGTGATAGATTAGTGATGGATAAAGTGTAGGATGAGATTAAATTATATCATTAATATTTTTATTTAAATTATTTATTTATCATGATTAATCATCAATTTACCCAAATGTAAGTAAACAAGAGATTGAGTTTGATATCCCACCCAATCCTCACAAGTAAACAAGGCCATATTGTAATAGAAAAACCTAATCCGGTAATTAAGAGTGCTTACAAGGGTTTACAATAGACGTTTATTAACTTATTGTTGAAAATAAGTCAAACTAATGTTTTTGTTATACAACTCTTGCTTTCTGAACTGCATAAATTAAGTTGATTTAAGCCAAAAGATATAAGCAACTCCATATCGACTTTTGCAACTTATCAGTAAACTTGTAAATATTAAACTGTAAATCCAAAAACTCCAACTCCAACCTTTTTTTCAAACCTAGCAACTTGTCTTACTGCTTAACTTACAATTTTCTCTACAAATTATTCTAACCACAAAAGTATATACTGTTGGAAACATCCTTAAGCAACGATGCTTTTTTCATACAATTACTGCTTAATTAGCAGAAAAATTCATAAAGTACCTTGTCACATTGTATTAATTTTGTTACAGAGCAGATCTTTTATTACAAATTGATGTTTCCCTAAACTTTTGAAACAAACCAAAGCAACTCCTGAAGAAAAATAGAATCCTCAATTCTCTTACAATAGGATTTTTTTAATTCATATAAATAAGAGAAGAGAGGATAATAATAATAATAATAATAATAATAGAAACAATGCATAGATAACTTAATTCGTCATCTTTCAATATTATTTTACCAGCATTCATAGAGCTTAATATCACAACGAAGCCTGAAGTAGACCTCTCCTTCATAGGCATCCGTCGCCAGAGTAGCAATCCCTCTGCTCATGCGGAAATCGCCGGTCCCGCCGATGACCGAAATGTCCCTAGTCTTGGACAATATCGGATCAGCCCCGGCAAAATTTATGGTACCCTTGTGTCGAGTGGAGTTGAACACGAACGACATCCCAATCCATGACGTGAATACTTCTTTTTTGTCATACAAATAGAATCCCTGAGCTCGTCCAACCCGAGGCGAGTGAAGATTGTTGTCTAACGTAATGGGGTCGTCGAAAACGACAATATTTCCAAAATGGTTCTGAGGTGTCAAATGTATGGTGTTGCCCCAAGCCGGTGCCCCCACAATGGCCGACGTTGAGTTCTTGGCGTTATGGCCGTTGTAAAGTATGTCGTGGAAGTAGAATACGAGCCTCTTGCATGGGCGCCGGTGGCGTAGGGCTTTTGGCTTACGTGCCGCTGAGCAGCCTACGAGGAGTAGGAAGGAGCATATGATCATGGGTAATTTCAGACTTTTTGTTGCCATTTTGGTATGTTGACGAGCAACGATGGCGGCGGCGGCGGCGGGGGGAGGGGGGGGGGGTGGAGTAAGAAGTGAAGTGTTGGCCTAGTTGAGTTTGGAGGCTTTAGCTCCATCTATATATAGAGGTTTTTGGGTGGATATTGGACAAAAGTTGGTCCAAATGCTTGATAGGTAAGGCACTTGAGGCCTCACAACAGAAAAGGAAGGTTAGTAAAATCGAATTCCACGAACGTGGTTATATGTCTTTTTCATAGTAGTTTGTCCTTTTTTTATCTCGTTTAAATATATTTATTAATTTAAATTATTGATGTATTGAATCATTATTTGAATATAAATATATTGATGTGATGTAATAAATTAATCACACGCTATTTTAAAAGAAAAAAAAAGAAGAAAAGGAAAAGGTGTCATAAATGTTGGAGTTGATAGGATAGTTGTTGGTAGGTTGTGAATCCAAATATTGTGAGATGCAACATTTTTTTGTTATGCATGCGATTACTTATTGTAATATCAGGAAAGAAAATTCCAGTTTTGACTTTGCTTCAAGTATTATTCTTTCTATTTATTATAATTATTTGTAAAGTGATAGAAAATAATATTTAATAATTACGTGTATATATATATATACACATTGAAGTTTTGGTTTGGCAGGTTGGCTTGTAGTCTACGAATTATCTATATACACGAGGGTCAAATTGAGTGCTGAATAATTCACAAACTACTAATTAACTTATTTTATCCTTAATATTTTTATAGAAAAATAATAGGACAAATCAACAATAATACCACCTAATTAGTTCTATATGTACGTGTATATATACTATTTCTGTGGGTTGCATTTTACGTGACATATGGATCCGTTAGGTGTGATTTTTTAAGGGTAAAATACTTTTTTGGTCTCGTAAGATTAGGACATTATTTGTTGTGGTACCACAACTTAGGTAGGTGGTTGTTTTAGTCTCATAAAACACGTTTTTCAATTTTTCTGGTCCCAAAAAATCATGTGCAACTTAAGTAGATGGCTATTTTAGTCCCATAAAACACGTTTTTCAATTTTTTGGTCTCAAAATGTCATGTGTTGGGACCAAAAAATACTGAAAAATATGTTTTATGAGACTAAAACAACCACCTACCTAAGTCGTAGTACCAAAACAAATAATGCCCTAATTTTAAGGGACTAAAAAAGCATTTTGCCCGTTTTTTTAATTACATACGTATAGAATATGAAAACATTAAATACTAAGGATTGAATCACACATTTCTAACAAGTTAAATGCATTTTTTGTCCTGTAACTTCGATTATTTGGGATTTCGATGTTTAACTTTTTAGGATAGCATTTTGGTCTTGTATTTTTTTAATTTTCTTGCTTTCAGTCATTCTTTCCACTGGAGGTTACACAATTCTCGTTGAAAAAATGCATGTGCATCTCCCGTGACGACTTTTTAAAATGGGGTTACTGTTTATATTGGCTCATTCATTTCAACACTTTTGTCATTTAACTGTTTAGGGTGTATTTTGGTCACACATCTTTTTAACTATTGCAATTTTAGTCATTTCTTTCGCCGGAGTTCATCATCCTTTTTGTTGGTGGAGATGAACTCCGGGGAAAAAAGGACCGGCATTACGAAAATTAAAAAGATGTCGGATCAAATTAATGCTACCCTAGAAATTTAAAGAACGAAAATGCCAAATAACTTAATTTACGGGACCAAAAATACATTTAATTATATTTATAACAGTAAAACTTATATATTACGCTGATATGATGTGATAGGCTTAAATGTACTTTTCATCCCGTAGTTTTTGTATTTTGATATTGTAATCCTTTACCTTTCTAGAGTAGCAAATAAATCTTGCAATATTTTAATTTTTCACAATTTTGATCCTTTAGTCGCTGGAGTTTGCAACAGTTGCTAGAAAAAGCATGTACCCCACACATACTGTTTCAAGTTTGGGACTTTTGTTCATATTGATCAATTTCTGTCAGTATCTTTTTTCCCGTATCTTTTTTATTTTGATATTTTAGTCCTTTATCTTTCTAGAGTAGTATATAGATCCAGTAATGGTCCATTAAATTTACTAATGGAACATAGGCCCCAAATTAAAAGCATGTGTGAGGCACATGTTTTTTTTTGACAACATTTCAAACTTCGGCGAGTGAAAGATTAAAATTATAAAAATTTAAAAGTGATAGGATTTATTTGCTTCCCTAAAAAGATAAATGATAAAAATATAAGAATGACTAACTTACGAGATCAAAAATACATTTAAATTGATGTGATATATATATATATATATGTTTAGTACTTTTACAATTAGTGCATAATTGAAAAATTGGATGGAAGCTTATTAGCATTATGATATATATATATATATATATATATATATTTTGTTGGTATGGAGTGAGAAATAAGCTAAAATTGCAGGTGTTTGTGGGACTACACGATTTATTACAAATGGCTATCAATGTAATTGAATGATCTCATGTACGGAAAAACATTAGTATAAATTAAAATTTTTCGAGGTCATCGAAAATTAAAATAAGAACCTCCGTAGGGAACAAAATGAGGGAGAATTTGAATTTCAAGAAATCTCGATTTGTCATAGATATTGGCTATTTATATATTTAATTAATTATCATCTGAAACTATGTATATCTTTGTTTAAACAAAACACTCAAATTAATTAGGCTCAAATATCATATTTGGGGATGATTGGAGTCTTTTGTTTTTATCATAAGCAACAATTTACTAGGCAGCCCACCTCCATATATATATATATATATATATATATATATCCTAAATTAGAGGATTAAGCAAGAGAAATATATATATATATATCCTAAATTAGAGGATTAAGCAAGAGAAATTTTAAGTTGAATTAGGTTCAACCAAACCCAATTTAATTGTATACTTTAATTAAATTTAAGCTAATTATATGATGAATATAATATATTCATCATATAATATATAATTTGTTAGAAAATAACCAATTACATTATACCATACATAATGATACTTGTAGGATTAAATATAATTTTCGTCCTGAATCTTTTGCATTTTGGCATTTTAGTCCTTTATCTTTCTAGGGTAGCAAATAGATCCTGATATTTTTAAAATTTTCGCGATTTTGGTCCTTCAGTCGCCGGAGTTTGCAAATATTGCCGGAATTATTTTTTAATTTGGGGCTTTTGTTCCCATTGGTCAATTTAATGGACCAAAATCGCAAAAAATTATAAGTTACAGGACCTATTTGCTACATTAGAAAGATACAGGACTAAAACACTAAAATATAAAAGATATAGGACGAAAATTTGGTTCCATGTTGATAGTAATTTGACCAATGGGAACAAAAACCCCAAATTCAAAAAAAATTTCTGTAACATTTACAAACTCCGGTGATTGAAGGACCAAAATCGCAAAAAAATAAAAGTTGCAGGACCTATTTGCTAACCTAGAAAGATAAAGGGCTAAAACACCAAGAGGCAAAAGATACAGGACGAAAAATCCATTTAAGTCGATACTTGTAACATAATTGATTTAGATGAGGACGACAGTGAGTTTGGATTGGGTCTGGGTTTTATAAGTGGATTGGACCCATACCTGCCCGTCTATTTTTTTGGTATATTTTATATATATTTATGTAAAGTATATTTGTATATATATAAAAAAAATCGTTTAATTTATTTGTAATTATATAATACATAAAATTAATTTTTTTTATATATTAAAATAATAATATAAATAGTTAATAAATATTTTAATGTTTAGATAAGTAATACATATTGTAAATTTTTTAATATTTCAATGCCTAAAATATGCACATATATTTACAAAAAAATAATTAATCTTTCAATAATATTATTGTTTCATATTTATAAAATTATGAAAATATTATTTTTCAAAAAAATATTTTTTTAATATTTAAAAAATATTATTCGGGTCAACTGGATCGAGCGATGGGTCTGAAGCTCTCTTGACGGGGAGGATCTCGGGTTTTGAAAAACCCTCCCTAGACCCACCCCTTACCATCCCTAGATTTAGATAATTCAATAGGCAATCTATTAATCTTAATTAGGAGTTTCGTTAAACTAAAAGATAGAAGTCTCATTGGCCATTTTCCCTCAATTCGTGTCCACCAATTGTGCAACAAACATAATGACACTGCAACAAAAATATTTTGTGGCAAAACAAGTACTCCAGATACAAGAAGTCAAATAGTAACCCACAATTAATATTTTTTTAAAATTGTAAAAATAATAATTACTTCAAGATTACTATTTACCATTTTTATATCTGTAGTTATTATTTTACCACCGTTTATACACAGAGCAATAAATGTAATTAAGTTCGGCAAATTATCATTGTGAAAAAGTATGAAACAGTGTTCATCACTAGTAATCAATCACGACATTGTAACGGTTGTTGACACTTTGTTTGAGCAAGTGGTCGAAACATTAGTTATAAATAAGAGTTATGATAAATACTTTAGCCATAAGTAAGGCTATAAAACGCCGAGGAGGTCGAGCTTAGTTGGCGAAGTTGAGGCCCATGATCCTAGAGATCATGGGTTTGAACCCCTAAGTAGGTTAATGTTATTTTTACTGTATAATAGGTGTGATTTGCTGTTGTAATAACTAGGTATTAGTTTATGTAATATTATTGATTTGATTGTTTGTAATTATCTCGGTTCGATATTGATAGCCAACATGATTGAATGTAATTACTTTATTTTCAATTGATAAAATTTATCGCTTCCAATTTAAAAAAAAAAAGTAAGGCGTATAATAAAGATTAACCATCAAAACTTAAATTTTTCATATTGATGGTGATTGATAATATTAATTTGCTATAACATTGAAGCCTCGTCATTTGTAATACAGAAATTACCCCTCTGCCACTACTTATAACACTCGTACAACTTGATATCCATCTCCAACCGAAAATAGTAATCCCCCTGCGCCTCATCGGTCCGGAAAGTGGCGATCCCCCTCGCCATGAAGAAGTCGCCGGTCCCGCCGACGACCGACAGGTCGCGGGTCTTCTCCGGCAGAGGGTCGGCGCCCATGATATTCAAAGTCCCCTTGTACTCAGTGGAGTTGAACACCAAAGTGTAAGCAAACCAGGCGTTGTAAGCGTCTTTCCTGTCGTAGAAATAGAACCCTTGAGCTCGCGCGACGGGAGGCGAACGCAGCCGGCGGTCTGCCGTCACGGGATCGTCGAAGACCACCACCATGCCGAAGTGGGAGCCGAGGGCGGAGTCGTTGGTGACGTTGGCGGATGTGGCGTTCGCCAAATCGGTGCCGTTGAATAAGATGTCGTGGTAGTAAAGCACGAGTCTCTTGCAGGGTTTGTCTGGGGTTAGTTTGCTGGAGACGGAGATTGTGAGGAAAAAGAAGAGGATGGTGAAACACGATTTCTGAACAAGATTACCCATTGTGTGCGTGGAATTGGTTTATATATTTCAATTGTAATGAGAGAGATTATTAATATAGTTTGGTAATTATATATATAGGAAGAGAATTAACGTTGGATGATGGCAGTATGTCTGTGTTCTTGCAAGGAATAAGTGAAGTAGTGACAATACATGGAGATGCGATTAGGGTTTCGTGCTCTTGTCCTGCTTGATGGTCTGAATAGGCCTGGAATCATTAGGGAAGAGAGGCAGGAGGACATTTGTTTGGTCTTTTTATCGTTTGTTTTTGTTTTAACAAGACTGTAGGAAAAGAGAAGACGTCTTTGTCCCAACTTACGTTCACATATACATGTTCAACACCCCGTATATAATCCCTCGACAAATTATCTGAATTGACATCATTCTTCTCTTTAAAAGAAAGGGTTTTTGGATTCAAATTCAAGTTATTCCCGACCCTCCATTCCCGTTGTATTAAGACAAAAAACTCCATATATGTAGCAATTAGCCTCCGTCGTACACGATTCTATTGCTAGCATGTGTAAGAAGAATCATAATTTGAAATGAAGAGAGAAAAGAAGTTTGTAAAAGAATCATAACTTGACTGGCATTGTGTTCAAATTGATGGATTTGATGGAGAGATTTCATATCTTCATAATAACAAATTCTTTGAACTTGTGTAGATATTTCATATTATGAAATGGTTTAAAATTCTTCGATTAAATGCATTTTTGGTATCGTAACTTTGATCATGTGACGTAACTTAGGATTATCTTTAATAATAGTACAAAAATTGTGTTTAAGATATGAGGAACATTTTGGTTTAGTTTGAAATCAAATCAAATTTATCAATAGACGATTAACTAATTACATATGTTATATTAACCGTCGTGATACGCTGTTTCTGCATGTATATTAATAAATATTTTTTTATATTTTAAAATATATTATAGAGAAAGAGTAAAATATATAAACTAACACATCATATTAAAAAAAAAAAGAAGGAAAGAAAGAAAAAGAATTAATTTATTAATTAATATAAAATTTGAAAAGTTGAATAAAGTAGTTATAATATCAGTTGAGGATTATTTTTGATATTATAAAAAAAGTGATGAGGTGTTTTCGTTAACCGCTATTTGTGAGTAAAAAAAAAATTATTTTATAGTGTAGATGATGATATGGAGAATATGAAAAGAGGACAAGTGATGAGTAGGGAGTGGTCCATAATGATTTTGGGTCCATTGGAAGCTTTATTGGGCTTTGTCGAGCAGCTGAAATTTAGGTTCATTTGAGACATACTCTCCAAATTAACAAATTGATGAAGATCCATGAGTATAACTAGAAAAAATAATAGTTAAAACTATATAATGAATTTAAATAATAGTTTGATTAATAATTTTACAATAATAAATTTAGATAATAATAAATTTAAAAAAAAACTTAAAATAAGATTTAAAAAAATAAACAAAGAGTAATAATGAACACTACAAGAAAATAGAAGATTAACGACAAAAAAATCAAGTGAAAATTTTAATATTATCACTAATTATATATATTTAGTGACAAGAATGTTTATTTTGTCATAATAATAAATTTTATGATTTTAATAATTACTATTATTTTGTAAAAATTGTTATTGGTGACAAAAAAAGTGCACAAAGTTGTCACTAAATACAATTAGTGACTCATGTATAGTGACAACCTAGTGACAATAATTAATTGTTAACATTATATTGTGTTGTCACTAAGTTGTCACTATAGATGTGTCACTAATTGTATTTAGTGATTTTTGTACACAATTTTTATCACTAATAATTATATAGTGACAATATGAAAAATATTGTCACTTAATACATATTTTTAGTAACAATTTTTAAATTATCATTTGATATTTTGTCACTAATATCATATTTTCTTGTAGTGGAATTAATGTATTAAAAATTTAAGTAGAACAATGAAGATAAAAAACAATTAGAGTTTCAAAAGGCATAATTGCATTTTTTGTTCCACTAGCTAGACAGAGTCATTTTCACTTTTGGTTCCTCACTTTACGGAGTCGACACTTTTAGTCCCAAAATTCTAAAATTTTGGCATTATCGATCCTACACTGTTAAATATTAACGAAAATCGTTAGTCAATGATTGTTGACTTGATCAATAAATTTTAAAATTCTATTTTACCCCCTATATTTTTCAGAAAGACTAAAAACCTCAAAGTATGAAATTCGTGTATATATATATATATATACAAATCGATTTTATCTGTATGATTTATAGGGGCTGGTCCATGGATGTGCCTGGCATGATCCTGATTATAAAATATGATAAGTGAAAGCATGATCGATTCGTAGCACTTAAAATCAGAAGGATAGAATTGAAATAGTTTAGTTTGAATACGACATCAGATGATATGTAGTCTTGGCAAACTATTTTCTTGTATATTAGTATCGATTTGATTAATTTACAACGATCATGACATGCAGGTGTTGAATTGAGATTGACCGGTTCTTGTTTTGTTGGGGTGGTTTTGCAGTGAAATGACTTCTGATGGAACAACCAAATGCATACCGCCCATGAAGGCTACCTCGAATGTGGTCTTCCAAGAGGATGATCCTCTCCATTTTTGCATTTCCTCTTGTGATTGTACAAATGTGTCTGGTGGTGGTTCTGACTCGGGTGCTTGTCACCTTTATAGGACATTGAGACAGCCCCGCGTCATTGCTGAGATTATTGCGCGTTTGTCTCTACGTATTTTTCGTGCGTTCTTTTAGTACAACTGTCATACATTGAGCTCTCAGCATACTGTGATTGCAAGCAATGTCAAGACTACTAGAAATGCCACTTTATGATTTTATATATGCCACACTTAATTGCTGTGAGATTCTGATAAATTTAAGTTCTAGATACTAATTTGTGTAAGGAGGAGTTCTGCTTGGTCCATCAGCTTTAGGTCGCAACCAGAAGTATCTTGATGCTATTTTTCCACCGCGAAGCCTTATCGTTTTAGACACCCTTGCCAACCTTGGTCTCATGTTCTTTCTATTCCTAATTGGGCTTGAGCTGGATCCAAAGGGTCTTCGTCGGACCGGGAAAAAAGCATTAACCATTTCTCTTGGAGGAATCGGTCTTCCATTTTCTTTAGGAGTTGAGGCCTCATTTCTGCTTAGAGCAACTATCCCCAAAGGCGTGAGTCAGGGTCCGTTTCTGGTTTTTCATGGGATTGACCCTCTCTATCATTGCTTTTCCCGTCTTGGCTTGTACACTGGTTGAGCTTAAGCTTTTGACTACGGATGTTGGTAGAATGGCCATGTCTGAAGCTGCAGTCAATAACGTGGCTACGTGGATTCTACTTGCTTTGGCTATTGCCTTGTCAGGCACCGGAGATTCTGCCATTGTTTCCTTGTGGGTATTCTTGTATGGGTTCGGTTTCATGGTGTTGTGCATATTCGTTTGCCCTATTATTTTCAAATGGATTGCACGACAATGCCCTCGGGGCGAGCCCCTGGATGAGATATACATATGTGCTACATTGGTTGCCATCTTTGCTGCTGGTTTTATCACAGATATCATCGGAATTGATGCACATTTTGGGGCCTTGTTCTCGCCGTTCTTGTCCCTAAGGAGGGAGCATTTGTTGACGCTCTTGTGGAGTCTGCCCTTCTTCCCCCCTTTCCGGTGAAGCCTTGATGAGATTGATCAATGTAGGAATATGTCTTGTGCTATGGAAATAGGTCAACATTCTGAGTTGAGTATCAACTTCCTTCCTTTGAATAGTTCTGTGTTTGTATTCCATTTTTTGCCATTTGAGCCGACTTATATATCGCCATGACGATAGGCATCGTTATGAACGTCGTGAACAGAGCCATCAAAACCATGATAGCAAACGTTTGATCATTCAAAACCTATGAAATCAAAAGAGAAATATATCAGATGAAGAACATCAAGCAAATATTACATAGTTCTGAATAATAATCAATTTACCCCTCTGTCTTTCCCAATGTTAAGAACAAAAAGCTCCACTAAACCTTTAGTGTTCATCAGGAAACTTGAGGTAAATGCTTCTTTGAAAGAAACCTTGAAGCATAGAGAGACCAAAATCGTGCCGACAATCTTCCCACAATAGGCGGTAAGTATGACCAGAGCAAGAAGACCCCATGACTGAATGCCTTGGATGATGCTGATTTTGTCTTCTATCCGCTCGATACGAAGTATAAAGGAATAAACATGCCAGATAAAAGATCATCGACTTTCTCCACAAGAGCATAAGCAAATGCTCCCTTCTTAGGGACAAGAACAGCGAGAACGAAGGCCCCAAAATGTGCATCAATTCCAATGATATCTGTGACAAAACCAGTAGCAAAAATGGCAACCAATGTAGCACATATGTATATCTCATCCACGGGCTCGCCCCGAGGGCATTGTCGTGCAATCTATTTGAAAATATAAGGGCAAACAAATATGAACAATACTAAGAAACCGAACCCACACAAGAATACCCACAAGGAAACAATGGCAGAACCTCTGGTGCCTGACAGGGCAATAGCCAGAGCAAGTAGAATCCATGTAGCCACGTCATTTGCTGCAGCTTCAGACATGGCCATTCTACCAACATCCGTAGTCAAAAGCTTAAGCTCAACCAGTATACAAGCCAAGACGGGAAAAACAATGATAGAGAGAGCCAATCCCATGAAAAACCAGAAATGGACCCTGACTCACGCCTTTGGAGATAGTTGCTCTAAGCATAAATGAGGCCCAACTCCTAAAGTAAATGGAAGATTGATTCCTCCAAGAGAAATGGTTAATGCCTTTTTCCCAATCTGATGAAGACCCTCTGGATCCAGCTGAAGCCCAACCAAGAATAGAAAGAATAGGAGACCAAGGTTGGCAAGGGTGTCTAAAATGATAAGGCTTCGCGGTGGAAAAATAGCATCAAGATACTTCTGGTTGCGGCCTAAAGTTGACGGACCAAGCAGAACTCCTTCTTGCACAAACTAGTATCTAGAACTCAAATTTATCAAAATCTAACAGCAATTAAGTGTGGCGTATATAAAACCATGAAGTGCCATTTCCAGTAGTGTTGTCATTGCTTGCAATCACAGTATGCGGAGAGCTCAATGTATGACGATTTTACTAAAAGAAAGCACGAAAAATACGTAAAGACGAACGCACAATAATCTCAGCAATGATGCAGGGTTGTCTCGATGGCCTGAGAAGGTAAGCAAGCGCCTGGGTCAGAACCACCACCAAACATATATGTACAATCACAAGAGAAAGTGCAAAATGGGAGGATCAACCTCTTGGAAAACCCCATTCAAGGTAGCCTTCGTGGGCGGTGTGCATTTGGTTATTCCATTAGAAGCCATTTCGCTGCAAAACCACCCCCAACGAAACAAGAATCGGCCAATATCAAGTCAACACCTACATGTCGCGGTCATTGTAAATTAATCAAATTGATACTAATATACAAGAAAACAATCTTCCTTTCTAAGACTACATATCATTTGATGTCGTACTCAAACTAAACTATTTCAATTCTATTCTTGTGATTTTTAAGTGCAATGAATCATCATGCTTTCACTTATCCTATTTTATAATCAGGATCATGCTAGACACATCCATTTATAATCAGCACATAAAGCCATTTCTCGTAGGCTCCCGTCCATGAGAAATAGAAACTTCAGAAAAAAGCGAGTGCAAAAGATGAAGAATGAAGATGTTGGAGTAGATGAATCATGGAAATTATTATGAGCATGTGATGGATAAAGATTGCAAAGGGATACATACATGCATCGATCTCCTCTTCTGCTCTCTATCCTCACACTGATCGAAGCTCTTCTCATCCATCCCAGACACAGTTTCTGATACTTTTGTATCTACATCAGCATATGCTTGCTTTGTATTCTTCATTTTTCTGATTATGTAAACAAAGCATATATATATATATATAGTAGTGGTGAGATCATGTGATGAATGCTTCCAAGGAAAGTAGGTTTGGTTTGATTCCATCTACACATGCATCAGTGTCACATAATTTTTCTCACTCTCTTTGAGATTCGGCGAACCAAATAATATTTTGAAACTCTCTTACTAAACTATTTTATAAATTTTATTTTAATTAATCCCCGATATTTGATTTCAACTTCAGAATAGTTTTTATCCTTTCAACTCACTTCAAATTAGTCTATCTAGTAGGTGATTTTTTTTTATATTACCTTTTCAAATATTTTCTGTTTTACAAATATAAATTATTTTAGTCCACTCACTTTTCATTTTTATTTGCAATTTGGTCGCTCACATAAATTTAGAAAAGTATAACTATTTTAATTGGAAGCATGTGCGTACCATTGAGCAATTATCACTACCAAAAAAGTGAGTTTTCGCTACACTGTAAATAACCACAGCTTAAAAGTCGTGGTACATTAATTTTATTAAACACGGTCAAACAAAACCCAAGCAAAAATATAACTTTTTATCATATTTAATCAATATTTATCATGATTTTGGCCATGGCTAATTTTTTGGCTACACTTACAGAAATAACAGATAATAACCGTTGCGAAGCCGTGGTTAATTTGTATTTATCACGGTATTTTTCTTTTGACTATAGTAATTAACCGTAGTGAAAAATTATTTTTTTCTAGTGTATTTAGATATAACTTGATCAATAACATATAGTAATAAGAGCACTTTGGACGTCAATTGTAATTTTTTAAAAGTTAGTGTTCCGAAATGCTATTTTGGAATAGTCCTGAACTAAAAGTGCCACCACCCTTATGTTAGTAGACCAAACTTGTATTTTTCCCTAAAAAAGTATAGCCAAAAAAAAAAAAAAAAAAAAAGAAACTTCCTCCAACTTTATTGAAGTATTTTATTTTTTATCATTTGAAAATGTCAAGATGTTCAAATGATTGCCTAGCTTGCCGCAAATACTTTCAATTAAAAACAATTACATATATATATATATATATATATATTTTAAAATTCATGTGCATGACACCAAATTGCAATTAAAAATGAAAATTGAGGGAATAAAGTGATATTTTATAAAAAAAAAGTAAAAATTTTATAAGGATAATATGGGAAAATCACTTATCAAAGAGACTAATTTAGAATGAACTGAAAAACTGAGACTATTTTAAAGAGGAATATAAATATTGGGGACTAAAATAAAGTTTACCTGAGTTTTACAGTTATAAATATGTAGCCCAGATAAATAGTATATATACACGTACATGTAGAACTAATTATTCGGTGGTAGTATTGTTGATTTGTCCTATTATTTTTCTATTAAAATATTAGGGACATTTTCATAAGTTTATTAGTAGTTTGTGAATTAATCAGCATAATCTTTACCTTATTATAATTGAAGAGCATTTATTTGGTGTCTCAATTTTTTGGTCTGTCATTTTTTAAAATTATTTTAACAGTTTTTTTTTCTTTTCTCAACCTCCAATTCTCTCTTTCTTTCCCCACTCTTTTCTCAATAACCTTCCACAACTTCTACTTTTTTTTTTATCATTTTTTATTTATTTAACTAAAATATATATTTTAAAAAAGTGATAATTATATTATTTAAGTTTTAAATTAATTACACACCCATTTGGGCGTGCTACACACACTAGTACAGATAATTCGTAGACTACAGCCTACCTGCCAAACCAAAACTTCTATGTATACGTAATTATTTGATATTATTTGTCACCACTTTAAAATAATTATAGTAAGGGGTAATTACATGTACACCCCTTCATTTATTGCCCTTTTACACAAACCACCTCTACTTTTTGAAAAACTACACAAACCACACCTGTAACCCTTTAAAATCAAAAAATGCCCCTGTTAACCCAGTCAAACGTTACTAAAAAAATATCAGGACAGAAATGCTCTCAGGGATGTTTTTGTAATTACTAAAAGATAGAGGAGGTATCAAATTAATATTTATAAGAATGAGTAATATGACACCATATATTTTCTTATTATTATTTATACTAATTTTTAATTTAAATTTAAAATTATTTTATTCACTTTATTTTTAATTGTATCTCTATATAAAATTACACCTTTAATAATCTCATTTATATAAATGATATTACTGCAGCATTGAGGGAGATCCACATCTACTATGGTGCTTTTGTTCCTTCATTCCATCATTCTTTTTTCTATAGGATTATGTAACCCAATCATCCATCAATCATCCATGGGTATTTTTTTTGTAGTGGGACAATTCAATTGTCACTTGGAAGTGAATGAATTGGGAGCAAGAGGACACTACCAAGTGAAAATTGAGTTGTCCCACTATAGAAAATGCCCATGATGATTTATATATATATATATATAAATAAATATATAGACGTATATTATAAATATATATATATATATATTATTTTGAATTTGTTAGTTGATTATAAATATTAATATAGCATTATCAATGTCCAATTTAATAAAAATCAATAAATATCTAATAATTTTAGACCAAATAATAATTTAATTTCAAAAAATAATAAAAAGTTGCCCGAATTTATCTCAAAAATAGATTAGTTATTATTTAAATAAATTATTTATTTATAATAAAATAAATTTATCTAATAATTTTATTTAAAAAATAAATTTATAATTTATATAAAAATAAAATTTATCTAATACTTTTGTTTTTTTAAAAAATTATTTCTCATAGTTTGTTGTCAAATATTAAAATATTTTTAGACCAAATAATAATTCAATTTCAAAAATAACAAAAAGATCCTAGAAATTATCTAAAATAAAATAATTATAATTTTAAATTTATTTTATGACATATATTAAAATAAAATTTCTCGAATATATTTTTTAAAAAGTTTATTAAAATATCTTTTGACTAAATAATAATTTAATTTTAAAAAATAATAAAAAGATCGATGCTAGACTTTATCTCAAATATAAATAATTATAATTTGAATTAACTCATTTGTTATATAAAAATAAAATTTATCTAATATTTCTATTTTTAATTTTTTTTTTTTGTTATAGTTTGTGGTGAAAGTTATTAAATTTTTTTTTCAAAAGAGTAAAAATAGAACCCAGAAAATATTTGAAATACAAATAATTATAATTTTTTAAAGTTATTTTATTAAATATATTAAAATAAAATTCCCCTCTCATTTTTGTAAAAGAAAAAAATTCTCGTAGTTTGTAGTTAAAATTGGTCAAAAGATTTTTTTTCCTCTTAATGGTACCAAAAAGCATTTTTCTTTTTTTTTTTGTCCCATTAAACAGGCCCTTATTTGAGCCAACAAAAGTTAACGGTACCAAAAAAATATTTGCCCATCAAATCGAATTGAATTAGCGAACTGAATATCTATACTAATATATAAAAAAAAATAAAGAGCCTCTACAATCTACACTTACAAATGATGGTTATTGATACCGTCACACTAATTTTTAAATAATATAATTATATCTCTAATAACATATCTTCGTATCGTCATAATAACATATCCTTTGGACTTGTTAGCAAAAAAAATACATAATTTTTTAATTTTACCACTCATTTAACTTTTTCATATAATAATTTTGTATTTATAAGAAAAAAAAGGTAATAATGTTAACCTCACTCCATATATATACATTACATTTATCCTTGTATAAGTACAAAAATACACATAAGAATAAATGAGGGGTAAAATTAAAATATTTTATAATTTTTTTGGTTGACATAAATATTTTTCGTCTATACTCTAACAGAAGGGAGTTAGGTGTAATCGGAGAACTTTTTAGGGATTGTAAGTGTAATTTCAAAAAAAAATTGAGAGAAAGTGTAATTCTACATTTTCAAGGGGATCTAAGTGTAATTAACCATGTTTCTTCATATTATGAAACATTTTAAAATTCTTCAAGGTTAAATGCATTTTTTGTATCGTAATTTAGGTCATTTAACATAACTTAGGATTCTCAATTATAAAAGTACAAAAATTGTATTTAAGATATGAGGAACATTTTGGTTTAGTTTGAAATCAAATGAAATTTATCACTAAACGATTAACTAATTACATTTGTTATATGATACGGAGAATATGAAGAGAGGACAAGTGATAAGTAGGGAGTGGTCCATAATGATTTTGGGTCCATTGGAAGCTTTATTGGGCTTTGTCGAGCAGCTGAAATTTAGGTTCATTTGAGACATACTCCCCAAATTAAGAAATTTGATGAAGATGCACAAGTATAAACATTAGTCAACGGCCCGTTGAGGAGGCCTAGTTTAGTTGGCGAAGTTGAGGCCCCATGATCTTAGAGGTCATGGGTTCAAACCCCTATGTGGATTGATGTTATTTCTACTGTATAGTAGGTATGATTTGTTGTTGTAATAGCTAGGTGTTAATTTATGTGATATTATTGATTTGATTGTTTGTAATTATCTTTTGTTTGATATTAATAACCGTCAGGATTGAATGTAATCACTTTACTTTCGATTAATAAAAATTAATCGCATCCAATTCAAAAAATAAAAAATAAAAACATTGGTCAATGGGCCAAAATAAATTTGTAGGCTCCATTACCAATCAAAATATGGGCATGATGTACGGAAAATTCTAGTTGGAATCAGATTTAGCCATAATTAATCAATTACTTAATTTTCTACGTGATGATTAGATTAATTATTCAATGAATTAAACAATACACAGGGTTGATTCAATGTGCATAGTGGCCGGGCTGACCTAGGATCGACTGGATCAACTCGAAAAAGCGTAGTTCAGAATCGGTCCACTATTATTCATGGTCGATCTTAGGTCTTTAAATGGACCCCAATTGGATTTATTTTTAACCCCAAGCTCAGATACATGAATCGATTCGGTTGAGACCTAGACCAGTCCCATACCAGACCCGCACCCAGTTGCCTATTTATTACATTTATGGAGATAAGGTGTTCTTTTGAACAATTACTTGTATTTAGGGGTGTCTTATAAAATAAATAAACAATAAATTAAATCATTATTTATAACTAGAAAAAATAATATTTAAAAATAAACTTAAATAATAATTTGACTAACAAGGTTACAATAATAAACTTAGTGATAACAAATTAAAAAAGAATTTAACATAAGTTCTGAAAAAATAAACAACGAGTATTAATGAATTAATGTACTAAATATTTAAGTAGAACAGTAAAGGTAAAAAAAAAAAAAAATCGAGTTGCAAAAGTTTAAAAAACCTATTAGAATAGTCAGCTTTGAATAATAAAATAAAAATTATATGTCATGCATTATTAAAAGAAAAGAATGGTCCAACTGGATCGGTCCCAAGTATCAATACCTGAGGTCGGACCGGCCCATGATTGGCCTGGTTCCAAGATGGCATAGGTCAAACCTACCCACTTATTTATTGGGTCAATCTGATTTTGTCCTGGCCACTGTACATCTTGAGGATTGATCAATACATCCATGTAACAAAGAACAATGAAATAAATTATAATAATCTCACATAAAGTGAGGCAATGTATACCTATACACATTTTTTTTGAAATGACTAGTCAACGTGGCATGATGTCTCTACGTGCATATAATAGATAATATTTTATGTTTTAAAATATATTATAAATAAGAAAAAATATATATAAACCAACACATCACATTTCAAAGAAAAAAAGAAAAGTAACCAACTTTGGGGTATTATTGACATAACAAAAAGTTGATGTCGTAGTGTAAGTAACCGCTTTTTGAGAGAATCAATAGGATTTATCTTATAATAGTATAGATAATTACATAATTATATGATTATCAATAAACTGAGCAATACATCGGTTTAGATCAAACGAGGTACCCATTTTATGACAACTTTCAATTTTCCCTCTATTTTTGTGCCTTTAGTAGGCCTAGTACTCGATTAATACTCAATATAACTAAGAATAATAAAACAAATTACAAAAAACCTACATAAATTGCGACACATACTCACACGTTCGATGGAACTCAAATTTGTTCATGGGATCTCAACCTTAACCATAAGGCTGAAATATCATGGTATAGTACCTGCACATCTAAAATTACATATTCAGCGCTATATTTTTATTGCAATTGATCACTTTCCATAAATTGTATACCATTCGCATGAGAATTGCAACTTATGTGTCATGTAATTTGCTTGAACAACCAAAT
This sequence comes from Sesamum alatum, assembly GCA_034509735.1. NCBI lineage: Eukaryota > Viridiplantae > Streptophyta > Magnoliopsida > Lamiales > Pedaliaceae > Sesamum > Sesamum alatum. The sequence continues at coordinate 3,973,610 of JACGWO010000007.1, read as the reverse complement.
CTAATTTAGGGTATATATATGTACACAAACATAAACAACCCTATAAGGCATCGGAGGTTCTGTCGTTGTTTCCTTGTGGGTATTCTTGTGCAGGTTTGGTTTCATAGTGTTGTGCATATTCATTTGCCCTCCTATTTTCAGATCGATTACACGATAATGCTTTCGGGTCGAGCCCGTGGATGAGATATACATATGTTCTACATTGATCGTCGTCTTGATTGTTGGTTTTGTCACAGATACCATTGGAATTGATGCACTTTTTGGGGGCCTTCGTTCTCGGTGTCCTCGTCCCTAAGGAGTGAGCATTTGTTGACACTTGTGGAGAAAATCGAGGATCTTGTATCTGGTCGGTTTCTTCCTTTATACTTCGTATCGAGCGGATTGAAGACAAACGTAACCACCATCCAAGGTGCTCAATTATGGGATCTTCTTGCTCTGGTCATATTTACCGCCTTTTCTGGGAAGATTGTCGACACGATTTTGATCTCTCTCTACTGCAAGGTTCCTTTCAAAGAGGCACTTACCTTGGGTTTCCTGATGAAGACTAAAGGTTTAGTGGAGCTTATTGTTCTTAACATTGGGAAAGATAGAGGGGTAAACTGATATATTATTCAAAACTATGTAATTAGTATTTGTTGCTCAATGTTCTTCATCTGATAGTAAACGTTTGATCATTCAGAATCTATAAAATCAAAATAGAAATGATTATATCAGATGAAGAACATTGAGCAGCAAATACTAGTTAGATAGTTTTGAATCATAAATCAGTTTACCCCTCTATCTTTCCCAATGTTAAGAACAATAAGGTCCACTAAACCTTTAGTGTTCATCAGGAAACCCAAGGTAAGTGCCTCTTTGCAAGGAACCTTGCAGCAGAGAGAGACCAAATTCGTGTTGAAAATCTTCCCAAAACAGGCAGTAAATATGACCAGAGCAAGAAGACCCCATAATTGAGCGCCTTGGATGGTGGCGACGTTTATCTTCAATCAGCTCGATACGAAGTACAAAGGAAGAAATGTGCCAGATACAAGATCCTCAATTTTCTCCACAAGAGCGTTAACAAATGCTCTGTCCTTAGGCACAAGAATGCTGAGAACGAAAGTCTTAAAAGGTGCATCAATTCAAATGGTATATGTGACAAAACCAACAGCCAAGACGGCAACCAATGTAGCACATAAGTATATCTCATCCACGGTCTCGCCCCGAGGGCATCGTCGTGTAATCCATTTGAAAATGGGAGGGCAAACGAAAATGAACAACACTATGAAACTGAACCCGCACAAGAATACCCACAAGGAAATAATGGCAGAACCTCCTTGACAGGGCAATATCCGGAGCAAGTAGAATCCATGCAGCCACGTCATTGACTGCGGTCGCAAACATGGCCATTCTACCAACATATGTAGTCAAAAGCTTAACCTCAGCCAGTATACCAGCACAGACGGGAAAGGTAGTGATAGAGAGGGCCACTCCCATTAAACCCAGAAACGGACCCCGACTCACGGCTTTGGAGATAGTTGTTTAAAGCAGAAATGAGGTCCCAACTCTTAAAGCAAATGGAAGACCGATTCCTCCAAGAGCAATGCTTAATGTTTTTACCCCAGTCTGACGAAGACCCTTTGGATCCAGCTCAAGCCCAAACAAGAATAGAAAGAACATGAGACCAAGGTTGGCAAGGGTATATAAAACGGTAAGGCTTCGCGGTGGAAAAATAACATCAAGATACTTTTGGTTGTGGCCTAAAGCTGACGGACCAAGCAGAACTCCTCCCTGCACAAACCAATACCAAGAGCTCAAATTTATTAGAATCTCACAACGATTATGTGTGGTGTATATAAAATCATAAAGTGGCAGTTTCAATAGTCTTGCCATTACTTGCAATCACAGTATGCTAAGAGCTCAATGTATGACGATTGTACTAAAAGAAAGCAAGATAAGTACGTATAGACGAACGCACAAAAAGAAAAAACTGAAAAGGGTCAGCGGCAAATAAAAATTCTTACCCCAATTCAAATAATCACAAAGTAAGTGTGATACACTTGTCATGTGATTAATCGTTTTTTCTAAACTGTATATCAATCGCACGACAAACATATTGCATTTGCCATATAATGAATTCAGTTCCGACCAAATCCGATCTGAATTAAAATTTGCCAACTGCAAAATCAAATCAGTTTAGAAAAGAAACAAGAAAAGATTTTTTTTTCTTTTTATCTTTTTAGGGTAAATGTATAAATTTGTGGGGACCCACCATAATATCAATACTATAACATTAAAATACTTTGAGATAGTTCTCCCTTGTCCTTTTCCTTCATAAATCACCGTTGTTTCTCCATGCTATTAATTATTTAATTAAAAACTTAAGTAATCATGGGAGATAAAACTTTAATTAGATCACAAATGATGAGTTTGTTCATTTATAAAAAAATATAATTCAAACAAGTATTATAATATCGGTATTGGTTTGTTGGTTTGTTTTCAATTTTCATATGAGATGTCATGGTTCGATTTCAAATTATTTTAATTTTTTAAAATTTTAAAAAATTCATAAACCAATCGGTTCACTTGATTCGAAACTGAGTCAACTGAGTTACCGATTGAGCCGGCGGTTAGAATGATTTTCAAAAAATAAAACAATTTTGAGATTGATCCGATCTCATGGGTCGGATCAGATCGTTTTACCGATAGGGTCACAATTTTTTGGATGTTAATATTTGATGTTAGGGCATCACATGATATTTGAAAAGGTTTACGGAATTAGGGCATAAATCAACATGTGATGTTAATGCTGACACAGTCAGCGACTCCGCTGTTATGAGTACTATGGTCTGCCACTTTTGTACACATGCATGCTTCCATTCGCATGCATGTGTTGATGGATGGCTGCACGCACACATACATACATACATACCATTGAATTTTGCTCTCATTCCGTCGAATTTATAAAAATATGTCGTAATACTACATTAGTTGAAATAATTTAAAAAAAATTAATTAAACTATAATTGTGGGACATCTTCTCCTCACATGTATAATAAATAATATTTTATATTTTAAAATATATTATAAATAAGAATAAAATATATAAATCAACAATCACATCTCAAAAATAAAAGAAAAATCAACTTAAGGGCTATCTACACAATAAAAGAATTAGTGTAGCAGTATTAAAATGATATGTACTACATTTATGTAAAAAAGAAGTAATTATAGCAAATTTTTTAAATTATCTAATTGGAAGTATAATCATCATATGTAAAAATCAGTGCGATAGTGTCACTAACCGCCGTTTGTGAAATTCTCACTTCAAGTAGTACTTTTGCTTTGATAACACTTTTGCATTGAATACTCAACGAAAAAGACCACGAGATCAGTAAGTGCATTGAACCAAAAATGCTACTTTTTAAAAGCTATAAGATTACAAGTGAATATCTCATAATTAATGTGACAAAAAGTATAAAGGCCCGAACACCATGTGCTAAATACATGATACATATATACATACTCTTCAAACTCATGCTTCGTGTGTGTGTGTGTGAGAGAGAGTTGAGATTTATTTATAGAGGGAGGAAATGTCTTGTTTCATTACGTAGTTGAAAATTACACCTAACAGATTTCTGTTAGGTGTAATTTTCAAAGTGTAATAATTTTCTGAACCTAACAGATTTCTGTTAGGTGTAATAATTTTCTCATGGGCAATAACACATTTCCTCCCTCCCCTCGTCCGATCTCCGCCTCCTCCTCAGATCCATCTCCTCCCCTCGCCGATCTCCGCCTCCTCCCCAGCCCCGTCACCCTCGCCGGCACCCACCTCCTCCTTCTCTCTCTGTATATATATATATATATTGAAACATATATATATATGAACAAAGTATTTTTTTAGTACCATGAAATTAGGTTATTATTGTTTTTGTTTTTTTAATATAATTTAAGCAGGTGACGGTTTTAGTATAATGAAATACGAATTCAGGTATTTTTAATCCCAAAAAGTCACGGGCTTTGCACATATTTATTAACAGACGTTAACTATCGTGGGACTAAAAATACATAAAATTATGGCCAAATATATCTATTTAAATTTAATTGTATATATAATACATATTCTAATTATTGTTTCTTTAAGTCTAATCCATTGATTAGAATTACATAAAATCTATAGTTGATTTATTAATTAAATTTGGACCTTAGATTGAAATTAAGATCCAACGATTGTTAAATAAGGACAATAAATAAATTGAAATACAAGAAATTAGCCGGATGCATGTGTAAATATAATAATATTTTTATTAAATTAATAATTTATGATTAAATTAGAATTGAGTAAAATATAATGGAGAGAATAAATGGATAAAATAAATTCTATATATAAAGAAAAATATAGATGAGTCGGATGATAAGTGAGGGAGAAATAGTTACTTCAACACGAAAAGTGAAAAAATAAATCAATAAATAAAATTGACAGACCAAAAATTAGAAGACACCAAATTGGTGCTCTCCCTTAATAATAAGGTATAGATAAGAACTTGATGAATCATATATAAACACAACTTTGTGAATATAATGAACATCGTTACAATGTATATATACTAGTCGTTGTGACACGTCGTTCTTGCGTGCATATAATAATTTTTTTTACGCTTTAAAATATTATAAATAAGAGTGAAATATATAAACAAACACATCACATTAAAAAAAAAAAGAAGGAAATAAAGAAAAAACTAATTTATCAATTAATATAAAATTAGAAACCTGAATAAAATAGTTATCATATCAGTTGAGGGTTATTTTTGGCATTACAAAAAAGTGGCGCGTCGGTGTCATTAACCGCCATTTATGAGTAAAAAAATAAATTTTTTTATATAATAGTATATATGAAAAATCAAGAACTTCATTCATCAACAAGAAACATCAGATACAATTTTTTAAAAATAACCAATTACGTTGGACTCGTTTAAATGTAGGTAGCTGCCTTGTACTCTAACATGGGTGTAAATTTGGATCCAAGAAAAAATCTCACCAGAAATAGTTTATGACAAAAGCAGAAATGCCGATTTCGACAAAATTATACTTTTAGTCTTATATGATAAGAGTTTAATACATTTAATTTTATATTTTACGAAAATTTTTAAATGAACATCAAATTGAAAAAACTCAACATATTTAATCTTATGCTTTACGTGATTTTCAAAATGGACTAAAAATTGAGAAAATTTGATATATTTAGTCCTCTACTTTATGAGATTTGTGAGACTAAATATATCGAATTTTTCTAATTTTGAAATCATTTTGAAAATTCCGTAAAATATAGGACTAAATATGTCGAATTTTTTCAATTTTGTGACTCTTTTAAAAATCTCATAAAATAAAGAACTAAAAATATTGAACCTCCTATTCTATAAAACTAAAAGTGTAATTTTCACTACCAATCTCATAACGATGTGGAGATAGTAATAGCGATGTCATACAATATGAACAAAAGATGCAATAGTTTTTATAAATTTTAAGAATAATATATAGTTCCAGTATGATTGTCGTTATGAATAAATATTTATTTATTATATAAGTATTTTTTAAAATATAATACATACATATATAAACACTCCCCCATAGATATAAGAATAATATATTTATGGAGATATCGATATAATATTTTGATTCTTATTAAGTTCAATTGTCATCGAAACGGGTTGAGTAGACCTGTCATTTGAAAAATTTTAATTTTTTGAACTTATCATGGAAAAAAAAAAAAACGCAAGGTTTAATGAGTAAGACCTAAATCGATTGCAATCACTTTGGAGATAATTTGAGTAAAACCCAATAAATATTGGCTAAAATGCATTTAATTCCCCATGTATTTTGTTGAAGTAGTTAAAAAACACCCTCTATTTGTTTTGTAAAACAAAACAAAAAACATCCCTTCGTTATTAGTTAATGGAAGGTGCATTACACGTCTGATTTCTGTGCTTGGGGGTGTATATATTTGACTTGGGCATTTTTGACTTATTTTAAGTGATTCTTTTATATTTTCATACTAGCGTAGAACCCGTGCTATGCATGGTTATATATATATATATTCTTAAAAAAATAAATATTCTTTATAATATATTAGGGTATAAAGGAATTTTTTAAATTAAATAAAGCCTTTATTTTAATAGGTAAAATGTAGTAGTTTTAAATCTTTTTATCTATTTTTATTGTTATTAAAAATGATATTATCCTACACACAAGACATATTTCTACTTACCTAAAAATTGTATTCATATGAGAATTACTTTCAGACAATAGTGACATTTCATTAAATATTCATATCAGTTTTAAACATATCTTGTCCTACATAAAAATATAAAAAATAAGTAATTAGTTAAACGTATTATTTGTATTATATAATTCTCTTCTATAAAAACTATATTAAAGTGCATAAACATTATCACGGGCAATGAAATAATTTTTAACTTTCATTGGGCACAAAAAAAATCTTAAAAGATAATAGTTTAATGTGCAAATAAAAGAATGAATTGACAAAAAAACAAATCAACAATTAAAACAACAAATATTTACCATGCATTTCTCTAATAAAATCCCGAATGCATTAATAAAAAAAAGGTTACCAAGAGAAGAGAAAACACATGAAAAAAAAATTATAATGATGAAAAAGATAAAATATGCAAAAGTTTAATATACATAATATATTGAAATGTATAATTAAGCCATAACTATTGTATTATTTAATCAAGGTAAAATCCAAACAACCCCAACGTATGAGGGTCTTTGCACTTTGCCCCCAATTCTTTTTCTTTTTACACTCCACACCTCAACCTTTGATTTGTAACATAATATCTTTCTTTTTGAACTTTCCGACAAATAAAAATATGAACACACGCACTTGTAATTGGATTTAAGATGGGATAAAATTATAATTTCACACCCCATCCTTTTCTTTAGATTGAAAAAATACAAATAAAATAATGAAAAAACCCCAAAAATTAATAAGGCAATGGCGGATGAAGAAGAAGATCCTTCAACAATTTTGCTTGTCTTTGCAAGAGTTGTTGAAATATTTGCAAGAACTTGCTTTTGCTTCCCTTTTTGAATAAAGAATTGAGTATTGACAAAGGCGGGGCGAGGTGGTGGGGATGGTGGAGCTGTGGGCGACTGTTGGATTTCCTTTTCTTTGCGATGCCTTAATCAACTGTACAAATCCGCGGGGGGAGAGGGGGTGTTGATGGTGGGGTTAGTGATTGTTCTAGTATGGAAGATGGAGAAGAATTGTGAGTTGCAACAATTGTAGTTGGATCTTATTATTTTTTGGGCGATAGATCTGGGTCTTTTTCTTAGGGTCTTCTTAATTTGGGTCTGGGCGAATTTGGGTCTTCTTCATCCACTGGAAATGACGGCGGATCTGGGTCTTCTTCATCAACTGGAAATGGTAGATGATGAAGAAGAATCTTATTGGGTCTTGGCGAGTGAAGGGGGTGGACGGTGGCGATTTTGGGTGCGACGGTGGTCGTACAGCGACTAAAGGTGGTTGTTGGCTGGCAATGGCGGATGAAGAAAAAGACGTTCTTGATTTTTTGCTAACTTAAGCGTGTGTGTTCATCGACCGAAATATTCCCCTTTTATTCCCCTGAAAGTGAAGAAAAAAGCAAAATACTACAAAATGCAAAGGTTGAATGTTCAAGTGTATAAAAAAAAGTTTGGAGGGGCAAAGTACAAAGACCCGTAAACGTTGGGAGTATCTGCATTTAACCCATTTAATTAAAAAAAAAAAGGACCATATTTATATGCTATAGGCTTATAGCAACTTGCATATCATACTGCTATCTATTCAGTATTTGAAACTTTTGGTGAGAAATATCTATATATATATATATATATATACATATAGCAAAACAATAGTTGACCACATTAAGCCAATTTTGACCAAATTCTGAATTCTTAAAATTTTGAATTTTTTAATTACTAAGAAAAATTCTAATTGGTTGGTTTAATTTTAATTGAAATTTTAGTTTCATTTTTTTTTAAAAAAAAACACTTAACAAACTAAATCCCAAAAATTTAGCATGAAAATAGGAAAACCCTCATGTAGATATACGAATAGTACTTCCTCTTAGAGTTGCATTCAATTCAAACACTTAAAAATCACGTCAAATATAAATATAAACATCAGTTAAAATTTTGGAATAACGAAAAAGTTAAAGAATCCATTATGCACCACGAATCATTTGTTGTTGTGCTCAAGCTCAACCACTCTAAATGCTTGAATGGATATTTTCTATCAAGATGCATATTGGCCAGCTATGTAACTTATATATTATTTTTCTTTCAATATAGTAGCAAATTGATTTTGCATATTATGATCATCACATTTTGTCTTTTTCTTTTTTATTATTCGACTTTATCTTTTTATTATTAGAAAATTCCGTTTTATATGTTATTTTTTTCTCTTTTGATGTTCTTTATGTTCAAATTTTAGAGTAATATATCCCACAAATTTATTATTTTGATTGATGGTTAATTTCTTTACAGTTCACATTCACACGCATTATTCATTTGTCAAAGTTTCATTTTGGCAATAAAACTTTTGTAATACTTCAATAGTCTATTATCATGTGCTCTAATTTTACTTTCATATTGGTTTTGAGTAATTTCTTTACTTTTCATTACATTTTTTAAATTTATATTTTCTTCAATTATTTATGTGATTTAGTTGTGTTCACTCATTTAATTTTTATTTGCATAATTTCATTGTTTCGATTAGCATAATGTCCTTCTTGATTTTTCTTTTTGTATGATTCTACTTAATCTGCATTTAGTTATTATTTCTGTTTATACATTTCGCCCTTTTTATCTTTTTATACATCATTCCTGTATTTTGTAGTTTCATTCATTTAAATTTTTATTTGATAGTTTACTTTGTTGTTCTTTTTCATGTTTTATTAACTTTTTTTTTCTACAAGAAGGAACAAATTTATTTACTGCTAATAGCCATATATTTTGTTTGACATTTATTTGTATGATTCTGCTTAATCTGGCATTTAATTTTTATTTATATTAATACTTATCTTTTCGTATCATTTTATACACCATTTTTTTTTATAAATTATAACTTCATCCGTTAAACTTTTTTGTTCTTTTTCTGATTTTATTTTTTTCATTTGTCTGGTTGTTTTACAAGATGAGAAGAATGACCTAATTTTAACTTTTATGTGATTGGTTTCTCGAACTATCTAATAGGATTCTATTAAATCTATGATCATATTCTTGTAAATATTTACATTTACATGAAAATATATGTATTTTCATGTGCGAGTAATTCAAGCTTTTTTTTTAGAAAAAAATCTAGACATGGTTGTTTGAATTTTATTTTCTTCTTTTATATATTTTAATTTAATTTAAAATTTTGTACATATGCATTAAATTAATAATAAATGTAGAGGTTAATTCAATTCCTTATATATCTTAAGCATTGTTTTCAATTTTTCTTTATATATAGTGTCATATAATATTACTATATTCATAATATTTGTAAGTTATAGCATAATTTATACATTTTGTCGCATAATCTAAGTGTATGATAAATATTGAAAGCAAATTCTCTACCTATCTACTCAGAGCTGAAGTTGAAAAATTTCATAAAATAAGAAAAAATCCAAGGTATGTATCTTTTGTTGCTTTTATTTTTTTATTATTAATTAATTTATTTCGTGAGTTCATCAAATACATGAATATTTTTGTTAATTATCATTTTTTTATTATTCTGATTATTTTTATTGATAGTTTTTGGCAAAAGAGATTGGACTTTACATTTACCATTTTTGAGTAAGCATTTGGTGTTGTTGTTTTTTTATTTTTTATTTTCAATTAATTATTTTTTGTAATTGAGTTCATGAATTATGTGATATGTCATATATACATTTTTTTTTCCCTTATGACCAAATTCTTTTTTATTTTATAAAATCTAACATCTTTTTCACTTGCGATAGCATAAACAAATATGAATTCAGTCTTCTCTCTCTCTCTCTCTCTCTCTATATATATATATATATATATATTCTAAACCAATTATATAATTTTATTCTCATAACAGTTTATTCTTTATATATATATAAATATATATATATATATATTAAACCAATTATACGTTTCACTCTTTAATACACAATTTGTGAAAAATGAACTCTAGATTTTCAATTCATAAATTTTTGTGAACTAATCCTTAATCAAAATGTTTATATTTCTAAATTCACAATTTTACTATTTAAAAGTTACGAGATTCTTAATTGATGTCGAACATCCATAAACAATAGACTTTTATTCCCTATTGTTGTCGATTTTTTATTTTTTGATTTTATGAATTATGTGATATACACGTACAATTGGGTTTATAGTAACAGAAAATATGAACTTTGTTTAAAGAAAAAGATTGGATGCAAACTTCCTATTATCTACTTATGATCGAAAGTTCGAATAAAGTTAACTTATTAAATAAGAAAGGACCCATTTAGTTGCTTAATTTTTAATATTTTTCATTATGAATTAGTTTATGCTTGATACAATGTTTTTATTTATTTATATTTGCTATCATACTTATTTCGATTATTTTTGGCAGTTTTATGCAAATCAGATTTACATATACTTCTTACTGGTGAATATTCAACTTTTGTTGCTTGTATTATTTTTTATTATCAATACATTTATTGAGTTTATGAATTATGTGATATATATATATATATACATTTTGCTTAAATTAGCTTATTTATTTTTAGTTGTATTAAAGTTCTCCAATTTTTCAAATCCTATTCATTAAATTTGATGTTTATTTATTTAAAACTCTTATTGAATAATATGTATAAACTATTTTTTTTTTTGTGATATATCCTCCACCAAATTTCTTCATCCATTTTTTTTGTATTCAGTGATCTTTTTGTATAGTTTCATATTAATTTTTTATTTTTAATTAGGTATCAATCATCTTCTTTTCATAAAGTACGTATATATATATATATATTTATATTGTCACTGGCTACTTATTTTTTAATTTAGAAGTTCATGAAAAGAAATTCTACCTAACAACATGAATTATTCATTAAAAAATAATTCGATCATTTTACAATATCTATCATAATTAATGGGCACAATCCCAACTACTAAAAATTCTTTATTAGGTATATTATTACTATTATATCTTATATTTGTAGTCTTTTAAACTTCTTATTGTATATATGTATTCTTAGCATAAAATTTAGACATATAAATATCTTTACTTTTTATAAATTTATTGTTTATGAAGGAAATTAAAATATGATATGATAATAACCCTTTTTCTTCCTTTAAAAAATTGGATTACAAAAGGGAAAATTTATTGTGAATATTATTTTTCTAAGAGAAATTTGTTTATTTCATAGGACAAATATGATTAGTAACGTGCAAAACATCTTTTTAAATATCAATATTTTTTATTTTACTTAAAATATACATAGTATTTGAAACTAATAAAACAAGTTTTTTCTCAATATCTAAAATACGATAATATGATTTGGTTATTTTCAAAAAGGTAAATTGATTTTGTGATTCAAACTATGTTTGTTTTTACTCTTTGCCATCTTTTTTTTTTTTTTTTTGAACATACCATTTTAACTTTGTGAAATTTGCACTTTGCCATATATAATCATTTTCCGGTCGAATTTTCTACTGAAAAAACATGACATGCAGTGCACATGCTGAAAAATCAACACTACATTGCCCTTAAATATCACATGAGCATGTAATGTTTTTACGGTAGAAAAATCGACCATAAAATTTTTTGTAAAGTTGAGATGATAAGTTGACATGAAAAAAAATTTAAATGAGAAAGTGTAAAAACCGGGCATAATTCGGATGTCAAAATGTAATTTACCCTTTTCAAAATATTCAGTAAATAACCTTAATAAAAATTCAATATTGAGTTTTGTATAAATAAATTTGAACTATTATATATGGTAAGGGGTCATTAGAATATGACATACTTTCATGATTAATGGCATGCCAAAAATTAAGATTTGTGAGAGTATGTATAGAAATTAAAATTTATGAGTAAATTGTTTAATTTTATCATTTGGTCTTTCAAAAGAAAATACAACCGACAAAAAAAAAAAGTCATAGGCAATTAACAAGTTCAATATCAAGTGAAAAATAATAAGTTGAAGTTGGAATTCATCGTGATAAAATAAATTATTCATTAATAAGTAACTTGATGATCTGTCAGTATCTATGATAATTAATGAGCACGAACCCAACTACTAGAAACTTTTAATTATATATGTTATGTTTGTACCTTTCAAATTTCTTATTGTATATTTTTATTGTTAGCATATAATTTACAGATATAAATATATATATACATATATCTTTGCTTTTTTATTAGTTTAAGATATTGTAACTTTTTTTCCAGTGTTAGTAATATTTTCTTATTATTATTATTTCCAAAAACTTTATTGAAGATTATTTAATTCGAACCATATTCTTTTAGGGGGAATTTATATCATAGGGTAATATGGCAATAATTTAACGTAATGTATTTAATACTAATATTATTGTTTTACTAAAAGTATATTAATTGAATAAGAAATTATATATATGAGGTATTTGAACCTTATAAAATATTTTTTTATCAATGTGTAAATATATTATAATTTTCTATTGCTATTATCAAAATATTCTGTAAATAAATTTATAAAGAATTTAATATTGAATTTATATAAATAATTTTGTGCTTATATAGTAAGACGATTATCAAAATATGACACACAATTATAAAATATAAAATTTATGAAAATACTATAGAATTTAAGATCTTCCGTGCATAGCACGGGGTTCATGCTAATACCATATATAATGATACTTGAAATAGTCGACTTGGATAATTCAACAGGGAATGTATTAATTCTTAATTAGGAATTTAATTAAACTAAAAGATAGCGAGCCCGGTCTTATTTATCATAATCTATGGGATAATGGATCCCACCTATTAGGTGGGATACACAATTCCACAAATTAAGATAAATCAGTATTAAATCTTTTTTTTTTCTCATTTACCCTTCCCCCCTCTCTCTCTTTCTCCCATTTAAATACATGTGAAAATTAAAAAAGATTTTTGATGCAGGATTAAAAAAATATATTTCAAATTATAATAATAAATTATAAAATATTATTTCTTGTTTTTTGGACTTTTGAAAATATTTAAATTTATTTAATTACTAAATTGCATGCGTATTTTGAACTTCTACTTCATATAAATATAGAAAAAAATATTCCACAAATTAATTTAAATTTAACCAATTGTATTTAAATAAATAATTTAGAGGTTATTTTATTTTTTGTCATCATTCACAAGCTATAATATAAAAATGTAAATAACTTAAAAGAGGATACCCGTAATAGTCTTTTTACATTTAATTATACGTTATAATCTCTTCAATCAATTAAACACCATACTATATTATTATATAGGATATCCTACATATAACAGCATCAAACCAAACAACATGTGATGTAAGATGAGATTAATTATCATTTAATTTCCTATTCCACCCAATCTCTTCAGGCCTAATTCAATCATACGAACCAAACGAGCCCAACGTGAATATGAAAACAGGGTAACTGATGAATAGGAGTGGTCCATAATTAATTTAGGTCCATTTGAAACTTCATTGGGCTTTCCTGGAGCAGGTGAAATTTGGGTTCATTTGTACTTATTACTCGAGAAATTTGGGTTCATTTGATCCATCATTTTAGTACGTCAAAATTAGGGGTGGTAATTCAACCCGAACCCGGCAAAACCCGCCCCGGACCCGCCCCTAATGGGGCGGGTTCGGGTCCAAAAATTTGAAGATAGGGCGGGTAACGGGTCCTAAGAATTAGGACCCGGCTGGGTCCAGGGCGGGTCCCGGGTCCTTAAGGACCCGCCCCGGACCCGCCCCGTTTATATATATATATATTTCTTTTATTTTATTATGATAGAATAAACACTAACAAAATATTGTATCATTTAATTTATTTATTGTTAGGTACATCTTCAATAGTTGATAAATTGAAAAATTATCCCACAATATTTAACGATTAGAAAGACGAAAAAGTTGTTACTAATCTCTAATAAATAATTCAATATGAATTGTTTGAGTTGTTCGATTATGAACAATTTTATTTATACTTGAAATTCTTTTTCGACTTGAATTTCAGTTAGATCATGAACAAATAATTTTATTTGTAATTGATATATTAAATTTTAATTTTTTTTAATTTGTAAAACAAATAAAAAATTAAAAAAAAAAAAAAAAAATGGGTCTACCGGGTTAGACCCGCCCCGGCGGGTTTTGTACCGGGGCGGGGCGGGTCCCGGGTTGAAAAATAACCGGGGCGGGGCGGGTCCCGGGTCCTTCCCGGAGTTGGCGGGACGGGTCTCGGGTCCACCCAAACCCGCCCCATTGCCACCCCTAGTCAAAATGGCGCATCGAGTATCAAATCGAATTTCTCGGTTTGGTTAAATAGAAAATCGTAAAAATTCGATTCGGTTCGATATATTACCGGTTCTTTTTTTGTAAAAAAAAAATCCACATGTCATATATATAAATGTATATATTAATTATCCTAAATTGATATATAATTATTTATTTATTTTATTTATATATACTAGCGGTCGTCGCACGCGGTCTCCACGCGCATAATTTTTTAAATACAGTCAATTCACATGCGAAGCATGAATAAATAAAAATAATATTATTATTAATATATATTAATCAGTATGTTTAGTTACGTAATTTGGTCAATTTTAGTATGTATATGATCTACTTTAGATCAAAGTTTAGTAGATCATTAACCATATATTTGTTAATTGTGTGATCTAAAATGATATTATGCAAAGTAATTAAGTAAATATTTTATAAAGTTAATTTACAGAAACACTTAATGGATGAGTGTAATATAGCTATACTATTATAAAAGAAAAGATTGTTTTCCTCTAATAAATGGTAGTTATATCATATTTTCACCTTTTTTCAAAATTTTGCTTTCCAAAACAAATTGAATTTTAACTTGAATAAGTATATTAGGATTTTCAAAGATAAATACACTTTTAACTTAAAATTCAGTTTTATTTTGGAGACCAAAATTTGAAAGTAGTAAAAGTATGAGATGATCGCCATTTATTAGAAGAAAACAACTTAACCCTTTATAATAGTACGATTATATATATATATATATATATCATTAGAAGACCCTTTAAATTATAATAATTATTTTAACGTGTTAGAAACACATGATTATACGTCAATTTCTGATTTGAAAACTCAATATTCGACATATGTTCGACTTAAAATAAAATGTGTTTTAAAAAATTAGTTATCACCAAGCAGAGTGCATTGATCTCATACCAAAAATTTCAAATTAAATTTCTAAATGAGACTTCATGTTGTATAAATTGGATAAAGTAAATACAAATTTAAATTAGTAAATTCACTTACTATTTGATAGAATATTAACAATTTAAAAAAGCAAGTATGCAATATTTAGAAAAATTCAAATATATATGAAGCATAACAATAGTAACATTGAAAAAGCAAGCTTCAATCGGTGTTGAAAGCCACTTACTATAACACAAAATGTTTAGAATTGATAAACTGGTAAGTTCCAAATAAAAATAAGATGGTGAGAAATAACATACTTCAAAGTATGTCTTCTTGACATAAAGTTTGATTAATTTTATGATTAAGAAATTGTATATATAGCCCATGAAAATGTATTAAAAAATGGTGTTTGATACTACATGGAGAATAATATGCAGTTTTTTTTTAATGTCAGGTGAAGTTTAAGAGTACAAAAAAAAAAAAAAGAATCACAATTAAATCTTGATTATTGCTAACTTGATATTTTTAACTTTTGTGCTTTACTTCGATCTTCGTGTATAAAAATGCAAATCAACGACCTATGAGCCTATATATATGTAGAAGATAGCATAAAAGGAAAACAGAAAATAAAAAACATATTAATTACATGTTTTTTATTAATCCAAATTGTGGACAAACATATTAATATAAGTTTGTGAGAGAAGTTTTAAACTTTTAATTAGATTTTAATTTATAGAGAAAGAAAAAAGAAAAAAAAATTGTATGGGAACATGGGTGGTTATGGCAAAAGGGCATGTTAGGTAGTTTAAAAATTTAGTATGAGAACTACCAATATTATGTTGAATTTCTATTTTTGCCCTCCACAAATTATAAATTTCACTTTGTTGAAAGAAATATGAAAATGAATAATGCAAAAGCAAAGAGTAAATTTTGTAAAATGCCTAAAATAACTTCTGTTTATGACACAAAAGAGCCTTTCCTTTTATAATTAGTATAGATAATTAATATACAGTTTTTCAAAAATGGTATTCGATTCGATATGGTATACCAGTACCAAAAATAGATACCAAATCGAATACCCAAATTTACAAAGGCTCCTCTGTTTATTACAAATGTAATACACTTGCCGTGTGATTAGTGTACCGTTCAGTTCGACCAAACCTGTTCGAATAAGAATTTTCCTGATTTCAATAACATATTCAGACAGGAAAAGAAACAATCTTATCTTCGTGACTTGTACAAGGAACAGTATAGACAATGTTGTCTAATTTCCAGCTTTACAATTACATGGCAATAGGACTAACAAGATTAGGAAAGATTATTCACAGAAATCTACATTTCTGTACACTATATATCATCTCCTCTCAACATTCATTAATCATTGCGAATCGTACTCCTCCTCCGTCGTGCACTCATCCTTGAGAGAAGCCAGTGAATCTCCGGACAGCTGGCTGCGGTACTGCTGCACCACCAGCACCGACGCCGTGGTCGTGAACTCCGGGGAAATCAGCAAGTTGCCGACCGGTCCCAGTTCAGGACAGTCGGTCTTCTTGTTAAGCGCCGTTACTAGTTGGCCCTCCGGCATTCTTCCAACGACAAAAAGATTGCAACGGTTGTGTTTGTGAATCACATCAACCGTTTCTGCAGCATTGCTTACAACAATCTCCTCGTATTTGCTCGAACCATCCTGTGATACTTTCTGCTTGAACTCTGTGAGGAATTCTTCGTCTGGTGCAACTTCAGGACTGTATTGGTCATTGATATCTAATTGGACGCTCTCTCCGGCGTCCACTACGAAACGAACGGCATTCAAATTAATGCCGGTGTGCTCGGCCATGAGTGCACCGTAGGACAGAGCTTCACGATCGTCGTGGCCTCCAAAGAAGAGGGCCGTGACGGTATAGTCAACATTGCTTGCCGATATGTGAGATTTTCCTCCTAAGCCTCGATCGACTAGGATGCCAACCGAACACGGGGCGTGCTCAAGAACTCTCCGGTTCACATACCTTAAATCAGCACGTGTCGTCTCCAAATGTCCATCGAACCTCTGATGCTTATGATACGGTAGGATTATCATCGCAACCCTCTTCCTATCTGCACTTGTGCAGATGTCCTCGTGCATGCTAGATAACGGTGAGATGGCTGTTGTAGGCCGGATCGACACTTGGCTGAGGTGTTGGAACGCCTCAAAAGCAACGACAATTTGATTTGCATCAGAGTTTTGCCCCTTACTCCAAAATGGCAGCCCGTTCTTTCTCGCCTTGTGGACCATCAGAATCGCGGATGATCTCTCTGATAGCTCCATCAGATGCATTGCATAGACACGGAGTCCGCCTCTCTTTCCCTGTCCGCGTGACGCCTCCATGAGATTGATCAATGTAGGAATGTGTGTTGTGCTGTGGAAACAGGTCAACATTCTGAGTTGAGTATCAGCTTCCTTCCTTTGAATGGTTCTGTGTTTGTATTCCATTTTTGCCATTTGAGCCGGCTTATATATTGCCATGACGATAGGCGTTGTTATGAACGTCGTGAACAGAGCCATCAAAACCATGATAGCAAACGTTTGATCATTCAAAACCTATGAAATCAAAAGAGAAATATATCAGATGAAGAACATCAAGCAAATATTACATAGTTCTGAATAATAATCAATTTACCCCTCTGTCTTTCCCAATGTTAAGAACAATAAGCTCCACTAAACCTTTAGTGTTCATAAGGAAACCCAAGGTTAGTGCCTCTTTGAGAGGAACCTTGCAGGAGAGAGAGACCAAAATCGTGCCGACAATCTTTCCAGAACAGGCTGTAAATATCACCAAAACAAGAAGACCCCACGACCGAGCGCCTTGGATGGTGGCGACATTTGTTTTCAATCCGCTTGATACGAAGTATAAAGGAAGAAATAGGCCAGATACAAGATCCTCAACTTTTTCTACAAGAGCTTCAGCAAATGCTCCCTCCTTAGGAACAAGAACTCCAAGAACAAAGGCCCCAAAAAGTGCATGAATTCCAATGGTATCTGTGACAAAACCAGCAGCCAAAACCGCAACCAATGTAGCACATATATATATCTCATCCACGGGCTCGCCCTGGGGGCATCGTCGAGCAATCCATTTGAAAATAGGAGGGCAAACCAATATGCACAACACTATGAAACCAAACCCGCACAAGAATACCCACAAGGAAACAATGGCAGAACCTCCGGTGCCTGATAGGGCAATAGCCAGAGCAAGTAGAATCCATGCAGCCACGTCGTTGACTGCAGCCGCAGACATGGCCATTCTACCAACATCCGTAGTCAAAAGCTTAAGCTCAGCCAGTATACGAGCCAAGACGGGAAAGGCAGTGATAGAGAGGGCCACTCCCATGAAAACCAGAAACGGACCCTGACTCACGCCTTTGGAGATAGTTGCTCTGAGCAGAAATGAGGTCCCAACTCCTAAAGCAAATGGAACACCGATTCCTCCAAGAGCAATGCTTAACGCTTTTTTCCCAGTTCGACGAAGACCCTTTGGATCCAGCTCAAGGCCAACCAGGAATAGAAAGAACAGGAGACCAAGGTTGGCAAGGGTGTCTAAAACGGTAAGGCTTTGCGGTGGGAAAATAGCATCAAGATACTTCTGGTTGCGGCCTAAAGCTGACGGACCAAGCAGAACTCCTCCCTGCACAAACCATTCAAAACTCAAATATATCAGATGCTCATAGCATTTAAATGTGGCTCGTATAAAAAAAGTGGCATTCTGTAGTCTTGCCATTGCTTGCAATCACAGCATGCTGAGAGCTCAATGTATGACGGTTGTACTGAAAGAAAGCAAGAAAAATACGTAAAGAGGAACGCACAATAATCTCAGCAATGACGCGGGGCTGTCTCAGTGGCCTGAGAAGATAAGCAAGCAGCCGAGTCAGAACCACCACCAAACATATCTGTACAATCACAAGAGGAAGTGCAAAATGGAGAGGATCATCCTCTTGGAAGACCCCATTCGAAGTAGCCTTCATGGGCGGTGCGCATTTGGTTGTTCCATCAGAAGCCATTTCGCTACAAAACCACCCAAAGAAACAAGAACCAGCCAATCTCAATTCAACACCTGCACATTACGGTCGTTGTAAGTTAATCAAATCGATACTAATATACAAGAAAACAATCTCCCTTGCTAAGACTACATGTTATTTGATGCAATATTCAAACTAAACTGTCTTAATTCTATCCTTTTGTCATTTTAAGTGCATAAAGAATCGATTGTGTCAGGCACATCCATATCCCTAGAAACCATACAGAAAATCCATCTGCATACAAAAACTACACGGATTTGTGCATGAAAACCAAGGACTAAATCAAAGTAAAACTGCATTTCTCATCATAAAAGGTAACATATAAAAAAGTTCTTGATCAAACAAACTCAATTGTAACTTATTCTGAAAGTTGGTAAAAGTGATGGAAAAATTGAACACATCACACTTCCTTTTCAAATATAATAATGAAAGAGAAGAGTGAAAAAGAAAGAATCCAAAAGAGTCAACTGCAGTTAACCAAAATTACCCAGTTCTTATCCCACTAAATCCAACTTCAAGAACCTGCCATTTTAACTGAAAATTTCACTTCCTAAGAAAGCAAGATTGCCTTAGAAACAATGAATAATCTGAAAAAAAGAAAAGTGAAAATCATGGGAACTATTGTTAATAGATCAAATCAGGTTACAAAAGAAAGAAGAAGAGATTGTTTTTTCTCTTTTTAGGCTAAATCTATGAATTTTGTAGGGACCCACCCCAATATCAATACTACAACATTAAAATACTTTGAGATATTCCTTGTCTCTTCATTCTTTTCTTGTTCTTGATTCGCAATTCCAACATCCCAATGTCAAAACAGTCATTGCCTCTCCGAATCAATGACTGTACTGCCCCATCAAATTCACAAATAAAAAAGAATCCCACGACCACTTGTTTATATATCCCTTTAAGATTCTTACGATGTTACTTGCTTCTTTTTAACCTGGAGAGTGTGTTCTTGGCAAAGATAGCAGCTTTCTGATACTACGTACCATTTTGTATCTACATCTGTACGCATTACATACAGAGAGAGAGATGTAAAGAGAGCTTGCCCGTGATCCCATCACCATCTGCTTTCTGATACTATCATTACTTGTGTGTATGTATGTGTGTATATATATATATAGAGAGAGAGAGAGAGTAACCTGAATTCTTGAATGAGAGAGAAATCAAGAGGGGTTCTCCATCAGCATATGCTTGCAAAGCTGTGTATGTAAGCTAATTATGTGTTGTTCTTGTGGAATAAGTGTGAGTGAGAGAGCGCAGAAATTCGACAGATTGAGAAGAGAGAGAGAGAGAGAGAGAGAGAGAGAGAGAGAGAGACGTCAGCAGTTGTGGATTCAGATCGCCGGGGTCTTCTCCATCTACGTACTTATAGACTCTGGGAAATTTCTTATTCCAGTAATGCCCTTGTAGGCTTGTAGCAAACTCAAATTACTTAATTGTTGATAAAATTGTAATTTTGCTCCCAAAATGTAGGGTGGTTTGCAATATTAATCCCATATTTTTTGAAATAACCAACATTAGTCCCATACTTTAGAAAAATATTGTAAAGTTAGTCTCACCGTAGCAATATTAGTCCCACACTTTATAAAAGTATTGCAAAATTAGTCCCAAATGTTGCAAAGTTAATCCCAAAAGTTGCAATTTTTTCAAAGTGGGATTAAATTTGCAATATTTTCCTAAAATTTGGGACTAATATTGGTTATTCCAGAAAATATGGGACTAATATTGCAAACTACCGTATACTTTGGGACTAATATTGCAAACCATCGTATACTTTGGAACTAAAATTGCAATTTTCTCCTTAATTGCAAGTATAGTTTTTAATTTTCCACAAATTCATTTGAAATAAAGCAACGTTTAATAATCCATTATCAATTATTAATATTAGTAAGTGTAACGCATTTTATGTATGTGTATAATTTTTAAAAAATATTTAAAATAAAATATTTTTATAAATTATATTATTTATTTTTTGTAGAGTTAAAAATAACTTAAAATAAGATAAAAATACATGAGAAAAGTACTAACAAAAGATAGTTATGAAAAATCACGATGAGAGTAGAAGTTAAAAAGAATTAATTATTTTAAAACTTTAAAAAGAATAATTGATCAAAATTAATTTCAGACACCAAAAGGACTCTATCTAATAATACATGGCATAGACGAGAGGAAGAAGAACTCTTGAGGATAACGCGAACCTAATCTTTGTCAAGGCAGGAGAAATGAAAAATAAAATAAAAAATAAATTTGTAATTTTAATAGTTAGAAATTTAAAGGGATACAAACAAATTTATTGCAGTTAATAAAATAAAAAATTGTAAACAATTCTAATTTTAGTTACAAATCTAAAATCTAGTTTAAAAATAATCAATGATAAAAGCATTATAGATATAAAAATAAATTTAAATTATGTTACGCTAAAGAATATGGCTTTTCACTCTAATCAATTATCATAGTTTTAAAAATAAAAAATCATGGCGGACAACAATTAACCACAGCTGCACAATGGCTATTAATCATTATTTCTGTAAGTGAGGCCAAAACATGCCACAACTAAAACTCATGTGGCAAATATTTTGATCATGGATAAAACTATAGGAATGTTAATTAATCATGGTCAAAATTTAAGTTTATGCATTGATTTTGTCTGATCATGATAGATAGTAATGATTTGTTCTTAAGCCGTAATGATTTATAGTGTAGGGAATAATTAATTTTTTTTGTAGTGTTGCTGACTAAATTATCTCAAAAAATCTGTAAATCTTTTGGATATTGGTAAACAATTATACACTCAAAAACATAATAAATAAAAATGTGGGAAAATAGAATGTGAGACCGTCCAAGTATTCCCATATTTGATGTTTATTTGGGTGACCTCAATGTTTTTGTTTTATAATATATAGACTAACTTGAGTTATATTTTGGGAATTTTTAATTCAAATCTAATCAAATCTACGACAAATATTTTATAATATTTGTAATGTAATTAATTGCATAAAATCAAACTGGTTCGATAAAAAAAATGATCGTTATTTTTCAGCATTCTCATATATAGTTGACTTTTTTATTTAGGGGTCGCTTAGTTCAAATGAGATAAAAGGGCAAGTGAAGGAGGGAGAGGAAGTGTGAAAAGATAACAAGTTTTTTAGTATATTGGAACGGAAGTAAATCTCAAATACTTCCCCTTATTTGGTAGGAGGAAAATAGATTGAGAAGAAAAAATTATTTTTTGTAATTTTACATTAACCCGTTCGCTTCATTTTGTATTAAAGAATAAACAAATTAATATTATACTAAAATAATTTAGTATATCAAAAATTTTAAAAATCTTATTAATAAAGTATTCATCAAACAAGAACAAGAATATTTCTTTATTAATAAAATATTCATCAAAATGAGTATTGTTCATTTATTCGAAACTATTCAATTTAAGGGGGAGGAAACAAGATTAACGGGAAAGGATTATTCAATCAAGATTAATGACAAATTAACAATAAAAATTTCCGAAAACACAAAAGAAAAACATATTTATCTGATTGTTGACTTCGATATATTAGTTTTAGGTTTCTTTCTCAACTTCTCCTAAAATGATTTAAACTCATAATTAGCAATGTTTCAGGTTGCAACTAGTTCCTAAGCAGTTTTCATGAAAATTGGAATTTACCATTTTTGAGGAAAATTTATAATTTAAAATTTCATTATAATATATTCGAAATGAAGGGGGGAAAAAAAATACATACGATTGTCTAGAAGACTCTATCATTATGATTAGATCGACAAATTCCATGAATAAACAGTTTGATTACTTTATTTGAAACGGATTATATTGCATTTTATATTTTATTCAGTTCATTTATACACGTCACTTTGAATTACATGCATAAAATAATATTTAAATATATAAATAATAATAAACTTTCGATGCAACATATGTATGATAAAAAAAAAAAAAAAAAGTTATTTGACGTCAATGTTGTCTCCATATTGTCAACTTCGAACCGGTCATCACAATGCAACTTCACTTACATTTTGGGAGTGCTACTTAGTGTCTTTTAGTAGATTTTTTCTTTTCTTTTAATTTGGATCGAATTTGATTTATATTGTGAGTATACATTTGAAAAAAAGTAACAAATCATATGAAAAGTGTGATACACTGATCATGTAATTGAATTTGGGGTTTCATGCAATTTACCTCCATATAATACTGTAAATGAGCAAATTACCCCTTTATGAACAAAACTTAGTAATTTGCCTCCCTGTGTTATCTAAAATGGAGCAATTTACCTTCCTGTCAAGGTAAATTGATTGATTTCAAAAAGCACAGGAAGGTAAATTGCTATTTTATTTTTCGTAGAGGGATACTTTGCTCATTTGCATTATCACATGAGGATTGCTTGCAGTTTTTCCATTAAATTTGATTCAGTCAAACCTGATTTAGGTGAGAATTTTTCCTTTTAGTGGTTCGAATCTTGAATCTGTTTTCCTACATAATTGTAAATAATGCATTGCCAATCAACTAAGTACAACGATCAACAATAGACAATCAAATGATTAAATATAATTTTCGTTCTGTATCTTTTGTATTTTGACATTTCAGTTCTTCATTTTTTTAGTGTAGCAAATAGTACCTACAATTTTTAAATTTTTTGCAATTTTGGTCCTTCAGTCGCCGGAGTTTACAAATATTGCTGGATTTTTTTTTAATTTGGGCTTTTGTTCCCATTGGTTAATTTAATGGACCAAAATCACAAAAAATTATAAGTTACAAGACCTATTTGCTACACTAGAAAGATAAAGGACTAAAACACCAAAATATAAAAGATATAGGATGAAAATTTGGTTCCATACTGACAGTAATTTGACCAATGGGAACAAAAACTCCAGATTAAAAAAAAATCCTAAATATTTGCAAACTTCGGTGATTGAATAACCAAAATCACAAAAAAATAAAATATTACAAGACCTAAAACGCCAAAAGACAAAAGATACAGAATAAAAAATCCATTTAAGCCGACAATCAAATGAGATGTGTATTGATGAGGCCAAAACATGAAATACCTAGAATACCCCCCATAAGTTATGCAAATCACCAAATAGAATTAAAGACTGCACGTTCAATGTGAGGGTTGGGTCAGATTGGCCCGACCGGTCCAGAGCATGGATTGGGAGCCACAGGATGAGGGTTATGTGGCACAATCCTATGGCATCTACTGTAAACCGTATGTTGGGCACAACATGTAAACACTACAAGAAAATAGAAAATTAGCGACAAAAAAAATCAAGTGATAATTTTAATATTGTCACTAATTATATATATTTAGTGACACGAATATTTATTTTATCACAATAATGATTTATGATTTTAATAATTGCTATTATTTTATAAAAATTATTATTAGTGACAAAAAAATGTGCACAAATTTGTCACTAAATACAATTAGTGACTCATATATAGTGACAACCTAGTGACAAAAAATAATTGTTGTCACTATACATGAGTCACTAATTGTATTTAGTGACAACTTTATACATAATTCTTGTCGCTAATAATTATATAGTGACAAGATAAAAAATGTTGTCACTTAATATATATTTTTAGTGACAACTTTAAAATTGTCATTTGATATTTTGTCACTAGTATTATATTTTCTTGTAGTGAAGTGTACACCTAAAGAACCTCCGGTATGATTTTAAGTGTTTACCCGTTACTTTTCTTTCATTATTAAACAACTTTAAGACCCTCGTTAATTTGACCATTGTAGTATTTTTGTTGGGACGATCCCAACATCTCTAACGTGTTTTTTATATTTCAGACTTACTTTTTACTACCTAAGGAGTGATATCAGACCAAAGGACCTCAATCAGGTGATCATATATGTTATGATATATGTATTTAACGGGGATATATTTAACTCAGTATGAAAAAGATCAAAATAACCCCCCGCGCGAAAAAAAAAAAAGGCAAAATATCCAACGTATGATTTAAAATTGTGTGTTTTTCAATTGGGTCAGGTCGCTCAGTAACCGACCTGAGACCCGTAACCAGGGTCGTTCAATAGCTTTGTGCTTGATACTTCGAGATGATGATACGTGAACTCGTACAAGTACGGACATTTGGCCTTATAAGTATCTCAAACATTTTGAGTAATGGTACGTTATTTATTACAAGTTTTTCTTTCAATTACGAACTCTCGAATTAACTTAAACATTGAAGGACTTTTATTGGAGACGATCCAATGAACTCAACGAACTTCTTTTTTCTCAAATCCCAAATGCCTGATACGAACTATTTAACAGTCAACCTAAATCTCCGACCCAAAAATGTATTAAGTGTCATTTTATACACACATGAAGTGTGTAGGAATGATGGTGCTCGTGCTACAAGTTAGCCGCCCCTACTTCACGTGGAAAAGGCTTACAAAAGGGCAGTGTGAGTCGTACGGTAAAGAGTTCATAATTTGCCTGTGATCCCTTCATATCTGGCTACCGTTACATGCCCGTGATCTTTAATCCTCTCCACATACGCAAGTTTCGCCTTTTGGGTGACAATGAATCTTCCCCGGATTATACACCACCAAAAGATGGTATTCATAGTTTTTAAAAGGGGGGTTTAATGCAATTTACCTGTTCGATAAAAAAATAAGGAGATGTATAAATTTATTTTTAATTTGGTTTGACAAATAAAAGAAACTAAAATAAAAATGAGTTCCAAGTACTTTAGGATTGCGAAAATCAAAAGAGCTCGATGAACAAGTAAAAGTAGAATTAGATAAAATTTCAAAAAATGGTGGTTTTGGTATTTGAAAATTTCCTCTAATTTTTTTTCAAAAAATAATTTTTAATAAGGGTAAAATGCACTTTTTGAACTTAAAATGAAAAGAGTTAGAAGGACAGAGAGTTTTTGAAGGTTTTAATACTTTAGGAGGATAATTGATGTGGGGCGAATACTTCAGGGGTGGTAACTGAATTTCACCCAAAAAATAATAGCATTTTACCTCCCTGTATTCTTTAAAATAGAGCAATTTACCTCTTTGTCTAGGAATGTTAATTGCTTCATTTTAGAAAAACACAGGGAGGTAAAGTGATTCATTTTAAAAAAACACAGGGAGATAATTTGTTATTTTATTTTTCATAGTGGGGTAAATTGCTCATTTGCAATATCACAGGGGGGTTGCTTGCATTTTTTTTATAGGACTATTATAATCGATTTATTACAATTAATAATAATTCATCATTTTTACTTTAAAAAAGGGCCCTTTTTCTGCTTTTTGTTGATGACATTTAAAGGGTATTTGGGTGAGCTTTTAAGCTCTTTAAAATATCTTATAAGATGTTTGAGAAAACTTATAATATCCTACATAGTGTTTGGTAATTTTTTTAAAAAAAGAATCTTATAATAACGTCTTAAAATAAGATGTTTGGAGCTTAAACTCTTTAAAAAAAAGTAAAGAGTTGCCGATTTATTTTTAAAATCTTAACAAATTCTTTCAAATTAATTATAAATTTATCTTAACCAAACACCCTCTTAATGAAGTTGATGGAAATGAAGTCCTACAATTATAGAGTGTAGGTTTAAATTTCACCACCTCTTTTTTAAAAAAAAAAAAAAAAGTTTAAATTTCACCAATACGTGAACGTTGTTCTTCTTCAATAATAGTTAGTATTTTATTTTTATTGTAGGTGTTGCTTAATTATAAATATTTAATGATTTATGAGTGTTGATCGTCATAGTTGTTAAAGACTGAAACTTATAATTTAATTATAGTTGATTCACTTAAAAATAAATAAAAAATTTAAAATTTATTTCTTTTTCATCATACAAAATATTTTTTTAAAAAAAATAAAAAGTATTATTCTTTCTCCCGTCTCTTCTCCCTTTGACTTTCATTTTCATCTTCTTGAATGGAAAATCGAAGCAACCTACTCGTTTTTCCCCGTGTTTTATGAGAGTTGACTTATCCAGTCGTCTCATAATAAATGATATTCTGTCGTATAGTGGTAAAATTAAATAATTTTTTTATTTTAAAATAAATTTTATACTTTTAGTATGTATAAATATATATTTTCTTAAAAGTTATCCTCTTAGTTAAAAACACCGTTTTGCCCTATTAATTTAAATTATAAAAAATTAAATAATATATATATATATATATATTTATTTTTTCTTTTTATATTTCGATATAGATGTTTCACCCCATATTGAAGATGAAATTAATCCAGTTCATTGTAGGAATGGTTTCTCAATAAGTGTGACTCTAAGACTTCGAATGCTGCTCATTAACAAGAATTTATTTTAGGATCCAACTCATTTACCACTGAATCTGAACTAATAATTTGTTGGTAACACTATAGATTATATTTAACCAGAAAATACACGAAAGTGCATGTTCTTCCATTTTCGACGGGAAAAGATTATATAACTTAAGCCCTAAGTAGGTCACAATTATTAAAAAACCTGAATTTTTATAAGAAAACTGTAATTTCAAGTCATGTTAGTGTCTTGTGGAGAGGGGTATAACTTCTGTAGCTTAATTTTCATTAATTTAAATCCCCATTACAAATTAGTCCTCTATTTAGTAGGTGATGCAACTCAGCAACTAGTATTCTATATGGTTAAGTATTGTCCGCATTAATCTTATCATTGATGTGCCTTGTGATTTGATTGGTGTCCCATCATATGAGCTATAGTTCTTTCGTTGTGACTTATTATGAGGCTCATGATTTTGTTGTGAAAAGACTTTTTGCTAGAGAGATGAAGCCTTGGGACTAATAACTACTCAAACTACTCGTTTACAACCGATGTGGGAATGTTGCTTATATTATCAGCCTCTTGAAGTAAAGGGCTTGATAGGACACATGGCCTCGTTCCCACATAAGACGCCAAATGATGTGGGTCACGACCCGATTATTGCCCCTTTGCAAAAGTTATTGTTCACACTTTGTATAAACCTCACATTCTTGTTCTGAAAAGGCGTTTGGCTATGGAGATGAGGACTTAGGTTTATAAACAGCTCAAGCTTATTATTTGCAACTAATGTGGGATATTTGCTTATATCATCAGACCCCCGAACGAGGGATTTGGGACAGCACATGGCCTCTTTCCTACAGCAGGCGCCAAGTTGATGAAGAATAAATTAGCGGGAAGCAATCTAAGCATACTTCAAATGCGTGACAGGACTCAAGCTATCGAATTTCTTCTTCTATTTAGCCAAGAGGCACTCTTAAAATGATTTGAAAGCCTATATATACTACTCAGGAAATTTAATACAAGGGGAGTAAAAATCACTTCTACCATTCAATTAACTATTTTCATGTGAACATCATGCTTTTTCCATAGTCAATTTAGTAAATGCATACAACCATAACAAGGTGTTGTCCTTTTCAATTTCTCTTCCTCAAAATGTCTCGATTATCCTCTAATATATTTTTCCTCCATCAATCAACCTAAGAACTTTCCCTTGAAGGGACGTCTCATTAGGAAGAGGACAACTTTATCAGCCCCTCAAACGGAAGTTGCTTGGGTAATGTAGCATGCAAAATGATTGATGTCCCGTAGTACAAAATATTGTCTGTTCTAACTTTAAAATCTGGGACTTATAAGTCCTCTAGTTTCTCGTCGTAATTGATGTGGGATGTGTACCAACATTAATAAATATATGTATAGCATACTAAATAAATTACACAATATAATATTGTTGTTTTTTTTTTTTAAAGTATAATATTGTTGTTCCAATAAACAGAATAAAATATTTTTTTAGTGGTTTTAGGAGTGATTGCTACTCCAGAAACAATGGA
This sequence comes from Sesamum alatum, assembly GCA_034509735.1. Classification (NCBI taxonomy): domain Eukaryota; kingdom Viridiplantae; phylum Streptophyta; class Magnoliopsida; order Lamiales; family Pedaliaceae; genus Sesamum; species Sesamum alatum. Next base: position 3,944,382 of record JACGWO010000007.1, on the reverse strand, counting down.
TATTCCACATAATCTACAGGTATGCCTGCAAAATGCGCCCAAATTTAGAACCAGACCGGGGATGGTCTCGAAAGTGGCCTTCCGATGCTAAAATTGACAATCGAAGTGTGTTTTAAAGATAATTTAGAAATTGAGTAGCAAAAATTGTACCTGACTGTAAGAGATGGATACTTATAGAGAAATGCCTCATTATACAATTTCACGTGCAACGTTGATATCAAAATGATCTAATAACTGGAGTAGCTGATACATATTAAGAATTTTTCGAACCTTAAAAGGTTAAGGTATCAAAAATCTTGATTCAATGAGAGGCTTTAAGAGGTTTTCTAAAGGTCCTAGATATTGTTGAGGTTTTCATTAGAACATTTGATTTTCCGACCGACAAAATAGCCGACCATGTCGTGGAAATAAGTGGAGATACGATGATTGATATAATGCACGCAATTTTCCATATTAAGGCATGCAATCAACTGTTCTTCACACCCCCATAATTCTAACATTATAATAAACTAGTTGGTGTAGCCGTTTCTGTGTGCATATAATAAATAATATTTCATGTTTTAAAATATATTATAACACACTTCAAAAAAAAGAAAGAGAGAGAGAAAGAAATAAAGAAAAAAAAAACTAACTTAGGGGTATTATTGCTATAATAAAAAATTGGTGTCGCGTGTAAATAACCGTCTTTTATAAATAAAAATAGTATTTTTTTATATATTAATATAAATAAATAAATAAATGTAGCTTAAGAATGTCAAAATGTAGTGGGTACGTGATTCCAACGTAAGTTGACATTTTAGCCAGAAACAGACATAATGCTGCTTTTCTTATATACTTCCTACATTCCCAATTTATATGGTTGACTTTTCAATATCAAGCAACATACAATCTTTTTTTCCGTTTTTCTAATGAATTTATTAATTATTAAAATATATAAAAAAATCATATAGGAATAATTATATTTACACCCCTTAACCTATTGTGTATTTACACATGTCACTCCTACCTTTTGCATAATTACAGAAACTATCATTAATAGCCAAAAAATAAGGGTAGTTTGTGTAATAATGTCGATACTTTTAAAGGGTGTAAATGTAATTTTCTTAAAAAATAGGGATGATTTGTGTAAATGATGCTTATATTCTAGTGGATGTATATGTAATTATCAAAAAATATGAGCGATTTGTGTAAATAGACTATAGATTAGGGGGTGTAAATGTAATTATTCCTAATTTTTATATTAAAATACTTGTTTGTGTTGCAATTGGCCCACGGAAGAACGAAGTGACGTTCCCCATTCCTTAACTAATTGAGTTTCCATCACTTAATCATCGTAAATTAATATATGTATATATATATATATATATATATATATATAAGAAAAGGGTTAAATACAGTTATCATCCATGAAATATTTACCCCATATTAATTATCCCCCTAAAATATTTAAACCTTTAAAGAAACCCTGGCCTTCTTTCTAACTCTTTTCATTTTTAAGTTCAAAAAGTTCATTTTACCCTTACTAAAAATTCTAATTCTAGTTTTACTTATTCATCGAACTCTTTTTATTTTCGTAATCCTAAAGTACTTGGGGCTCATTTTATTTTAATTTTCCTTGTTTGTCAAACCAAATTAAAAATAAATTTATACATGCATATATATATATATATATATTTACTTTAAAAATTATACAATTAATAAAATCGAAAGAGTTGATCACGAGCTAATAAGAAAGTATACAATTAATATATATTTATATATATGGTAATTATATAAATGTGAAAATTATATGAATGTATAAATTTATTTTTAACTTGGTTTGACAAATAAGTGAAATTAAAATAAAGTGAGTTCCAAATACTTTAGAATTATAAAAGTAAAAAGAGCTCGATGAACAACTGAAAATAAAATTAGATAAAACTTTAAAAAAAAAAGAGTAGTTTTGGTATTTTAAAAATCTTTTTAATTTTTTTTTCATAAATAAATTTTTGATAAGGATGAAATGAACTTTTTGAACTTCAAAATTAAAGGTGTTAGAAGGTCACTGATTTTTTTGAAGGTTTTAATACTTTAAAGGAATAATTGATATAGGGTGGATACTTCAGGAGTGGTAACTGTATTTAACCCATACGAAAATGATACTGATAATTAATTTATGATTTTTTTTATTATATATACATAAAACAGTGGCAGCACCCCCATAAACCTGACAACGATGATTGCAACCACTATAAGAAAATTTACTATTAGCATTGCCTATATTTTAATGAATATGAATTAAAAATTTGTGATAAATAACTATTATTAATCATAATTAAAATAAAATTGAGATAAAAACTTAATTTATTAGTTATGACAAATATTTTTAGCCACCATTCACAAAAATCACGATCAATAAATATATATCATAGTCAATAACTATTTACTACGTGTATTATTTTTTAATATATGAATTGCTTAATGAGAAGAATGTCGATATCCTTCCTCTATAAATCAAGAAAAAAAAAAGACCGAAAATGAGGCCCAATAATCTGCATAATTTAAGTTGGTTAGCAATGCCCAATAAGCGGTGTCTGAGTGATATTGGGCTTGAAATCGGAAGTGATATTGGGCCTGACTGAGCCGATAAAATGACAATCTGTACAATTTTGATTAAATTCAAATTGGGATAAATGTAGTTTACCCCTGCGATATAAGAAATGAATAAAAGTCCCTTTGTGAAAAAATAAATAACAAATTATCTCCTTGTATTTGAAAAATGAAGCAAATTACCTCCTGTATTAATTTGCTTCATTTTAAGATCATATGGGAGAATTTGCTAATTATTTTTTCACATATGGTTTTTTGCTCATTGTAAATTGCATTTATCCCAATTTGAATTTGTCAGTTTTTTTTTTAATTCAATAATTCTAGTATACATAGTTTAAGGGGGTGACAATAGACAAATGTATTTTGTTATACCATTTATTCATTTCGATCAAATCTGATTTGAATAAAAAAAATAAGTAAAAATGAAAATAAAAAGAACAAATGAATTTTGTTTTTTTAAGGGATTCAATTACAATTACATCATCAATAATCAACAATCAACATATGCAATTATCAATATCAAATATGTATAATTAATCAATGATTACTATAACAATTGACGAATAATTATTATTAAAATATATAAATACTCACTATTGATAGGATTCGAACTCATAAACTCGTAAATTTATCGATGTGACGTAATAATGATGAGAAAACAAGAATGGAGGCTCCTCCATGATTCAGATCAGGACATGGAGAAGACAAAGGAGGGCTGTCTTTCCTTGGGGTCCCCTTCTATGATTGACAACGTTTGTTCATCTAAATCTATCACAGCCGTGCACAGGGTGTGGAGTAATGGACCTGAAACATCCGCAAACACACACACAAAATGGTATAAATCATAGGGTGTGTTTGGTATTGTTTTCAATAACGTATTCCAAGAAAGACGAATAAGACAAAAATTACTGTAGATGTTAAATTATACTTTAATCATGGTTCAAAAAATATTATAAAAAAATAAAAATTATCTGGTGTCTTTTTTAAAAGACAAAAGATACTGTAAATATCAAATCGTGTCTTGATACTATGTGTTTTGTAGAAATTAATGAGGTTGTCGAATCTTTGCTTTGTTTTAGGTGTTTTTTGATAATGAGGATTGCGAACTGATTTAAACTACACTGATGTTTTGAGCCATTTTTATCGAAACATTCCAATATTAAACTAAACATAGCCAGATTGGATTTCCTATTATAATATCTGTTACATCTTTTGTTCCATTTCATATATACACACTATGTGTATAAAAATTACATTATTAATTTTATCAAAAGAAATATTTTATATATGTAGCGTGTATATGTGAAACGGAATAGAAGATTAAACAAGAATTATAATAGGAAATCCAATCCGAAACATAGCAGCACAAAGAGAAATTCTTGCAACTGCTTATTTTACAGGTGACCGAGTTTTTGTCACATATTTATGTCACGCACTCATATCTAATGTGTATTGTATGCGGCGTCCATCACTTATTGATGTGACACTAATGTATAATACGAACGTGTAATAAAAAATGCACTCGGAATTTTACATACCTCCCATGTAAATAGGATATTTACTGTCATTTGTGTCCCCAAGTAGCAACAGAAAGTCCTTTCTTGATGCCTTAGGCAGCACAGCGGCTCTCTTTTGTCTACTCAATGAATTCTCATCTTTTTCCTACACAACCAAACTTCAGAACATTACCAAAAGAAAACCTTAACCCTGACTGTCTTATTCAGACAAGAGTTTTTAGTTCTATCTAATCTGAAAAACAGGACATGCAAACCTGCCTGCTCAACTCCAAGATGAAGGTACATGTTGGCATGGAAGAACGGCTCCGCCCCGACTTCATGAACCGAACAACGGTTTCTTGACGCTGTTTCCACGTTCAAGATCCTCCTCGTTTTCGTGTCGATAAGGTTGTAGCTGTGTCCTACGGAGGCTTCCGAGGAATGAATCCTCTGTAGCCCACACAACGGTTTCTATCAGAGCAAGGTATTGTTGCACTGTCCTTAATTTTCTCAAAAACTACACTTACGGCTAAGGCATCATCGATGCTTTGCGCTTCAAGCAAGTCCCGGCTGATGAAGTTCCTTCCTATGCCTCCTGCGTCCATCTCATGCTTAGATGGTGGAACGGAGTTCAGTGTGAACGCCTACAGAAAACTAGGCTAATTACAATCACTTCATCTGAAAGTTATCGTAATCACTGACTGTACCCCTCTAGCGCGCACGTACTAATACTAGAATCATGCAAGAATCAAACATCTTTAACCTCTCAAAACATACGAGAAGGAAATACCAGTCCATGACTATTGAACCCAAACGCACAGCTCGGTAGCTCCCCTGCATACGTGTACGCGGTGAAGGATGCTCCATTCGCCAGGTTTCCCTTAATCAAATAACTACATTCACAACAGACATTATTTAATATTGTGTTTGGATTGATGGATTAGGAGACATGAATTTCAAGTCCATAATAACAAATTCGTCTGAACTTGTATGTATAATTCTATGTTATAAAGATTTCAACTTCATTTAATACAGAATCATTTGAAATCCTTGTTTCAAATCCTCGTACTGTTTGAACCGGGATGCATGTTCTGCAGACAACTTACGTATGGCCAACCAAGGCAACGTTTGCGTCCTCGTTGTGGGCTGCAACAGCCATGGAGTCACTAACTACAAGAATGTCGGAACAATCATCATTAGTATCAATCGTTGAACTCTCTTCCTCCTTGGGAATGAACGGAAGTATCTCTTTCCTGAAATTCAGCAGCATTATCTGCAAAACATCAACCTCCATTACTACAACACCACACAAATATTACCAAATTACAAGACAGATTGTGAGCATACGAGAAACAAGAGGCAAATCAAATCCAAGGATGTACGAATTTTTCATTATTGAGTCAGTCTCGACACTCCAACAACAACCATCAAGATAATTGTCCGAAATTCATCAATACCTCGAGAAACGATACACCACTTCCCCGGGCAGTTCCTTGAAGCTCGTCCCAGTAGTTGGGGTACCTTGTGATGTTGTTTTCAGACAGGGATTTGAGGAGGGAGTGTGAGTGGGGTGAGCGAGCAAAGGGGAGGAGCTGGTTTCGGAGAATGAGGTCTTTAGACAGCCTGCTGTTTATCTGTCTGGAGAATCTCTGTCCTATCAAGAATCCCATTTCGTAGCTGTCTTTACAAGGCCCAATTTCCAACATCTCCAGCCCTTTGATTCCCCCTGTAATCATGCTTTCCATCTACTTCTTGTGTTTCTCTGTGTGTTTTTGCTGGGAAGTGGGGAGGAGAGCTGCTGTCTTAGTACCTTATCCTTGCTCGCTGTTTTAGATGGGGTATAGGTAGTATATTAGGATAAATTACGGCTTAATTTTCCTGAAATTTAACATAATTATAAATAATTTTTGAGTGTTTAAAAAATTATAAATATCCCATGAGATGTATAATTTTCAATCAAAAGACTAAAATTGATCATTTTACCCTTGATTTTTTTGTTAAATTGTGAAAAAATCAGCCGAGACAAATTGCATTATTAACTCCTCTATGTAAAAAACTTAAGAACCTCTCCATGTGCATTGTAGTCCAAAAAATTTAAAGAATTTTAAAAATTAAATAAGTTGGATATAGGCATTTTGGTCAGTTCACCCATAAAAATGGATGGAAATGGGTTATTTGTTAGACAGTTACGAATATCAAAGGGGTATTTATAATTTTTCAAACAACGAGGGGGTATTTATAAATATGTCAAATCTCAGGGGAGGTAGTTGTAATTTACCCAATATATTATACACCTATGTGTTTATTTCAAATATCTTGTGTCTAGTTATAGGGCATTGATTTTTATTTCAAATTTGATTGCAATTTTTTACATTATTTAATATAGATGCATTACATGTACAATAATTATATTATTAATTTAATTTGTAATAAGTAAGTAATAAATCAAACGAAGGCAAATATGAATTTTTATTCAATCCTTTCATTAATATCAGCAAATTTGATGAGTTTTGACTAACGAAAGGGTATTTTTGTTAGACGAAAACAAAGGTCAGGATACTAGATATAATTTTCACACCATGAAAGATTTATGTATAATTACATCAAATTTTAAAAAACATAAAAAAAAAAAAAACGTGTAATTAACTGTAGAATATTAGTGCATTCTAGCCGGAAACTAAAACAAGAACAACCTCAATTACATAAAACTTCAATCTTTCTTGCATTTGATTCTAAGGTAATGCACATTCAGATCGACTTTATTCTTTTTTAAATACAACCATATTATTAAAGCAATCAACAGAATATTACGATATTCAGTACGCATCACAACAACATTTCTAAATTTATCAACAATAACTCCAAAACAAACAAAAAAATAATATACACATACTATTATAAAAATAAACTACACACCTACATCGTAGATTTCAAATTCAGATCAACTTATACAACAAATAAATTGATGAATTCTGCGTTCTTCGAATATCTTAATTACTTTCTTATTAATATGTCCACCCAAAAGATATTCAGGAAAATTATGAAATTCTATACGCCAAGCAAGTTCACTAATAATAGTTGTAAGAGTTCGACTCTTTCTTTATTAATTAAGACAGTATTACACGCATTGGTATTAACGATACTAACAATTTATCTTTCAAGATACAACAACACTATAAACTATAAGAAACAACGGATCAAATTAAATTTATGACGGTATGTTTATACCTTCCCTATGGGATAGGCATTCTTCCAAATTACACTAAGATGACCCTTCACCTTCCAAAATTAAATTTTAAGGGGTTGTTTACTTTTGTGGTTGGAATCAATGGTTGATAGAAGGGATGGCCATCCAGCTCCGACCCGCTCCCGTTCGGGGTGGGTCTAGGTCCAATGATTTCAAACCCGGCCGGTTCGAAACGAATTTCGGGTTTTATTCTAGACCCACTTTGAACCTGCTCCGAACCCTTTCTGTTTTTTTGTTTTTTTAATATTTTTTATTATTTATATCCCTATATATAATACTAGTTAATAGGAAATTATGATATTAAATGTAAATCCTTAAATAATTTTACATATACCCAACTCTATATAAGAAATATCAAAACGAAAACGTTAGATACATGTATTTTTGTATTATATAATTCATTGTAAATATATATATATATATATATATATATGTTAAAGTACCTAGATTTAAAATGACATTACTTATTGAAAAAATAAAAAATTAGTTGAAGGTGTTATTTGTATTATATAATTCATTTTATATATATAAAAAAAACTATGTTCAAGTACCTAAGCTTAAAATGATATTACTTATTGAGAAATTAAAAAATTAGACGAATGTATTGTTTGTATTATATAATTCATTGTATATCAAAAACTATGTTAAAGTATCTAAATCTAAAATGATATTACTTATTGAAACGAAAATTGATTTCAATGTATTCTTTGCGTTATACAATTCATTTTAGATCAAAACTATGTTAAAGTACCTATATTTAAAATGATATTATTTTATTGAAAAATATAAAAAAGTAGTTGAATGTATACTTTGTCTTATACAATTCATTTTAGGTCAAAAAATTATGTTAAAGTATTTAAATCTAAAATGATATTACTTATTGAAAAAATAAAAAATTACTTGAAAGTATTCCTTGTATTATACTATTCATTGTATATTACTTATTGAGAAAATTAAAGAATTTAGATTAATTTATTCTTTATATTATTTAATTCATTGTATATCAAAAATTATATTAAAGTACCTAATCTAAAATGATATTACTTATTGAGAAAATTAAAAGATTAGATGAATGTATTTTTTGTATTATTTAGTTCATTTTAGATCAAAAACTATATATGTTAAATTATCTACAACTAAAAAGATTTTACTTATTGAAAAAATAAAGAATTAACTGAATGTATTCTTTGTATTATTTCATTTTACTTTGTAATGTAAATACCTACATAAAATTTAATAATATTACTTTTACTATATAATTTGTGACACTTATATAAGATACAAAATTAAAAATCCAACCAAAAGGTAATCTTTTTAACTTCATCTTTAACTAATTAACTTTACTAAGACGGGACGTGTTTGGGGGGTGGAATATATACAGGATGGAGCGGGGCGAGTCCGGGAAATTGGGGGGGTGGGGCGGGTTTTCCTTACTATAGCGGGTCTTGGGTCCAGGCAAACCTGCCCCATTGTCGTCCATAATTGATAAGGCCAGGTTGAATAAAAATATAATGAGGTAATTTAATATTTTTATATAATGATTACAGTAATTGATAATTTGATGGATTGAAAAATATGTAAAGTGAGTTTTCGTTTACATGGTATGATGCATTTTGGTACAAAAAACTTAATTTCCAACAACTACATTTTTTGAAAAAAATTGTGCTTAAAAATTTTACCGTCTAAAGGGTGTTTGGATTAATTTATAAATTTTTTAAACATCTTACTATATATTTTAGCGAATTTATGAAGTATCAAGGAATATTAACATTTTTCAAAATGAAATGTTAAATGCTTATCAACCCAGTCGGAAAAAAAAAAATGTCCAACTTATTTTTTTAATAAATTAATTCAAATCTAACAATAAAATTATAATATCATAGAAGCTCCAAAATGAATATTAAAATTTTAAAATTTGAATTTTAAATCTAAATTTTAAATTTTGAATTTTAAAATCTAATAAAATATCAATCCCAAGAATCATGAAACAAAAAGTCCATTTCAAAATTTGACCATTATTTCCTCTCTCATTTTAGGGACAACATGGTAAACATACACGTCTAAATTTGGGCGTTGATCGACAAATATATCATACTTCATGGGTCGAATTTAATTTTCCAGTATTTTAAGGGGTCATACCAAGCCCCCTTAATTGAGAGGGGGCCTCGATCCATTAAAATAAGCTTGGGATAAGGGAGAATTCAGGCCACAATCTATCCTTAACCCACAAAGTAAAAAGGACCTAAGTAGTTACCTTTCTCATTCTTTCAAAATTGATTTTGGAAATTAAGCATAGTAATACATCTACACAGTAAAAAAAAAAAAAAATGATTATTTTCCTACACTATATAGCATCACAGCTTAAAAATCGTGGTAAATCAATACTATCTACTACGGTCAAATAAAATCGATACTAAAACTTAATTTTACCACGGTTATAATTAACATTCGGCATGGTTTTACCTATAATTAAAATATTGGCATAATTTTTAGTTGTAGCAAATATTTTGCCCCATTTGCATAAACCACGACTAATAATTGTTACGCAACCGTTGTTAATTAATATTCGCTACGATTTTTACTTTTGACTATGATAAGTAACTATAATAAATAATTATATTTTTTCTAGTTAAACGTAGGTTGTAATTAACCTAGAATTATTTTAAATTCATTCATTAGTTAGAAACCCTAGTCAAAAGATTAAGAGGGTGTTTGGCTTTTAAAACAGCTTATAAGCTCCTACATCTTATAAGATGTTTTAAGAGCTTATAAGATCTTGGATCTTATTTTAAAAATAAGCCCTAAAATGTTTGGATAAAATAAGATGTTACAACTTATAAGATGTTAGGGTGTTTGGCATAATAAGGTCTTTTTATTGCAAAATAACCAAAAAGGACATATTACTATTTGAATCAAATAAGTTGTCATTTCTTTTGTATTTTAATATTTTAAAAATACTTTCATAAATAGTACACATTAGTTTAACTTCTAATAAAAATCTAATAGATAATATTTTTTTTTAAAAAAAGAAAATGATGATAATTATTACCTAATATTTTGAATAAAAAAAATATATGTACATTAATGTTAGTCGAATATTGACATTGATATATAATTGATATTCTCTTTGTTAATGAAATGACTATTTTCTAGTCGTATAACTTTTAATGTTGTTAATTTATATTTTTTCAGTAAATATAATATCAATACCGATCTTATTTGTGTTTCATAAATAATAACTTATTAAGTAATGAAATAATTTCTCATTTTCAATTGAAAGAAAAATTGAATACCATTAAAATGCTTTAAAATTTTAAGAGAGACTAAGTGTATTTGTGTGTGTGAGGGCGTGCGTGTGTGGAGAGAGAGAGAGAGAGAGAGAGAGAGAGAGAGAGAGAGTGATAGTGTGTGCATGTGTAGGTGTGTGTGAATGAGGGTATTTTTGTCTAATTACACATTAATTTTGTATAGCTTATAAGATCTTAAGAAAAAGTTGGAGGAGGTTAACTTTTTTCTAAAGAGCTTATAAGATCCAAAACATCTTATTTTGAGATCTTATAAGCTCTTTAAATAAAAATTTGTCAAATAATTTTTTAGAGCTTATAAGTTCTCAAACATCTTATAAGATGTTTTGAGGAGTTTATAAACTTAGCCAAACACCCTTTAAATTAAAAACGTGCGAGGATCAAATTAAGTGTACATGAACTGGAGAATATGCTCTTTATTACAGCCTTCTAGAAAACCCTAATAAAACATGTTGATTGCTATACAATGGACAATTTCTCAACACTTGCTGAATACTATAAACAAATTAAACATTTATATATTCAAGCTAATAACTTAGATGCTTAATAATAAATTAACAAACAAGTGAATCAATCTTAATCCATCATATCAGTAACAATTACAGCAGTAAATTAATCACGGCAAGTATCATTTTTCGTCCCAAAATTTAGGACTTTAATATTTTTTGTTTCATTGATTATGGAATTTTTACCTTTGATAATTTCATGACAATTTTTCGTTAGATATTTAACGAAAAAGTCTACGTGGCTGTTAAGTTTTCAGAAGGAGCACTTAACAGCCATGTGCTAAAAGCACGTGACTTTTTTCCGTTAAATCTCTAACAAAAATGTGTCATAAGATCAAAATAGCTAATTTTTGGAAGTTTTCGTCCAAGAGTAATAATCTTGTAATCAATTGAACCAAAAGTCTAAAGACTCTGAGTTATGGAACAAAAAATGCTATTTTCGTAATTAATCGCAATTAATGTGGAAAAACCAGCAAAAATCACATACTAAGTAAACCTAGCTGGAAAACATACCTGAAGTGTGTGTATATATATATATATATATATAAATAGAATAATTGTGATTGTCTCGAGCTTAAATCGGATCTTGAGATATATATATATATATGTCGTATAAAAAAGAGTGATTAAAAGCAGTGGATGAGATCAGATCAAGAAAGGGAGCTCCCTTCAGTCCAAGAACGGGAAGCTTAGGATTCAACTTGACTCCCGCATCATTCACTCAGTTATTGAGCAAAATCAATCATTAACTGCTCAACATTTGGATGAATGAGGCGGCAGCAAATCGAACCCTATTGCCCCCCACAGCTGGACTGAAGAAAGCTCTCTTCGAAAATCATAGACACAAGCAAGAAAGTACCAAAAACCCTTTTCGGACAGCTTTCCCATTGATCAAGACCTCGTGTAAAATTCCTAGTAATTGCTTCACTCTTTTCTTTCATAGCTCAACAAGTTTATGAGTTGAGACACTTCTATTACTACCTTTCTCAAACAAATAGAGCTGATGATGATGATGATGATGAGTTGTTTGATGAATGGAACACTACTAGCTTTATATAGTGTAAGAAAAGATGGGAATTTAGACAGTATTGTTATCATGGCTACTATAATATTGCTGCAATAACAAATGTGAAAGAGAAAGAGATTCATATTCTTTCCAAATTAATCCCATTGCTTTGAAACATTTTAAAACTAATTCAGACACCAACTCATGACTCGATCCTTACAATTGACTTTGTAATAAGGTTAATTAATAATTCAAGAAAAGTTTTAGGTCACCAGTCATGATCTATAATTAACTCAAGCTGAAGAGGAAGAATATAACCAGTGATAATAAATTCATGGAATCACTCCACTAATATTGCCCTTGAGACGGGAAAATTGCATTTTACGTTTCATAACTTACACCATTTGTGATTTTGGTCTCATTAATTTTTGACGTAGCAATTTTAGTCCTATTATAAGTTCACAAACATTGCAATTTTAGTCTCATGCATGTGCTCCTTCCGTTAAAATTTTAATGGATTTCGTTAATAGGACTAAAATTGCAATGTTTGTAGGCTTATGGGACTATTGCTACGTTAAAAATTAATGAAATCAAAATTACAAACGATATAAATTATGGGACGTAAAATACAGTTTTCCCCCTTGAGACACAGCACAGAATTCATGCATTGATTAATCATGAGGTTTTAAGACTTTGTCAGAAACTTAGAATAAATACAACTCCTGTAGCTAACTCTATCATTGGTAAGGTTCCTATTATTCAGGCAAAGAAATTCTTTATTTAACAAAAATTCTTATTCGGAATAAGGTTTGATCTGCACTCACAAGTATTGTAAGTGTATTTTTTTTTTAAAAAAATTGTACATCTATCATATAATAAGTGTAATCTGTCCATCATGTGATTGGTTTTGAATTTTGTTGAACCTGATTTGAACTAGAATTTTTTTTTTATTGTATTTATATATGATCACCCTAATTTTGGGGATTTGATCCAGATGCATATATAGGCCTTCTAGAATTATTGTTGATGCTGCAGTTCAATTATGGCAATTATTGTCCTTGGATCATTCTATACCGGACTAAATTATGGCGATTGAATTATAAAGAAGGTGATTTTTAGTGCCGGATGCTTTCTAATTCGGAAATTTTTGTTTGAATTAGGTTAATTTGATCAAATCAAATCAATCATAAAACAAGTGTGATACACTTGCAGTGTGATTGGTCACTTTCCTTGAATTGTACACTAATCACATGACAAGTGTATTACACTTGTCATATAATTGATTCAGATTTGACCGAACCAGTTCCGAACGTGGTATGTACCAATATCATGCCAAATTGGATACACACAAACTACATTTTATGTCCCACAAAATAGTCTTTTGGCAATTCCAGTCCTATTATCTTGTAACTCACCACAATACATGCTATAACTCCAAAAAAAATTAATTTTAGTCTCATGTCTTAATTTCGTTAAATTTATTATGTAAACAGTCTTAATTCCCCTCAATAATTAACTAGGCTCGTGCCATGCATGTGTTGGTTCGTCATAAATTTAATATAATTAAGAATTGGGATTAATATTATAAATTTTTGGAATTATAGATTACAATGCATGAGGCGAGGTAAAAAACAACGAGATTAGAATCGCAAAAAACGCTAACGTACGGAACGTAAAATACAATTTTCCCACCAAATTTTACTTCAACACGCCCATCATCAAAAGGACCACCACTTTATTTGACGGTTGTTTTCAGTTGATTTTTTAAAAATAACTCCAGACATAGTGTTGTAGAAGTGTGATATCGCACAAAAACAACTAGAACTCCTACTATAAAAATCCTCTAAACCAATCCAAATTCTATTTTACCCCATTTTCATATATATGTAAAATTACAAAACAATCACCATCGAGATATGATTTAACATCTACCGTAACTTTTGTTCCCGTAAAAAATAATATCTACAAAAGAGAAATGAATAAATAACAGATCGTACCGTTGTACAAACAACAAAATAATATAATCCAAGAAAAAAACATTTACTTAATGAGGAAGTGATTCCATTTCCACATATAACTGCTTGTAAAGTAATTCTTGAATGAACCTTCAAATTATGTCATATGAAAAGAATATGTAATATAAATATATATATATATGAATAATATAAAAAAGATGGAGGCAGCAATGGAAATAATAGAGGAATTTGTGTTGTGTGTGGAGGAAGAGGAACATGACATCAGATTCTTGATCCCAGCTCCTAATTTACAAATTTAAGAATGTCTTGTCATAGCTAAAATTGTCTATGCTTCATGCTTACAATTTTCACTACAATTTCATTTTATGTCAATTTTATTATTGTTATTTGTCCAATCAAAGCTTCTTTTTTTCTCTTCTGTCTATTATTATCCACACATCCACCAATCAGTAAAAAAAAAAATTAACTACAAACTCATCATTTTTTATGTTCAAAGTGACATAAATGTTCTTCTTCTTCTTAAGAGGCATCTATTTTGAGCATTTATCGGCTTATAAAAATAAGTTGAAAATTGTTTTATAGTTTTTACTTTTAAACTACTTAAATTTAAGTGGATTTGAGCGAAAAGCTATTACGCTCTCTATTAGCTTCTGCAGCTTATTATTAAAATTTTAAGGGTAAATTAGTTTTTGCCTTTCGATTGTGCCTGTTTTTACACTTTGTCATCTAAACTGTCTTTTGTGTCAACATCTTAACTTTGCGTAATTTGCAAGTTACCGTATATGACCGTTTTACAGTCGATTTATATGCCAAAAAACATGTAGTCATATGTGCGGGGGGGGGGGGCGGGGGAGGGGGGGGGGTTGGAGTTGATATGGTAAGCTCACACACACACACGAAAAGTTCAGATTGCAAAAGCGTAAAAACATGCACAATTCAAATTACAAAATAGCCCAATTTGTAAATACTAAACTGAAAATTTTCAAACACTCCAACTCCAACTTGTTTTTAATTTTAACTTTTATTTTCAAATTGATGGTACAAAAATATTTCTCTCAATACAATACAAGCATTTCTGCTAAAAAAAAATTATCCCCCTTTTACAATGAATTATGAACTATTTATACTAGAATGTGGGGAGGCGTAAAGACGATTTAGTCGCCCAACCAACCACTAACTATTCGTGCAACTGCCGGGGGCAACTCGGTAAATCATATAACCCCACTAATTTATTGGGTGTAACCATCGGGGGTAGTTTGATAATTTCATATTATTTCTTTCGGAAATTACATCTTGGTCCCTGGTCAAATTAATTCTTTCTCCATCAGCAGCCCCCCAACTCCAAAATATTTTAGGAAAATATTTAGGAGTTGAATCAGATGCATACGCTCCGTCAATTGCAGAATTGGCTCCTTCTGCCCTTTGCTTAGGCCTTTGCTTGTCCTTATTTGTTGAAACTTCACTGGTGATTTGTCTTCGTCTCAATAGCTTGCGTCTTCTTTGACTGAATATTCTGCGAGAATCACTTTTCATATTCTTCCATAAAATATTATCATCAATGATAAAGTATAAGAAGCTTATTAAACTAAAAACATAGAATCGAGATATTCAGTTTGATTGCATAGCTAAAAATAATAATGTCAAACAACTCAATGTCATATGCATTTAGTTAATGAAAAGGAATTCTTGTCCCTTTTTATTTTTGTTGTAGGCTCTGGAGCGATTATTTTGTATGCCTCAAGGAAGCATTAGCTTCGGGGCACTTTTCATGTACGCCTGAAGGAAGCTTTAGCTTCGGGGCTTTTCTTTCATGTGCCTCAATGAAGTCTTAGATTCGGGGCATTTCTTTTGTGTGCCTCAAGGAAGGCTTAGCTTCGGGGCTTTTCTTTTGTTTGCCTCAAGGAAGCCTTTTGCCTCGGGGCTTTTCTTTTATTTTTCACAATATGTGTATTTCCTTTTTTTATTTTTTAACTATTGTCACGTCACACATTTAGCTCAAAAGAAAATTTTTTAGGATATTTAATAAAATAAAGTTTATTAAGCATTTATTTTAGGATAATATATATTTTTTATACTTGAAATTTAGGAGATATTACCTTTTGAAAATTTAATTAGGGGAATATAAAAAAAGAGAGCCAAAAAACCGCACACAAGAGGAGGAGAGCCGAGAAATCCCCGTACCATCTCCCCCTCGAACCCAAAAAATAATTCTTTTATTACGTATTTTCTTGTCAGATGGATGCTGGATGCTCCTATCCTAACAGAGGTCATCTATTCAATCATATGAATCTTCTAACCAATACTACCATCCACCAACGTACATATACAAAGACTACTATGCTTTTTCATCTGCTTCCTACTGTCCGTATGCTTCATCCGTGCTTTCTTTCTTCCTTTCTCTCTTAATACCTCTCTCATAATTCGTGTTCCTAAAAAAAATAAAAAATAAAAAATAAAAAAAAAAAAAATAATAATAATAATAATAATAATAATAATAATACAACAACAGGATTGCAGCAGAAATCAGGAAATGGGCGTTAATTATCTTCTGAAATTCAAGAAGCCCTATGTTCAATCTGTGCGCATCAAAAAATATGTCGGGAGACGTGTAAGGATGAAGCAAATAATGGGCCATTGTTGCTTCCTCCACTCCATACTGCTTGACTTACATTTTTTTTCTACAACTTATTCCCATTAAAAATAAAAAAAAATAGAAGTTACTGCAAATACACTATAAGAAAATATGATATTAGTGATCAAAATATTAAAAAATAATTTTAAATTTGTCATTAAAAATATATATTAAGTGACAACATTTGTTATCTTGTCATTATATAATTATTAGTGACAAAAATTGTGTATAAAATTGTCACTAAATGCAATTAATGACTCATCTATAGTGACAACTTAGTGACAACACAATATAGTGATAACAATTATTTGTTGTCACTAGGTTATCAGTATACATGAGTCACTAATTGTATTTAATGACAACATTTTGTCATTAATAATAATTTTTACAAAATAATAGTAATTATTAAAATCATAAAATTCATTATTGTGACAAAATAAACATGCTTGTCACTAAATATATATAATTAGTGACAATATTAAAATCGTCACTTGATTTTTTTGTCGCTAATCTTCTATTTTCTTGTAGTGATAATCGTTCAAGTTTCCGGACACAATATTTTATCAATTTTTCTATTCCTACTTTCCATTGTTATTCTTAGCTATCTCCAACGTAAAACACGTAACCATTTTATGACATTTTTATATCACTAATTAACGTCTGCAAAAGCAAAAACCATAGAGAAGAATCCAGAAAATGCAACAAAAAAAATTCTCCAAATACTTTTGGTGCTTCCATTTGCATGGTTTTATTGTAATAAAAAAGGGTTAGTGCAGAATTTATTAAACAAGAATTAAGTACAATGGAAGATATACCTCAGCCTTATTCCCCTGCAAGTCTAAAGTTGTAGGTATCATACTATATACAATGCATCATTAAATTCCCCATGTCGGAAATTTACCAATAATTAATATGTAGATATTTTTTTCCCCCAAAATAAAGATCATAATTATCGTACTTTTCTCATAATCATTTATTTCCAAAGCATATGACGGGACACCACTCAACCTTTGACTGTTTAAGAATCAACAATAAAATAATGGATCCATGATAAGTAGTGGACTGTTCAATATTCACTTCCTTTTCAAGATCAACTCACAGTCCAAGTAAACATAATATAAAAATATTGAAGTATTCCCAACAATAATTCTCGTACGTTCAAGTTTAGATGTTAAATTTGGGTTTTCTGTTTTAAATTACGTTGCATCTTTTATTTTATTTAATATATACACATTACGTGTGCAAAAATCACGTCATAAGTTTTGTTTAAGGGACAATTTTATACACATGGAGTACATATGTTAAGTAGAATAGAAAATGAAATGAGATTTGAAACAGAACCGATTAAAGGGACATATATAATCACAGAGTAAAACAGGTTGTCATTGAAAATTGCATACCGTTGTGTTATGAGGAATGATAGGATGTATATTTGATGCGTACTGGAGTCTAGTAGCATCACAATAGTCGAAAGATTTTTGTAAAAATCCTAAGATTACTTGAGGATTAACCTGCAAAACAGCAGTTAGCACTCCGATGCATAAGTTAGTAATTGAATTAAGTGTAATAAGATGGGAAAACTTGAATAAACACGTAAGATCATGCCGAAATAAGTGTTGTGAGTGCTTGAATATGCGAATGTGAGCTAAAATATGAGTATAGTGTGCAAAAAAATCAACCGGGGATGCGTAGCCTTGCTGTTTTCGAGAGAAAGTGTGTGAGCATGCAGTCACTTACTTGTTGGTTGTCACTAGACTTCTATTTATAGAGAAAATTCATATGAGATCCGCAAATTAGTTAGAGATATGACCGTCCAAATGGGTCTTGCCCAGTCAACCCAGAAAGTAATGAGTTTGTTACTTGTTGCTTTGCCAACCAGTTTAGGCTGATATGTGGGGTCTTAGCTAGTGAGGTTTTATGGTGACGTGACCCATGACATGTAGAATCTAGTTGACGTGGTGGCCTTACTGTCTAGTACTTGAAGTGAGCGAATGGAGGCATGCTCTCATCTATCCTGGATTTGGGCTTGCTTTCGCCATTGCGTTTGGAACCATATTTGATTGGGGCATCAATATTTATTATGTTTTTCTTTATATGCTAAGTGCAATTATTTATGATTTTGTCTATCATTCTCCATTGAATATGTGTGATTTTTGGGGTTTATATTTTTCAAGCTCAAATTATGTTGAGGAGTCAGACCCAAATTGCTCAGCGCTAGCAGTCCCAACCCTGTTGGCCCATTCATTGTCAGCAGGCTGTAGGACCCACCAACCAATCTATGTCGTCTTAAAACACGCTAGTAGACGTACATGTCAGTTGGATCCAGGTGGATAAAGATTACAAGTAATTAATTCTATGATTTTAGGCTTTTATGTTGTTGATCTGGCAGTATCTCTTCCTGTTGGCGTGGGGCTTCAAATGACATGGCAAACAAGGGGATAAGCATTATCCCCATAAAATAGACATCCAAGAAATTTTGGGATATCTCAACCTTTTCCATAACCGCCCCCTTAATCTCTCAAGACATGTTCCTATAATTATAGGTCCAGATAAGTCAACAAGGTAAACCAAGCTTATTCAGCAAGTTCACACGAATTCTCTTTATTTTCTACTCTCCACATACAGGTTTTGACACTCCTTTTCATATTTGCAACACTCCAAGATTATACATATTTAGCTTGCTAGATCTTACGTGTTGCTTTGAATTCTATATTTATAACATCTAAAACACTTACTGACTTCAACATCGGAGCGTTAATCCCTATTTTGCAGGTTAATTCTCTAATAATTGTAGAATTTCAAGAAAATTATTCTATCATTATAATACTATTAGACTCTGGTACGCATCAAGGTGTATTAAAACCACATCTTCTAGGGCCAGTTATGAGATTAGCTATCGATTCTGATTTGTCTTTCCATAATTGTCACTTTTGATTATATCCCACTTTTTTCCTAAAACATATATAGGAGTAATTTTAACCACATCAATATATACTTATATATATATATGCATAAAGTTTATATGCTCAATAAAGCAAGGTAAATAAAGGAGAAAGATCCCATATTTTGCCTAGAGTTGGTAAATATTTAAGGATTTCTTAATGCATCCAACTTGTACTTAAATTTTTAGAAACGAGGAGAAATCAAACTAACATGGAGACAAAGTCTTTTCGAGGAGCTTCATATTCTCCTTTCTTTTCCTCTTTACCATAGCTTGAGTTGCTAATTACGAATAAAGGTTGAGTTCAATAATTATTAATATATTAAGTGATTATTCCAAGGACAAATGCACTTTATTAAGTGATGTGATTAGAACTTCATTCTCAAGAAAATTCTTGTTTATCCCACAAGAGGAAAAAGTATATAGTTTTATTTCCCCCTTTTATGAGTAAGTTTCCAGGAACATGCTTGTTTTCAAGGACCCCAATTACTACTTTTTGGAGAATTTTTATGCAGATTAAATTTAGTCAAATCGAATCAATTATATGATAAATATAATATGGTAAATTATTTTTTAAAAAAATTATACACCAATTACACTTGTCATGTAATAGTTCAAATCATGCTGACGGGAACTATTTAGTAGAAGTACTGATATAGACATTTTTACCACCCCAAAAAAAGAAAAGAAATATTGAATAGGACTAAGGTCCGCATATTTCTAACTTTGTTTGTGTGATTCGACCCGACAACCCAGCATTGTAGTCATTGATGCCTTGCCCATGTAAGGGCTTTGGAGCTTGCACGTGGCCTAGTATGGCCCAGTACGAATGGCTTCTATAAATAGGGGTTGTCCTCATTAGTAAGAGATGCATTTAGTACACTGAGATCGAGCTCTGCAACCCCAATCACCTATTTTAACTTAATTTGAGAGAATTTTAATTCAAGGTCATCCCAACAAGACTAACTGTTTTGCAGGTCAACCTACTCATTTGTCTAAATCGAGGATATGAAAGAGACGACCTACCCAAGACAAACCAGACTCTGACAAGGCATTCAGGTCACCATCAACCTCAACCGAGATCATCATGCCCTCTACCTTCAATTCTTCTTAGAGTTTATAGGCACTATAAGAGGAATGATCTGTATCATACATTGAATTACTTGGGATGAGCAAATTATTTTTGTCAAGACAATTATTTAAATTCTATTTTCGATGTGTGAGTTATGTTGATGGTTAATTTGTAAGTACCACTATAAGCTAATTGTTCTAATATAACTTAATATAAATAGGCCTTTTGCTTTATGTTGATACTAGAGTCAAAATTATTGGTCTCATTTTATTTATTTTTTTAAAAAAAGATGGGTTCTCATGAAAGTCGATATTTTCCTATTTTAATTCTCAAACACTTTATTTATTAGGGTAAATTATCTTCACCTCCTCGAGTTAGGTCTAATACACAAAATAACCTATGTCTTATGCAAAATTACAAGTACACCCCCTGAGGTCTATTAGTATAATATTTTTCAGAGGTATTTGTTTAAGCTTTTGCCTTTGAATTGGGGACGTAATTGTAATTACATTATAACCTCAAAGGGTGTCTTTGTAATTACACTTATAACCTCAAAGGAGTGTCTTTGTAATTTTATAAAAAACAATGAGTATTTGTGTATTTGAACCCAACTCTAAGAGTCTGTAATTTACCCTATTCTTAATATGTACCTTTATCAAAAGTAATGTCAAATAACTTCTCAAAAGACACATAAAAAAAGTACTTTCAGATATGTGCAATATCTTCAATTGATACATTTTTTTAAGCTATAATTGCATGATTACATCAATATTTCAATAAATTGAGCAATGCATCGAATCAATTAACACAATAATATAACTAACAATAACAAAACAAATTACAATAAACTCACATAAAGTAAGACAAATACTCAGATAAAATAGAACAAATATCCACACATTCGATGGAACTTGAACCCACGATCTCAAACATGTTCGTGGAACGAGTGATGCACTTTGAACGTGTATTTAGTGAGATGTGAGGTTGATGGGCCTCGCCGTACCATTAGGCTATGACCCAAGCCCAATGTGAAGAAGACAGTTCTGAGTGACGGCCCACTAGAACTCGTGTCGTTGTGGAGTAGCCCATCAAATTGCTCAATAGAGTCACTACAACAAAATACAGCATTAGTGACAGAAATATCAAATAATAATTTAAATTTATTATTAAAAATATATATTAAGTGATAATATTTTTTATCTTTTTATTATAAAATTATTCGTGATAAAAAATGGCATAAAATTATCACTAGAAAAAATTAGTGATATATCTATAATGACAACTTAGGAACAATAATTATTTGTTACCACTAGGTCAACACTATATACGTGTCACTAATTGTCTTTAATGATAATTTTATGCGTAACTTTTTGTCATTAATTCTTATTAGTAAAAGCTTTTATAAAATAATAATCACTAATTTAAAATCATAAAATATATTATTGTGACAAAATAAAAAAAAATCACTAAATATATATAATTAGTGACAGTATTAAAATTGTCACTTACATTTTTTTGTCACTAATTTTATCTTCTCTTTTTTCTTTTTTTCTTTTTTTCTTTTTTTCTTTTTTTTTTTTTTTTTGAGTGAGTGTTTGATTAAATTTATCTTAAATTAAGCTTTTCATAAATTTATATATCCTATAATATAAATTATTGAAATTTATTTTAAAAATGGTTCATAAATTTTTTTAAAAGTAAGATATGCTTACGTCATGTGCATGCACCTTGTATTCCATTAAGAGTCTTTTTACACTTGACTTGTCCTAACGAATTACAATTTAATTACGTGAAAACACGCCATTTAAAATATACGTTTAACTTCACCAAATACCTCGACATATGATTGTAGTCTAATTTTGTAATGTTTATGTTTATCTATACTATATATTATTAAAGATGGTCAATTTAATGTCCAAATTAATTGATCTGCTATTTTTTTAAAAAAAATAAATTAATTGATTATTTTTATCTTCTTCACTCATTCCATAACTATTTTGGTAGTTTTTCTTTTCTCATGCATTTTTATTTTATATATATTATGTAAGTTTTCACTCTATAAAAAACAAATAATATAATTTATTAATATATTTTATTTAAAATATTTTTTTAATTTTATGTACGTATATAGAATATGTCACACCAAAATTGACAAGGAAAAAATTGACTTGATATGCGGGCACAAACCAAATACAAGGAGAAACACACGTTTCGCATGAACTCAAAGTCGTTAGTTCTCAAATGGTCCCTTGTATGCCGTGCACGTCACGCGCTCCCAGTTGCAACAAATTTGATTTTTTTTTTATTGCATTTACATTTAATATATTTATGTCACATGCATAGTTTTGGCTTTCAATAAGGATACTTTGGTTAAAAAGAAATTGTTTGACGTGCAAGAAATCAATAGTAAATCAACGAGGGGTAAATAAAAATGTTCATTTTTTTTATTTTTTTGCTAATATCTGCAAATTTCATAAATTTTGACTAATAGAGTAATCTATTTATGGGACAAAATCACACATCAAGGGTAGTAGTGTAATTTTTCAAACAACGGGGGAGGGCGATGTAACTATCCAATTAAAATTATCTTTCCCGGTTAATATTTAAAACAAATTATTATAATTATTTTAGTCTTCAAATTTGTCATATGTTAAGCATATTCATTAAAAGGATTAAATGTATTTTTTGTCGCGTAATTTAGCCAATATGACACTTTTGTTCTTAAATATTTTAGGGTAGTATTTTGATCCTATATTTTTTTAATTTTTGTTATTTCAATCCTTCTGTTTTGTCGAATTCCAACCTTCTCACCGGCAAAATGCATGTACATTTCATGCGACCTTTTCAAAATTGGGATTACTTTACTATCGGCTCATTTTTTTCAACATTTTTATTTTTTAACTTTCTATAGTAGCATTTTAATTTCACATTCTTTTAATTTTCACAATTTCATTCAATTTTTTTTTTCCTGAAGTTCACCCTTCTTGTCAGTAAAGGTGAACTCCAGTATAAAAAATTACTAAAATCACTAAAATTAAAAAGATGCATAACCAAAATAATATTCTAAAAAGTCAAGTCACCCGTAATTCATCGATTTTACTTTTTGTAATGTAGCAATTTTAGAATATAAAAATCTGTCATTTTTAGGTTGGGCCAATTTTAATAATCATAGTCCCCCTTAATTGCAATCTACCCGCTACACTAATTTTGTGTATACATACATTCATATATTTACAAAATAATTAGGGTAAATTACAACGAGTTCTCATAAAATTTAACATAATTATAAATATTTTTTTTATTTTTCAAAAAATACAAATACCTGCTTGATATTTGATAAAAATATCTTGGACGAGAGCTTGGAATTGTCGACTTTGCTCTTATTTTAAAAAAAAAAATTGAAAATTTGTAAAAAAAAAATAAAAATAGACAAAGTGGATGGAAATTTTTAAAAATGTAAAAAACTTATCCACTTGGTCCAAAAAAAAGTTATAAAATTTTAAAAAATTAGTAAGATTCTAATTCATATTTTGGTCAGGTCGCCACAAGAAATGGATAGAAACGTAAAAGAGACTAATGGATTGAACTAGTTGTTGGATGACTGTTAAAATCAGAGTATATTGGTAGTTTTCAAAACAATGATGGAGAAATTATAATTATATCAAACTTTAGAGGAGCTCGTTGTATTTCACCATAATAATTATATAGTATCTTTGATTTATTTAAATATATATTTTCTTTGAATGTGTTTTGATTCTCACAATCTCTTTTATTAACTAGACTGTGATTTCATTTCATGATGCTATTTATTATTATTATTATTATTATTTATTATTATTATTATTATTATTATTATTATTATTATTATTATTATTATTATTATTATTATTATTATTATTATTATTATTATTATTATTATTATTATTATTATTATTATTATTATTATTATTATTATTATTATTACCATAAGGAGCCATGGCGACATGCCATGGAGGGATCGGGAATATACAATACAAAACCTCGCCGTAAAATCCGACCATGTAGGCGGAATATAAATCCGGCCATGTAGGCGGAAGACGAGAGATACCAAAAATATACAAAAATCGCCAAAAATCCGACCATGTAGGCGGAATGTAAATCCGACCATGTAGGCGAAAGGCGATCAAAATAAAGGAGTATCTTAAATTGTGATCTATATAAAGAGAATTTAAATGAATAGGAATAGAGTAAATTTGGGAACCTTTTACGCTCCGTTAAATTAATAAGTACGAATTCAGTCGTAAAACACCACCAAAAGGCCCACACAACGCCATATTTGGCAAAACCGGGCAGCAGTGGTAAAACAGACTTCCTTCATCCTCATAATTTAAGGGAACGACCCAAAGGGTCTCCTTTCCATATTCATTTATTTTCCCCGTATATTTATCATAAATTTAAAATACCTTTTTTTTTTTTTTTTTTTTTTTTTTTAGAACCTTGCCATCTTCGTTGTCATGGATAATGCAACAGTATGAACTTAGCCTTCCATTAGGCTAAAAGCAAAATTAAAATGAATACAAATACAATAAATAAATACAATAATTTAAAGTAAAAAACTTACAGAAGTGTAAACTCGTACACAAAGCTGAAATCTTATTTAGTGAGGGACAAAGAAGGTGATATACATGTACAAGGGTGTTTTCGGTCTACCTCTAATGATCTAAGAGGGGGTATTTATAGGGAGGCCGGATCTGAAAGTATTATTTCAAATCCGTCTGTGATTGACAGGTGTCTTATGCATTAAGACACATGGCTGGAGTCATCTCCAGACGTATTACATGAATGACACGTGTTGCTGTATGTGTGACACGTGTTGCTTTGACTCGGTCAAAAATTTTCGACTTTGTTTTCTTCCGGCATTATGCTGTCTGCTTTCATTTCTTCATTATTTTGGAGAAATTACTTTCTTCCGATTCTTCTTCGGATCTTTTGTGGTAATCTATCCTTTGTTCCTCTGAAGATTCAGAAGTCCCAACTTTTGATTTTGCTTTCAAAGCAGTCCTGATTCCCTGAAATAGTTGATCAAGGATAATTTCGTGGTTGGATTCTTCAAATGGGTCTTGTGATTCCCCTGCTAAACAAGAATACTTATTTTCTTCATCTTTGGAAGAGGTTTCCATTGGGGACTCTGCTCCTGTCAGATTTCGTTTGAGGTCTTTCTGGACTTGATTGAGATATTCCTCAATCATTTGTTCTTTAGAGATAATACCTCTCTTGCTCCTGATTCTTTGCGATATTTGCTCGAATGGGCTAGGAGTCTGATTTTCTTCCTTCTCCAGGAGTGCTTTGTATTCTTGGAGTTTTTCCTCCATTTCATCAAGTGCTTCTTGACAAAAATATTTTTTTTGTTTCCGGATTGATGAGCATAAAATTTACTCCAGAATTTAGAACAAGATTTCCTTTTAATACAAGGAATTTTTTTGTAAGGTCATTCCTACTTCAGGTAGCCATTTCCAAATCCATGGAAGTGAGAATTCCATAAAAAAGAAGAATGAGGCCATTCCTTCAATCCATTTCTGTGATTTTTCCGCCTGGATAATTTTTGGCGAACAATTGATCCATTCCGTATAATAACCCTGGAAAATTTCAGGGAGTATAGAAATTGGAGGACCATAATTTAACCACCATTGAAATACCCAATTTGGTACTTCTTGTTGGAAAACTAATGGACAAATTTTGAAAAAACCATGTGTGTTTTCTCTTATAATTTTCATAGAGAAAAGTTTTGTTGAATGCTTCAACATAGTCCCAATAATTAAATTTTATTGGGGATTTAGACTCTGGATGAATATATTCTTTTTCACCTAATGGGTTAATTCCCCATTCAACAGCAGTAATGAATTTTTTTATTACTGCTTTTGAGTAATTAAATTCTTTTCCATTATTGGAATAAGTGTGAGTAATTTCAACACTTTGCATTGCTTTCAGGATACACTCATAATGAGCCCTTGGTTTATATGAACCTGCTGTGAATGCTGTCACATCCAGATATCTTTTCATTAGATACCATGGATCTTTTTCCCACCTTAAATCCTCATTTTCCAGAAGTATAATTACTTCCTGATGTTCACTAAATTTATAGTTTACTAACTCATCTTCTTCTTCCAATATTTTAGCATAAGATACTGAAGAAGATGATACTTCTTCGGCGGCGATTTTTTTCTGCTCCTTTTTAAATATGAGGAATTGCTGGAAGAGCTCATTTTCTTCCTCAGAGACTTTATTGTATCTTCCTATTCCGGAAATGTTGTCTTTAATTAATGATCTGTTACCTTGGCGTATAATTTCGCCTGGTCTAAATCTACCTCCTCTCTGATTGGAGGAGTTTCTGCCTCTTCTTCTTTGAGGAAGCATTCCTGCAATAAAAGGATTATTCATTTAACCGGCATAATATCCTGCAATTTTTTGGTGATACAACAAATTTGCTATCCAAATATTTTTTATGCGATAATGATAAGACATGTCTGCATTTGGATGTTGAATAAGAATTTCCGAAATAATTTTTTTTCTCTCCTCAATCTTTTTTCTTATTATTCTCTGAATTCTTTTAAGTCGTGCCTTATATTCAATAGGCTCATCCCAAAATTCAAAACCTATATACAGGCCATTTTAGTCCATTCATCCAATAACTTTCTCCTTCAATCCTATCTTCAACCCAATAATCTGGGATTTTAGAGGAGGTACTTACTCCTATAAAGAATTCTCCTCCAATCCAGTTAAATTTACCAATGTCTGTGTTCATTTAGATATTCTCTTGATAAGAAGTCAGGAAGACTATTAGTCTTTCCTTTAATATGTTCTATTGTAAAATTAAATGGAGCTAAATGTGCTTGCCATCTAGCAAACATTTGTTTAGAAACATCATGCTTAAAGTCTTTGTTAAACATAAACTTAGCAGCAGAACAATCTGTTCTGATAATAAATTCTTGGTTTAATAAGTCATCTTGGAATTTTAAAACACATTTAACAATAGCAAGAACTTCTTTAGCCACTGTAGCATAATTTAATTGGGCTGCTTTCCATTTTCCAGAATGGAATCTAACTAAATATTCTTGTTTATTATTATCGATTTGTTTTAATATTCCTCCAAATCCTATTTCAGAAGCATCTGTTTCTATTATTTTCTTCCAATTAGGATTTGCTAGTGTTAGACATGGTAATGATTTAACCTTCTGTTTTATTAGCCTAACTGCTTTAGTGTGATCTTCTGTCCATTCCAATGGATTTTTCTTGAGCCTATCATATAATAATGCTATGTCTTGTGCAAGATTTTTGTAATATGGAGCTATATAATTTAGGCTTCCTAAAAATCTCTGTAATTGAGTTCTATCAATAATTTTATCCGGAAATTTATCTGCAAATTCTATGCATCTGTTAATGGGAATTATTTCTCCTTTTTCGATATTGTGACCTAAAAATCTTATCTTAGTTTGGAAGATACTCATTTTTGGTTTAGATATTACTAATCCATTTTGAATGACTATCGTTTTAAACATTTCTAAATGTTTAAAGTGGTCTTCTATGTTATTGGAGAAGACTAAGATGTCATCAATATAAACAATAATAAAGTTCGAGAATTGGTTAAAAATATCATTCATGATATTTTGGAATTCTGAAGGTGCATTTTTCAGACCAAAAGGCATAACATTCCACTCATAATGGCCAAAAGGAACTGTAAATGCAGTTTTATATCTATCTGATTCACTTATCTGAATCTGCCAATATCCTGATTTTAAGTCAAATTTTGAAAAAATTATTGCCTTATGCAATCTATCTAAAAGATCTTTTTTATTGGGGATTGGATACCTTATCCATTTTAAAACTTTATTGAGGGGCTTATAATTGATAACAAGTCTAGGTCTCCCTCTTTCCTGTTCTGCATGTTTATTAACATAAAAAGCAGTACATGACCAAGGTGATTTAGAGGATCTAATTAGTTTTTTATCTACTAATCCCTTAATCTCCTCTTTGCATAACTCTAGATATTCGGAATTCATCTGACAAGGTCTCGCCTTAGTGGGAATATTTTTTTCTAAAAACTCATTTTCATATGGGAGGCTTACAATATGTTTCTTTCTATGCCAAAATGCATTAGGGTGTTCATTACATGTCTCAAGTTCGAATTTATTTTGAACCATTTTAATTTTTGCTTGTAATTTTGGATTTTGAAGTAATTCATCTATCTGTAAAGAATTGATTTCTTCTTTTATAAAACAGATTTGATTTGTTTTAGAAATTATTAAATCTCTTATTTCATTAATAACTTTATCCATTGGTTGAGTAATAAATTCAAATTTTATTATCTCATCTTCAAATGTTCCTATTATACCTTTGTCATTAATGTTTTTTATTGGGAAAATCTTTTTTTAGAAAGGGTGTTCCTAAGATTATATCATTTGTTAAATCCTTAATTAGTAGGAAACTCATAGGGATACATTTTTTATTATTACATATATAAGCTTTTGGGATTTTAAAACTTATGTTTAATTTTTGCCCATTGGCAGAGGATAATGAATGAGTTGTTTTTTCAAAGTATTTGGTTGGTATTAATCCTTCTTTTATACAATTAATATCTGCCCCACTATCTACTAGAGCAGTAAATGTTTTTCTAAAATTATTACTTATCAATAAGTCAATCTTTATATTCCATTTTTGACTGGTCACTACCTCTAATGTAGATAGGAAATTATCCTCAATTTTCTCTTTACTTAATTCAATGAATTTGTTATTTTTGTCTATTTCTAATATTTCTATTCTAGTAGTAAGAGTCTGATTATATTTCTTAATATTTTTTATTTCTTCTTTTAATTTTTCAACTTCTAATTTTAGATCTTCTGCAGTGGAAGGGTTATCTTTAATGGTTTGTTTTTCTCTGAGTATTTTTTTAACTTCAGTAATTGTATAGGGTTCAAATGGTTTACTAATTAAGTTTTCATATGTCTGATTTGACTCAGAAGATGAACCTCTATTGTTATCCATTTTACTAAGGATAATATTTCTTATTTCAGGGTCCTTAATTTCCCTGAGCAACTCAACTATATGATTATCTGTAAGGACATTTACTGTTGACAAATCTTTGAATTGTGCCATTAATTCATAAAATTCATCATCTGATTCTTCTTCATTAGTCCCTTGTTTACATGGACAAGAAGAATCTTCTTCTTCATTTGATTCATCCGAGGTTGATAAATTCTCAGGATTCTCTTCTATATTTCCTAATTCATCTTGATTATTTTCTTCTAATTCTTCAGATTCGGAAGATTCTTTTCCTTCAGAAAATATTGTATTTATTATATTTTCTTTTTCTTGGTCTTCTAATTTAAGACTATTAATCTTCTTTTTTTAATCTTTTAGCTCTTTTATTTCTACATCTATTTGCAAGGTGGTCTGTTTCACCGCAAATGTAACATCTTCTTATCTTTTTTGTTACATTATTTTTAGTTTTCCATTCATCTTTTCTGGTTATGTTTCTTTGTTTATTTTTTTCTTTTCTATCACTCCGTTTTTTATGTCTTTTCTTTTTTCCCTCTGGGGTCCTATATTTGGGAATTTTTTGTCTATCTGACGGCATCATTTCTATTCCAAATTGAGCACAAAATTCTCCTAGTTGTTTCTTCTCTGTTAAATTTTGTCTTTTAATTTTGTTTATTTAATCTAATTTCATTGCATAGATTTAAACCTTCTTGAATGCAAGTTCCAATTAACTTCCCATAAGTATATTGATTATAATTTATTGCTACCCCTCCATTTCTGAGATTCTTCCTAACCCTTTCAGCGAATAGGTGAGGAAGTCCATCGATGAATCTAGATTTCCAATGAGCATCATTGGATTCTGGGAGTTCCATTACTCTAGTAAGGAAGACATCTTTGTAAAACCTAAAGGATGTTAGAGTTTTACATTGGAAATTCTGTAATAGGGTTCTAATATTTTCACTATTATCGGACCATCTCCCTGTAAAATGTTCTACTATATTAATGGCAAGTGTATAGACTGCTTGTTCTTCCATATTTTCTGGTTTGACTGTACTCAAAATTTCATTTCTGTCCATCGGGCTAAGATAATTATCCCACCAGCCTTTTAATTGTCCTGTAAAACCTGCTATAATCATTTTAGCAATAGCCTTATCTGTATTATTATTTCCTTTACAGACAGTACTATACATCATCATTCTGTGAATAGTATTGTAGATTTGTCTTTCTGTATAACCATCAATATTCCATTCATAAATTTGTTTCCCATTATAGCTATGCTGGTCATAAATCTCTTGTTCCTCATATAGTATGTCTTGAGGTGTGGGCCTAGGATAATAAAATTTTGTTTGCATAGGCTTCCTAGCATATTTCTCTATTTTATTTATTCCTTCTGGCAAATTTTTTCTACTATTTTCAGTTGTCATGTCATCACTTAAGGTGTTTAATTTTAAGTCCCTAAATTTTTGATCCAATAATTTTTCTAATTCTCCTAAGGGTTTTAAATGGAAATCTTCAATTTCAGGAGGCGGTTGGATTGATGATTTTGCTATGATTTCTTTATTTAGTCCACCAATTACTGTATTTTTAGAATTAATTTCCTGCTGCCAATTAGATATTTTATCTATTTTTTTATTTAGTTCGGTAATTTGTTCTCCTATAATATTTAAATACAAATTTGTATAATTTTTGTTTTTTCATTAACTCATTAATTTGGGCCATTGTAATTATTAGGGTATCATCTTCAATTAATTTTGAAAATGCTTTAAAATTAATTTCTATTTCATTCGAGTTCATTTTTAAATGATTGTTGAGGGGGAAATATGTTATTAACAATTTTTCCATTATCTAAAAAATACTTTCTCTCTAGTACATTTAAATATTGTTCTGAATATTTGATGAGAAACCAGGGAACAAAAGCAACTATTTTATTCCTTATAGTTAATTCTTTATAAAATTGTTGAGAGATTATTTTTTGGTTTGCTATATTAAAGTTTTCAAAGAACCATTTCCTAAATGGTTTCCATCTTTCTTCCTTGAATTCTTTCTGAATTTCTTTTCTAACTAGAGATCCAGGACTAAAATCTATTATTTTAGAATAGTCTACTAATGGGATCTCTGTTTCTAAATCAATTAGATTTAAATTATTCATTTATAAACAAAAATTTGTTTCTGAAGTTAATTCTTCATTTAATCTTGGATCTTTATATATCCTTTTAGCAATATTATTAGACTGAATCCTTATTTGTTCAACTTTATTTTCTCTTATATCTTCTTGGCTATTTTCTTCTCTATTTTGTGAAGTGGATGCTCTAGATGGAGTCATAATTTCAACTGGTGAAAAATATGATATTGTAGAATATCTTGAAGAATTGCTTCTTAAACATTTTGGTTGGTTATTAATAAAGTCTATTCTAACATTCCTTCTGGATTTTGAACAATACTAGCATAATTACTTTCTATATGACTTAAAATTGGAACTTCTTTCTCAATTATCCAACTTTCTGGGAATTCTATTTCACTCCATTTTATTTGCCTTCTAGTATTAATTCTAGAACTATGTAAATTTGTTTCAAAAAATATAGTTTGTTCTAATGACTTATTATCTTGTATTCTACAGTTAGGATTAAGGGTATGAAGAAGTTTATAATATATTCTATAACATACACATATTAATTCAGATCCGGGTGTATAATTATACCCATGAGTTTTAACATTTAATGTTAAAGCATCTAATATATTTGCATCCGATAAGGACAATTGTAAATTCGGATAGACATTAAAAAATACCGGCCCGTGAGCTAGGCTGGATTGTATTATCCCAATCAAAGATTTTTTCCAATCTAAATTCCTTGCATCTCTAAGAGCAGCTAAAAAACTTTCAGGTAAACCTTCTAATGTTAAGGGTTTAAAAGCAATTTGTACTAATCCTATATGTAAAAATTTATATTCATCCTGATAATGCCCTATATCCATAGCATCTAAAAGTTTTATTACTCTTTCTTCATTATCAAGGGCTATTGATTCCTCACTAGTCTTTACAATCTGTTTTGTCTTCCAAAAATCAAATCGGCCGAAAATTATAAATTAATCTAGGATTTACCTTAGGAATTGTCCATTTATTTAATTGACTTAAATTCTTAGGAATTTCATATTCTTCCTTTTTGGAATTTTTAACAGTATTTATATCTGAAACAGATAAATATTGCATATTAAGCAATATATAAAACAAGTACTGTTGAATTATCCAATATAACTTCAACAGTACTTGTTATATTGGATAATTCAACAGTACTTGTTTTATATATTGCTTAATATGCAATATTTATCTGTTTCAGATATAAATACTGTTAAAAATTCCAAAAAGGAAGAATATGAAATTCCTAAGAATTTAAGTCAATTAAATAAATGGACAATTCCTAAGGTAAATCCTAGATTAATTTATAATTTCGGCCGATTTGATTTTTGGAAGACAAAACAGATTGTAAAGACTAGTGAGGAATCAATAGCCCTTGATAATGAAGAAAGAGTAATAAAACTTTTAGATGCTATGGATATAGGGCATTATCAGGATGAATATAAATTTTTACATATAGGATTAGTACAAATTGCTTTTAAACCCTTAACATTAGAAGGTTTACCTGAAAGTTTTTTTAGCTGCTCTTAGAGATGCAAGGAATTTAGATTGGAAAAAATCTTTGATTGGGATAATACAATCCAGCCTAGCTCACGGGCCGGTATTTTTTAATGTCTATCCGAATTTACAATTGTCCTTATCGGATGCAAATATATTAGATGCTTTAACATTAAATGTTAAAACTCATGGGTATAATTATACACCCGGATCTGAATTAATATGTGTATGTTATAGAATATATTATAAACTTCTTCATACCCTTAATCCTAACTGTAGAATACAAGATAATAAGTCATTAGAACAAACTATATTTTTTGAAACAAATTTACATAGTTCTAGAATTAATACTAGAAGGCAAATAAAATGGAGTGAAATAGAATTCCCAGAAAGTTGGATAATTGAGAAAGAAGTTCCAATTTTAAGTCATATAGAAAGTAATTATGCTAGTATTGTTCAAAATCCAGAAGGAAATGTTAGAATAGACTTTATTAATAACCAACCAAAATGTTTAAGAAGCAATTCTTCAAGATATTCTACAATATCATATTTTTCACCAGTTGAAATTATGACTCCATCTAGAGCATCCACTTCACAAAATAGAGAAGAAAATAGCCAAGAAGATATAAGAGAAAATAAAGTTGAACAAATAAGGATTCAGTCTAATAATATTGCTAAAAGGATATATAAAGATCCAAGATTAAATGAAGAATTAACTTCAGAAACAAATTTTTGTTTATAAATGAATAATTTAAATCTAATTGATTTAGAAACAGAGATCCCATTAGTAGACTATTCTAAAATAATAGATTTTAGTCCTGGATCTCTAGTTAGAAAAGAAATTCAGAAAGAATTCAAGGAAGAAAGATGGAAACCATTTAGGAAATGGTTCTTTGAAAACTTTAATATAGCAAACCAAAAAATAATCTCTCAACAATTTTATAAAGAATTAACTATAAGGAATAAAATAGTTGCTTTTGTTCCCTGGTTTCTCATCAAATATTCAGAACAATATTTAAATGTACTAGAGAGAAAGTATTTTTTAGATAATGGAAAAATTGTTAATAACATATTTCCCCCTCAACAATCATTTAAAATGAACTCGAATGAAATAGAAATTAATTTTAAAGCATTTTCAAAATTAATTGAAGATGATACCCTAATAATTACAATGGCCCAAATTAATGAGTTAATGAAAAAACAAAATTATACAAATTTGTATTTAAATATTATAGGAGAACAAATTACCGAACTAAATAAAAAAATAGATAAAATATCTAATTGGCAGCAGGAAATTAATTCTAAAAATACAGTAATTGGTGGACTAAATAAAGAAATCATAGCAAAATCATCAATCCAACCGCCTCCTGAAATTGAAGATTTCCATTTAAAACCCTTAGGAGAATTAGAAAAATTATTGGATCAAAAATTTAGGGACTTAAAATTAAACACCTTAAGTGATGACATGACAACTGAAAATAGTAGAAAAAATTTGCCAGAAGGAATAAATAAAATAGAGAAATATGCTAGGAAGCCTATGCAAACAAAAATTTTATTATCCTAGGCCCACACCTCAAGACATACTATATGAGGAACAAGAGATTTATGACCAGCATAGCTATAATGGGAAACAAATTTATGAATGGAATATTGATGGTTATACAGAAAGACAAATCTACAATACTATTCACAGAATGATGATGTATAGTACTGTCTGTAAAGGAAAATAATAATACAGATAAGGCTATTGCTAAAATGATTATAGCAGGTTTTACAGGACAATTAAAAGGCTGGTGGGATAATTATCTTAGCCCGATGGACAGAAATGAAATTTTGAGTACAGTCAAACCAGAAAATATGGAAGAACAAGCAGTCTATACACTTGCCATTAATATAGTAGAACATTTTACAGGGAGATGGTCCGATAATAGTGAAAATATTAGAACCCTATTACAGAATTTCCAATGTAAAACTCTAACATCCTTTAGGTTTTTACAAAGATGTCTTCCTTACTAGAGTAATGGAACTCCCAGAATCCAATGATGCTCATTGGAAATCTAGATTCATCGATGGACTTCCTCACCTATTCGCTGAAAGGGTTAGGAAGAATCTCAGAAATGGAGGGGTAGCAATAAATTATAATCAATATACTTATGGGAAGTTAATTGGAACTTGCATTCAAGAAGGTTTAAATCTATGCAATGAAATTAGATTAAATAAACAAATTAAAAGACAAAATTTAACAGAGAAGAAACAACTAGGAGAATTTTGTGCTCAATTTGGAATAGAAATGATGCCGTCAGATAGACAAAAAATTCCCAAATATAGGACCCCAGAGGGAAAAAAGAAAAGACATAAAAAACGGAGTGATAGAAAAGAAAAAAATAAACAAAGAAACATAACCAGAAAAGATGAATGGAAAACTAAAAATAATGTAACAAAAAAGATAAGAAGATGTTACATTTGCGGTGAAACAGACCACCTTGCAAATAGATGTAGAAATAAAAGAGCTAAAAGATTAAAAAAAGAAGATTAATAGTCTTAAATTAGAAGACCAAGAAAAAGAAAATATAATAAATACAATATTTTCTGAAGGAAAAGAATCTTCCGAATCTGAAGAATTAGAAGAAAATAATCAAGATGAATTAGGAAATATAGAAGAGAATCCTGAGAATTTATCAACCTCGGATGAATCAAATGAAGAAGAAGATTCTTCTTGTCCATGTAAACAAGGGACTAATGAAGAAGAATCAGATGATGAATTTTATGAATTAATGGCACAATTCAAAGATTTGTCAACAGTAAATGTCCTTACAGATAATCATATAGTTGAGTTGCTCAGGGAAATTAAGGACCCTGAAATAAGAAATATTATCCTTAGTAAAATGGATAACAATAGAGGTTCATCTTCTGAGTCAAATCAGACATATGAAAACTTAATTAGTAAACCATTTGAACCCTATACAATTACTGAAGTTAAAAAATACTCAGAGAAAAACAAACCATTAAAGATAACCCTTCCACTGCAGAAGATCTAAAATTAGAAGTTGAAAAATTAAAAGAAGAAATAAAAAATATTAAGAAATATAATCAGACTCTTACTACTAGAATAGAAATATTAGAAATAGACAAAAATAACAAATTCATTGAATTAAGTAAAGAGAAAATTGAGGATAATTTCCTATCTACATTAGAGGTAGTGACCAGTCAAAAATGGAATATAAAGATTGACTTATTGATAAGTAATAATTTTAGAAAAACATTTACTGCTCTAGTAGATAGTGGGGCAGATATTAATTGTATAAAAGAAGGATTAATACCAACCAAATACTTTGAAAAAACAACTCATTCATTATCCTCTGCCAATGGGCAAAAATTAAACATAAGTTTTAAAATCCCAAAAGCTTATATATGTAATAATAAAAAATGTATCCCTATGAGTTTCCTACTAATTAAGGATTTAACAAATGATATAATCTTAGGAACACCCTTTCTAAAAAAGATTTTCCCAATAAAAAACATTAATGACAAAGGTATAATAGGAACATTTGAAGATGAGATAATAAAATTTGAATTTATTACTCAACCAATGGATAAAGTTATTAATGAAATAAGAGATTTAATAATTTCTAAAACAAATCAAATCTGTTTTATAAAAGAAGAAATCAATTCTTTACAGATAGATGAATTACTTCAAAAATCCAAAATTACAAGCAAAAATTAAAATGGTTCAAAATAAATTCGAACTTGAGACATGTAATGAACACCCTAATGCATTTTGGCATAGAAAGAAACATATTGTAAGCCTCCCATATGAAAATGAGTTTTTAGAAAAAAATATTCCCACTAAGGCGAGACCTTGTCAGATGAATTCCGAATATCTAGAGTTATGCAAAGAGGAGATTAAGGGATTAGTAGATAAAAAACTAATTAGATCCTCTAAATCACCTTGGTCATGTACTGCTTTTTATGTTAATAAACATGCAGAACAGGAAAGAGGGAGACCTAGACTTGTTATCAATTATAAGCCCCTCAATAAAGTTTTAAAATGGATAAGGTATCCAATCCCCAATAAAAAAGATCTTTTAGATAGATTGCATAAGGCAATAATTTTTTCAAAATTTGACTTAAAATCAGGATATTGGCAGATTCAGATAAGTGAATCAGATAGATATAAAACTGCATTTACAGTTCCTTTTGGCCATTATGAGTGGAATGTTATGCCTTTTGGTCTGAAAAATGCACCTTCAGAATTCCAAAATATCATGAATGATATTTTTAACCAATTCTCGAACTTTATTATTGTTTATATTGATGACATCTTAGTCTTCTCCAATAACATAGAAGACCACTTTAAACATTTAGAAATGTTTAAAACGATAGTCATTCAAAATGGATTAGTAATATCTAAACCAAAATGAGTATCTTCCAAACTAAGATAAGATTTTTAGGTCACAATATCGAAAAAGGAGAAATAATTCCCATTAACAGATGCATAGAATTTGCAGATAAATTTCCGGATAAAATTATTGATAGAACTCAATTACAGAGATTTTTAGGAAGCCTAAATTATATAGCTCCATATTACAAAAATCTTGCACAAGACATAGCATTATTATATGATAGGCTCAAGAAAAATCCATTGGAATGGACAGAAGATCACACTAAAGCAGTTAGGCTAATAAAACAGAAGGTTAAATCATTACCATGTCTAACACTAGCAAATCCTAATTGGAAGAAAATAATAGAAACAGATGCTTCTGAAAATAGGATTTGGAGGAATATTAAAACAAATCGATAATAATAAACAAGAATATTTAGTTAGATTCCATTCTGGAAAATGGAAAGCAGCCCAATTAAATTATGCTACAGTGGCTAAAGAAGTTCTTGCTATTGTTAAATGTGTTTTAAAATTCCAAGATGACTTATTAAACCAAGAATTTATTATCAGAACAGATTGTTCTGCTGCTAAGTTTATGTTTAAC
Organism: Sesamum alatum; assembly: GCA_034509735.1. Taxonomy (NCBI): domain Eukaryota; kingdom Viridiplantae; phylum Streptophyta; class Magnoliopsida; order Lamiales; family Pedaliaceae; genus Sesamum; species Sesamum alatum. The sequence continues at coordinate 3,905,984 of JACGWO010000007.1, read as the reverse complement.
AAAGACTTTAAGCATGATGTTTCTAAACAAATGTTTGCTAGATGGCAAGCACATTTAGCTCCATTTAATTTTACAATAGAACATATTAAAGGAAAGACTAATAGTCTTCCTGACTTCTTATCAAGAGAATATCTAAATGAACACAGACATTGGTAAATTTAACTGGATTGGAGGAGAATTCTTTATAGGAGTAAGTACCTCCTCTAAAATCCCAGATTATTGGGTTGAAGATAGGATTGAAGGAGAAAGTTATTGGATGAATGGACTAAAATGGCCTGTATATAGGTTTGAATTTTGGGATGAGCCTATTGAATATAAGGCACGACTTAAAAGAATTCAGAGAATAATAAGAAAAAAGATTGAGGAGAGAAAAAAAATTATTTCGGAAATTCTTATTCAACATCCAAATGCAGACATGTCTTATCATTATCGCATAAAAAAATATTTGGATAGCAAATTTGTTGTATCACCAAAAAATTGCAGGATATTATGCCGGTTAAATGAATAATCCTTTTATTGCAGGAATGCTTCCTCAAAGAGGAAGAGGCAGAAACTCCTCCAATCAGAGAGGAGGTAGATTTAGACCAGGCGAAATTATACGCCAAGGTAACAGATCATTAATTAAAGACAACATTTCCGGAATAGGAAGATACAATAAAGTCTCTGAGGAAGAAAATGAGCTCTTCCAGCAATTCCTCATATTTAAAAAGGAGCAGAAAAAAATCGCCGCCGAAGAAGTATCATCTTCTTCAGTATCTTATGCTAAAATATTGGAAGAAGAAGATGAGTTAGTAAACTATAAATTTAGTGAACATCAGGAAGTAATTATACTTCTGGAAAATGAGGATTTAAGGTGGGAAAAAGATCCATGGTATCTAATGAAAAGATATCTGGATGTGACAGCATTCACAGCAGGTTCATATAAACCAAGGGCTCATTATGAGTGTATCCTGAAAGCAATGCAAAGTGTTGAAATTACTCACACTTATTCCAATAATGGAAAAGAATTTAATTACTCAAAAGCAGTAATAAAAAAATTCATTACTGCTGTTGAATGGGGAATTAACCCATTAGGTGAAAAAGAATATATTCATCCAGAGTCTAAATCCCCAATAAAATTTAATTATTGGGACTATGTTGAAGCATTCAACAAAACTTTTCTCTATGAAAATTATAAGAGAAAACACACATGGTTTTCAAAATTTGTCCATTAGTTTTCCAACAAGAAGTACCAAATTGGGTATTTCAATGGTGGTTAAATTATGGTCCTCCAATTTCTATACTCCCTGAAATTTTCCAGGGTTATTATACGGAATGGATCAATTGTTCGCCAAAAATTATCCAGGCGGAAAAATCACAGAAATGGATTGAAGGAATGGCCTCATTCTTCTTTTTTATGGAATTCTCACTTCCATGGATTTGGAAATGGCTACCTGAAGTAGGAATGACCTTACAAAAAATTCCTTGTATTAAAAGGAAATCTTGTTCTAAATTCTGGAGTAAATTAATGCTCATCAATCCGGAAACAAAAAAATATTTTTATTATTATTATTATTATTATTATTATTATTATTATTATTATTATTATTATTATTGTTGTTGTTGTTGTTGTTATTTTATCAACAATAGTTTCGGACCCAACTACAAAAGATTCTTCAAGTTCCCTATCCCACCGACTCAACAACTAATTGTGATTGTTTGTCTTTCATCTCATCTAAGTGAAGAAAATAAAATAAAAATGAAATGAATTTAGCTAAGATGAGATTTTTTAAGTATACGATTCATTGTGATAGTTGACGTGATATGTAAAAGACGTTATGTAGTGAGGTGTATTTGAGATATGTTTTTTTTCTTGCGATAATAAATATTTGGGATAATTACATTTACACCAACTGATCTATAGTTTGTTTATACAATTCATATTTGATATTGTCACCCCTGACAATCAAATAACATGAATAATTCGTATAATGATATTGACATTTTAGTGGGTGTATGTGTAATTTTTTTGAAAGGTAAGAGTGATTTTGTATAAATAATGTTGATATTTCTGGTGGGTGTATGTGATGTCGCTAAGAAGTGAGATCAACTAAATTCGTATTAAGTAGATGCGGTTCAACACGTTTACACCAGAATTATCACAAGCCAGAAAGTCTCCTTCGAATGAGATATTTAAGGGAGGGGTAAAGTACTACCCCGATTACATGGCTGAGATTGGTTTCTCGAGGTTATTGCAGTAATTTGACGTATTATGTTAATTTGGTAGGTTTTGACTTTGTTTTTCCTTATGGAGATACCCTTTCTTACTTTCTTTGGAATGGCATATTTCTCCATTAGCGATCTTGATATCTTGCTGTTTTATATGAGAAGATGTTGACTTTTCTTCTTAATTGCTTTTGATTGATCTTATCTCCACCATATGCGCAATTATCCCAAAAGTACGGATGATTTATGTAGAAAAATTATAAATTAGGAATGTGTAAATGTGATTATCCCTATATATATTTTTGCAAACAAAGAAAATACTTGGCCTTCCGACAGGCAAGTACATTCTAAGCATGTCAACCTTAACCAACTCGAACTGCTCAATTTGAAAAAAATAATTAAGTAGTTTCAATTTAGGTTTACAACATCATTAATGAACGACTAATTTTTTCTTCTAAAATCGATCCAACCCAACCGTACACGTTTCTAACTGTAACAAAAAAACCCAATAGCAACTCGATTTATTAAAACTGTCGCAATGAATTTAACTCGACCTAATTTTCCTTTCACCAAAATAGCCTAACTCTTATTTAAAAAAAAACCTAAAAAAATAGCCTAATTCATCTAATGATAACAAAGGAAGTATATGAATATTTGCAATAATTTTTATTTTTACGGTGGGAATAAATTATACAACAAGTTGTAAATCAAGTATTAGTAAAAATTATGAATGTTTGAAAATAAAAGTCAAAAGTGGAGGAAAAAAAATAAAGTTTGAATGTTTAGAAAAATAACTTAATATTTTATAATCTTACTAATAAATTACAGAAATTAGTAGGAAATTGCTCGGAGCTTTTGACTTAAATCAATGTAATATAAATAATTTATAAGCAACAATTATAAAATAAAGGGATAATTACACCCCCGTCTCTGAGGTTTTGTGTAATTATACGTAGACCCCCTGTAGTTTTGAAATTATATCTAGTACCTTCAGGTTTGCTTCTGCCTAATAAAAAAAGGTCCTTCCGTTAGTCATCACAAAATTTATTGATATTAACACAAAAAAAAAAAAAGCTCAATAGAAATTCATATTTACCCTCGATTTACTTATTAATGACTTATTGCAGGCCAAACAAATTTTTATGACTAAACTACCATTATAACGGTGAGGATATAATTCCGCACATTCATTTATGTGTTAAGATCTATAAGGGTATTTTGGTTATAAAAAATATATTTGACCTACAATAAGTCAGTAATAAAAGTCAATCGATGGTAAATATTCGACTTTCATTTAAATTTTGTTATTAATATCGATAAATTCAGTGAACGTTTGACTAACAAAAGGATCTATTTACTAGACAGAAGCAAAACCTAAAGTTAATAGATATAATTTTCTAAATCATAAAAAAATTATGTATAATTACACGAAACTTCAGGGAAGAGATTGTAATTATTCCTAAAATAAAAATACTCTTTTTAATTTATTTTTAATAATAATACGAAACCCTACAAAAATATTACATTGTGTTAGGTAACCCTAATCCACGCCCCAAGCAAGCGAGTGCATATATATATATATGCCATTTTTATCCTCCTCCAATTATTAAAATCCTATAGAAATAATTTGAAAAACCCAATAAATATATATAAAAGATAAAACCCCCCACGAAGTAAATCCAAAATTCATTCTCTTCACAAGAACTTTCCGTTACGTCTGCGTCTCTATGTTTTCGTCTTCTCCCTCTCGGAATCCATTTGTATAGGTGAAGGGATAGGTTTTTGGATAGGAAGATTGGTGTATATTGATAAGGAAATTGGGGAGCGTGGATTTTGTTTGATCTAAGGAACGATGTCAATGGAGTCGGGCGCCTTGCCGGACACCGGGTCGCCGGAATCCTCATCGGACTTTGCGTTCGCCTTCAACGACGTTAATTTCTCTGACAGGGTTCTCCGGATCGAGATCTTACCCGACTCGCCCGGATCCAAACCCGACCCGGATGACACCCTCGCTGATTGGGCGCGTAATCGGAAGCGTCGCCGCGACGACCAGCTCAGTAATGCTGATGGTATTACTTTTTCTTGTGCCTTATTTCTTGTCCTTTCTGCGTTGTGAATGTACGATGCCTTTTGGTGTTTTCGGTATTCTCATGGTTTGGGGAATTTTTGGTGTTTATGTTGGGTTTTTTTCTATTTTTTTGGGAATTCTTTGAAGTGGGTGAGTTTTGGGGCGACTCTAGGGTTCAGAGGTTCTTGGGTTTTATGTTCGACTGGATTTTTCTGTGGAAAATTTGCGAGTCTTTATGTTTCTTTTTTGTTTTTTCATTGCATTTGGAAATTTAGCCCCGAGTCTTATCGAGTATGTTATTTGGAGAACAAAAGGGGAATTGTTGTATGGGTTTTTGCAGAGTTCTTTTTTCTTTGCCCCCCTTAGTGAACTTTGTTGAATTTGATGTGATTTTTGGTTTATTTTTGAACTCAAATGCATTAGGATTGGGATTTCGGAGGTCAGTTGGACAGAATGTCACGTATCTCGTTCTGTTTCCGGGCTAATGTCCAATAGTTGTTTTTGAGAATAGTTATATTATATCTGCGTTTTGATCTCTGGATGTCCGTCTGGCAATAATGTGTGAAAGAGAGTTTAGGTCTTTCATGTGTATGGTTGTGTGTATTTTTTGGATTTTTGTTCTTCTCATTCTTCTCAGCATTGACATGAAACTTCTCTAACTTGCATTGTATTCCGCCATCATAGTAGGCTGAGGTAATTTTGTGTTACTGCCACCGGTATTTGTTCTCCACGTGACAATTTGAATTTGGTCCAGATTTGAGATCCTTCATACTTTCTGTCTTAAATATGGATGATACTCTGAGGACTCTGACTGGTGAGAAATTGGAAGTGTAGAAGTTTTCTTAGCTGAACTTTCGAAAGGGACAAACAAGCATCTAAATAATTTCGATTATTTCATATAGATAGAGTTCCTTATTTGATGAAAATTTCCTGACGTACAAATTTTATTAGTATTCCCTTGTGTCCAGGGAAGTTCCCCAATTTCCATGTTTTTCATGCATTAGTTACAAGATGATGCACTCACATTTTGTAAAAATTACGTAATTGAGTTGAGGGGGATTTGGCAGCGCTCTGGTCTAATGTACATTAAAAGAAAATCATTTCAGTTTTCAACCTCCTTTTTACCACTTTTATGGTGATTTTGACATACATTCTACCACTTTTTTCTTTTAGTGGGTCATGGAATTTACTTCTCTTGGTTCAGCCCCTTGCTACGGGACATTGACACTGAAATCTGTGTTCTACAAATTGATTCAACTATTGTCCATTTCATGGAAGAGTAACAGACATCTTATATTTGAAAGTAATTAGGACCGAAACTGATGCACCATTCTTTGTCGAAGTTATTGTAATTGTTTCTTAATTCCACTTACAGTATGTAGCTGAATCACTGATCAGCGGTATGTGAATCATGAAATATCTGTCATTTTATTTATCCCACTTTTGTTGGATGGCTGACAGTGAACCTAACTTACATATTTTAGGTTATTTTTTATGCAAAAATAAGTGGATCATTTTGTGCTTGTTTTATGCAGAACAAACATACTTTTCCATGCTTCAACTGATTATTTGCCCATCCCTTGTGACTTGTCACGTGCTTGGAAATGTTTCCTCGTGAATTCTGAGGGTGCTCAATTTATTTATGTTTTTGAACTTTGCAGAACGGACGGAACAACGCGAAGAGCAGATTCTAAATTGCAATATGCCAGATTTAGAAGATGGTGTTACTTATGAAAATCAAGAGGAGGAAGCTGTTGCTATGGTTGAGGAGTCACCTGTGGGTGCAGAAACAACAGTAAATCAGTCCGGTATGATTTATAAATCCTTCCGTGGAGTTGCTTGTTGAGGGTCTAACCTGATTTTGCTGCTTAAAATCCTCTTACCTTAAATAAACTGAGAATATTAATGAAAATATTTTCATCTAGAGTCTTAGTACAGCACGAAAATAGCATCAATGCTTATCCTATCCCAATTCCTCTTCTGAGTTTCTTGTATGGCTTTGCATTTGAATTATTTGAGTAGTAGAAAAGGTTAATTTGATAATCTTATAGGTCATGAAGCTGCTCAGGGCAGTGAAGCATCCTCTAGCATGGACTATTCAGAAGTCCAAGTCAAGACTATACACATCAGCTCTCCAATTTTGGCAGCAAAGAGTCCGTTTTTCTATAAGGTAAGTCGTGTTCAATGTGATTTTGTTTGCCTCCTACCCCACTCGATACTAAATTTTTATGTTTATGTTTAATGTGGCTTCTAGTTGTTCTCAAATGGTATGAGAGAGTCAGAGCAGCGACATGTGACTCTGCGTATCCAAGCCTCAGGTAACTTAGTTACACATCCTTCTTGTTGAAGCGTTTTGTTAAAATTTCAATCCGCTCAATGTTGAGATTCTTCTTAAATGTCTTCCTATGAGTTTTGAAACTTCTAATTGATTTATTTCTACAAGGGTGCTCAAACTATAATCTTTTTAAAACATTGCATTTGTAAGACAATTCTGCTTGGTTTTCGAGAATCAAATCTTTCTTAAACCTGGAAAAATAATAAGATATTTCTGAGTTTGATTGTTAACAGAGAAATTTGTTTTTAAGGTACTTAGCTTTCTATATATGGTTGCACGTTTAAATGAATGCAATCAACTAACAGTAGTTTTGGTTCTCCCGCTTTTGATGCAGAGGAAGCTGCCCTGATGGATTTGCTGAACTTTATGTATAGCAATACTTTGCCAAGAACTACACCTACAGCTTTATTGGATGTGTTGATGGCTGCTGACAAATTTGAGGTTGCATCATGCATGAGATACTGCAGTCGATTATTGCGCAACTTACCAATGACTTGTGAATCAGCCTTGCTATATTTGGATCTTCCTTCAACTGTTTTAATGGCTGATACAGTTCAGCCGCTGACAGATGCTGCAAAACAGTTCCTTGCTGCACGCTTCAAGGATATAAGCAAGTAAGCACCCACCTAACATTCTAAAGAAATAGTTGTGCTTCTATCTTATCTGTGTCATTGCAAAAACGATGTTACAGTGATGGAGCCGTTCTGCTTATGTAGTTTCTGAATCAATTAACTTGCATTTGATTTGCTATTTGTGTAAGATTGAATAAAGAAATGTTCCTTACATTCATTTCATGATTACTAGCCCACGATATCTAATTTGTATCTTATAGGGGCATCTGTGGCGGTGGGGGGACTTCATAGATAATCTTTTTTGTGCCAAATATTGACCAATGTTTACTTTAGAGTTATATTGCAAGGTTTTGCTGCTTACATAATGCTATTTCATTTATTGATCAGGTTTCAGGAAGAGGTGTTGAACCTGCCCTTAGCAGGTATTGAGGCAGTTCTATTCAGCGATGATTTGCAGGTAGCTTCAGAGGATGCTGTTTATGATTTCGTTCTAAAGTGGGCCCGAATGCATTACCCAAAGTTGGAGGAAAGACGAGAGATATTAAGCACGCGCCTACTTCGTTTTGTTCGTTTCCCATGCATGACCTGCAGAAAGCTGAAAAAAGTCCTAACTTGCAGCGACATTGATCCTGAACTCGCCTCCAAAGTTGTTCTAGATGCTCTCTTTTTCAAGGCTGAAGCTCCATATCGACAACGTTCTCTTGTGGCAGAGGAGGCCAACGCTTCGTTCCGTCGATTCGTGGAGCGAGCATACAAATATCGACCAGTGAAGGTGGTTGAATTTGAATCTCCTCGTCAGCAGTGTATAGTTTACCTTGACCTCAGGCGTGAGGAGTGTGCACAGCTCTTCCCTGCTGGTCGAGTCTACTCACAGGCTTTTCACTTGGGTGGGCAAGGATTTTTCTTGTCAGGCCATTGCAACATGGACCAACAGAGTTCTTTTCATTGTTTCGGGCTGTTTCTGGGTATGCAAGAGAAGGGTTCGGTAGCCTTTACAGTTGACTATGAGTTTGCATCGAGAACAAAACCGTCGGAAGATTTTGTGAGCAAGTATAAAGGTAACTACACTTTCACTGGAGGGAAGGCCGTCGGCTACCGCAATCTCTTTGGCGTGCCGTGGACTGCATTTATAGCTGATGATAGCCCTTACTTCATCAATGGTATTCTCCATCTGAGGGCTGAGCTCACAATCAAGAAATGATTTTCTACAAGACCCCTTGTGTTCATAGCTTCCTGATCAAGTCCTAGACCAATGTTTAATTTAGTCGAGGCAAGTGTTTTTGGGATGGTTTTTATAACTGTTGTAGGGACTTTAATGTACATATTCATCTGCCGGCAGAAACCTGCATGTTGGCAGTTAGTTGGAGCATAGTTACTTCCATTAGAGATGTTTCTAAGGGAAGGAATCTTATTCCGGTCCAGCTTAAATGAAATACTGGTGCATTCCGCTTTGAATTCTACCTTTCAAAAACCAGCATGAGATGGGTACAGACATCTTATAAAAAGAGTAGACTATTAATAGTTGGAAAGCTTTCATAGATGAAGTTGTAGTTCAAATTTCTGCTCGTCTAAATAAATGTGGTGCGTAATAGGTTTCAAATCGGGGATTATAGATCGGAGGATACAATGCGTTACAGCTTAAGCCAAGGTCGTTTCTGGACAGTAATTGTCTACATCCAAGAAGATTTCTGGTAGGATTCTTGAGGCTGATCAAGTAATGGAGAAGGATACAGATGAAGGATAGTGTATGCAAACATACTGTGTCTATTGCAGCAACAAGGGCAACAGCCTCAAGTATCAAAACTCAGTCTTTTATTCAGATTACAACTCTTCAACATGCATTTTAGTACCTGTAGTCCACAGTTAAGCTCAACAAGAAGTTCGGTGCACAAGATACACACACGCAGACATACAGTGAAGGTCGGATGTTTAGAAAGTTTTTGGCTCGTATATATGCAATCAGGTGTGTTTACATCGAAGCTGAATACAGTGTATCATTCTGGCCAAAGTGTAAGTCACCATTCCAGACAAAGAAGAAGAAGAACATACTTCACGAAAATTTAGTGACATCTTCCAAATTCAAGACGACAGTAATGCCTGCATAGATTGAGTTACGAGAATAAGAAGAACATACATCATTGACGTCCAAATTCAAGACGACAGTAATGCCTGCATAGATTGAGTTACGAGAATAAGAAGAACATACATCACAACGTCAAGAAAGCATTTACATTCTGTTAATGAGATTCCCACCTACTTTTTTAAGTAGCTCATGTCTAGTTAGTTTTCCCTTCAGCAGAATTGCAAGTGTCTGCTGATCTTACAATGTTTCTATGCCCTGACATTCAGTTAGCCAAAGGATATCAAGATTTACATAGTACGCAGTGATGAACACTATAACATGCACCGCGCTCAGCATTGTCAATATGAGTTGAAACAGCAGCTTCCCAATGCTTACTACTGTTTAGCGTTTCATGAAACAAGATGGACCATATCAAAGTTCTTACTAGTACTATTGGACTTAAACAGATAATACCTTAGAAACATAGACCAGAAATAACCACAAGAATCGATTTATGACAATATGATCCTCCTCACTAGTTTCTGTACAAAAACTAAAGCACAACATAGCAGTAAAAAGCTAATTAAGCATCATGTTTGCGAAGCAGATCATCAAGTAGCTAAACATCTCAATAGCAAATAAAGACAATCATTTGGAAAAGATATGTTCCACTTATTAACTGCATAAACAACAATGCAGAGGCTACAAATATTTTTGAGAGCAAGAAAATCCGCATTAGTCAATACAACTCCACTTCAAGAGATCAATGCCACAAGAACCCATGATGAAACAATATCAAAAACCGAAGTACACGGATCAAACCTCGGGCTAACGTATTGAACTACACTCGGGCTTTCCGAGCAAGCTTGGACCACTCGGTGTGGTATGATCCTGGGCGATCAATCCTCTCATAGGTATGTGCCCCAAAGTAATCTCTCTGAGCCTGCACAAGGTTGGCAGGAAGCCTCCCACGCCTATAGGTGTCGAAATACTGCAAACTTGCCGACATTCCTGGAACACTAATACCCTTCTGAATCGCCAAGCCGACGACCCTCCTCCAGGCCGCCTGTCTCTGCACCATCTCCTTAGCAAATTCTGGGTCCACCAACAAGTTAGCCAGCCCCGGATTCCTCTGGTATGCTTGCTTGATTCTGTCCAAGAACACAGCTCTAATAATGCACCCACCTTTCCAAATCCTAGCCAACTCCCCCAAATTCAAACCCCATCCCTTCTCCATGCTCTTGGCCCTCAACAAATTCATACCTTGAGCATAACTACAAATCTTGGACGCATAAAGCGCCTGCCTAACATCATCAATCAACCTCTTCTTATCCACAGCCCCCACATTATTAATCTCCTCCTTCAATCCCTCATTCTTGAAAATCTCTGCCGCCGCTTCCCTCTCTTCCTTCAACCCACTCATATACCTACAATCCAATGAAGCTGCAATCGTAGGAGCAGCAATGGACAGCTCAGCCGCCTGTTGTACAGTCCACTTCCCAGTGCCCTTCATCCCAGTTTTGTCCAAAATCTTATCTACCAAATGCCCATTACCACTCTCCTCATCCTCCACCTTAAAAATATCAGATGTAATCTCAATCAAGAAACTCTCCAACTCGCCGCGATTCCACTCCCCGAAGATCTCCGCCAACTCTTCGTTGCCCAATCCTCCGACATTCTTCAGCACATCATACGCCTCCGAAATCAGCTGCATATCTCCATACTCAATCCCATTATGCACCATCTTAACAAAATTCCCGGACCCCCCTTCACCAATATAAGTGACGCAAGGCCCATCATCCACCTGAGCGGCGACCTTCTCAAGTATATTATGAATGTTCAAGTACGCTCTATGTGACCCACCAGGCATCAAAGAAGGCCCATTTCGAGCCCCATCTTCGCCCCCAGAAACCCCCATTCCCAAGTAGAGCAAACCACTAGCTGAGGCGTCGACCATGCGGCGCTCCGTGTTCTCATACCACTCGTTGCCTCCGTCAATTATAGTGTCTCCAGGCTCCATGTATGCGGAGAGGGCGGCGATGGTTTGGTCGACGGGGGCGCCGGCTTTGACCAGGATGATGATGGAGCGGGGCTTCTTGATTGAGAGCACGAAATCCTTGGGCGTGTAGTGCCCGAAGAGAGGGAGCTGACCTTCTCGGTGGGCGCGATCTAGAGTCTCGTCGACTTTGGAGATGGTCCGGTTGTAGACGGAGATCGGAAAACCTTTCTCGGCGATGTTGAGGGCTAGGTTTTGGCCCATCACCGCCAGGCCCGCTAGACCGATTTGGGATAGCGTAGCTGACTCCATTGCTGCTGCTGCTACAGCAGAAACTACGATCTTGAAAAGAGTTTGAGAGAGAGAGAGAGAGAATGGAAGATCTCACAAGTTACAGTGATGGAGTGAGATATATAAGATGAAATGGAACATCATGTGGCGTTTATGAAATGACGAAATTATCCTCCATATATAGTTTGAAATATTAGGCCCTATTTGTCTTTGTTCTCTATTATAGTTTTCAATTTCTGAAACAGTAATTAAAATAAATATATATTATTTATACATATTATTATTAAAAAAAGATTGATTTTTTAATACAATTTAATGTAAAATATAATTTCATTAATTGATTCAAATATATTCTCATTTCACACAAAAATTTATACAAAATTGAAAATACATAATTTCTACCGAAAGTTGAAAACTAAAAATGAAAACACGGACAAAAAATCCCTTAATTTTACATTATTAATTCAAATACCTCAGGGCGGCTGTATTTTTTATTGATGAATTCGAATTTGAGACAAAAATTTGAAAATATATTTCAGATAACTTTCATATTAGAAACACTTTAAATTCATTATTGTTTAATGAAATGTAGTACAAATTTATAGCTAAAAGATTTTGAAATAATTTAAATTTAAATTTATTCAAAGGAGTTTAAATATTTATTATTAATAATTTAAAATTTATCGATCCAAATATAAGCTATAAATTATCTTAATTTGACTCAATTGCATAATAATTAAAAATCAATTTTTGTTCAAATCATTATTTAATAAGATAATATTTTAAAAATGGAAGTGGTGGGGGGTATAAAGGTAATTTCAATGGGGGTTGGCGGACTCGTCGAGGGGGTGAAAGGGTGGCGACTTGAGCTACCACCGAGGGGTTGTCTTATATGACTGCGATGATCTCTATGTGTCTGAAACGTCGTCGTTTGCTGGATGGGGTGGGCCCTTTGCGCCGTGTTTGGTTGGTGGAAAAGGGAAATATCGCTTGGATCATGACAAGTGATTGTGGGGTCAAAAAGAGCAAAAATATCAAAAAATATTTACAAGTTTATGAAAAGTACTGAAGATTATTTAGTAATTTTTTTAAGAAAGTTGTTTATAAAATTTAAATATAAAATTTTGTGTGGTTTTAATATTTTTGGAAAAGAAAAGTAAGAAATTCTTAATTTATATTTAGAGTGTTTTAATAAATTCTTTCAACTTTTAATTGTATTGATTCATAAATTATCATGGCTAAAACTTTTTAAGTTTTATATTTTATCTATTCGAAAACTTATTTTAAAATAAAATTTATAGAATTAAATAGTTTATTAAGTATCTAAGTTAATAATGTTTATTATATTTTTTTGAGGGTGTTCTTGTGTGCTTATTAACTTTTGAAAATGTCTTATAAGATTTTTAAAAATTTATAAAATATCAAAAAGTGTCTGATTACTTTTTTATAAAAGAGGGCTTTCTAGAATCAGAAAATAATATGTCGAGAGCTTATAACAAAAAAAAAAGAGTTATTTGATTTATTTACACAATTTTAACAATTTTTTGTTGAAAAATTGTCATCATTAATATTTTAGAAGTTGCACAATCATATTTTATCTAAATATTGTAAAATTTCATTTTTTTTTAAAAAAAAGCTAATATTTTATAGATTTAAATATGTATGATCTTATAATTTCTTGAAATAAATTAGTCAACCTCTTCAAGAAAAAAGAAAAGATGATTCCTAAAATGTATGATAATTATATATTTATAAGTATATATATATATATACTAATATAAAAAAAATCTTATCCACTTATAGACTGTTAGTGATATTGTCGCATTAATTTTTAAATATGATAATTATACTCTTAATTAAATAATTTTAATATATTAATTATAATTACTTTTTTTTTTACACAAAAATGAGTCCACGGCATTTTAACCCTTCTATACCAATTTTTTAGTTGTATCGATAATATCATAAATCTATTTTATTTTTTTTAATTTAAAATATAATTTATTAATTTATATATTTTATTTGAAATATACCTATGATGTTTTTATGTAAAAGAAAATCGACGTGCCACAATAATTAATAATTAATAAATAAAAAATGGGGGGTGATTTCAGAGAGTGGTGGACCCACGTCATGTTGTCTGCAATTATCGCTCTAGGGTTTCATAGTAATAGTCTATAGACTCTTTACTATAATACTAATAATTTACTCGTGCGTTCGCACGTGCATTTTTATACTACAAAATTTAAATGAACGTATAATATTTATTATAAAGTCATAACTCATATAATTGAAAATTTTAATAAAAATAAATAACTTATTATGGCCAACATTAAAAACAAAAAACAAAAGAACAAGGTGTAAAATGATACAATTTTCATAATTCCTATGAGAAAAAGACAAAATTGTAATTTTCGTCTTGTATGTTATGGGGGTGAAAACCATCATCCGGTGATGGAGACAATTCCAATTTTTAGTTCAAAATTTATGATTTTGTAGTATTTTATGTTCTCCTAATGAAAATCAAGTGGAAGTTCGTCGTAACAAAATTGGGGTTTGGGAATTCAGAATTTTTTTTAAATTGGTGAAAAAATTATTCAAATCAGCTCATGTGACAACCATATTTAGTCATTTTGGAGGACATTGAAGAAATTTTAGGTATTTCTTCTCCTTCAGCATTCGATTTGCAATAAAAAATGCCTCAATCTTCTTCAAAATGATTAGAGATTGTTGCTATATATATATATATATATATATATATATAAGCTTCTATGTGCAAGTTTTTCGTTAATTCAGGCAAAATCCCTAATTAACAAAAAAAACCCCAATTGCATCAGCGGATTTTCGATTGATTTTCTCAACAAAAAAAAAAATTGTCATAAAATCATAAATTGTAGAATTAAAATTGTCAATGCTTTAGTTATTAAACAACTGTTATGAAGATCGGGCCACCCATGATCTATACCATATCAATTATTTAAGTGGATATTGAATTAAATTGGATTTAATTTTGGGTTCGTCGTAATTGGATTACGGTAAAACCCGGTCCGTTGAATTTTGACCCGAGAGATGTGTTAATTCTATTTTTGGAATAGGAAGAAGTTGGACTTCTTCCCTAAATAAGCATGGCCGAAAATTAACATCTTGGAGGGAGCAAAAATTGGCCATGTTGGATGCTAGGTGTTAGTTGACTTGTCTCTTTTGGTAAGAGACAAATCAACTCCAATCAAGCTTTTCCCTTTTGGTATGATTTGATCATACCTTAAAGGATGGTAGGCTTGATTGAAGAATTGATGGTGATTGATTGGGATGTATTCAGACATCCTTGGATGGACCTAAACACATTCCAATAATCACATTAATTATGTATATATATGAGTATATACTAAAACCTATGTAATAAGATTCATTATTCATCTTTTCTAGGAAAAGAAGAAGAAAATCACACACTCTCTCCCTCTCATTCTCGGCCTCCCTCTCTCCCTCTCCCTACACTTGTGTTCTTCATTTGATCTGGGATCATTTGAAAGAACAAAATAAGTTTAAGAAGATTACTAAATTAATAGATTTCATCTTCTTAAATCGAGTCCTTCTAAACCCGTTTTCTTCTAGCAAGGAAAACAAGGGTTTCTTCCGGTGTGGTGTGGATCACTTTTGGAGAGTTCATACGTTTGAACTTTGTGGACATTCCAGAGAGGAACAAAGCAAGTAGCGGTGCACGTGAAAAACTACAAAGTTATGGTTTATATACGCTTTCGTAGTTCTTTCCACTCTATGCCCTATGTTCAATATGCGTATTTAATATTGATATATCCTACATCGAACGCCCGGTTGAACACCCAAGGGTTCATCCCTTGGGATTTTACGATTATGCCTTAAATTATTTTAAAATATTGCATTCTCACGCTTCCGCTCGCGTCCGGGCGGATGCGCTTGTCCTTCATAATTAACAACTTAGTACGATTTGATAGTTTTTTAAATAAATATTTAATACAATTCATACGAAATTTATTGTTATATTTGAATATTCACTACAACAAAATGCATTTGTTTCGAAATTCATCATATATTAGAATTATTAGTCAATATTTCATATTTTAGTTTTAGATGATATTAAAATATGCTATTTTAGTTTATATTATTTAGAAACAAGCTTAATCAACATTTAATACGTTATGATAGTATTTTTATAAATAAATATTTAATACAATTCATATGAATTTTATCGTTATAATTTCAATATCTACTACAACAAAATGTATTTGTTTTAAGATTTACCACATATTAGAATTATTACTCAATATATCATATTTTAGTTTTAGATGATATTAAAATATGGTATTTTGATTTATATTATCTAGAAACAAGCTTAATTAACAATTTAGTACGTTTCGATAATTTTTTTGTAAATACATATTTAATACAATTCATATGAATTTAATTTATCGTTATAATTTCAATATCTACTACAACAAAATGCCTTTATTTTAAAAATTCACCATATATTAGAATTATTAGTCAATATCTCATATTTTAGTTTTAGATGGTATTAAGATATGGTATTTTGGTTTATATTATCTAAAAACAAGCTTAATCAACAATTTAGTACGATTCATATGAATTTTACTGTTATATTCAATATCCACCACAACAAAATACATTTATTATTAGTTATCCCTATATTTATTTAATATATATAAATAAATATATTAGTTATTTTTATATTTATTAGATAAATGAATAAATCAAGTAAATCATTAAAATTTTAAATAGAAAAGAAAAGGTATGAGATGGAGATTAATTTTAGAATTGAGAATTAAGTTTTTTGTCTTTTTCTTTTTTTTTTTTGCTTTTTGTGAATGTTTTCTTCCTAGTTCCTATTTAAATTTTTGAATAATGTATTCCAATTATAGAATAGTCCATATATATTTTCGTTGTTTTAAAAAGAAAAATAATAACGAAATTTGAGATTATGAGCTCGAGCTTGAGCTTGGTAGATATAGGCTCGTCGAGCTTAGGTCGACCACCTGAGCTCAAGCTCGGATTTTCAGTCGAGTTTAGCTCGTTTGCACCCCTATTGACCACCATGCTTGACTTAGAGAAGCTACCCCTTGTGGGGGCAACCGTTCATAAACCATCAAAATGTGTTTGTATCTCATACTACTGGTCCTCCTTGGCTCTACTAAACAACAACGTGTCATCAACAAATAGTAAATGAGAAACTCGTGGCACTTGAGCACAAACTGCCACCCCCTCTCCCCCCCCTCAATTTTCTTCGACGCTCAACCTGTTAAAGCATACTAGAAAATATTTCTGCACAAAAGATAAATAAATACGGAGATAGCGTGTCACCTTGATGGATACCGCACTCCGATCTAAACAATCCAAAGTTAGAACCATTCAAAGTTAAAGAATACAATACTGTAGAGACAAAAAAATAATCAAACAGGGGTGGAGGTTGGTTCAACACCTGGATTCATTGTTGAGTTGGGTTTTAAAGGCCCGGTATTATCCCCATTGCACTTTTTGAGAAGCCTCAGTAGGAACCCATCCGTCACTTAATAATATTTTTATATTTATTGATTGTTTTAATTTAAAATATTAAATTATTCAACAACTACTCATTTTATTTAACTGTTTGAATTATTGATCATTTTAATTTTTGAAACACACAATCCTGCTTACTCTGATTGCCATATTTCGGTAGCTTTTTTGAAATTCTATTATGCCACTAAAAAAATCATCTCTTATTTTATATTTAAATAAGCGTACCATTATTTTTTACATCCAAAATATACACTTCAATTTTCTATATAAATAGTTAGTAAAATAATTTAAAATTCATTTTTATATTTATATACTTATTAATTGCTTTAATTGAAATACTTATTATTTATTTATATATTTAAAAGTAAATTATTTATAATTCTATTTACTGTTTTATTTCAAAAAATACAATTTTCTCGTATCTTGGAATGGGATACTAACTAATGCATAATATGAGTTGTACATTGGCAGGGGCGGAGCCAGGTCCCGTCGAGCCCTAGCGGCCGATAGGGCTGGCTTCGGCGTAGAGTTATTAGCCTATCAAGTTTTAGGTTTAAACTTGTCTTATCTATTAAAAAAATTAATAATAAAAATTCAAATTAACTTGTTTAAAAATATTTTTTTTCAATATCCCCATTTTTAGTTTCTCTTAATAAGTTAGAACCATACGATTTTCACTTAGCCAAGAAGAAAAGATTGCTATCTCATGATTTTTTCAATATCATGTTATAAATTCTTTTCAAAATTCCTCTTGCTTTTATGTTATCTATTATTGCTTTTCAATCTATATATTTTGATTTTCGATCAATTTGTTTCTTTTGATAGTTTTGTAATTATGTTTAATTTATTAGATAAAATAAATTTTAGTTTCTTTAGATTAATTATTTTTTTGGAGCCCAACATAATGTACAAATTAATCGAAAGAAATTTATTGTTAATGCTAATTTTTTAATGTTCATTATTCGAATTTTTAAATTAGTTGTTTATTATTTTATTTGGTAACTTTTTGTTGAAGCCTCTCAAGACAAATAAAGAAGCTTAGATATAAAAGTTGATTATGATTTTTTTAAATTTATGATTATGTAAATGTAAGTTTTTATTTTCAAATAATGGATAAATTTGTTATTAAGAGACCGCGAAATTTTTTACTTGTAAATTTTAACCCACCCTCATTTGGATAATATCTATAAGAATTAATTGTACTTATATCATTATATTTATTTAGTTTATGATGATTATATAGTAATTTAATTCTTTTTATGAATTTAATATTTTTATTTACCAAAATTATTAATTAAATTTTGACATGGCTAAGTTGACGTTCTAGCTTCGCCACTGTATATTGGGTAAATTACAACTACCTTTCCTGAAATTTGACATAATTACAAATACCCCTCATTATTTGAAAAATTACAAATACTCCTTTGATGTTTGTAACCGTCTAACAAATAACTAATTTCCATCCATTTTTATGAGTGAAACTGACCAAAATGCCCTTATGTATTGAATTATTTTTTATTTAATTTTTAAATTCTTTTGACAACAATGCGCAGGGAGAGGTTTCTTAAGCCTTTTATACAGAGCAGCAATAATGCAATTTTCCTCGACTGATTTTTCAATAATTTTAATAAAAAATTTAAGGGTAAGATGGTCAATTTAAGGCCTTTTGTTAAAAATTACAAACCTCGATGGTATTTATAATTTTTCAAACAAGGAAGAGGTATTTGTAATTATGACACACCTCAGGGGAGGTAACTGTAATTTATCCTAATTTATTTTCAAATAAAAATTTAATAACTGGAGGGTCATTTGGTCATTACAGTGTAAAGCAGCAAGAGAAACAAACATAAAAAAGGCGCCTTAGCTGTTTATTTCCAAAAGGAGGATTAGCAATTCTTTAATGGCAGCTTAATCAGTAATTAGCAGTGGGGGGATTAGATTATCCATTTAAACTCTGGATCATCCATCATTTCTGATACTGCTTTTTGTTCGCTGCAGAGTCTCTCTCAAACTCAAATCCCCACTCCAATCCAATTCACCTAACGGGGGAAATCCTTTTGTAAAGAACTTCGTTTTTGTACCTATTTTGCTGCGGGTACGACGTCGTAGAAAGGCGGAATGGGTGGCCGGGGATCGAATCACCGGCTGTTGTCGGCTTCGAGTTTCCAGAATCGGATTTCCTTCTTGATACTGTCCATGTTTGCTACCATGGCGTCCCTTTATGTTGCTGGCCGGTTTGTATTTCATCTGCTTCACGGAGTAACTTGTGTTTTGTTGGATTTTTCTGTTCACATACATACATATGTATATGTACATTGTATATGATTTTGATAAATGGATTGGTTGTAGATTGTGGCAGGACGCGGAGAACAGGGTTTATTTGATTGATGAGCTTGATAAGAGAACTGGCCAGGTAAAAATAATTATTTGCTTTTGATTTATGAATTTTCCTTCTTTGTTTTATTTTTTTTTAAATTTTAACTGATTTAGGAGTTAGCGTTTGCTGTATAGATATGTAGAAATGATGATGAAGCAGACAGGGAAATGTGGGTTTTATTTTAACAACTGTCTTACTTGAAATGGTGTCTTGATGTGTTGATTCGTATAATTTTCAAACTCAGTGCAGTTGGGAGATAGATTTAGCACCATTTTGTTTATGATTATTTAGTTTGTGCTGTAAAGAGCTTAGAAGAAGTCCACTAACATTACTCGAAGTCTAGTAACATCACTCTATAGGGTTAAAATTAGATGGGTTTTGATAATGAACATTTATTTGTTTATGGGTTCTGAAAGATAGTCACTTTCCATCAGATGAGCAACATTGAAGGAACAATGAAATTAACTACGTTTGATAGTATTGCAAAAATACTACTAGATTCCACAGTAGTGCTCATGAACCCATTCTGTTTTATGTGGTTATAATATTACATTAGAGAAAATGCCATTAGGGTATCTGACACATGCTGCTCATTCATTGCCAACTTGAGAACTGCCACCCTTAATTTGAATTCTGCCGCAAATTGTGTTCCATTTTCATTAATTATTGGACACTTCTAACCCACAAGTTGATGTCATTTTTGTGTCTTTTTATATCAGGGGAAGTCTTCCGTTTCTGTCGATGACACGTTAAAAATCATCACTTGCAGGTAGATTTTGCCTGGATATCTACTGCATTAGTGCGTCCGTGCATGCATGTGTAAGATATACATTTCATTGAATCAATTAGGCCTTGATTGATAATGTTTCTTTGTCAGAGAACAGCAGAAGAAATTAGCAGCTCTTCATGTTGATCTGGAACAAGCTAGGCAGGAAGGTTTTGTGTCTAAGCATCTCTCAGAAAATGTTGGAACTACAAAAGAAAAACTTTTAGCGGTTATTGGGATAATTACAATGTTTGGGCGCAAGAACAACAGAGATGCAATTCGTAAAGCCTGGTTGCCTACAGGTACGCCATTCTTTCATACTGTGAGTTTTGTCCATTTCCTTATCATGAAAAAATGGACATACAGAAAGCAACATCATTTCCTGCCAATGGTAGATTTCTTCTGATTTATGAATAACAATACGCTTGTTGGAATCCCTCATAAGGAAATGCAGCACATTAAAAGTACCAAGGGTCTTGATCCTAATCACTACCTACAAATACCAATTTGACTCTTTAAACCACCCTACTCATGCTTTCCATATGCCTATATTTGCCTTTGCATAGTTGCTTTTCAAGTATTGCTAATCCAAAATTCACTGAATGTAGGTGATGCTCTCAAGAAACTGGAGGAAGAAAAAGGCATTGTAATACGATTTGTAATAGGGAGAAGGTCAATATACTGGTGATTCAAAATTGATAGAAGAATTCCTTAGATTTCTGTGTTTGACTAATTTTACATATCAATGCAGTGCGAATCGTGGGGACAGTTCAGACAGGGAGATTGACAGTGAAAACAGGCAGGCTAATGACTTCACGATTCTTGTATGTTTGAGTTTCATGGAGCTAATTTTAATCCGGTTTTGATCCCTTACATCACATGAAGAAAGCCTGGTGACACTTGGGCCTGCTACCTTTGGCGGGCTTCTCCATTTATCCAACCTTTTATTTTTAACCAGCAGTCTCTCTTCTCCATTGTGAGAACGGTTGGAGGTGAATCCTTCCATCACATAAGCACTTCTATTCTTGAAAGAAAGCCCCTTAAATTTGGGAAGAAAAGGGTCTTTAGACATTTTAGCTACCATGCCTTTCCCGGTTTCCATTTCCATTTCCCAGCTTTCTGTTTGACTACATCACTTTAACTTACTGGCAAGATTTATTTTTCTGGGATGTTTCTAAACTTTCAGATACAGAAGGTCATAAATCTGGCTCTGTGTGCGTCTGCATGCGGTTTTTGTCTACTTTCCCAATCTACATCCACACATACTACCATCCCGGATTCTAGAATCCAAGTGACAGACATTAGTCCAACATGTAACCATGCTATGTGCTCTATCGGTCTATAAAATCATGTTATGCAGCTTGCCCTTGTATGCTGGAAGTTATAGAGAAATTGATCAAGTTTTTGAATCGTTTCCTTGATAGGAAAATCACATGGAGACTCCTGAAGAGCGACCAAAGAAGACAAAATTGTTCCTCATTCATGCCGTGGAGCACTGGGATGCTGAGTTCTATGTTAAGATTAATGATGATGTTTATGTCAATATTGGTATGCTTTGCTGGATATATAAAATGTTGAAGATCTTTGTTTATTGCTTGCTCTAAGTCTCTAACATGGTAGCTAGGGTACAGTGGGCTTGTCTGTAACTTCAATACAGACACTGGTTTTTACATTAAATTCATATTGCATGATTTAGGTGTCAGACATTTTTGTCAATGATTGTAAAGTTGAAAATTTTCTATGTAACTTTTTCTTGATTAGATCTTTGAGATATCTACATGACATGACATTTCCTATGAAGGCTGTTTTGGGATTGGAAATGAGTTCATAACCATTGACCTTATTGGGTCTTCCCAAAATCCAAGGGTTTCCAGTTGCTAAACATGTTAGTTTACAGGGCCAGTGCACACAGGTTAGTTTGTTAGATTGTTGATTGTCTACCCATAGGGTTGTGAAGTTGGGTTAAATAATATGCTGAGTTTGTAAGTTGATATGGGCCTTTGATGTCATCTGTTGGGAAAATGTTGATTGTTGGTCCTACCTAGAGCGTCTTTCTATCTGAAACAAGTATTTCAATATTTGGGCATAGGGCACCTGAGGGAAGTGGGAACCTTTCAGTCAAATATTTTTTCTATTAGATAGGACTTAATGCTTTTGTAATCAAATCAGATTTTTTTGTGGATTAGAAAATTCCTCAATCACTTCAACTCCCTCTCCAACAGCAGCTCATGTGCTCATTCTGGCTAAATGTGTAATGTCAAGCTTTCTTTCCTAGCATTCTTGATGTTTAGTAAAGACCTTAAGGTTAGCATGATAACCATTCGATAGTTCAAATAAGCCTCAGAAAGCTTGCATTTACCATGCCCCTTCACAACTTGCTTCATGCTGCAAGAACCAATAGGAGTTTGAAGCTTTGCTATTTTTTTTCATTGCTTCTCTTATATCACCATTCCTTGTCGTGCAGATGCACTCGGAGCTGTGCTTGCAAGTCATTTAGATAAGCCTCGTGCTTACATTGGATGTATGAAATCAGGAGAAGTTTTCTCTCAGCCGTGAGTTAATTGGGCACCTTTAGTCATTTCTTTGGGATGGAAGATTGAGAAGAACCTTTACGGATTGAATGGTAATACATTGTTTTTCTGGTTTGCAGGAAACATAGATGGTATGAACCTGACTGGTGGAAATTCGGTGATGGGAAGTCGTAAGTTATAGATTTGTTTTCTTACATTATTTACTCTCTCCGTCTTACATTTCGCTTGACTTAAGAAATTTACGCGTGCTGTCATGTCATTGATATTAGACTATGTGTTACCTATTTGTCTTTATTTTAAGGTTGAAGTAAAAAACAAGGGTGAAATATGATTAAGTTCCATTTTAAAGCTGTATCTTGTATGGGTAAGATATGAATTTAAAGAAAATAGAACTGGGGAAACGAAGAAAAAATTTCAGTTGTTCCTAATGATGAAACCTAGCAATGTGAGAGGGAGCATTACAATAAGTGCCGACTTTTGTGGCATCTTGGGGTTAACGACATTTTGGGCTGCCGTATCTTGCCACCTGCAAGAGAATGATATCATGTGAGGAAGAAACCATGCACCATATGATACGTCTCTGATTCAAAATGTGTCTATTTTGTCTTTAAAAGTTCCCTCTTTATGTACTCTGTCAGTATTCTTAACTACTGAGCTGCCTTGCCCATTTCTAGTGGAAGGTTGATATAATGCTAATTTCTAGGTTCTCTTTCATAGGGCTTTACCTTCCCCGTTCTTCTTTATTTATTGAGTTCAAATGTACTACCTAACTTGGCTGCAAAAGTAACCATCTTTCTATATAGATACTTTCAGCATGCTTCTGGTGAAGTATTTGCAATATCACAAGCATTGGCTCAGTTTATTTCAATCAACAGGTATGTTCACCATTGTCAGGGGCGGAGCCAGGCCCCGTCGAGCCCTAGCGGCCGACAGGGCTGGCTCCGGCGTAGAGTTATTAGCCTATCAAGTTTTAGGTTTAAACTTGTCTTATCTATTAAAAAAATTAATAATAAAAATTCAAATTAACTTGTTTAAAAATATTTTTTTTCAACATTCCCATTTTTAGTTTCTCTTAATTAGTTAGAACCATACGATTTTCACTTAACCAAGAAGAAAAGATTGCTATCTCATGATTTTTTCAATATCATGTTATAAATTTTTTTCTAAATTCCTCTTGCTTTTATGTTATCTATTATTGCTTTTCAATTTATATATTTCGATTTTCGATCAATTTGTTTCTTTTGATAGTTTTGTAATTATGTTTAATTTATTAGATAAAATAAATTTTAGTTTCTTTAGAATAATTATTTTTTTGGAGCCCAACAGAATGTACAAATTAATTGGAAGAAATTTATTGTTTATGCTAATTTTTTAATGTTCATTATTCGAATTTTTAAATTAGTTGTTTATTATTTTATTTGGTAACTTTTTGTTGAAGCCTCTCAAGACAAATAAAGAAAGCTTAGATATAAAAGTTGATTATGATTTTTTTTTTAATTTATGATTATGTAAATGTAAGTTTTTTATTTTCAAATAATGGATATATTTGTTATTAAGAGACCGCAAAATTTTTTACTTGTAAATTTTAACCCACCCTCATTTGGATAATAGCTATAAGAATTAATTGTACTTATATCATTGTATTAATTTAATTTATGATGATTATATAGTAATTTAATTCTTTTTATGAATTTAATATTTTTATTTATCAAAATTATTAATTAAATTTTGACATGGCTAAGTTGACGTTCTGGCTTCGCCACTAACCATTGTCATGTCTTGTTTAATCAATTCTTCTCTTCATTTTCCATAGCATAATGAAATGTTTTGTATTTGGTTGTTGCTCTTTGTGATTTTGCAGATTGGTCCTCCGCACTTATGCTCATGACGATGTCAGTGTTGGATCATGGTTCATAGGGCTTGATGTGAAGCATGTTGATGAAGGGAAGTTTTGCTGCTCGTCCTGGTCATCAGGTTGCCACTATATGCTCATCACTATCTATTTCCCTTTGAAATAAGTTTACAGAACTCACGCAGCCGGATGTTCCCTTCCCCTTCCCCTTCCCCACTATATCACATGTTTCCTCATTTTCTTACGCAACGAAAAGCAGTCCTTTTACCATCATCTGGATTCCGTTAATCTTGTCTCCTTGGACTTCCTAATATCTTTTCGAGATGGGTACTCAACTTTTGATGAGGAAAAACTGATGCTTCCATATCGTCTATGCTCCTCTTGCTACAATCAGGAGATGGCATGATTAGAAGCATAATCTTATGCATTCCCAACCGTCATAAATCTTCATCGTGTCATCTGGAAACAATAACCATATCCCCTGTCAATCTAAAGCCCCGTTTGAGCAGCAAGATGACAACCAAAATTTATCAGTTGCAATTCCACATTTCACGAGTGCTTTTACTATACCTACATTCATCCAATTCTTTTCTTTTAGTTAGTAGGGAAACTTTTGCCTAGAATATAGTATCCGAATCAATACCTTATACTCGAATTTGTGTTTACAGGAGCCATTTGTGCATCTGCGTGATTCAACTGTGACAGTGGAAAAGCTGAAACATCGCTTGCATTCTTGAGCTACAGTGCCCAGCATATCTTCCAGGTATGTTTTGGCTGACTCGGTAAACATTGTCAACACGATTCAAGAGGCGTTCCACAAGAATTTCGTGGAAGCCAATGCAACCGAAAGCACGTGTTTACCACTCTAGAGATGTAGCATCGACTGTACCAAACGGATTTGTAACCGAACAGTTTTTATACTATTGATATGTATTGCAGAGTACATAATTGCAATATCATCACATCCTTTTTCGTTTTCTGATCTGAAAGTTTAGTTTGAATTTCGATCAGTTAGGAGAGCATAGATTAATATACGGCTTCCAGTGGGAACTCTATCATCATCGATTTAGTCTGTAGAATCTTGAAATCTGAGAAAAATGGTTGGTCTGTGTGAGATATTATGTCCAAATATTGATGAAGCAGGCAGAAAATGAAGAACACAAAATACAGCAAGTTAAAACAATTTGTTCTTGTAATTTGCTGAGTGATTAAAAAAAGAAAAAGGGATATCATCAGTTTGGAAGCCACTCTATTATCAGAGCCAGGTTTCGATCCTGGGACCTGTGGGTTATGGGCCCACCACGCTTCCGCTGCGCCACTCTGATTTTGTTGTTAGCCCATTGTGTAGTTTAATATAATTAAAAAACAATCAGGCAATTCCTTTGATATATATATATATATATAATTACTCTTCAGTTATTTCAAAGACATTTGATATTGTGAAAAGTAAATTTGATATGAGTAACTTTAGTCTTTCTTTTTAGTTATTAACAATTATTATGTTGTACGAAGCGGATGCATGGGTTAATTCACATTAATTTCAATCCCTAATTTTTTAGGGAAATTTCATTTACCCCTTGATGTATATAATAGTAATTACAATTTACTCACAAGGGCATAAGAGTAATTTTCGGGGTCTACCACATGATAAAATATATGCACTCTATCACACCATAAAATAATCAAATCACTATAAATACAAGATATATTATTTTTTAATAGGAAGCTACTATTCATTGATTTGACTACTCATATAATATTTCTCTCTCTAAGGACTTGGGGTGCAATTGTGTCGAAATCAATTTTTTCCGATTAATCCTTCACTAAAAACCACTACCACATCACCCCTTATCTATGGCATATTTACATAAACTATGGGTCTGTTGCGTAATTACAAAAATTGCTTATGTCAACCAAAAAAATAAGAATAGTTTGTGTAATTATGTTGATATTTTGGGGATGTATGTGTAATTTTTTTAAAAAAAAATAAGGGCAATTTATATAAATAATGTTGACATTTTTAATGGATGTATGTATAATTTTTTAAAAAGTATGAATGAATTTTGTAATGTAAATAGAATATAGATCAAGGAGTAAAAACACAATTATCCCTATTTCTTATTATGAGAATTTTATTGGCGACTCTAACTATAAAATCAATTATTGGATTGAAAATTTATTTGTTGTGCCAAAAGTTATACCTGACAGCAATGATACCACTTAGATTTTCAAACTAAACGACAATATAAGTATCACATTTTTTTACTGTAATTCCATTACGAGAGTAATTTTTATCTCATATACCAACACATCAATAGTAAGAAGTTTTTAAATTAAGTTGCTTAATAATATGAAATTATTACAAAATTTAGAAAAGAAAAAAAAAGGCCTTGTAATTTGGCAAATGAATACATTTGATTGGTATTTAAATTATTTCTTCTTAGATAGATATATCCCAAGTGAAGTGACCAATTTTGTACTTATAAATAAACAAACCAAGATTAGTTAAATATTTATCCAATTATAGCAACTGCATCGATGTGGGCTATTGTTACAACTCCAACTAGTACAGGCAAATTCAATTTTATTATAAAATAATATTATATACTATATTTTATTTAATATCTTCACGTTGTTTATATAAAATATCTTTAAAATATATAAACAAAATAAAGTTTATACACACATCATTCTCGTGCTTTTAAGATGCATGGGCCTATATAATGATGCATTTTTTCTTTTCTTGATGAAATAAAAAACTACACTTCTATGCTCATAAAATATTTATATTAGGTTAAATTTCAATGAGTCTTTCTAAAATTTAATATGATTACAAATACACGTTGTTGCTTGAAAAAAATACTAATACTCCTTAATTTTAATGGCCGTTCAACAACGAGCTCAATCCATTCATCCACGTCAGATTTTCATTTGTTTTTTGTGGTAAACTGGTCAAAATACCCTTGTAGATTATAAATTATAACTTTACTTATTTTTTAAAAATTTTTAATCTTTTTTATGGACTAAATGGATAATTTTTTTTAAAAAAAATCCAGCAAAAGCAAAATGGACAATTCTAAAATTTCATAAAAAAAATTACATAATTTCATCAAACATTAAAATATTAATAGTCTCTTAAACTATGAGAAAATATTCGTAATTATGCTAAATTTAAAAAAGTTGGCTGCAATTTACCCTTTATATTAAACACAAGTACAAGGAAAAAAAAGGATAATTACATTCCCTCCTGAAGTTTGGTGTAATTACACGTAGACTCCATGTGGTATAGAAAATTACATCTATTACCCCTGAGGTTTGCTTCTGTTTAACAAATAGGTCCCCCCGTTAGTCAAAATTCACATAATTTGTTGATATAACAAAAAAAAAATTGAATTAAAGGTGATATTCGCAATCGATTAATTTATTACTGACTTATTGTAGGTCAAACGAATTTTTGTACGACCAAACAATCCTTATATATCATCACATGTTAATGCGTGAGAGGAGGTATGTCTTCATCGTCATAGGGGTAATTTAGTCCTAAAAGATTTGTTTGGCCTGCATTAAGTCATTAATAAGTCAATCGAGGGTAAATGTTGATTTTCATTCAGTTTTTTTTGTTAATATTAACAAATTCAGTAAATTTTAACTAATAAATGGACCTATTTATCATACAGAAGTAAATTTTAAAGTATTAAATATAATTTTTTAAATTATAAGTATTCTACATGTAATTA
This sequence comes from Sesamum alatum, assembly GCA_034509735.1. Taxonomy (NCBI): domain Eukaryota; kingdom Viridiplantae; phylum Streptophyta; class Magnoliopsida; order Lamiales; family Pedaliaceae; genus Sesamum; species Sesamum alatum. The sequence continues at coordinate 3,877,645 of JACGWO010000007.1, read as the reverse complement.
TATCAAACTTTGAAGAAGGGGTATAATTATTAAAAAAAAAAACAAAAAACATGTAATACAAGAGTGGCAAAACCAAGGTATCAGCGGTGGTTGTAGTAATGATACATCCATGTTATAAATGAATGAGAGGTGTCGCATTTCCCCAGTTGGGGCAAAGGGCCCATCATCTGTAAGTAACACTAAGGTAAAAAAATAAATAAAAAAATTACTACTCCTTCAGTGTTGTCAGTTGTAAGCTCACCATCATCATCACACATCAAAAGAAGCAATAGTTATGAACAGTGAAGTAATTCACAGCTGTTGTTTATCATCACTGCGTCATCAATTGTGTTTCTTTTCATAAAAAAAGTTCAATTTTACTTTCTCTAATTATAACTTCTTTGATTATCAGTTTGTTATTACTGAAGTCAACAATCTTAACAACTCAAAGAACACTTGCTAATGCTGTAAAGTTCCACTTGTTTCTGTTTTGATACAGAGTGCATTTGTCCATTTTGATTCAGTATTATAGCATCTTTTGTTATAATCCAAGTCTCAAGAAAATTATCTTTTTCGGATCTCTTTTCAAGATAAAATCGTAAAATTAAATTAGAGTATTGATCGAATCGCAAGATAAGACGCAAAAGAATAGATTTTTATAGAGTTTTTGCAGCATCAAGTTCTTGAATTCCCTCTACTTGTGTGAGGAAAAGAATTGTTGGGGTCTATGGTAATTGTATTTGTTGGCACTGAACCCAAAAGCTAAAGAACAAAAAGAGCTTTCTTTCTTCTGCTTCTGACTCTTAATTCTCCTTTAAAATAGACCCAAATCCCCCCATTTGAATCTCCCTAAGCCCTTTTCCAGAATCCCACTCTACTTTTTCCAGACACCATTCTTGGGCTTCCCTTCTCTCTCTCTCTCTCTCTCTCTCTCCTTTTTCCCCTTCACACACACACACACTATATATTTTTGTCTGTCTCCCAGCTTTTGTTTCAGCCCCTTCTGCCAATTCAAAAACAAAAAGATGCATGCTTTATTTTGAACACAAAGTTAAAATCTTGGAGCCCAGAAACCCAATTTCTCATTCTTGAAATGGAGAAGTTTCAAGCTTTTGATTTGTACATCTTGGTGGGAATCATGTTCTTGCTGTTGCAAGTAGAAGCTGAAACTCTTCTTGAAAGTGACAAGAATGCCTTGCTTGATTTTGTGAACAATCTTCCTCATTTACACTCTTTGAACTGGAGTGAGGACCTTCCAGTTTGCAGAAACTGGACTGGGATTTCTTGCAGTGATGATGGGAGTAGAGTTGTATCTGTACGGCTACCAGGGGTTGGGTTCCATGGACCTATTCCAGAGAATACATTGAGCAGGCTATCAGCATTGCAGATCTTGAGCCTTAGATCCAATGGCATTAATGGGACTTTCCCTCTGGACTTCGGTAACCTCAAGAATTTAACCTCAATTTATCTTCAGTTCAACAATTTCTCTGGTCCATTGCCTTTGGATTTCTCTGTTTGGAAGAACTTGAGTGTTGTTAATCTGTCAAATAATGGGTTCAATGGCCAAATTCCCACTTCATTTTCTAGTTTGAATCAGCTTACTGCTTTGAATCTTGCTGAAAACTCACTGTCTGGTCAGATTCCTGATTTGAATTTGCCAAACTTGCAGTTTCTTAACCTGTCATGTAATAATCTTGTTGGTAGTGTGCCTAGATTACTTCAGAGGTTTCCAAAGTCAGTGTTTTTGGGTAATAATGACTCTTTGTTGGACTACACTGTGACTAGCTCTCCTCTTGTTTTAGCCCCTCATGAACAGAATCTGAAAATCAAGAATGTAGGGAGATTGAGTGAAAGAGCATTGCTTGGAATTGTAGTAGCTGGTTCTGTTCTTGGGGTTCTTGGTATTGGTTTTGTGTTGCTTGTTTGCTTAGTTAGGAGGAAGACGGTCGATGGGCTCGTCGGGAAGTTGGAGAAGGGGGATATGACGCCGGATAAGGTGATCAGGCGGAGCGAAGGCGCGAGTGATAAGTTGGTTTTCTTTGAGGGGTGTAACTATGCTTTTGATTTGGAGGATTTGTTGAGGGCTTCTGCTGAAGTGTTGGGGAAAGGTACGTTTGGGACAGCGTATAGGGCGATCCTGGAGGATGGGACAACGGTGGTGGTTAAGAGGTTGAAGGATGTGAACGTCGGGAAGAGAGATTTCGAGCAACAAATGGATGTGATTGGGAGGATCAAGCATGAGAATGTGACTGAGCTGAGGGCTTACTATTACTCAAAGGATGAGAAGCTCATGGTTTATGATTATTACAGTCGGGGCAGTTTGGCTTTGATGTTACATGGTACGTTACGATCCTTCGTTTCGTTTTCAGCTTGTTCATGAGCTCTATGTTGTGAAGAAACATTCTGATTATTAATGTCTGAAAAGATCATGTGTCAAATGATGAAATGAAATGCGGTTCTTGAGTTGTCTAGTTGAACAAGCATATAAATTGTAAGAATTAGCAGTTCTGTACTTTGCTTGAAGACTACTAAATAGGTTCTTTCTTGCAACTTTTGTCCAAACTTGCAGGGAAACGAGGAGAAAATACAATTCCGCTAGACTGGGAAACCCGACTCAAGATAGCCATCGGTGCTGCCAGAGGCATTGCTCGTGTCCATGCAGAAAACAACGGGAAGCTGGTCCATGGAAACATCAAATCATCAAACGTATTTCTGAATCCTAACGAATTCGGTTGTGTATCAGATCCTGGCCTGTCGGCAGTAATGAGTGCATTGGCTCCGCCAATCGCACGTGCTGCTGGCTACCGTGCTCCAGAGGTGACAGACACACGAAAATCAACACAGCCATCCGATGTCTATAGCTTTGGAGTTATACTACTCGAACTACTCACCGGGAAGTCCCCCATCCACATGACTAACGGCGATGAGGTCATGCACTTGGTCCGGTGGGTCCACTCGGTCGTTCGAGAAGAGTGGACCGCAGAAGTCTTTGATGTCGATCTGCTAAGGTATCCCAATATAGAGGAAGAGTTGGTAGAGATGTTACAGATAAGCATGTCGTGTGTGGTAAGAATGCCGGACCAGAGACCTAAGATGTCGGAAGTAGTTACCTTGATTGAAAATGTCCGACCGTCACTTACCAAGAATCCAGCATGTTCGCACGCTAAGCCTGAAAACTCGACACCGATGCCTCCGTCGCCCGGTGTTTGAGTGCTGAAATAGGTGCCAGGAGTTAGATTCACCACCTTGGTGATCCCATGTTAAGGAAGAGTTGGTAAATTGATGATGAAATAGCTACATTTTAGTTAAAGATTTGAGCAAAGAGTTTAATGTGACAGTAATGTTTCTTACATGTAGTTAGGAATATGATGATGTCTTCATCTGAATGTTGTTGTTGTTCCTGTTCTTGTCCATGCCACCAGTTTTATGTTGATCTCATGTCCTCATTTCAGGCAAACATATGATTCAAGTTCAAGATTTCTAGAGCAAGATGTAGTTGTGACAGAACTATCTGAAGCTACAAATTGTTTATTATTTACATTTGTGGTATCGTTGCACTAATTTTTTATGATCCCAAAAATGCTCGTCAATTGATAGCATAACTAATTTATTCAATTTTTCAAGCGTCGTATGATTCCAAAATTGCTCTTCAATTGATAGCCTAACTAATTTATTCAATTTTTCAAGCTTTATGTTAATTTAACTGTCCAATTAATAAACCTTTTATAATTACAAACGGCGACTACTGATACTACCACACCAATCTTTAAATACGACAATTATATGCCTAATTACTACACCAATTCTTTTGTTGTGTCCATAATATTTTAAGTTTGTTCTCTTTCTTTCTTTCTCTTTTTTTTCTTTTGAAAAACTGAGTGTTGGTTTATATATTTTAAAACGTAAAAAATTATTTATTCTATGCATGTAGGGACGGCGTGCACAAAATGCTAATCTATATTAATATAAAAAGAACATTCATTTTTTACTCGCAATGAGTGATTACTTACTTCTCGACACCAATTTTTTGTTATGTCAATAATACCCTTAAGTAGTTTTTTTTTTATTATTTTTCTCTTTATTTTTTAAAATATGATATGTTGGTTTATATAATATATTTTTATTTATAATATATTTTAAAATATAAAAAATTATTTATTATAGACACGCAGGGATAACGTGCCACATCGACTAGTACTGTTATAAGGAACAGATGTGTTATAAACACAAAGTGGTGGTTTTGACGCTGCTGCATCAATTTTTTTATAATTCAAAAAATGACCTTCAACTAATAAGATAACTAACTTATTCAACTTCTCAAGTTTTACATTAACTTATTTTGCCCAGTTAATATATTTTATTTTATTCATAGTATTATAAAAGAAAGTGCTATAAACACAAAGTGATAATTTTCATACTGCTGCACAAATTTTTGGATCCAAATAATGACTTTCAACTGATGAGATAACTAGCTTATTCAAGTTCCCAAGTTTTATATTGACTTAACTGCCCAATTAATATATTTTATTTTTATTTATAACATATTTTAAAGCGTGAAAGATTATCTATTATACATATACAGACGTCATGCCATAACGACTAATACAATTACTAACGAAAGGCCAGATCGAAATAAATTCATTGTAACTCCTAATTGAAGAAATTTATCGGACGCAGAATATTTTTCTCGTCAAAATTTATTGAGATACCACCCATCTCAAAATTTCCGACCATTTCCATTTAATTCAATTTCAAAACAATAAAATATAACAACTTATAATATGTAAGTTGATGCGAAGAATAAGTTGAAAATAGTATTTTAAATTTACAAATTGTGTTTTAAAATTATTTAAATTAAATTAATTTTAGTCAAAAGTTATACCACCAATTTTTACAATTTATTTATAAAACATTACCCCAAATGCTCCCGCTTCAGCTACTTTTCCATTATTTATTTTTTGGGTTTAATACAATTTACTTCTCAGTGATATTGTAAATGAGAAAATTGTCCCCCTATTAAAAAAATAACAATTTACCTCCTCTTATTCTTTAAAATAGAACAATATACCTCCCTATAAATTGATTCATTTTAAAAAATACAAAGGAGGTAAATTTTTATTTTATTTTTCATAGAGAAGTAATTTGCGCATTACAATATCACAGGGAGTTGCTTGCATTTTGCATTTACTTTTTATTTTGAAACACTCTTAATTTCTACTACAATTAAATTCATCAATTTTCTTTACGATTTATTCTTAACATAAAAAATAAAAATTATTGCAAACATTTATTTTGAAATAGTAGTTAGAATGATGCCCGTGTCCTCATTAATGGCTCGTGAGCAGCATGTGATGAGCTCCCAACCTATATCTTATGCTACGTTTGGCTTGATGAATTCGCATGAGAATTAATTTTAACGAACTCTATTAGAAAAGAATTTAAAATTCATCGTTATTTAATAAAATATAGTTCATATTTTAAAATTAAAAAAATTATAATTATTCAAATAAATTCAAAAAATTTGATCCTCAAATGCAACCTGAATTGAAATTGGGGGGGCAAGTGGTAATTCAGGTTCCAAGCCTGAACACGTGGCAGAAGGAAGGCCGTTGAAGTCATGAAGGAGGGTAGCTCGTGAATGGATCAATGGGGCCCAAAGGCCCAACAAGCGGTCCAATTCAATTTGATCTCAACTCTTTGTACACAGCAGCTCCTTTGCCCTCTACTTTTCTGTGCCGGAAGCCTTATCATAAAGTTTCTGTTTCCCGAGCACAAAAATAAATTAAACTGTTCAATATTTAATTAAAATTAAGGGTAAATTAGCTGTTTTTTCTCTGGTATAATTATAAATATCTCTCGTTATTTGAGAAATTATGATTATTTCTTTGAAGTTTATGACTGTCTAATAAATAATTCATTTTCATATATTTTTATGGGTGGACTGACCAAAATGCCCTTCTGCACTGAATTATTTTTTATTTAATTCTTAAAATTTTTTTGGACTACAATACGTAGGGAGAAGTTTTCTAAGTTTTTTTACAAAGGAATAATATACAATTTTTCTTGACTGATTTTTCTATAATTTTAATAAAAAAAAAATTAAGAGTAAAATGATCAATTTTAGGCCATTGGTTAAAAATTATAGACCTTAGAGAGGTATTTGTAACTTTTCAAACAATAAAAATGTATTTATAATTATTTCAAACTTTAGGAAAAGTGGCTGTGATTTACCCTAAAATATTACTAAAAATTTCATTAGAAGTCGATCCATCTAACATAATAAATTAAGTTGAAGCGAGGGGGTTAGCATGTGGCTTCACCGTGCCCCAGTCCACATTTCCCAAGTTTGGATACTCCACAAACTTCTCAATTTTAATAAAGACTTTGAGATAATTACAATTTACAACCAACGTTATTATCATTTGGAAATTACATTTTAGGGATAATTACACTCTCTTCCCCTGAAGTTTGATGTAATTATATGTAGATCCCTTGTGGTTTGAAACTTATATTTAGTTCTCCTGAAGTTTGCTTCTGTCTAACAAATAGATCCCTCCGTTAGTTAAAATTCAACAAATTTGTTGATATTAACAATAAAATCTGAATGAAACTCAATGTTTACCCTCGATTGACTTATTAATGACTTAATGCAGGCCAGACAAATCTTTTATGACTAAATTATCCTTATAACGGTGAAGACATACCTTCTCTCATGCATTAACGTGTGACAATATATAAGAGTAGTTTGGTTATAAAAAGATTCGTTTGACCTAAGTAATAAATCAATCGATGACAAATCTCACCTTTAATTCAATTTTTTTTTTGCTAATATCAACAAATTCGATGAATTTTGACTAACGGAGGGACCTATTTGTTAGATAAAAGCAAACCTCAGGGGTACATAGTAGATGTAATTTCTCAAACCTCCAGGGATCTATGTGTAATTACACTAAACCTCAGGGGAATGGAGTGTAATTATCCCTACATTTTAACACCGAATGCAAGAAGAATTCTTGCCGAAATCAAAGACCAAATTGGAAGCGATGAATTTTTATTAATCGGAAGTAAAACGATTACATTCAGTCCTGTCGGCTATTAATATCGAACAGAGATAATTACAAACAATCAAATTAATAATATCATATAAACTAACACTTAGTTATTACAGCATCAACCATACATACTATACAGTAGAAATAACATCAACCCATGCAAGAGTTTGAACCCATAATCTTTAGAATCATGGGGCCTCAACTTCGTCAACTAAGTTAAACATTATGTAGGTGCTACAATTCACACAAGTTTTGAGTTTGTGAAAAGTAATTTACAGGATTAGAAAATATAGACAGATCAATTTATGAATTTAAAGTAGAACTTTTACAATCTCTGGAAATAAAAACTATACTCCCAATCTTATTTTGGTACAGATACGTTAGTTTATGTGAACAGTGAATAAATTGGGAAATTAGTATAATATTGTTGTATATAATATTGTTGATCATATGCAAGATAACACTTTAAAATCAAAGCCCAACGTGTATTTTAGGATGTTTTATTATTTGAGGATTTTGTAGAATTTATACTTCGAGTTATTTCCTATTGTAATTGATGTTGCTGGATCAGAATATAGGGAGTCATTGGGGTTCTTCTTTGAAAACATTTCCAATATGTTAGGTCGCTTCTCTTATGACAAGTCATGAATATTTATGAGTAAGGGTATAAACGAGTCGAGCCCGATCATTTTTGGTGATCTCGAGCTGAGCTCGACGAGCTCTTATGGTTCGAGCTTGAACCATAAATAATGAGCTTGAGTTTGTTAGCTTGGTTCGAGCTCGAGCTGAAGCTCAATTTCTCAGCAATTTGCTATTGTTATTTTTAAATATTATTATATTAATTATAAAAAATATTAAATATATGTTAATTATTAAACATAAGTTATTTTTTAAAAGTGATTGATCTCATTATATAAAAAAATCAAATTGATGATAATTTAAATTTTGTATCATTCAACTATATAAAAATAAAAAGACAAATTTTTTAAACTGAAATACCAAATAGTGATCAATCTCGTTATATATAAATAATAAATAAAAATAATTAACATTGTTCAACCATCATTATTATTATTATTATTATTATTATTATCATTAGAATCACTAAATTTTGAACAAGTTTATAAGTAATAAAATAGATTATTATATTGCATACTATGTATCTTGGTATAAATATATACACACAAATAGATATAAAAAAATTATATGTTAATTGTTAGAACTTGTAAATTTAAAAAAGTCTAAGAGATTCCGAATGAATATCGAATATGAGATAAAATTTATATGCATCACATTAAATAATTATTTACAACAAAAGAATATTAAAACTTACTAAATTGTTGATTAAGCTAGTTTTGTGTAGAGATTATATAAATTAAAGTACCATGTTTTATTATTATCTAAAATTATAATATATGATATTGATTAATAATTATAATATATGGTTAATTTTGAATATAAAATTGGTATGGTATTGAATATGAGTTAAATATGTAAAAGTTTTAAAAATAAAAAATATAAAAAAAGATATATAAAGAACACAAAAGCTCGCGAGCAGGCCTGCGAGCTTATTAACAGAGTACGATGTGTCGAACTTAAATTTTCGAGCTCGAGTTGAGCTCAAAATCGAGTCGGCTTGCTAGTCGGCTCGACTAATCTGCCACTCCTATTTATGAGCGACAGATAGAAAGTAAAGTCATCATTTTCTTATGACTTGAAATGTTACTATTTTTTATGGCCTGACATATCATACTTATATATATTCTGATGGTTTGAGATGTGATACATATATATTCTAAAGAGTATATTTGAAATATTTTTTGCATGAGTGTAATGTTATATGATTGTATTCTGGCTTGAAATGTTATACACCTATATATATATATATTTTCGAAATGTAAATTTCATACAAGTAAAATAAAAAAAAAAGGTACAAAGGTATAGCAAGCCTATCCGCAATTGTGATATCCATGCAAATCTCCTACCAAACCTAGCAAGCTATTTGCAATAAGCGGTACAAGACATAGGTTTGTAAATTGTACTCCCAACAATCACTCAATATACGTAGTCGAATCTGTTTATAAGATCGTGAACACCAATCCTTCTGCCTCCATGATACTCGGTGGAAACGCCTCGTGTTCCTCTTCATCCAAATGTGATAAACCATCGAAGCCACAGTAGCTCGATATGCTGCATTAATAAGATGCTTGCCCCTAGCCTCCTGCTGGCCCATTCCACACCCCTATCCCACTGCAAATGCGGCCATTACAACATGGTCTCCCGCTTGAATACTATGAATCCCCGATCCCCCTTCATTAATGGACCGGCACACTTGCCCCGATGGAACTCTAGCATAACCCCTGCTCGTATGGTCCTGCTACAAAAAACTCCTCAACTTCTTCTCAATGGCCTTGATCACACCCTTAGGGAGCATAAAAGCAGAAGCCCAGTAAATATGTGGAGCATAACACCAAAAGGGCCCTCTCCGAATCCAGTTCTCCCATGTCTCTCTCTCTGTCTTCCACCGCTTTGGCGAACCCTAACTCGGTTGGTGATGGGCAGTGGCGCCGACGGAGGATGATGATCCGGCTGGTGTTGAGGAGGTGGCACGAGTTACATCTGCTTTCAAGATTGAGGCGTTCTCCCATCTTGCGGAACGAGTCGCGGGTGATTCTCAGTCACTACACACCCTTGAGTGTCTCAAAGCCCGCTGGGCATCCCGATATGGTGGGGGTACATCGGGATCCATGTCTACTTCTATGGATACCTTATCTACGGCCCCTATATCAGGGGGCGAATCTATCACTTGTGGATCTACTTCGTCGCCTAGGGTTCTGCATGTGCACACCTCTACTTTACCGCCTCCTAGGGTTTTATTTCAGAATGCTCCAGGCCCGACGGGGGCTCCCTTGAGTCCATGTTGTGACACAGATGAACAACGCGAGACAATCCCTTCCATGCAGCAATCATCTTCGCGGTTACAGACGCCTTGGGCGCCAATATTTGTGGGCTCGGTGCCTTTGAATCCAAACCCTAGCCCTGGGACTCTCCCTGATACTATCAACAACAGGGTTTGCTAAGTCTACTCGTAAAAATTCTGCGCTTTGTGGAGCCTGAGAAACAACATGGCACGATCGTCGTGAGACCGTCTTTGGACATGGTATCGCGGGGTTTCTCAACGATGGCAAACGACGGCGGTGGGTTATTTTACTGGTCGTCGACTGTACTTCCCTCATCTCCAAGCATTTGCGAAGTCTACGTGGACTGGTGTGAAAGAGGTCGTGGCCTCGTCTAATGGATTCTTTTTCTTTACGTTCACATCTGAGGGCGCTATGGAGGATGTCATTGAAGGAGGACCTTGGCTTTTCCAAGGACAACCAATTTTCTTGCAACGCTGGACACCGGGAATGCAGTTGGAACGTCAAGCCCATAAACTTAATCCGATATGGGTGAAATTTCGGCACTTACCGCTGGAGTATTGGACGGAGGATGGCCTCAGTGTTGTGGCGAGTGGTGTTGGGCGACCAATATACCCGGATATGGTAACTAAAAACTGCATGAGGGTTGATTATGCACCGGTATGTGCCCTCGTTGACGTTACTATGGAACTCCCTAAACACCTTGTCGTGGTGAACCCTGTCGAAGAGGGGTTGGAGGGTACATGTAAGATTATGATTGAATATGACTGGCTTCCGCCAATTTGTAAAAATTGTGGAGTTGTTAGGCACAAGGAAAGCAGCTGCCCGGCGAAGCATAAACTTGGCAAATTGCCTGAACCTCCGGTGAGGGTTTTTGTTCAGAAGAAACAGCAATTTGAGCCACGACAATCAGTGGATACATTAGCCAAGGTTCTCGACCAAGCTCCACGCGAGGACAAAGGGAAAGAGATTGTGGTTTATAATTCCTTTGCGGCACTCGGTGAAATTGATGATGAGCAGAACGACGGGGTCCTAATGACAGCAGCCCCTTGGAGATTGGGTATGATTAATATGGCGTCCTGGAATGTTCGGGGTCTCAATAAGGGAGACCACCAAAGTGTCGTAAGGGCACTGATATCGGAATTTAATTTAATCTTACTTGGGATACTTGAAACGAGGGTTACTACTATTAATGCTGCCCGTATCCAACAAGGTCTTCACGCTCATTGGATGTGGTTCTCGAATTACGGTTCAAGACCAGGCACTAGAATATGGCTTAGGTGGAACGCGAATGAAATTGATGTGCGTATCCTGGAAACTTCAGATCAGCTTTTCCACTGCCGCGTTGAGAAACGAAGTGAACTAGAAGAACTATTTGTGACGATGGTCTACGGTCATGATGAGGTGTCCTGTCGGTGTACGCTGTGGGCCAGAATTCAGGAACTAGCGCAAGCGCATGAGGAGGATCGGTGGATTCTGACGGGGGATTTCAATTGTGTTGTTGATGAAAGCGAAATATGTGGTGCATGCGCGGATTCTTCTCAAGCCATGCTAGAGTTTCACGAATGTCTTTCGCAAGCACGCTTGCATACACTCCCCATGGAGGGGCAACCTTACTCATGGTTCAATCGAAGCTTCGGCCCTTGTAGCCTATGGAAGCGGCTTGATCGCATGCTTGGTAAATGAGGTGTGGTTTACACATTGTGACAGGCCGTATCTGTGCTCCACCCTCCGTATATTGGACCATAGCCCTCTTGTGCTGGCGGGTGAAGAGGTTAATCGTAATTTCAAGCCGTATTTCAGATTTGATAATTATCTTGCCGCTGGTGCGGAGTTCCCCGGACAATGTTGCATGAATGGCAGCGGCCTATTTATGGTCTCCCTATGTATGCTATATGTCAAAAATTGAAAAGATTAAAGCCAATTTTCATTTCTCAGAGACGTCGCAAAGGAGATCTATCCATCAATTCTCGGCTAGCAGCAGACTTCTTGAGACAGATACAAGAATTGGTTCAGACTTATCCTACCGTACGAGTGCTGCATGATTTGGAGAATTTCTGTCGACTTGTTTTCGATAAAGCAACGCGGCAAGAATAAGAATTGCTACGACAGCGAGCTATGTTAAACTGGCTAAAAGAGGGAGATCAATGTACTAGAGTGTGCTTCCAGAAACTTTCTGCACAGCGGGCGCGCCGCAAAATCACCCAGATCCGCGACAGTGCTGATAATCTACTCCTTGGCCAAGAAAATGTTGCTAATGAACTTGTTCGATGGTTTACGGACTTATTGGGTGGCCCGAGACGTGAGTTTGAAGGTAATCTTGATCACCTTCGCCCCTTTCTCACAAGCGTCTTAACAGAGCAGCAGCGTACGTTTCTCCTTGCCCCAGTTTCTGATGGTGAAATCCATACGGCTGTTTTCTCGATTGATGATGATAAGGCCCCTGGCCCTGATGGCTATTCAATAGGGTTCTTTAAGAAAGCTTGGTCGGTGGTAGGAAAGGATATCATAAACGCTATTTGGGACTTTTTCATTTCTGGAAGATTGCTTAAGCAGACTAATGCTGCCTTTCTAGCCCTCATCCCGAAGGTGGCACACCCACAAACAGCGACTGATTTTAGGCCAATCGCGTGTTGTAATGTGCTCTATAAAATTATTTCCAAAGTATTGGTGAACAGAATGAAACCGCTTAGGGATACACTCGTGGCGCCTGTTCAGAATGCTTTCATTCCAGGACGGCGGATTAGTGACAATATCTTTTTAGCTCAGGAACTTCTGCAAGGTTATAATCAACGCCATCCCTCCCCCCTCGATGTGTAATGAAAATTGACATCCGGAAAGCATATGATACGGTAGACTGGGGATTCCTTCTCGCGGTCCTAAAGGTGATGGGTTTCCCAACAGTTTTTGTAGACTGGATTGCGCAGTGTGTCTCGACAGTCAAATACTCAATTTACTCAATGGCCAGCCGTTTGGATTCTTTGCAGGAACGAGGGGTTTACGTCAAGGGGACCCTATATCCCCTTATTTATTTGTTCTTGTTATGGAAATTATGCATGTGATGGGGAAATAGAAGATTTCTAGCTCTTCGGATTTTGCATACCACTGGCGTTGCAAGGAACTTGGCCTTTTTATGCTTAAATGTGCTTCTGTTTTGTCGCGCTGATAGAGCTTCAGTTTTAGTAGTGAAGAGTATGTTGGATGATTTCGGTACGGTGTCGGGTCTTTGTGCAAATGCAGACAAGAGTTGTCTTATTGTCTCCAAGGCGGCTGAGACCGAGAAGACCACACTTCTGGAGGTAGTGGGATTCTGTGAGGGCTCGTTCCCATTCGCTATTTGGGTGTACCGCTACTAGCTTCGAAGCTAACCATCGTAGATTGTGGACCACTGATTCACAAAATTGATCATAAAATCCATGCATGGAACGCCAAGACATTGTGGTACGCGGGACGAGTGCAACTTATAAAATCCGTACTTCTGTCATATCATCTCTATTGGTCTTCTATCTTCATCCTTCCGAAAGGAGTCGTCAAAGTTATGGAACAGAAGATTCAGGCATTCTTGTGGGGCGAGCGCTCAGCAAAGGTTACTTGGGCAAAAGTTTGTTTACCGTTGTCAACTGGAGGCTTGGGAATTCCATCAATAGAATTAACAAACCGTGCTATAATGTGCAAGAATTTATGGAATGTGATTGAAGGAAATGAGCAATTGATATGGGTTCAGTGGATTTATCGATACCGGCTTCGGTGTCATTCAGTCTGGATGGTGTCTCCAAATATTGGTATATGGAGCTCGAAAAAAATGATTAAACTACACGGACACGTCCAAACTATGGTTGACCACAAAGTTGGAAATGGCGAGAAGATTTGGCTGTGGAAGGACCCGTGGCACCCCCGCGGTGTGCTGCTGGAAGAAGCCCCGCAGGGTCCCCGACTGTTGGGGCTGCCGACTAATGCCCGCCTTGCTATGGTTATACATAACGGGGAATGGAATTGGCCAGTATCCCGAGCTACTTCAACGCTTGGATTGAACGAAGCACTTCCTACACTTAATTCGGGACCTGACCAGGTGCTGTGGAGAGGCAACGTGGGTAAGAGCTTTGTGCAATCTTGTATGGAATTCCTGTGCCCTCCTGCTCCAACAGGTGGTTAGGGATCTCTATTTCTTGTCCCTGTTACAATTCCTCGGAATGTTTTTGTTTTGTGCCTTGCTATTCTTGAAAGATTATCCACGCTGGATAAACCTTGGATGCTTCAATATGAGAATACTTGTGTGCTCTGTGATGGATCTCATTCGGAGTCGCACTCGCACTTGTTCTTTGAATGCCCGTATTCCAAACGGTGTATCACTCACATTAAGCGAACGATCAGGTGGCGGTGCCTCAGAGGTAGTGGCAGATGGGAATAGCGTGGGCAGCGGTGAAATGGCGAGGTAGACATGTGGTGAATGCGGCGAATAGGGCACTTCTGGCCTCGATTGTCTATCACCTTGGGGAGGAGCGCAGCATGCGGAAACCGTACCCCAGAAGTTGTGGCAGCGCTGACTATGGAGCAAATACGCCAGAAACTCATTCAACATTATGATCCAACTTCGGTCGCGGTGGTCTCAGTCTTTCGAGTATGGCGAATGCTTGGCCTAATATGTAATAGTTAGAGCACTTAGAGCAATTGATTGGTAGGGGCTGAGCAAACCTGTTTGTATTTGTAACTGTTATTTCCAATGCGAATTAACTTTTTCTAAAAAAAATAAAAAAAATATGTGGAGCATATAAAACAGACATAAAGGAGGCCCTATATTTTGTTGGCCTGAAATGTGAGATTTATACATAGTTAAAGGTGTATTTGAAATATTTCTTTATATCTGTATTAAATCTGTAGGGATTGTTGGAGATCACAAGTGATGTTGTTCCTCATGTTGTGAGTAGGAGATGTGCAAATCATATCTATGCCCATTTCAGATAGTAGTTTGCAAGAGTAGCATTGAGGAGTGTTTCTGACGAGTAGCTAGACCATACAATGCACCAATAGTATCTTTAATCCCTACCAATGCCTATATCACCAATTTCTTCATCCTAACTATTGCCCATCACAGAACAATGTCTTTTAATGCTTGCTACATGATCGTCATCACAACCTTCCTCATATCTTGGAACATCATATCTACCACCAAGCTTCTGGAGACTGGTAGGAGTCTCCCCCATAAAGAGAGATAAGGAGCAAGAACAAACGGGAAGCTAAAGGTGAGTAACCCGAAGCCTGCAAACAACAATGAAGTTTTCTGAACTATTGATGAATTGATGTTTTGAAACTTGATGCCCCCTCGAGTCCACCAGGCCAGCCCAAGAGCTAGGAGTAGGCCTCCAGGCCAGGTAGCCCAGCAGGCTAAGGCCATCAAGCCCAAAACAATAACGCTTCTTTATACATAAACCTAATTTTTATGCAATAACTTGACAGGCCCAGGGAAATGACCCGTAGCCTAGTCACCAAACAGATCGTATTCCACGTCACACAGCTGACCAACACATGGAGCCATGTCATACTGAAAAATCTCATCTGAATTCCCCGTAGATTGGCTAGAATCCGAGTCTTTCTTAGCAGATAACTGCTTTTCCGGAAAACATGGCAGATATGACAGGATTGACTCAAATGTCTATATCTTCACCAATTCAACTTTGATTCTCGTGCGGTTTGTTGGGTTGAGAAGCCAACTTCCCAAGGTTTTAGAAATCGGGTTCATCACCAGCTATAAAAGAGCACACTGGGCAGTCATTTGGGGGGAACTGACATTGATATTGTCACTTAAGTAACAGCTATACTCTCTTGACACTCACACTCATAGGGATTTCCTCTATTCTCCAGCATTTTCAGCATATTTTCACACGGATCATCACTTTATCATTATTCTCACTTTTTTCAAGTTTTTCTGTTATTTTATTCAGTCGAAACATTACCGACTTAAGTATTGGAGTGCTAATCCCTTTCCACAAGTTAGTCTCCTCTATAATCTTGGAATTTTTGTAAAGATCCCTTGACATTTTGTGGTGCTGTTGGACCCCGGTACGCATCAAAACTAATGATGTCTGTATCAAAACTAATATGTTTGAAAGACAATGTGTATGAACATCACCTTTTTGTCGATACTATGAATTGCTCTATTTTGTGATGTCATTTGTTACTTATGCATGTATCCATAAGATTTTGTACATTTCCTACAACCTTTCATTTCAAATTAATAGTAAAAATATTCAATTTCATCCAATAGTAAACATTAACACAACAATTACACACCATTTGACGACAAATATACTTATATTAAGGTCTAGATTGGACAAATTAGTTCATAAAAATATTTCTATTAATCCAAAAGCAAGTTCACCACAAAAATTGGTGAAAATCTAACGGAGTGGACTCGTTGTTGGACGACTGTTAAATTCAGAGCCTCTGTGTAATATTCCAAATAAACAAGAGGGTAATCTTAATTACACTAAACATCAAGGGGCGGAAGTAATTTATCCTAATTGTTAAGGGATAATTATATTTACACCCCCTAACATATAGTCTGTTTACACAAACTACCTCTACCTTTTGAATAATTACACATACACCCACTAGAATGTAAGCATCATTTACACAAACCACCCCTATTTTTTTAGAAAATTACACTTACACCCCTCAAAAGTATCGACATTATTACACAAACTATCCCTATTTTTTGGCTATCACAGGTAGTTTTTGTAATTATGCAAAAAATAGAGGTGATTTGTGTAACATAGACTATAAGTCAGGAGTGTAAATGCAATTATACTTATTATTAATTGCTCAATATTTTCCCAAAACTAGAAAAAAAATAATACACCAAGCATGATAATTTTTTATTATTTTGCCAAATAAGGCATCACGCGTGTAAATAATATGCTGAATCCTGGAACAGTGGATCAGAACTGTGACGCTTACTAATTATAGTAAGATGCTGACAGACAACTTCTAATACTGTTGTGCCCATGGTTCCATCCATGCTCAGTGCTCACTATTTATAACCTTTAACTTAGTGTGTGTGCCCGCGCGCGCATAATTAATTTAAAAATTTAAAAGTAATTATTATTATTATTATTATTATTATTATTATTATTATTGTTGTTGTTATTATTATTATTTAATTGAATAATAAAAAATATTATTAAAAAAAGAAAAATCATACAAAACTAATCTCCAAAGCCGATGAAAATTTAAATATATTATTTAGGGTAAATAATAACTACATTCCCGAGATTTTATATAACTACAAATATCTTATCGTTGTTTGAAAAATTGCAAATACTCCTCTAATTTTAATATCCGTCTAACAACGAGCCTATTCCATTAGCATACGTTAGGTTTTCATCCAATTTTTGTGATGAACTTATCAAAATGTACTTTAGATTATGAATTATAATTTTATATTTTTTTGAAAAAAATCAAATATTTTTTTTAGTTTTTAAAAAAATCCATTAAGGATAAAGTAGTAATGCTCACCTCTCCATCTAAAAGCTACATAATTAGTTTCTATACGAATGGGGTATTTATAATTTTTGAATAACATGAAAGTATTATTATAATTATAGGAAACTTCAAGGGAGATAGTTGTAATTTACCCCATTATTTAATCAGTAGAAAATCGGAAACAAGGTGAATTCTTTACCATTTTGGGAACTTCCTTTGATTTTTGGTAGTTCACTTGCCAACTACTAAGAAGAGAAGTAAAAAAAAAAAAAAAAAAAAAAAAAAAAAAAAAAGGACAGTAGGTAATTAAGGCAAGTTGCTTTTTAAGCAATAAGTACATATTTACATTAATATTTTAATAAATTAAGCAATACATTAATTCAATTAGTATACTATGTTTCGATCAAATATATCAATATACTTAAGAATAATAAAATAAATTACAATAAATTTGTACAAGTAAGACAATATTTATTTAACATGCGACAAATATCTACGTATCTGATGAATTTTAAATGTATTCATGGGGCATCAAATTTAACCAATAGACCAAGACATCACTGAGTAATTAAGGCAAGTTGTTGTCGATGAGGCCTAACTTAATTGGCGAAGCTGGGGCCTCATGATCCTAGAGGTCATGGATTCGAACCCGTGCGTTGGTTAATTTTGTTTATACTGTATGATAGATATTATTTGTTGTTGTAATAGCTATATGTTAGTTTATGTGATATTGTTGATATGATTGATAGTAATTGCCTCTATTCGATATTAATAGCTGATAGAACTGAATATAACTACTTTAGTTTCAATTAATAAATTTGGTGGCTTTCGATTCAAAAAAATTATGGCAAGTTGTTGCAGTGGATATTTGTCTTTGTTGAAGTGGGATAAGTTATTGTCTCAGTCTGCCTGTGGGGATATTTAATATGTTAGAGACATAAGAGAAATACGGCTCATAATTTTGACAGAAACCCCATTATTACCTCATTCAAACAATTATTGAGGTAAGATACCAAAATCTTGTTGCAGTCTTAACTCATGAATTTAGTGTGAATACCTAAAACCATTAAATTCTTGCAATTTTTACCCATAAATGAATAGTTTTTGCAATAATTAAATGCAGGAGAAAATATTAATCTCGATAAGTACGTGGGACGTCTCATATCTTTTATTTATTTAATTATCTAGTTCAAATCTCGGATAAGGTAATGAATTTAGTGAAATAATTTAAGATTACTGTTAAATAAAGTAATTTCTAATAAATATAATAAAGTTATATATGCGATGTTGTACCAAATATTTTAAGAGATTCCTCTATGAATCTTATTTATAAGCGTTAAACTATAGAACGAAAGCACATTGCAATCTCTGAGAGTTTTCCCAGAGATACTCTTTCTTGCGCTCAACCGTAGAAGTTCAAGCGCAATGGTTATAATAAAGAGATAATAGTGTACAATTGTAAAAATAGAATAAATAAAAAATATTATTACTGTTTTGATATGGTACCTTTAGCTTTCATCACAGGGATGAGGGCCAAACTTATGCTTCGATTTGCCTCTAAGAAGGGCTTGAACAACAACAAAAATCCCGAAAGAAAATGTTGGTAATGAAGCTAGGATGTTTCGCAAAGCAACGCTGCTAGGTAGCGGTATTAGGGGTAGCTTGAGCTCTTTCGACAAAAAGCTAATGATTTGACCTCATAGTCAGAAGGCAAGAACGCAAAAGCTACGCAACCTCAAGCAAAGGAGGCGTGGGATCTAACTCGACTCCTAGCCAGGTCCCCGTTAGGCCAAAAAGCGTGAAGGGGTCTGGCATTTATTTTACCTTTTTGCCCTTTAATCCCATGAAAATTTGCATTTGGACCACGTGCTCTCAGGGCATATTAGGTTCTACACATTTATCATTCGTGATCTGTCCAGTTTTAATTATCATTTTTCTCTTTCACTTCAAGTGCATTGATTAAGACCACATCAACATGCCTTCAACTGCGGTCACATCAAAATTTCTCCGTGACTACATCCCATATTTGTAATTATGCTTTAAAACCATAAAAAAAATCTCAAATCAAGTCGAAAAATCAACCTTTTTTCACACATTATCCCAATATTGTTAAATTGTTCCTTCTTACAATAAAAAAAAATAAATCATATTAAATTTATTATAACTACCCTAATCGAAAAATTACAACCACCCTAGTAATTTCATATCTTTTAAATCTTTTAAAGGAGGATTAAAGTCGGTTCTCCAACTTTCCCTTCACTACTAAAGCTCGTCGAGTTTTATGCTGTCCCATTCTCATACGTAAAAGAGTATCTTAAATTTCTTTTAAAGAAAAGATAATTTTATAAATAAAAATCTATTAATAAACTATTTTTTTTTTCAAAAAAGAAAAAGGAATAATGGGTGGGGGTGACATATGAACGTGCTAAAAGGTAATTGAAGAAGGTAAAGGGATAAAGTCGGGTTTATCCTGAAGCGACACACGTATTGCGTAGATTGATTCGTGGAAGAGTTAGGAAGAGGGGGTTGAGAATCGCGACTTTCTCAAGGCTAAAATATATTTGGGCAGCAGCAGCACCGCAACAGACTCTTCCTACATTAATAATTGCATCAAATCCAAGGTTGCCTGCCACGTTTCTGCTGCACTGAAATACAGGTAAATTCACCACCACACCCAAATCGAAAAATAATATTTTTCGTCTGGTAATTTATTTTTAAATTTTTTTTAAATTTTATTAATTATATAATTCTCATTTTAATTTTATAATTTTAAAAGAGTAGTATTTTTTATTTCACGACACATTTCTGATAAATACTTAATAGAAAAGGTCACGTGACAGTTAAGTACATGAAATCAAAAATGCTTATAGTGAGAATCTTGTAATTAAAGAAACAAAAATGTAAAGACCGTAATAGCCACGTACTCATTTTTCGTTAACTGGGAAGTAGCAATGCGATCAAAAGTATTATTTTTAGAAGTTGCGGAACTAATTACGGATATCCCTCATTTTTCATAATTATGGATATCCTTAAAAATTACAAATATCCCCTAAAGTTTGTAACTATCTAACAAATAATCATTTTTCATCTATTTTTATAGGTGAACTGACCCAATCCTTATGTAAACTGAATTATTTTTTAAAATTTTGTGAATTTTTTGGGATTAAAATGCATTGAGAGAAGTTTCTTATACTTTTTACAAAAAGGAGCAATAACATAATTTTTTTCGCCTAATTTTCTATAATTTAAAAAAATCAAGAATAAATAAACAATTTCAGACATTTAGTTAAAAATTACAAACCTGAAAGAGTATGTATAATTTTTGTAAAAAAAATAAATATTTATAATTATACTAAATATCACAAAAAAATCATTATAATTTACCCAAAATTAAATTTAAAACCTTCGGCCAGAGATCTTAAGGTCCAAACCATTGGATTGTCCGTGGACAAAATGATTCTCTTTTGGCTTGTCTTGAAAGAGATAAGCAGAAGCTAATTAAGATACGGTTATTAACCATGCCGTTAAAGTGGTGCGGTTAAAAAGACTGACTGAATTAACGGAACCGTCGCTCTCCGGTAGTCACGTGACTCAGAATCCCGGATTCCGAGAGAGAAAAATTAATGGGAAAACCAACCACCTTAAAGATTAAACGAATTCTCGAATCTACCCCTCGTGACGTGGGCCCCATCTCTGTGGGGACGTGTCGCAATCGTAGGCCCCATCTGTTGCGGCGGCTCGATAAAAATTAAAAAAATATCCGCGTGATAATTGAGCGACGTTTAGTCATAATTAAACATCATTAAGACAAGTTATTTCCAAAAAGTAATATTACTTTTCTCTCCTAAAAACTAAAGTTATTATTATTAAAATATATATATATAAATAATAATTATTATTAAAATAAATAAATTCCTATATGCCGATTCGAAGTTATTAACATGGGAAAATCAAATTAATACGTATTATGATTTAAATACTAATTTATTTGAGAAATTATTATGATAATTAATTGGAAAAATTACATTCCCCTCCCTTAAAATTTGACGTAATTCAACGTAAATCCCCTGTGGTTTGAAAAATTATACCTAGTACCATTGTTTTTATTTTCATCCAATAAATAGATTCTTCAATTAATAAAATTGACAAAATTTGCTGACATCAGCAGAAAAATTGAATGGAAATTCATTTTTATCCTTGGTTGAACTATTGCAAGTCAAATAAATATATTTTTTTATCAAACTACTCTTATTCATTTCACACACTTATGTATGTGAGTTTGTTCTTATAATTAAATTAAATCATAAGAGTAAATGGTGTAATATATTTTATATATTTAAAATATTATTATATTAAATAATTTTTAATTAATAAATAAATTAGATCGGTCAAAATAAATTTAGTTATTAACATATATATACACTATTTTTTCGATTAAATGCATTTTTGGTACTATTCGATTAAAGGACAAAATGGCAAATGACTTTAATCGAAAATTTAAGTCATTTGCCATTTTGTCCTTTAACTTTTTAGTAATATTTGGGTCTTGTATCTTTTTAAATTTTACGATTTTAGTCCTTTTATTCGCCGGAGTTCACCTCCACTGGCGAGAAGGGTGAACTCCGGCGAGAAAAGAACTGAAATCGCAAAAATTAAAAAGATGCAGAACCAAAATGCTATTCTAAAAAGTTAAAGGACACAAATACCAGAAATGGGCCAATAAGAACAAAAGCCCCAAATTTAAAATGTTACGTGAGAGAGGCATATGCATTTTTCCGGCAAGAAGGATAAACTCCGGCAACAAAAAGACAAAAATCATGAATAATTAAAAAGAAAGGGGACCAAAATGGTACCCTAGAAAGTTAAAGGACCAAAATGCCAAATTGGCTAAGTTACAGGACGAAAAATGCATTTAAGCCCTATTTTTTTATTTATACAATATAAAACTATATATATGCACTATATTATGTAATTTAACTAAATATTTAAATGACATGTATTCTGATAATTCAATTGTGAAAATATATCGCTATGATAACATAAATATAGTATATACATCCCTTGTGATATTTTAACAATAGCAAAAAATATTCTCTGCAATTTTGTTTTCTTAGTCTAAAGCGTCTGTTCAATTCTACACATATAGGGTGTCAATTTAATCTTTCTAATCTTTCAAATTTTCATGTTCTTTTTTAGTTCTTTTTAGCCACATATTATGGGTAGAAAGGTAAATTGATTAATTTTGTTATGGGGTTTTGATATCTTTTATAATCAGAAGTACTAAGTGTAATTTTTCAAATTACGGGACGTTTATGTGTAATTACATCAAATCTTTGGAGAAGGGAGTATAATTATCCCTAATTAATTGTATTAGACAAGATAATTTAGAGCTCGAATTATTGTAGCAGGTAAAAGACCAACATTAAAGCACTTGTATTTGTTTTGAGTGGTCAACTATTAAATTATTTTTTTAAAAAAAATTTATGTATATTGATGTGAACTAAAAGAACTCAATCAAATTAATTTTTTTGGACTTGAATGAAGTAGGCTTAGATCTTGCAGTTTGGGAAAGGCCTGCAAAAGAAAAACGTTAGCAGTTCGAAACTCAAGTCAGTAAGCAGTTATGAAGAGAATAAACTTGAATGTAATATGAAAACAATAATAATTCGAGAGAAGTGAGCATCAAGTGAGCTGAGCGTAATTCAGGCGAAAATTCGAGAGCTTAGAGTATAACAAAAACATTACTCAACCAGCTTGAGAGGTTGGTATTTATAGAGGAAGTTTCTTGAGGAGAAGGAACTCTTGAAGGGCTGGACTCTCACAAGGTCAGCGGGCATCCCTCCCAAACTCCTGCGAACATGATCTCCTAAAATTCAGGAGGTGGTTGAGAGAATCTGCCTGGCTAAGTATAGGGCTGAATAACCCTTATCCCTCCTTGGCCGGGTCAGACCCCCTTCTATGGGCTTTTCTTCTGGGGGTCGGCTAGCCCCTTACACTTTACTTGGATTTTATCTTGCTCCTTTCGGGAGCCTGGCTGGATTCTTCATGTGAGTTGGATTGAGATCTCCTTGGACTATTGTTTTGGGCCTTGCACTTCGATCGGTCCTTTTGTGACATATCATATACATTCCTAGAATTTAATTACAAGTTTATTTCAAGTTGTATGACGAATTATTCATGGAATAAAATTTCATCATTTCCCCCTAAAAAAATAAAATTACAAGTTCATTTGGACTAGTCATTGGCGTAATTGAAATCACTAAGACTATATCTGGAATAATAGATTGAAGTCGTGGATTTCAAATTCGTAGTTAGGAAGTCTTCCAATTTGTTTAAATTAATTATAAATTTAAAGTATTTCAAAAAAAATTAATATGATTTCATTTAAACTTTCTTTCAAAATACTACTATCAAACTCAAATCCATTAAATATAACATAATTTTCTTTTAACTAAGTTATGCATGCTACATGAATAAATTTTATTCTAAAATGTACAAATGGTAAATTCCCAACAATCTCTTAATCTAGTGGTTAAAATTGAAATTTTATGACCTAAATGTCATGGGCGCGAATCTTATCAATGCGTTGGATGATAGTCTAATGTATAGTAAGTATTATTTATATATTGAAATAGTAAGGTGTTGTTTAAAATATGTCATATTGTTGATCAGAGTATGATTGTTGTAATTGTCTTTGTCATATTGATAATTGACATGTAATTGATTTATTTCAATTAATAATATTCATCGTTTTCACTTTTAAAAAAATAACAAATTGAAATTTGAATGGACCGAAGACATTAGTACGTTAAATAATACAAATATGCAACAAATTAATGGGAAATTTTAGTCCGGACCTGACTCGGTCAAATTTGAACCAATCATATGACAAGTATAATACACTTGTCAGTGTGATTGATATACAATTTAAAAAAAGTAAAAAATCACATAGCAAGTATACCGCATTTTATTTTATAACTAATTTGGTTCGATCGTAGTTGATCCGGTTAAGAATTTTGCCAAATTAAAACATTCAATTTGCAAAGTGTAGTACAATACAGATTTTCTTTATCCAAAACAAAAATAGAAATTCAGAAAACAGAACGGTGCCCACTGCCCAGTGGCCAGTCTCCTGCAGCCTCAGCTCCAGTATTTCCGTCTCCACCGCTGCCTCCCACACTACTCCATACCTAAACCCCTTCACTCTCTCTCTCTCTCTAGAAAACACACACACACACTCACTCACTCACTCTCCACTCCAAAACTCATTGTCCCCTTCAAGAAGGAAAAAAAAAAAAAGCAGAGGAATCCCAGTTTCCATCTGGGTTTTATTCAAAATATATTCATAGCAGAAGACGTTTGAGCATGGGTTTGATTCCCATATTCCGTCCCTTTTTCTTGATTTTCCCCCCACTTTTTTTCCTTTCTGGGTTTCCGCCTCTCTCGCGCACAGGGTTGTGATTTTTAGGCAGTACGTTATGTACGTGGTGTGGTGCGGTGTTTATCTCTGTTCTCCGCCTGTTGTCTGCCACCTCTTCTCTCTTCGTAGTCTATCCGCCGAAAAGCTTTTTCCATATCTCTTTCTCTTTAACTCTTCACACACAGAGAGAGACATCATCTCTTCTTTTTAGCAGTCTTACTTTCCTCAAAACTTTCCTTGTAATTCTTGATTTTATTGCCTTTTTTTCTTGGTTTGAAGACTTCTCTTTAACGTTGCTCTTCTTTCTCTTTATTCTCAAAGAATCTCTCGCTTTTTTCTCCACCTCTTCACGCTCTCCCTGCCTTCTCCCTTTCAATGCCAAGAATCTCATAAACAACACACACCTCTCTCTCTACTCTCACGAGAAGAAGAAAGAACGAAACCATGTTGCCTGGTAAAAGAGTTAAATACACTGAGCAAGTAAACCATACCGTAGTTGTGGTGGGTACGCCGCAATATTCCATCTCCGGCGGGGAAAATCCTTTTCCGGTTGAGATGACCACTAGGATTGTACGGATTTCCGTTACGGACGCTGACGCCACTGACTCCTCCAGTGATGAAGAGGAGGAGGGCTCTTCTGGGAGCCGGCAGAGAGTCAGGAAATTTATTAACGAGGTCAGAATCCAGCCCTGCTGCAGGGATAACGGAAACGGTAATGTCACGGTTAACGCCGTTGCGAAGAGTGGCCGAGGGCCGTCGGTTAGTGTGCTGAAGCGGAAGAAGTGCGGTGGCGGTAAAACGAAGAACGCGGCGAAGCTGGGGTATGCTAAGAAGTTCCGCGGTGTACGGCAGCGGCCATGGGGGAAATGGGCGGCGGAGATTCGAGACCCCTTGCGACGTGTTCGTCTGTGGCTAGGCACCTATGATACGGCGGAGGAGGCTGCTATGGTGTACGACCACGCGGCTATTCAGCTGCGTGGGCCAGACGCGCTTACCAACTTCTCCACCCCACCAGACAAGGACAACAAAACAAGCTCAGGGTACAACTCCGGCGAGGATTCCCACAGCAATGTGACGTCGCCCAAATCGGTCCTCCGGTTCGTCTCCGCGACGGACTCGCAAGCCGAAGCCGAGTCGTCTTCCATCCTCTCCCCATCCGACGACGCCGTCTTGATAAAAGAGAACGACGACGACGACGACTATTTCTCGGATGTTTCCATATTCCCGCGAGCAGATGATTTGTTCAGCGACTTCGAAAACCCGGTACCCGTACCCGATTTGTTCGATCAAGCGGGTTTGTCGGACAACATATTCGGACTGGACTTGGACAGCTGCGAAGACGTGCTTGTCGGGCCGAATACGGATCTCGGGTTCAGGTCAGGATCATCCAAGTGGCAGGCCGATGATTTCTTCCAGGACTTTGGTGACATATTCGGGTCGGATCCTCTGGTTGCCCTTTGAGAAGTTTGAAAAGACAGTGTAACTTCAAATCAGCAGCAAACATTTGCTGATTTCTCGCCAGTTTTGGAATACTTATTACTACCTCAATCGGCCTATCCTATGTTTATGTCCATCATCGAGTGTTTTTTTTTTTTTTTTTTTTTTTAATTTCGGTTTTGTTTCGGACTTTTCTATCAATGTGAATCTGTTAAATTTATGAGTAAATGAAATGTCTTTTTTTTTTTTCAATTTTCTAAGGTAATATTGTGAATAAATTGAAATAATTTTATTCTACAAGTACATTTTTAACGTTAGTCATCTTTCGGGTTAGACTATTATCTCGAGTAAATACAATACTATCGTCTGATTTGAAATAAATTCTTCTATTCAATTGAGTTAACAAGTGTTCGACTCTTGAGAATCATGTGAAATACGATTTTTTGTTATTAATAGGCACATACAAAAGGTCGCGTGGTGAATTAGGTGGAAAAACAAAATGGAGTGATCCCAATTTTGGATTTTGAATTTTGGTATTTATAATCAGAATATATTGGCACTCAAATTACACTTTTACCCCTAAAAAGTTATCATGCTGACTAAATAAACACGTGGTCTCATTCAAATAAACTTAGGGATTGTACGCAAAAAATTGAGAAAATCAGTTGAGTGGTTGACAGGAAAAATAGCTCAAATGTTGTATTTTTTGATAAATTAATTTCGATTTCTGCAACCGCTTCCTAATAAATACTCTCATATATCTTTTTTTTTGTATTTATTTGTGTTATAAATTATGGTTCTTTAAATGACATTATCATTTTCTTTTGCATTCACTTCCTTAACTTTTGGCAGTCAAATATCAAGGTGTTTCAACAATAACATCTTGTTCCAATCAAAGATATGTTATTTTTATTTTTTATTTACCGTTCGTCTAACAACGAGCACATTCCATTAGATTTCTATCCAATTTTTGTGGTGAACGGCCTAAAATGCCCTTTTGAATTATAAGTTATAATTTTATATATTTTTTTAAAAAATTTAAAATATTTTTATGGACTAATATTCTTTATGGATTATTTATTTTACCAACTCTCCGATTTTTTTATATTTTTTCAAATGTATATTCTAAAAAAATAAAAAATACAGCAAGAGTATAGTAGTATTTTTCACATCCCCATCTAGGGGCTACATACTTATTTTTCATTTGAGATGAGTATTTGTATTTTTTCAAACATTAATAGAGAATTTGTAATTATATTAAACTTCATGGGAGGTAGCTGCAATTTACCCGAAAAGAAACGAAGCTGTTATGATAAGTAAGATCTTCGCTTCAAAGCTCACGTGTGTGCAAGAGTAGGGAGAATTAAATTACAAAAAAAAAAAAAATAACGAAAGAAAAAAAAATCGAGACGTTTGCCAAGAAAATTACTAAAATACCCCTCCACCTCATTGTCATCAGTGCAGAATTATCGAGTGCA
The DNA here is from genome assembly GCA_034509735.1 of Sesamum alatum. Classification (NCBI taxonomy): domain Eukaryota; kingdom Viridiplantae; phylum Streptophyta; class Magnoliopsida; order Lamiales; family Pedaliaceae; genus Sesamum; species Sesamum alatum. The sequence continues at coordinate 3,849,882 of JACGWO010000007.1, read as the reverse complement.
TTTAACACGAGGTTTGGGGCAAATTGGTAATTTCATTAGTGGTAGTGCTGGTTTATTTTCATGTAAGAATTAACATGATGTTCAATTTTAGGACGACAAACATATTTATTGCAATTATTTGATTTGTACACAGCTTTGCCGCTTCTTTTACAACACATTATTAACAACATATTATCATGTCCTCCTTCATATTTGGCTGCGTACATGAATGATATGATATTATTAGTGTGGGACAATTTTTTTTCCTTTTTTCTTTTTATCTAATCTTGATTCATAAATATTTATGAATAATTAATATTAGGGTTGATTACGCTCAAAATTCATCTGAAAATGCGAAATTACACTTTCTCCCAAATATTTTGAAATTACACTGTCACCCTTATATAAGAATTTTATGTCTATAATTGTACATCTTTCGTTAGTGTTTGGACTGAAAAATACTGATGTTAACTGAAAATTACATAAACTTTTAATTTACCCCACATTTCTTGTATTTTGTATGGCTCATTGACAAAGATAACCTAGTAATACTTCTATATTTGTAAGGGGGTAAATGTGATATATATAAAATAAAAAATGTGTAATTGAAAAAAATATTATTTTCGAATTATTGACATTCGACAAGAAGTAGCCATTATTGATGAATGAAAAAGCTAGTCATATTGTTAATAATTTATATGAAATGCTGAATAAGATCCAAAGCTAGAAGTTTTATGTTTTTTTTTTTTTTTTTTGGTTAAGAACTTAAGATCAACCATTTTTTGTCCACACCCTAAATGGAGGAGTACAATTAAAATAAATATAGAATTTTTGGAGGAGTGCAAGTGTAATTTCAAAATATTTTTAAGAAAAAGTATAATTTCATATTTTTGTGGGAGTATAGTGTAATTAATCCTTAATACTAACAACCATGGGCAGATAAACTAATGTGAAAATTTAAGTTCTGACCATGACTAATTTTCAAAACTTATCGTAATCTTGACTATGGTCAACGTATTTGACATGATTCTTAATTAGATAAATTATTTGTGATGATTTTTAAATATAGTTAATGTTTTGACTTTGCCTACAATACAATGAACAGAAGATGTTGTGAAATCGCGGTTGATAGTTTTTTGCCCACACTATTTAACTTCTACCCATGATAATTAATCATGACAAAGTCATAATTCTTGTACTAAAAAATATTATAAAGATCATAAATATTATTTTATACAACACACGTCTATATATAAAAATCATGACATATATAGAAAAAATACACATAATGTATATTTTATATCAATTAATCATTAAAAACCCTGTGTGACACCACTACTTTTAATAAAATATTTTTTAAGCATACCTTAAATCCAAATATATATATATATATATGTGCAACATATGTTTCAAGAACTCCCATTTCCATACCTAATTTTTCAAATCTTTATAAAATACTTGAAATATAAATATACTAGTCGTCGTGGCATGCCGTTCCTGCGTTCATATAATAAATAATTTTTTACGCTTTAAAATATATTATAAATAAGAGTAAAATATATAAATTAACACATCATATTAAAAAAAGAGAGAAGAAAAAAAAGAAAAAAACTAATTTATCAATTAATATAAAATTTGAAAAATTAAATAAAGGGGTTATCATATAAGTTGAGGATCATTTTTGGCATTACAAAAAAGTAGTGCAACAGTGTCATTAATCGTTAATTGTGAGTAAAAGGTAATTTCTTTTTATATAATAATATAGATAGATATATAGATTGAATTGGTTAGATGTATATATAAATTTAAAAAGTGGAAAAAGATTATTATATGATTTATATTATATATATATTATGAAATGAAAAAAAGTATGATATGGGGGGTCCAGAAAAAGGAGGCAATGATGTTGTCTTTAACGACATTCTTCTTTGGTACGCACAAAATCCAGAATCATCTAACTATGCAGACTGCTTTGTCCTTTTCCCCTCTTTTAGTAAATTGCTTCCTCTAAACCCCACAATTCTCCCATTACCAAATATTATTTCTCCTAAATTTTTCTGTGGTAAAATTATTTAAAAATTGTCAAAAAAATAAAACATAAAAAAAATGAAGGCACGATTTGAAAAACTTTTTTGAATTTGGGCGGAGAAATCCCGTCTTCATGTAAATTAAAAAAAAAAAAACTGTCAGCTGAAAACGGGATCAAACTGAAAGCTTTTCACTGGAGACGAGATCTGTGATCCACTCTCCAGACTGTGATGCGTCATAGCAGCTGCAGCATGTATGCAGCGGTGAGGGGATCCTCTTGGACCCCGTGCCTAATTGATTGGTGCATGCATGCTTCACCCACAACAACAAATGCCTGATTGAAGTATGCTTGCCAAGCTCCTTGCTCGTTTTCCTCTCTATAAAAGGGTGAAGTGAAGGTTTGCATTCTTCACTTTCTTTCTTCACTTCACCTACAACAACAAATTCACGTTTACAATTTTTTAAATTGTATTTTTAGTGTTCTTTTTTATAATTATATTATGGCGAATTTGATTCACGTGATAGAAGTGTATTGGACGATCAAAGAAATTATCGTTCTGAAGATGTGGCCGAAAATGAGGACACACATTTAATAGTACGACGTGGTGATATTACTTTTTTTTCGAAATCTTCAACTAATTCCATGTCATCCTCGAGTTCTACAAGTACTGTATAACATGGGTTTGTTGGGAGTTTTTCGGTGTGGTCATATCGAAATTGACCCACACCTCATTACCGCATTAGTCGAGAGATGGCGTCCCGAAATTCATACTTTTTATTTTTCGGTGAGGGATGCGACTGTTACACTGCAGGACATCGCCGTTATCTGGCACCTTCCGGTGGGCAGTAATCCTATCTTGGGAGTAGATATGTGGCGCACAATTCCACAAGGACAGGAATATTGCTTTGACTTGTTAGGGTTTGCTTCGGATGAGAATGCATTTAAGGGCTCCCGGATAAGACTACCCGTCTTACATGACTGGCTGGTAGTCAACACGTGTGATGATACAACCCCTTGGAGGAAGTATTGCAAGAGGCACGTATATGTGCTTGTGCATTATTGGTAGGTTGTTGTGTCCCGATGCCACCGGCAACTGCGTGTCCCTATTGTATACAACACATGCAAGACATTGAAGGTGGTCTCGCTAACTGGGGTAGCACGGTGTTAGGATATATGTACATGGAGCTTTATACTGCATCACAACGTGGCAAAAAAATTATAGGTGGGGCTATGCAATTGTTACAAATATGGGCATGGTCCCTTATTACAACCATAGCACCAATTCGGTTAAGTGATCTGTTAGAGATATATCTAACCATCATTGGTGACGAAAATATTCTACCTCCCTCGCCATATGCCGCACGATATACATAATTTATTTGTACATTTAATGTAATTAAATATCTCACGTATTTTTTATGTTCAATTTCATGTGGTATTTGTTGTTTTTTTAGGTGATCTCGTCATATATCCCGGATGCATACCGCACATAATCCTCTGCGTGTTATCAGGGCTACATTTGACAGGATGCAAGAAAACGAGGTAAGTGGGTCATTACATACAGTGCCATTTTTTAATATAGATTACCGTATTTAATCAAATGATTTAATGATGCAGTTTATTTTGAACCTTTATGATTGGAATGAGCCGGATATCAGTTCATTGCCCCTATATGCCATCCGCGTGGAATGGAACATAAGATGCACGTTGATTCATTACAATTGTCGAGGTGCATCACATAGAACGGGTTCTCCGCCAGTATAAAATGGTTCAAGACATTCCCCCAAATCCATTAAAAAGTGAAAGACGATTACATTCCATCAATAGATGGGGACGTCAAGATGCAGATTGGGCTTCATTCCATCGAGACTATATTGCACATTCCATCAATAGACGTTGTTGTTGACCTGTCGACTCAGAACTACCGCCTCCAAGCACATCCAACATAATTGGAATGCTGACTTCATCGTCATTCAGGATCCTCATCAGCTTGAATCTCTTCTTTAACTTCATCCGGTTCTGAGTTCAGTGCATCATTATTTAAGAAACTATCTGCTTTGGGGTTTCAAATTGTCACTATCATCCTAGTGGTATGTGGATGGACCTGCATGATCTTCATTTAGCCCAATCATGTCCATCGTCTGGGTAACTGATGGCAAGTTGGGTGCATCTTGTGTTAACATAGACATGTATGCACCCCAATCACTAACAAATGGGTCAATCTTATACGATATTTTCACAAATCTTCTCTGTTTCAACAAAAATATCAACATACGAATTTCCACTCGCGGGACTGAAAAAAGAATTGCACATCTCGATCTGTCTTAATATTCAACACCGTCTCCCGCCATCGACCACCACTACTTGTACTTAAAATAGATTTGTAACTTACAATCAACCCTACGGAGGCTAAGTTCTTCAAATAAAATGGACTCCAGTTCAACAAATGTTGTACTACGACATATTTACATAAATCGGACGACAGGACGATTATAACCCACACAATCATATGACTCAATTCGTTGACCTCCATAAAATATAACAATATCGATATTGTTTTCCTCTGCCATATCTTCACAAAAAATATATAAAATCGTCACTACAAAAATGAGCAAAAGCTTATATAATGTAAAATTTTAATAAAAACAATTTACTATAATCTCAATCGATAATTTTTTTGACTGATTTCTGTGGACTCCCGCCCCTTCTCCACTAAAACTGAAAATTAATATCGCCTGAATTCTGTTGTTTTTTGTAGAATGAACACGAGAGAGTGAATAATGCTTTATAAATACGATCGAAGGAGGCTTTATAAATCGGGCAGAAGAAGAAGGCATAAATAAAAAAGGGGGGGAGGGGGAGGGGACGCATCACATGAAAGCTGAGTGTGCCAGCATGCACGTGAAGGCTTAGAGAGACGGGGTTCCATACCACGTCTCTCTAAGAATATGTCAGACGGGGTCACAACCCCGTCTGACATGTTTTTTTAACACTTTGAAGACGGGGTTAGTCTTATCTAAAGATGGGGGTTAGAAACCCTGTCTTCATATGTTTCAGAAATTGGTGTCAAACGACACCAATTTTATTATTTTTTTTGCATTTAAAAAATAATTTCCCCATTTTTTATTGTAATGCCAACTCATCATTTTCTATTTCAATCAAACAATGTGTGCGTGTGTTTTTGCGCATCCAACGCACTCACGCATTCATCTAAGTTTGAATTCAAAATCTCTTGTAAAAAATTTTGAGCCCAAATTGATGGGTTGTCTCCTAAGGGACAATCAATCAGTGTGTTTAATAACATTTATATGGAATGGTTATATTTGGAAATAAAGGATAAATTGCAACGAGTATCTTTGAGGCTTGACATAATTTCGAACAACGTCTCAATATTTGAAAAATTATTAATATCCCTGATATTTGATGTAATTATATGATTTTTTGATGGAGGTTTGAAATTATCAATTTTGCTATTTGTTGAATTATTTTCTTTTTTAAAAAAATTATTTGTTGTAATTTACCCTAAAAATAAATTGAAATGAGTCTAAATTGATAAGCGATAATCTCAATTTTTCAAGTCCATTAATTACAGAAAACTAATTGATCTTTTAGTTACTTTTAATTGATTGAGCAGTCGAAGTTGAGACTCCAGGAAAATAAGGTCGTGAGTCTTTATTAGTTTTAATAGTCATTTATTATTATTTCTTGATAATTGATATGATAATTGTTATTATCGTTACTAAGAGTGTTTTAAGAGTTAAAAATCATGCTTTGAAGCGAAACTAATGGGAAATGTAGGATTAAGCGTTTAGTGGGCCAAAAACTATGGTTGTTAGGGGACTTATAACTTTCTATGAAACATTTTATTGTTTTCGAACTTATAAGATGTTGCAAAGTGTTTGATAATTTTTTATTTTAAAAAAATAAAAAAAAATTATAAAATCTAAAAAATAAGATATTAGGAATTTATAAAAACTATCAATTTATTTTTAAAATCTTAAAAAATTATTTTTTTTTCTAATTCAAATTAATTAAATTTACCATTAATAACATATATAAACTCTATAATCTTATTTTTTTAATACTTCTTTGTTTTTTAAGTTAAAATATCTAGCATCTTATAAGTTCAAAAAATATTTTTTTAAGTTGAACGAATGCATAACATCTTATTAATAAACTTAGCCAAACACCCTCTGAGTGAATAAGATATTAGTGAGTTTTTATTTCTTTTAATCTTTCAAATGCATTTTTGAAATATTATACGTATATAATAAAATACCTAAAAATATCACATAAATATTCAATACAATTGGAACTTTTTTTTTTTTAAAGAGATCCATGCACCACGGGTTTGTACACTAACCATCGTGGCACACTGTTCCTACGTGCATATAAAATAATATTGCATGCTTTAAAATTATTGTATATATATATATATATATATGAACCTACACATTATATTTCAACAAAAAAAAGAAAGAATAAAAAAGAAAACTAACATAAAAGTATTATCGGCATAATTTTTTTATATTAGTACTAGCTGTGGTGACACGCTATTCCTACATGCATATCGTAAATATCTTTCACATTTAATATATATATATATATTATAAATAAGAGTAAAATATATAAATCAATACATTACATTAAAAAAATAGAAAGAAAGAAAGAAAAAAAATAATTTATTAGTTAATGTAAAATGTGGATAGTTGAATAAGTTAGTTATCTTATCAGTTCAAGCGCAGTTTTTTGCATTATATAAATATTTGTGCGGCGGTGTCAGTGACCACCACTTGTGAGTGTAAAAGGCATTTTCTTTTATATTAGTATATATATATATATATATTATAAATAAGAGTAAAATATATAAATCAATACATTATATTAAAAAACTAAAAAGAAAGAAAAAAAACTAATTTATTAGTTAATGTAAAATGTGGATAGTTAATAAAAAGTTAGTTATCTTATCAGTTGAAGGGCATTTTTGGTATCACAAAAAATTAGTCAGCAGTGTCATTAACTGTCACTTATGAGTGTAAAAATATCTGCTTTATATATTAGTATAGATAGATAAATTTGGTGAAAAACATGAAATACTTAGAAAACGATGAAAATAAGGGGCTGTTTGGCATGCAGGGCACATACTACAAGAACTCTTTTAAGCAGTTGTCAGCTACAAGTGGTCCTATGACGAGCTGGTAGTTCAAATATGACAAAGCCTTCGACAAAAATGTGGGCTTGTAAATAAATTCTTGCAGCATCGGAAAACCTTAGCTTATATAAATTTGGAAAATATTTAATTTATACATGCGATATTTTGCAGCGGAAGTTCCAATTCAAGTACATACCTTACCAAAAATATCAAAATATAAATCTAACTCCATAATTCCCGTTAAAAAATTATTTGATATAGTGTTAGACACATTCCGAACACATCATAGACGTATCCGAAAATATAAAATAAAAAAGAAAAAAAGGACACGGTGTGGCGTGTCCGACACGTTTTGGATTTTTTTTATAATTTTAAAAAAGTTTGAATTGTCTTTTTTTTTTAAAAAAAAAAGAGTTTTGGGCTAAATAAAAAAAAATTAATTTACTTCTCTCAAACTAAAAGTTTTGGGATGAAATTACTAAAAACTTACGAGATGGTCAAGATAATTTAACTAATTATGTATATTTTAATATAAACCAAAATTAGGATGATTAGAAATGTTTTCATTGCGTACTTTTAATATAAACTAATTATGTATATTTTTGAAGCCATGTATTTTGGTTAAAAATTTAGATATAAGACATGCTTATTTTATGTATTATCTTGATATTTTTTATATTGCATAAATTTTACCAAAAAAATTAGAATTTATATATAATACATTATATATAGTCCTGTCAGTGCCGTATAGTGTCCTAATTTTTTGAAATTTTTCGTATTGTATCGTGTTCGTGTCACCATGTTCATGTCCATACATTATAGATCTAACTTCTTCATTAATCCCTCGTAAATACATTTTTCATGTGGTTCCTAAACGTTAAATTTTGAGTGAAATTAAAATAAAGTGAACAAAATATCCCCATTAATGAGTAGGAAGCACATATAACTCAATACAGTAATTCCATAATCCGTCAATAATTGGAGAATTTCATATACATTAGTAAATTATTATGTTTTAGATAAATTACAACAATATTTCTTGATGTAATCAGATAAATATTCATTATATTTTGCAAAATTACAAATACATCTCTTGAGGGGTGTCGATGTAATTTACCTCACGGGGGTATACTTGGAAAAATTTTCTTCTGAATAAAGGATATATTTGTAATTACAATTATATCATCAAGACATGTGCATATAATTTTGTAAAAAATATGAGATATTTGTGTAATTAAATCTTACTTAAAAGCAATGCCATTGCAATATATCCTACTAAATGAAGAACATAACAACTGCCGTTCATTTTGAATAAAAATAGAAAGAAAAAGGGTCGATTCCAATTACTTCTTATGAGGTTTGATATAATAATTATGGATACTTTCTTATTTTATCAAAAATTACAAATATCCTCTTGAGGTTTGTAATTTTTAACAAATTTATGCAATTTTCCATTTTGTCCTTATTTTTAAAAAAAAATTATAAAAAAATCAACTGAGACAAATTATATTATTGCCCTTCGGCCCTTTGTGTAAAAAACATAAGAAACCTCTCCACATGCATTTTAATCCAAAAAAAATCCAAAAAACTTTAAAAACTAAATAAATAATTCAGTTTGTGTAAGGGCATTTTGGTCAATTCATCCATAAAAATAGATTAAAATAATTATTTACTAAACGGTTACAAACCTCATTGGGGTATTTATAATTTTAAAAAATGAACAGTATTCGTAATTATACCAAACCTCAAGAGAAGTCATTGTAATTCAGAAAAAAAAAAAAAAATAGATATCACGTGCATTGGATTTTTTCTGCAATGCATTGGATTTTCTATTACAAATCTTATTTCATCTTCTACTCATTCAGCATACACATATCACGTGTATAAGAATAGAATCATGTATTTTATTTTACGAAATATTATATATACGTAACGTATGTATGCTAAATGGAGTAGAAGATGGAATATACGTTGCAACAGAAAATCCGATGAGAGCAAACAGAGGTCAATGAAGGCAGTAGGGTTTTTCTTAGGAGTTTTCGGGACTGATAGGTTCATGATTGACATTGTACATGGTGTCTGAGAGAGCCTATTTGAGTGTGCGTCCATAAGCAAATTGTAGACTTGAAGTGATGGAGATCATTCAGGATCCATCGCTCCTACTGTTATTGTAAAGAATTTCAGAGATTGATTATGAGAGTATTTGCAAGTTTACTTTTTCGGATTGAATTTTTTCTTGCAATTCGTATTACATTTACAGGCCGGCCACGTGTATAATGATTATGTCATCAGTTTTATCTAAAGAATGATTTTTTTATACATAACATATATATGTAAAACAGAATAGAAGAATGCAACATAAATTGTAATAGAAAACTCCATCCCGCTTCTTCTCTTGAAAGAGAAGTGATAGAGAAAACTGAAATTTACAGTAGAAGAAAGAGTTGAGACTTGAGAGTGTTTGCAACAAAGTAGGCCTGTCGATGGGTGGGTATTATCCTGCCCGGACTCAGACCCGATAAATACCCATAATTGTTACTTGTGTGTTTTACCCAGATCCTACCCATAGAATACACATTGGGTCTTACTCATTCTATACCTATACTAATTGGGTCCATTATGGGTCTTACACATTAAAACGAATAAACTAATTATACATGTTTCTTTGTAAATGATATCACATAAATATATTATTAAATTAGTTTATTAAATATATTTCATGAACTTACTGCCAATAAATCAAATTAAAAGTTATTTGAATTTTTAACATGTTCAGATTGAATATCGTTGAAATATATATAACGATATTGACTTTGTTCAAATAATGAATCATATTAACCAATTACACATCGACATAAATTCAATATAGGAACGTAAATTAAATAACCAACGGGAAAAATGTATGAAAATTATATTTTAACTTTGGAATGATTTTTTTATTGATTTGAATATCCGTTCAACTTTCATTTCATGACTTTTTTACAATTCAAATTTGAACAAACTTTATTAGTATCATATATTAGTTTAGCTTGACTTATCACTTTACATTCAAATTAATTTTATCAAAAATTTGATTCGCAGTTGTCACTACGAAAATAAAGATGAAAAACTCTAGTAATTTTTTTTTTCAAAAGATCAATACGTAAAAGTAAAAAAAAAAAAAACTATGTACAAAAATTGAGAATTTTATATGACAAGTAAAATCGACTCGATTACTCTATTAAAAATTTATAAGTTCAATGATTGTAATTAACGGATATTTATGAACTTTTATAGTATTAGATTTTTCCCATTCAAGACCCATATCCACGGGTATTTTTGGGCTTAGACCCTACCCATACCCGAAATACTTATTATAATGGCTATGGGTTCGGGTCTATTATAAAAATAATGGATTTGGATCCGAGTCTATTATAAAAGTGATGGATCCGGGTTCGGGTAATACCCATCCATTGACAAATCTACAACAAATAATGAACAGTGGAAAAAGGCTAAATTAAGAGTGTTTGAAAATAAATTTATTTCCAAAAGTAACTCAATTGATAATAGACAATTTAACCCAATATGTTAAAAATAATTATTATAAAGAGGGGAAATTAGTCAAAGAATTATGCTGGATTCTTTTTTAGGTGATTCTGACTTTTGACCTAAATATACCTTTCATTTTTTAATTTCAAAAGTTGAAACTATTTTTAAGCATTCGAAAATAACCCTTTTTTTTTTTTTTAAAGTCCAAAGTTCATAAGTGTTTATTTAAAACAAGTGCAAATACTCTACGGTCCTGTATTCTCTATCATGCAAAATCACTTATTTAATTGAATTGAATGTACGCCGGTATATGTATTGGGCCCCATCTTATGAATCCTCGTACGAGGGATCATTAGAAGAAAATTCACTATTGGCTTCAAATTTATTGGCTACAGATTAAAATCATGGTGAATTTATAATTTACCATGATTAAACAAAAATCATTGCAAAAACCTAGATTATCCACCATGAAAACTCATTTTGTCATGACTTTTAACCATAGCAAATGTTTTAACCACACTCGCAAATACCACGATCAATAACCGTTGTATGACTGTGGGTGAATGACTATTCCCTACGACTATTTTTTTAACCATGATTAAATATTAAACTTTTTGCTGTTGATAGTACATCTCACATAGGAGTTAGCATATATTATCCAAGTGACTATGAAATTTAGGATAATTTTTTTTATTGGGGCTAAAATGCCCGTAAACTAAACAAGAAGACAAAATACATTAATGTCTTTTAACTACTCTTTTTTTCTTAGTTTCAAATAATGGTCTTAAATTTTATTACGAGGTACATGAACTTGTTAACCCACAACTTTATACAATAATTTAGAATGACAATTACATGAAATTCGAATAAAATTAGGTCTTTTCACTTATACGAATTTAAACAAAAAATAATGAAAAATATTATTATAAAACATTATCTTAAAACATGTTAATTCAATAAGTAATGAGACTATTTATATATTTTATAACTATTCACATACTACATCATTAAAATAAAATTAACTTTAAAAAAATTAAACATTATCATATTTTATAATCCATTCAATCAAATACGAGACCAAATTTTCGCGCGGGATAAATCATATTGCACAATATATATATATCAGACCAAACCGTATAATTTTGAAATCATGAAAAAAGTGTGGAGGGGGAAGGCGTTGTGCAGTTGTAGCAGGGGTTGTGTGATTAATGCAGTCACGTCTAACATGGTGCTCTTGTTTTATCTGTTGGGATTTTCTGCAATCACTGCGTCTTCTGATTTATGATTTATTTATAAAAATCATCTTTATTATTTTTTTGAATAATTATAAAAATAATTTCTGATAATCATAAAAATAGAAGTAGTTTATGTAATGATGTAGACGATTATATGTGTTAATTTTTTAAAAATCAGGGGTAGTTTGTGTACATGTTATTGCCATTTCTGAATTGTATGTGTAATTTTTTATTTTGTATAAATAAACTACAGGTCAGGAGTGTAAATATATATATATATATATATATACTAGTGTGCTACCGGTATTATGCACGGATTAATTTAGTTACGATTAAAATAATATTTTATAATTTTTTTGTAAAGTATTTGAAAGTCAATTGCAAAAGAATTATAAGTTAGATGAATAATAGCAAATTAACTTTATTTATTACTATGCACTAGTATTAATAAAACTTAAAGCAAAATGGATTTACATAAAATAAATGAAAGATTACTAAATAATCAAGCATAAGTACAATAACAAATTAATATAATAAGATTAAAATTTGTTACATAAAAATCAAAAAACAACCCAAATTCTAAATTGAGTAATGCAATGAATCAACTACTTGAAATTCAAACATGCAAATATCGATAAACAAACAAACAAACAAAAAGAATGAATCAACGGTCTAAGAAATATACATCAAAATACTTTATTAGGTGAATTTAGAAAACAAATGAGAAATATAAATTTGGAGAAATTAAATTTTGTTTGAAAATAAACTTTGCACTTTTCATTAAATGAAACATAATCATAAATACTTATAATTTATTTATGTAGAAGATGCAATCTCTGTGGAAGATGAGAAAATTTTCCACACCACTCAACTGGTGAATAAAATTTACCGGATAACAAGCATTTGACCTTGAAAAAATTGGTGGTGCATGCATAATAAATGTATAGGCGCGGCTTTTATGAATGAGTTGATGTGGCCTTGTAGCATATTTTTTACCATTTTCCTAGTAACATAATTTGTAATGCCAAAATTATTAGTACATATGTCATATGAAATATTATGTGAGTTCCAAAATAGGATTGTTATTTACCTTTTCTTCTAATATTTTAAATAAGCAGCTTGATTCCAAAATATATATATTCGACTTGCTGCTCAACAATTTCAAATCAGTACAACCATTGCTATCTTTCACACTAAAATGAACTCGAAACTTGTAATTACAAAATAATTTATTTAATATCAAATAAAATAAAAGAGTAGAGCAAATTGAAGTATTCTTTTTTTTTTTAAGAAAGCGATGAACTATTATTATTTGAACTAAATCGATTACAACCATATTAGATGAGTTACATCTAAACAACACTACACCTACACTTGATGTGGGGTACAACACAATAAACTGGTAAAGACCAAAAACATCTAGAAAGTGGGCCCCAAGCTGCTAAGGGGACCAGATCCGCGTATCAATAATTGGGTCGGGTCGAGCATCAACGACCCGGTATCACTAAGAACCAGGTTTTTGATATGGACCCTTGATGCTAGAACACGTTAGAATAACGAGGGTGAAGCCACGTGGACCAGGGAGGTATGGACACTTGGTACTATAAATAGGCTTGACCCACCACATTTGAGGTAAGTTATTCCAGTTATATTCGACCAGCACTATTCTCCATATTATCTACCATCCATCTCGACAGAATCTGACTTAAGCATCGGAGTGTCTACGCCGGGGACCCTCTCCGGCTAGTCTCACGTGCTTGTCTCTTCTCAGGTATTTGTCCGGAAGCTAAACAGGATCGGAGTTCGAGGGTACCCAAATACAGTAGGACCCAGGTGATCTACCAGCGACCCGGATCAACACTGATCAACAATATTACTGATTAACAATTACATCTAAACAATACCTACATATTTGAACTATTACTGATAAAAAATTTTAGATGAGTTACATCTAAACAACACCTACACCTACTATACAGTGGAACACCATCTCATACATTGGTGGGGTCGAACCCATGACCTCTAAAAATTATAGAGTCTCAACTTTGCCAACTGAGTTAAGCCTGGTAGGCGCATATTAAAGTATTCAACCATGCTTATATTTGTCCAGCCAATTTGGACAGCATATTTGAGGGATTTTACTGAAATTTTGACTTAATTTCTTTAATTAAACCGACGCAATCTAGTCCCTCCATCTGAACAAATCCCATCCCTTCATTCCGTTAGAACTCATCTTTTGATGTGGGTGAATCTCATCTCACAATTTCTTTTCTTGATAAATAAATTCATAATTATATTAATATCTTAATATTTGATCAATATATTTAAATATAATAAAATAAATTATAATAAATTCAACATAAAATAAAAATAAATAAACATATATTTAATAGAACTTTAATAATGATATCGAAATACTTATTTATAGGATCTCATTTTTGAATGGGCCGGAGGGTTTTGTGAGTAAATTGGGCTTGAAATTATTATAAGCAAAGGGCTGTTTGGTCCATTTACGCTCTACAGTCTACCCGTTGGTGGTCATGGCCCAAGCATAGAACATCCTGTTTCGGCCCAAATTTTTAATTTTGAATAACATAAATCAATTTGAATTTTAAAATTCACTATGCATATTCATGTCCTTTGAATAATTTACTTAAAATTAACTATATTTTATTTATTGAAAAATAATAATTATATTAAAAGTACATACGTAACCAAATTTTAGTTAACAGTGACGAATTTGTTGAGGTGTAACTTAATTAGCAAAATTGTAGTCCTGATCATTCATTCGAGCCCAATTAATATGTGTGAATTAGTCTATTTTAATAAGGGATAATTACACTCTCCCCTCCTGAGATTTGATATAATTATACGTAAATTTTTTGTGGTTTGAAAAATTACATCTAGCACCCCTAAGGTTTGTTTATGTCTAATAAATAGTCCCCACATTAGTCAAAATTCATCGAATTTGTTGATATTAGCAAAAAAATCGAACGAAGATCAATATTTACCATTGATTGACTTATTAATAATTTATTGCAAGCCAAAAAAATCTTTTATGACCAAATTACCCTTACAACGGTAAAGATATACCTCCTCATATGCATTAAGATTTTGTTTGACCTGCAGTAAGTCAGTAATAAGTCAATTGATGGTAAATATCGACCTTCATTCAACTTTTTTGCCCTTATCAATAAATTCGGTGAATTTTGACTGACGGATGAACCTATTTGTTAGACAGAAACATACCTCAGGAGTACTAGATGTAATTTTCTAAATCACATACGGTTTTATGTGTAATTATCCAAAACTTCAGGGGGGTGTAATTATTCCTTTTAATATAATAATTATATCAATATATCATATCTATTCTATTAATATATATATTTGAAGGCGGTTTTTTTGACCAAATCCTTCAATTTTGATCAAAATTCTAATTTCTATAATTTTGAATTTTTTCATTATAAAAAATGTTCCAGAGATTATGGGTTCGAACCCCTGGGAATTTTTTTTGTTATAATAAATATTCCTATAGGTCATGGGTTCGAAACCCTGCGAATTCTTTTTATTATAATAAATATTCCTAGAGGTCAAAGTTCGAACCTCTGTGAATTCTTTTTATTTTAATAAATAGTCCTAGAGGTCATGAGTTCGAATTTTTATGAATTCTTTTTATGTTAATAATATTCCTAGAGGTCATGGGTTCAAACCCCGCGAATTCTTTTTTATTAATATATATATTTGAAGGCGGTCTTTTGACACTTAATAAATTGCTTAAATTTAAATTATAGACAAACTATACATGACTAATATATGTAAATTGTATACTTAATTAATCAAATTGAAAGAATATATTAGAATTAAATAACGCCTTTACCAATCAATTAAAGTATTTTTATAATTAAAAAAAAAATTCAAATTCTCAAAATTAATATTTGGTCAGAATTAAATAATTGAAGTTAATGTTTGAGTGATTACTTTCATTTTAGTATCTAAATGAGCGGCATGTTAAAAAAGATTTCCGACAAGAAGAATTTAGTATGCAACAATTCTAATCATTTTATTTTATCTCAAAACAAAAATCGACTTTCACAAATTACCTAAATATATTATAATTATATCATACATTTAATTTGCATGAAATGTTCATTTTTTAATATTAATTACTTATTTGGATTATGTTAATTAATTTGTTTAATTGATAAATTAGTCCACAGATGCGCTTTTATTGATATATTAAAATAATGATAGTTATTCAATTTAATTAAAGTATAAAAACAATCTTTTATCAATAAATTATATAGATACCAATTTACTTTTTGTTATTATACCTATTTACATTCTGGAAGAAAACATAAAAATAAATGAAGAATCATCATGTAATTGAAAGCCCATGCGCTATATCTAAAACTCACTTTTCTATGTAATTTTATTTGTATATCTCAATTATTTTCTCTATCTGTATGTCGCCTTCTTTTTTTCCCATCCTTACATGTATTCTAAATCATATATATACTTGATGTTTGTTTAAAAACTTACAATTTTCATTGTTATTTTCATGCAATTTCTTTTTATTTTTGTTTAACTCTTTTCATATGTTTATTTTTGTTCGAATCATTACTTGTATTATGAGGCACGGTTAATGACATCGAAGTTAGGAACACGGGATAATGTATAACATTGTAGAGCAAAACTTAACTCATTATGTTCGATAATAATCTTTTTTTGATTAATTTTTGTTATATTTATATCTAATAATAATAATAATTTATTATATATGTACTCCTTTGATAATAAGTTATTTGATAAGTTTTGTAAAATTCACCTTTTTTTTTCCTTTAGAAACAATTCGTGAAAAGATGATAGCATACTGTTATTTGTATGATTGATTTTCTTTTTCTAAGTCTCATTATGTAATAAAAAGATGTAATATTGATATGCAAATTCGTTACATATGTAGTAGTATAAAAGCATTATTTTAATAAAATTAATTTATATTACATCTGACAATTAAAAAAGTCAATAAGATTTATCAATTAATCAAAATTTAATTTTATTGGAGGTATATCCCTTTATTCTTACTTTGATGATTGTATACTTTTATAAATTTTATTGATATTCACACATCGTGATTCGGAGAAAATAATTAATTTTATATTATTGATCTCATTCAAAACAAATTCTTAATTAATTAATTTCACATAATTTATAAATTTTTTTGAATATAAGTTTAGTCATAATTAAATTAAATTCGTGCATAGCACGGGACACACGCTAATATATATATATACAAATGAGACTAGAAACCCAATATAGTTTATCAATTAAATAAATTGAAAATTCAATTTTTCATATTTTGATGCTAATAAAAGTGTTTTTCTAAGTGGCAAAAACAAATTAAATGAAAAAAAAAATAAAATAAAAATTCTTGGCCCCTTGTTTGGGTGGGGATTATTCTTGAAGAAGACGACGACGCAGAAAAGAAGAGAAGAGAGTTAAGAAAACTCTAAAACCCAAAATTATAAACCCTAGAAACTGAGCGACAAAATCATGGACACATCTCAAAATCAACAGCAGGCGGTATGCGGAAAGGAAGCACTTGATCTGCTCAACTGCGTTGCTGAGTCGCCTTACGATCAAGAAAAATGCCTTTCCCTCCTTCAATCGTTGCGTCAATGCATTATCAATAAGGTCAGTATTTTGCGATTGTTGGTTGCAGAAACACATGAATTTGCTTTATCTTATCGATTTGTGAAATTTGATTGATTTTTTCATTCTTGTTTCTTTTTTTATTGCTTTTTTGGCTGATTAATTCTGTAAGTTTATGTGATAATTGCTCTTTTACACACCTAACCTTGTATCAGTATTGTTCTTATGGACATGAAAACAAAATCCCCTTTTGTTGCGCTCCTCAAATATGTGAATTCCCTCTCCCGTCGGTTGTTAAATTGTCAAATGTAATCTAAGGTCACACAAAGCACACAACTTTCAGCAGCCTTTCCCTGGTTGTTACCCACATTATGCTCCTGTCATAGCGTTGGCTTAGGTTGTATTCATTTGGTAATGATTCGGTAGCATCAACCGTAGTCTGTAGAATCCTGTTGAACAAGTAGAATGCAGCAGATTCCTGTCTCAGGTTGTGCAGTAAGGGTGAGAGAAGGGAGCAATTGCTCATTCTTAAGACGAAAGTTCTTAAGAGCTTGTTGTCTGCAATGTGCATATGCTAATTATTCAGATGTTTTGCCCTCATAAAATTCTTTTATCAAAATTAAGTTTGTTTTGTGACAGCAATTAGATTAGGGTTTTTTGCTTTCTCTGACATTGGATTGATGAAGGTGTGACGATTTTGTATAAAGTCACAAGAGGGCTCATTCTTTTGAAACACTGGAATTGCATTCGGATTTGAGTTCTGTTACTTCACATGTTTAGGTGATTTATGAGGACTGATGATGCTAAATTCTTTGTTGAGTCTTGCAAACTGCATCTTATCGAAGTTTGTGTTGATGGATTCAGATTTTATGTTCTTCCTACATCGGTTGAGTCTTTTCCCCTTCATATTTTCTTCTCAGAAAGTGAAGAAATTCTCCCTGGCCGAACCGACCAGAGAACAACCAGATTCAGGTGGAAAGAGGCAGAGTTAACCTTCCACTCCTCTTGGAAAGTTTGTACGCCGTGTAGTTGGCAAATTCTTCCTGTTTGATTGCCAGCCGCGTAAAATTAAGGTTATATTCATGTATCCCATACGATTTTAGCATTTACAAGTTTTGCCCCCCCAACGAGATATGTGATCCTGAGGGTACAACTGAAAAGCGCCCTTTCAGCATTTCTGATTGGAAACTCTGGTGATTCATACATCATTAGTTCAGTATCTTTTCCATTGTTGAACTTGGAAAGAAAGTGTTTTGATTATATGATAGTGGTTTTCAAGTTCCGGCTGATTCAATTTTATCGCAGTTAAACCATCGTTTTTTTAGTCGTGAAGCTCATACAAAGTTAACAGGCGAACAGGGAATGAAAAGCCAATAGGTGCCGTGACACAGGTATGCTAGCAACTCTTTCTGAATGGATCTGATACATCAATGAGAACTTAATACAAACTAATTGCATCCAAGAGTGATGGCCTGAACAACAGTTGTTCGTCTCCATTGAATCAAGTCATAAATCTAAGAAAATCGAAGACTGAAACGCTCTGCGAACTCAGAAGTTCAACGGGGCGTCAAAGGTGTGGATGAGATATGTGAGCACCAGAGCCAACAGCATCAGGCCATAAGCAACGCCCTGGTCAATTGCAGTTCCGGCTGTAGGCATTAATACAGAGGTTCAGTTCTTGCAGCATTTCACGAAATAATCAATCAAGAATCACCAGATCACTATCAAACACCCATAATTTAAAGCCATACTACAATTTGCAGTAGACTTCAGCCTATTCCTCTCATCCCATGAAGATGAGATATACCATTTTTTCGTCTTTACAAAGCAAAATTATGTAGAAAGTCGTGTCTTCTACCCCATCATTACATCCAAACCCAACATGCGAATGTTATGTTTTAAGATTGCCTTTTCTTTTATATATTTTACGCACGTTCACAATTTAACTACAGTCAATATCCAAACACATTCAAGATATCATTATCCCTTCTCCCTTCTATTCCTACTAACCAGACACAACCAACGGCAAAAATCAAATCTTTCCAGCATTTTCTCATAACCCATAACTCCAAAAAAAAACCAAAGGGAAAAATATTTAAAAAGAAAAAGGGGGAAAAAAAATAGAAAACTGACCATCACTGGTAGGAGCAGGAGCTGGAGCTGGAGCTGGGGCCAAACTCTGATGGGCGTTAACCGCAGGCACAAAGATTGCATAAACAATAAGAAATGTCGCAAATACGCCCAAAGAAACCCTAAAATCCATTGCCATTTTCTGTTTTTTCTTCTCTTTTTGTTTGTTTTTTTTGGGTTTTTTTTTTTTCAAAAAAAAATCTTCTCTCTTCGATGGGAGTGGGCTTTTGAGGAGAGAATTTTGTTCCCTATATATTTGCGGTCTGTATGTCTGTCTAGAGAGAGAAATCAAGAGAGAGAGAGAGAGAGAGAGAGAGAGAATTATGCAGCAGCACCACCACCACCAAATTGCAAGTCTTTGTACTATGGATGGTGGGGGAAGAAAATGGAAAGCATGTTTTTTTCTGCAGCTTCTTCCCTTCCTTCAGTCCACACCGATACAGCCGGTGCTCCGTCTAAGACATCAAATAAATTATTAGCTAAATTACATTAAAACTCCAATAAAAGATTAGATTGAAATATATAGATACCCTATATTTTTTTATTGGGGTTTTTAGTTGCAATTATAAATATATTTTTACTCAATAGCAAAAATTTATACAAGCAACTCCTAAGGTGTATTACACTACACACTAAAAGGATGTACATGTAATTTTACAAAAAAATATGAAATGTTTTTATATTTGAATCCAACCTTAAGATATATTAATGTAACTTATCCTAAATCATAATATTGTTTTCATTCGGTTATCTAAATTATATTTTCATGTAATAAATGAAAAATATATTAACATTCTGATAAATGAAAAAACATCTGAATGAAGGAAAGAATAATAATAAATATATATTAGAAATAATGGAAAAAAATGCAAGCAATCCTTTGTAATATTACAAATGAGCAAATTACCCCCTATGAAAAATAAAATATCAATTTATCTTCTTGAATTTTTTTAAAATGAATCATAAATGGAGCAATTTACCTCCCTGTCTAGGAAGATAGATTACTTTATTTTAAAGAATACAGGAAGGTAAAATGCTATTATTTTTTTTCATGGGGGGGGGGGGGATTATTTGCTAATTTGCAATATCAAATGGAGGTAAATTGCATTAAATCCTTGAAATAATCGCATTATGATTGGATTTTTGCAAATAAAGAAATTAAAAAATGAAATACGACAAATTCATACTTTTGAATAATGTTATAGTTGTTAATTTTCTTTTACAAAAAATGCAAATCAAAGTTACATTGTTAACTTAGGAGGTGTTCGTTGAGCTTATAAATTTTTAAAATATCTTATAGAATATTTGAAAGCCTATAACATATCAAAATAAAATATTTAAAATCTTATAACTATTTTAAAAAATTAACTTCACCCATTATTTTGAAAGATCTTAAAACTATAAAATTAATATTAATTTCATAAGATAAAATATCCCCTTGGTATCATCTCTGCCAAACAAGTCAACGTGCCAGCTTTTAGCTTTTAGATGTTCGAGGGAGACGAAGAGAATCGGTTGCCGGTGAAAGAATAATGTGGGCCCACGCATGTCTCGGCTCCTGCCAGACTAATGCAATACGTTTGGTTTTATTTTGGCCCTGTATATAATATGGATTGAAAACAAAATTAAATATAATCTATTCACAAAATATTTTTATTGTGTGTTTTTAAAGATTTTAGTCCAATCCTCTATATAATAATATATTATATAATTTAAAATTATAAATAAATAAATATTACTATATATATGTATATTTATAAAAATATATAAATGATATATGATTTGACGATAAACGGTATATTTTATCTCATGATATACAACACAATACATATACTATTTTTTTTAAATTATATAAAATTAACCCAAAACACAAATCCAAACATACACCATATTTTTAATGGATAAAATGCAATAATCCCCCCTGTGTTTTCGTGAAGTTGCAAAAAAAACCCCTATATTAAATAAATAGGCTAAAAACCCACCGTGATATATATAATTCAGCAAAAAACTTTCATTGCGTCAATTTTTAACGGAGAGTGGGATTCAATCGCGGAAGTGAGAGTGGTAAAGTTTTATTCAGCTTTTCATCCACTTTTGGTAGGTGAAAATGTCCAATTTGCCTTTATTTTTAATATAAATAACACAAATGATATTTAACTTTAATAAATGCAATTTGACTTAAAATAAATAAAATATATTATAATATTTTATTACAGGTAAATAAAATTACAAAAGACTATATATTTATATAAATAAAAATTAACTTTTAGATTATAAATATTATTTTAATTTTTAAAATAAAAAATTAATTTTTTAAATTATAATTTTTAATTTTAAATATAATATATATATAGAGAGAGAGAGGCGACGATAGTTGCCGCCGCCGCATTTGGACGGCGACGACTGCCATCGCCCAACAATTAGAGAAGGGGAGAAGGGGCGCACCACCCCTTCTCCTTCTTCTGGTTGACGGCGACGTCACCCAGATCTGGGCGACGTCGCCGTCACCCTTCTCCTTCTTCTGGACGACTTGGATTTAGGGGGCGACACCGACGACCGTCGTCGCCGTCAAGATGCGACGACGACGACAGCTGTCGTCTGTATATATCTATAAATAAATATATATCATATTTATATATTTACTATTATTTATTTTTATATGTAATTATTTAAATATATTATTTATTTTTTATAAATTTATATAGTATAAAAATATAAATTCCAACTTTTTAATGTGGACCTTTGATCTTAAAGAATTTATGATCCGACGGTTGTTATTATTCTCATTTATCTATTGTATTATTTAAATATAATATTTAAATTTAAAAAGTTTTAATTTCGACCATTGATTCTTACAATTTAAAATCTAATGGTTGTAAATAGTTGATTAAATCCAACGGTTGTGATTGGTCTAACACAAATCAAACGGTTATGAGAAGTAAGGGCATAACGATCAAATCATTAAAAAACTAACGGTGTTAGTGTCATTTAACGGATAGGGACGAGTATGCAACATCTTAGAAAACACGAGGGACTGTTTAGCCTATTTTCTTATCACAGGGGGTTTTTTGCTTGTTCGCGAAAACACAGGGGAATTCATTTTTAATACAGACTTATTTATTCTTCTCTCTGTGTATCCGCGAAACAAAACAAAACAAAACAAAATATTTAAAACCAAAACCAAACACAATGGTGATATCCCACGCGCATTGTCCAGTGTGATTCGCCTAGTTTTTTTTTTTTTAGTAATTACATTTATGCTTCCTTATTTATAGTTTATTCACATAATATTATTTCTTATTTCGCATACTATAGATACCACTCGTGACGGTAAAAATAATAGGGGTAGTTTAATAAATATATGTGTAATTATTCAAAAAATATGAAAGATTTATGTAAACAGATTATTGGTCAGAAGGTATAATTATAATTATCTTTTTCCTTTTCATTTTTGAATGCAATAAGAGTGGTGTCGAGAACAACCTGAATTTGAACTAAGTCTTTCTTTTTTAAAAAGAAAAGTGATGTTAATTTAACCAATTAGTTAACGATGATTCTGTTAATCAAGTAGCAGCAGATTATAGGTTATGAATATTTTGCACTATCAATTGTTGCACGGTGTGTGCCTAGATTAAGGTCCAAATTTAAAAATATCATTAATTTGTTTCTTATGATAGGATTGTTCAAAACGCAGGGATTAAATGAATGATCATTAATAGTATAAAATTATATTTTATACGTTTTTACATCATTAAATATAAAGGTATTAATGAAGTTATTAATATAATGTTACTTAGTAGTTTATTTGTACTATTTAATAAGTTTGAGGGAGTTAAAATAATCACCTTTTTATTAATAGGGTTAAATACATTTTCCATCCCTAAACTATACATATAGTTTTATTTAGGCCCTTAAAGTATGAAATATAACAAAAAGGCCCCTGACAAAATAATTTGATATTAAAAGGACAAAAATGCCCTTCTTACTTATCTCCTATATATTTCATTTTATTTCCTAAAGGTATGTTTTATTACTTTGCCAAAACTAGAGATTTAAAATTTTACTCAAATTTTATTTAAAAATAGTATTTAAAAATTTATAATTTTTTTTATTAATTATGTAATACAAAAAATATTTACAATCGCACTATATGCATATATATTTTACAAAATAAATTATTTATGTTAAAAAATACATGTAAATATGTGTCAATAAATGATGCATATAATTTTATAAAAAAATATATTATATAACCTATAATTTTTTGTTTAGGTATATGTACGCATAATTAAATGATATCATATCATTACTCAAAAGATTATAGAATATTATAGATTAATTATATTATAAATTTGCATATTTATAGTGTATTATGTTCGAAGTAATATTTTTAAATTGTATTAAAAATATTATTTTTTTAAAAAAATCAACATATATATAACAACACAAGCAAAAATTATGTAAATTTTTAAAAATTATGTAAAAAATATAAGGTCTGTAAATTTATAGAGTGTTATACATATTTTATACTAATTATAAAAATAATAAATTTTGATAGTATTTATGTTAAATATAATTTTTATAATAATTCAGATTATGTCTTAGGGGAATGATTGAAATAAACATATTTTAGGGGTGTAAACAATAAGGACATTTTTGTCATAAAAAAATAATCCATGCCATGAGGGGTCATTTTGTTACATTTGATAGTTTAGGGGGGTAAATGCACTTTATGAATAGTTCAGGGGTGTAAAGTGTATTTAACCCTTATTAATAAGATATATATTGACCAAAATATCCTTGATCATATTTTCTTACACAAAATAATAATCTTTTTAGAGTTTATTTTTCTAAATAATATTCTGTACATGCACATTAAATTAAAAAAAATATTTAATAAAATATTAATTATGATTAATTATTTACTTTTATTTTTCTTCTCTTTCATATAATTAAATAAAAATAATAAAAACTTAAAGTATACACGCATCGAGTGTACGATGTTGTTGATTATAATGAAGAGATGGTGAAAGTTTATCGAATCCCATAATTACTATTTCTCTTTCGATCATTTTATAATAAATATATATTTTTTATTGAAAATAAAATGATGCTCCATTTCCTTCAAGAAAGAATTAAAGCTCCCTTTTTTTTTTAATATAATTAAAATATTATCGACATTCCACATTAGATGTGAGATGAAACTAATCTCGTCTCGAATGAAAGAGATAAACTCCACCCAACAAACATTACCCGAGGTTTTGAAGCCTTACTCATTAACAAAAATTTATCTTAGAATCCACTTACTTATCATTAGACCAATAACTTGTCGATGTTTTCTTAGTCTCGTACTAACTGCATAGTGTTAGTATTTGTCCAACAAAAGCAAAAATACCTACATGACTTAGGTGATATAAAATATAATTGGGTTAATTATACTTCAATCCTATATGAAAATATAAAATTATATTTTTCTCTAAAAAAATTTCAAAATTATACTTATACCCCCCTCTGAGATTCCCGTTTACACCTGACGTCCTTCTGTGAGAGTTTGGACGAAAAATATTTATATCTGCAAAAAAAAATTACAAATATTATCACTTTTGCCCCTTATTTAACTTGCTTATATATATTTTTATACTTATAAGAGAATAAATATAATGTATATATAGAGAGTGAGGCTAATATTATTATATTTTTTCCTATTATAAGTATAAAAGTATTACACGGGGATATCAAATGAGGGGTAAAATTGAAAATTCATATAAATTTTTTTTTGCTAATGTCGGCAGTTTTTGTCAAAATCCTAACGAAATGGGATAAGGTGTAAATGGTGAATTTTTGTTAGGGGTATAAGTGTAAATTTAAAATTTTTTTGAGAAAAAATATAATTTCGTATTTTCAGAAGGGGTCTAAAAGTAATTAACCTAATATAATAACAAGGGCAAGAAAAAATAAAAAATTTGATTTGGGCTTGTTTCTTGAATTTGCATTTTTTCAGCCCAAACCTTAAAGGCCCAAAACTAAGGCCTAATTATATTTTCGTATGGTTGGATGCTAAGAAAGGCCTAGTTGCAAAGTACAATAAGCAATTTACAATCAAGATTTCATTCCTCGTCAATTACCCCCTAAACTAAAGAAATTTTCACTTACCGCGTATAACAATCACTTAAATTAAATGAAAATAGAAGAAAACATCCTTGACTAGTAATATTATGATATGTTCACTTTAAGCTTTAAAGTCCTATATAGTAAAATATATCAATTAATTTGACTTAAAATTTTATGAAACTACGGTGTTTATAAATTAGTATTAGATTAGTATAAATCAATTAAGTACAAAATAATTATTTCAAAATTGAGTGCATAAATAGTCATATTTATTTGGCAAAAGTTTATAAATTCAATAATTTTAAACTAACAAATAAAAATGCATTTGTGTGTATTAAAAGTTTATTCGTATCGCTATCTACACTCACGGATATTTTAGCGTATAGGCTCTACCCCCCCTCCCCCCCCCCCCAAAAGAATTATTTTAATAAGTATATGTTCGAGTGTGGGTCTAATGTAAAAATATTAAGTACAAATTTGGTACTAACTATTACCTCACTTGACATTTGGGATCAAAACGGTAGGCTCAATGGCTACTTGCAATATTTTTGTTATTAAAATAACATCTAGTACGTGTAATGAACAAACACAAATTTATAAATTTATTTTAACTCAAAAGTACTAATATTGATTTTATCAATACGTGACTAATCAAATAGTAATTTATAAACATCGTAGTTTCATAAATATTAAGTCAAATTGATTGATACATTTTATTATAAAAGGCATTAAAGTTCATATTATTAATAGTCAAGGGTATTTTTATCCATTTTCTAAAGGATTATTTCAAAGACAGAGAGGTACATGAAGATTTATTTAATTGAGGGGATAGTTGATGACAGTGGTATACTTTAGAAGTGCAATATGTATTTATATTTTTAAAATATTGTCAAAAATGAATAAATGGTGTCACATTTGTGCTTCAATTACTAGGATAAATTTAAATTCTTTTTGAGGAAAGGAAGCTTTAAGTTTTGTTTTTCCTAAAAGAAATGAGGCCAGTAACTATAAATAAATGAATTAGTTGCATACAAAAAAATTCTTATTCGGAGCAGATCTGTCCTAACTGATCACATAGCAATAATAATACATTTGTTATGTAATTAACGAATACTAACAATAGCTTCTACTTTGTGGCGAGAGTTGTAAGTTAAGCATTAATAAAAGTTGGTTGTATTTGATAACAAAAGTTAAAAGCGGAAAAAAAAAAATTAAAATTTGAACAGTTTTACCAATAAATTGTAGAGGTTGGTCGAGGGTTACTTATATCTTTTGATTTAAATCAATTTAATTTAAACAGTTAAAAAGTAGAAGTGGTAAAATAAAAACACTCTTTCAACTTATTTTCAATAATAAGTTGAGTGCTTACTTTTAACATTTACAAACACCTTTCCTAGTCATTCTCCTAACTTGTAGTGAAAGGTACATTTTATGTATAACTTGAAAATACTTACATACTAGTGTTACGAGTTTTTCGTTCCACGTCAGTTGGAAGATGGGTCTTGCAGGTGCTTATAAAGTGGGGTATCCCTCTTCAGTGATCGATTTTCTAGGAATTGATGTGGTCTCGGGACAACTAAGCATAATTAACAAATTTAATTACATTTTGTGAAAATTAAGTGCGTATGTCCAAAATTTAAAGTTTATATGAGGGTTAATTACACTTAAATTCACTTAAAAGTGCAAAATTATACTTTCTTACAAAAAAATTTCAAAATTACACTTACACCTTCTCCGAAGTTAAAAAAGTTAAAAAAAAAAATAAAAAATTGACAAGTTCTTTCATTTGTAAACGGCTATTTTCTGTCCAATTACCATAATTTGAAAATAATATTTTATCATAATTACACCACCCTTTTGACTTTGTATATTTTAATTTACATCCTTATAAGTATAAAAATATTACATGAGAAATGAAGAGTAAAATCCTAAATTTATGTAATATTTGCTGACGTTAGCATTTTTCGTCTAAACTCTAACGGAAGGGGACCAGGTGTAAACAGAAAATATTCGGAGGGGGTGTAAGTATAATTTTAATACTTTTTTGAGAGAAAGTGTAATTTTGTATTTTCAGATGGAGTATAACTAAGTGTAATTAACCCTTCTTATTAACATAAAATTTTGAATTATTTAGTAAAATAATATTATGAAACTTATAATAAAATGTTATTGATGATAAATTTTGAGTTGAAGTGACCAAATTAAAACTGAGAGAGTTTGTTAAAATTTTAAAAATAAGTCATGAACTCGTTACTCTTTTTAAGATCATAGATGTTCAGTTTGAATACCACTAATATGAATATTATAAAATATACTTACTTAATAGTTTCTTCATTGATATCTTAATATTACGAATTAATGATGTGATATATAATAGGGTAAATTACATCTACCTCCTATGAGGTTTGGCATAATTACAAATACCTCCTTATTGTTTGATAAATTACAAATACACCTTGAAATTTGTAACTATATAACAAATAACTTATTTTCCTTCATTTTTATGAGTGAACTGACCAAAATGCCCTTATGCACTGAATTATTTTTATTTAGTTCTTAATTTTTTTTGAACTATACTGCACAAGGAGAGGTTTCTTAAGTTTTTTACACAGATGAACAATAATGCAATTTATCTCGGCTGATTTTTCTACAATTTTAATAAAAAATTCAAGGGCAAAATGGTCAATTTCAGACCTTTGATTAAAAATTACAAGCCTCAGAGAAATATTTGTAATTTTTCAAACAACGAGAGGGTATTTGTAATTATATCAAACCTCAGGAAGGATAGTTGTAATGTACCGTATATTATATGCACTTAAAGAATTTGAAATTTAGATGTAAATTGTAACAATTATTTTTTTTCATTATACTCAATTCCACCACGTACCTAAGGTGTAATTTTCAATAAGAAGAAGTGGTCCTCAATTTTAAGGAAAATCAATTTATAGCCGCCTAAATCAGTCCTAATTTCTGATCCAAAAAGATTGCCTGGATAGCAAGGCACATAATTTAATAAATGCTGTAATAAATGAGGGAATTATTCAATGGGTGCATGTATAGGAGCGGATTGAATTTTCTATTTCGAATCATGTTGTATTTTTATTTTATATAACACATACATATTATGTGTATAAAGATTATGTCATTTATTTTATGGGACAATTATATTTACACCCCTAATCTATGGTCCATTTACACAAAACACTCATATTTTTCTTTTAAAATTACACATACACCTATAGAAAACGTCGACATCATTTACACAATCCATCCATATTTTTTAGAAAATACATATACATCTCTTAAAACATCAATATTATTACACAAATTACTCCTACCTTTTTGCTTTTAAGGGTGGTTTATGTAATTACGCAAAAGACAAGAATGGTTTGAGTAAATAGATCATAAATCAGGGAATCTAAATGTAATTATTTTTTAGAATAAATTACATCTACCTCCCATGAGGTTTGACATAATTACAAATACCCCCTTATTGTTTGAAGAATTACAAATACCCCCTAGAGGTTTGTAATTTTCAACCAAAGGCCTGAAATTGACCATTTTTTCTTGATTTTTTAGTTAAATTGCAAGAAAATCAGTCGAGACAAATTGTATTATGAACTCCTCTGTGTAAAAAACTTTAAGAACCTCTCCCTGCGCATTGTAGTCCAAAGAATTTTAAAAATTAAATAAAATGCATAGGGGCATTTTGGTCAGTTCACTCATAAAATGGATGAAAAGGGGTTATTTGTTAAACAGTTACAAATTTCAGGGGAATTTTGTAATTATACCAAAACTCAGGAGAAATAGCTGTAATTTACCTTATTTTTTATTTTATATAAACGAATATTTTATACACATGACGTCTATGTATTATGCGATAATAATATAATAAGATTTAGAATAGAAAATTCAATTTGGCATGTAAGCACCAACACATGTGGGTACGTGTAGTCAGTGGTGCCACTCTTACTACATTAATTTCATGTTTGAAAATAATGTACAACATGATTTTGATGGACTTGTTACATCTATATCATTATGTTCTATGTATATGATTAAGCCATCATTGTTATCCTTTGATCGATTTAGGCAACAAGATTTCATCAAATTTTCAACTTTATAATCATTAGAATTTTCGTCTTCCGTATTATATATGTGCACTTACATGCACTAATAAAAAAAATGATTATTCCTTATATTATAATTATCACAGCATAAAAATCATGGTAAATCAATGTTATTTGTCAGGGTACATTATAGCCATCTATCCTGAGATTTGGCATAATTACCTCCTTGTTGTTTGAAAAATTACGAATACCCCCCCCCTCCCCATGAAATTTGTAATTTTTAACCAAATGTCAGAAATTGGGCATTTTGCCCTTGAATTTTTTATTAAAAATTGTAGAAGTATCAGCCGAGTCAAATTGCACTATTGTTCTTCTGTGTAAAAAACTTAAGAAACCTCTCCCTATGCATTGTATTCCAAATTTCTTTTAAGAATTAAATAAAGAATAATTCAGTGCATAAGGTCATTTTGGTCAGTTCACCCATAAAATGGATGTAAATGAGTTATTTATTAGACGGTTACAAACCTCAGGGGTATTTGTAATTTTCAACAACGAGGGGTATTTGTAATTATGACAAATCTCAAGGGAGGTAGTTCTGTAATTTATCCTATTTGTCATAGTCAAACAAAAAAAATTAAGTTTTGATCAAAGTTAATCAACAATATTTGGCTTGGTTTTAACTATAGCCAAAACATTCGTTATGGTTTTTAGCTATGACTAACGTTTTGGTCTCACTTGAAAAAACAACGGCTAAATCCATTGCGAACCTG
The DNA here is from genome assembly GCA_034509735.1 of Sesamum alatum. Taxonomy (NCBI): domain Eukaryota; kingdom Viridiplantae; phylum Streptophyta; class Magnoliopsida; order Lamiales; family Pedaliaceae; genus Sesamum; species Sesamum alatum. The sequence continues at coordinate 3,819,229 of JACGWO010000007.1, read as the reverse complement.
TAATTAATTAATATTGTCATACATTTTTATTTTTAATCATAACAATTAATTATTACCCAAAGTAATATTTTTTCTAGTGATATGTTATAATTCCACAGACAAACTAACTATTTGAGAAAGAATACAAACTAAATATCGTCTTTATATTTTTGTTAATAATTAAATTAAGTTGCAATTTTCCCCAGGCTTCAAATAATCGTCTTTAAATAAAATGTTAAGTATTTTGGCTAGAAATATGAGTACCTACTGCTTTAAAGATTAAAACCACTCAGAATAATAAAGTACTTTCCGTCGATGACGTCTAGTTCAATTGACGAAGTTAAGGCTCCACGACCTTAGAGATTATGGATTCGAACCTCATTAAATGCGTGGGATGTTATTATACTGTATAGTAGGTATAAGTCTTTCTACTGTAATCAGTACGTGTTGTTTAGATTGTTGATTAGGGTATAGTTGTTGTAATTGTCTTTGTTCAAATATTTATATTCGATAGGACGGATTATAATGAATTTGTTTCAATACTTAATAATATTTAATCACTTGCACTTCCAAAAAAAAAAAAAAAGTACTTAGCACAAGTAAATTCGTATTTAAATCTATTTTTTTTTGAAAAATCTAGCCCGTTCCATTTAAACTAGGGAAAAATACAATTACCCCCTTGTGATATGCAAAATGTGCAAAAAAAAAAAAACCCCTGTGAAAAAATAAATAGCAATTTACCCCATGTATTTTAAAAACTGGAACAAAAAACCCCCTAAAAACGAAACAAAAAACCCCCTGTGAGGGGGTTGTTTGCTGCATTTTGAATAACAACTCATAATTTTTGCTAGGACTCAAGTACTAGATTCATTATTTTGTATCAGACATGTCAACAGTGAATAATTAAGTACAAGATACAATTAATAAGTCAATATTGAGGTATAGTTTAATTGGTGAAGTTGAGGTGCCATAACTCTAAGATTATGAGTTCAAACCCCATCAATGTGTGAGATGTATTTTAGTTTATAGTAGGTGTCGTTTTATTTTAATAGTAGTTGTTGATTAGATATAGTTATCGGACATTAATGATTAGCATATGATTGTAATTGTTGTCTATAAGTTTTAGATACAGATATTAAATATTGATGATTGTAATCAATTTATTCTAAAAAATAATAATCCATCGCTTTCACTTTAAAAATAACAGTATCGAAAGTCTAATCTAGTATAAATGCTTAATTTTTTAATTTCTTGAGAAACAATTTGCATAAGTGAAGAAATGCATATTGAGTTTGATATCGCTTATAACTACATAACATTTTCTACTATATAGATGTAATTGATCGTTACAAAATACAATTAATAATGCGTATAACAAAAATACGTGTTGATTATACATGAGGTTACTGTACGTACCATCAATTATGGCTAATTGTTATGATTAATATTAAATAGTCGTAGACCACGGCCAGACAATGGTTGTGGGCTATGATTTTTGTGAAGGTGACTAAAACATTTGTCATGGCTGAAAGGCATAGCGAATATTTTTACCATGGCTCTTAACGGTGGCAAATAAGTTTTTCATGATGAAAAAATTAACTTTTGCATCGTTTTTTATTTAACCGTAGTTAATAATAATTATTTATCATGGTTTTTAGCCATAGTTATTAAAAATGTAGTGAATAGTGATTTTTTCTCTAGTGCACTAAATAATAAAATTTCAATTTTAAAACGAATAATTATATACGTACAAATAAAATTCAAATTAAACAACTATCATATTACTGGGACAAAATTTATTGAAGTAATCTTATTTTTTATATAATTTTCCATTGGAATAATATAACAATCTCATATGATCATACCAAACAAATTAACTATAATTACAAACATAACATATATAGTAAAATAATAATTAATTCGATTATTAAATATATATATATATATATGTTGTAGTTTAGAGCTGGTCGGGCCAAAGAAATGCTCCGATGGCGAAGTTCCTCTTCTGATGAAGATCTCCGGCCGCCGGCAAGCCGTACTCCTTGAGGAGGCAGTCGAGCTGCCACTCCGGCATCTTCTCGTAGTCCGACTTCTTGTACCTTGGGTAGTGAAGAGGCATCTGAAAACCACAACCCTTTGTGTTCACACTGCTGGTTTGGTGGTCGCCGTTCGTCCTTACGCCGCCGTTCACGGTGGCGCATGCTGCAGAAGCAGCTGCTCCGGTGCTCATAGTTTCTTCGCTGACTGGACTGCGGTGTATATATATATATATATATGTGTGTGTTATGATGATGTGCGAAATTATGAGGGTCTGAACTTTCCTATTTATAGGGTATATATAGATACAATAATATTGTTCAATTAATTAATAAATAAATAAATAAATAATTGAATTGAATATTCTACAAGTTTCCTCGTATATATATACGTATTTTTTCTAAATTGGAAAGTTTGAGAATTAATTATAGGATGTTATGTTATTGTTGGAAATAATATGATTGGGGTTGATTTATTATATGTAATTAATAAAAAGACTAAATTATCCTTACTTGAAAATAAAAATAAATAGAAAATATAGGAGTTTAGTCGTTCTGTATTTAATATTAGAAGAACTAGAACAAAATCCACTATTGGTTACAAATTTATTGGTTTCGGACTAAAATCATAGTAAACAATTATTATTAACCATGGTTAAACAAAAACCGTTGCAAAGACCTAGATTATCCACCATGAAAACTCTTCAGGTCATAGTTATAAACCATGACAAATGTTTTAGCCACACTAGCAAATACCACGTTCAATAACCGTTATATGACTATGCTGAATAACTATTTATTACGACTATTTTTAACCATGTCAATTAGCCATGATTAATTATTAAATTTTTTCTAGTAAAGGGAGGTAAAAATAATTAAGCTCTCCGTAGGAAAAAAAAAAGTACAATCCCCTACATTTTAGGCTTATTTATTATAATAATATTTAGAAAAAAATAACATAAATAATTTTAAAATATAGGGAATAACACTATTAGTGCAAGTCAAACTTTTTTTTTTTTTTTTGAAAAGGTGAAGTCGAACTCCACTTTTTTTTTCTAAATATATTTTTGTTAATTTTAATATTAACGTCACCACCATTTTATTTAATTTTATAATTTTCTCAATTTAATTTTAATTTTTTAATGATTTTAATTTAACAAATAATTGAAAAATTACACCCACCCAAAAATTTATATTTGCACAAAAAAATATATAATTACACAAAAGAATTTAAAAATTAATTTATTGAAAAAAATACGATCAACTATTACAATTATTATTATCTTCTACGACCCCTCATCAAGGTATCAGCTTGTCTTGAATGGTCATTCCTTTGTTGGTATTGGTGTCTATCCCGCGTTTCTGCTCAATCCATCTCGTTATGAATACGTGATGTTTGGCTTCTACCAGGACGAATGATACCACGCAGAGTAGTATCATGGACCAACTCAAAATTTGGAACATCCCAATAATCTTCCGCCATCAAAGGATGAAAAGACTTAGTATATGTTCTCATGTAAACCATTAAATCGTAATAGTCTTTAACCATTGATGCGGCATTAATTCTATATGCAGTGGATACCTTTTGAGCATGCCAGCACGGGATGCCGGATTGACTCCATTTGTCACATGAACATTCTCGTGTGGCAATTTTTACGATGAGTTCAACCCCTAGTTGTGGACATCAATATGTCCCCTAATCTTTTATGCCATTGTGGAAATGCATCATCCCGAACGGGTACTTCGTCAATTCGGAATGAGGCAAGACATCCGACAGAGTACAGACAGTCGGGAAATGAGCTTCCATAACATCTCCCGTAGAGCACGTGGGGGCACAGACTGGGAGACTCATCACACGATATACGTTAGTAGATGGGATAGACGACATGAAACGATTGTGCGCCGACCACCCGTTTCTAATGGAAGAGATACAGAAAACGGATATTGGGATTGGTACGATAGAATAACTCGTTGATTCGTCTCATCATCTATTGATAGACGTGTAGAGAGTGGCTATCAATCAGGACATGCACCAAGTATACAATATGTGGTATGTTGTGCAATAAAACATAATTCATGTTACACACATTTTCTCTTACATTTAAATTCATTATTTTTAAATTGGTTCAGGAGCAATATGCAGAGTCCCTTTATTTAAGTATGCGACCTCGACCAACCAATTTCGAAGAGGCTATGCAAATGTTTGACCGGCTCGATATCAGAATGGGCCATTTTTGTGAAATGCTTTCTCGTCTTTCGAGGGATAATCGGCCCGAAGAACAAGCAGCGCCACATGATAATGCTCCATCCATGTCCCACAGACAAAAGAGAAGCAGTAGCAGAATGTCTATAAGTTCAGTTAGAGGTGATGATACTGTTGGAGCAGATATAGCTGGTCCATCCACAGTGGATACACCTCAAAATGTATATCAAGATTGCTACATGCCTCAACCGCCCCAACAAAGTGATTGATTTGATTTAGCTCCATACATGCCAAACCAATAAGCTTATTATGGACAAGTTGATCTTGACCTTGGCCTTGGCACGAGTCAAACATATGCACCAGAATCTAACATCTCACCAATTCCATTTCCATCATTTGGTGCATATCATGATTATGGAGAGTCTAGTTCTGCAACATCATCAAGTCGGTTGCATATGAATGTCGATAATGATGATAATGTGGAAGATGAACCAATACAAAATGTGAGTGAAGAAATAAGAAGACCTTGGTGTCAACGACACCGATGCACTTGTGGGACGGACGTTCATTTTTAGGAATTGTAATTATTATAATTAATTTTTTGAATTTTATTTTTTGGTTTAAATATAATTTTTTTGACGTAACTATAATTTTTTTGTGTTAATATATTTTTTTATTATAAATTTAAATTATTAGTTAAAATAGAAATGGTTATAATATTAGTATAATATATGTAACTATTATATTAGTTATAATATAAAACTAAAAAAATCATGAAGTCGACTTGCATGAATAGTGTTATTCCCTATATTTTAAAATTATTTATGTTCTTAATATTATTATAATAAATAAGCCCTACATTTTAATGGTTATGAGCTAAAAACCGTTGTTAATGATTATTAATAATCATAATTAAATAAATTCGATACAAAAATTTAGTTTATCAATTATGGTATAATATTTGTCATGGCAAATTTTTAGCCGCACTCCTAAAAAATACTGCCAATAAATCTTGTGTGGTCGTGGTCAATGAGTATTTATTACGATTAATTATTTTTAACAATGGGGATTAAGTATGGTTAAATGCTATATTTCTTGTAATGAAAGGTTATATTGGGATATTATTATTTTCTAAAATTATACGTGTTGTTCTTTTAAAAACTACTGATAAAAGTCGTGTATCAGCCTATTTGTTAATATTTTTACTTTCAATTTTTAATTTTTAAAATATTAATTAAAACCAAATATGTTTATTTATACGTACTCTTGTTGACCTTATAAACTTATAAGGGAGATTGTATAATTTTTTTAAGAAAAAACTAATATAATTAGTTGTTTAAACGATAATGATTAGTTGCTAAACAATTATTAATAATCATTGATAAATATACTATGTATATATATTGTTTCTTCTCTTTAATTCTTTCCTTTTGTTCTAGTCTTTACCAGAAGAAAGAGTAGGGACAAGGGACTAGCTAGAAGGAAAAGACGCATTATTGTAATGAGAAAATAAATGATGTACACGATGTGCTTGAATTTGTACATGCTACATGTTTTCATTTTCTAATTGGGTACGTTACATGGGTGTCGAAATCATCAAAAATAAATTTTTACAAATATTTTTAATAAAATGGTGTGTTGGATCGATCCACATAGACTGGTAATAAGTGAATTTCTTCAAATAAAATAAAAATAGGGGTGTCAATATCGATTGAGTCTAATATAAAGACGAAATTAAAGAACATGATTTAATAAGTGAGAAAGTTTTCCGGTTGAAGTCAAGTTCATGCTTGATTCCGTCATTGATTTTTGATGCATAGATAACAATAATTTAAACAGATAAACTTGTTATGGTCATTGGTACGATCTAACGACCTTACCTTTCCTTACCTTATCGATAGCCAAGGAACGTCCGTTGGTTGATCCTCTAATTAAGAACAACCCTAAAAACGTTTTCAAGATTTAATTCATCAACATCATTAAAAAATAGAAAGTTTCAATTCTAACCAATAAATTCCTACGATGATTTATTTAAGTTAGATCATGCATTCCTTATAACATAATTACTATTGTGACACAATAAACTATGCTGCGTTGCCACTAGTTATTGAACTACAAAAACAATTACACGAATTTGTTACTCCAATCGGCTGAGCAGACATTTTTGACAATGAACAAATGACATATTGTTCACAAATCAAATCATTTATAATAAAAGCGTAGAGAATAACATGAATATTCAATTAAACGAAAGTAAGCATAGATTAGATCTCATAATATTTGGGACTCAAGCATTCATCATAACTTTAACCAAAAAATATTTGAATTAGCCTAACATATATATTAAGGAAAGAACACAAAAGAAATGCAGAATTTCATTAGATAATAAGTACTAAGTTTAGAGAAAAAGATAGTAGAAGATGAGATGGGAACCATATCTATTTATACTATTAGTACCCCAATGAATATGGACACAAAAGTGGGGCCTAATCAAGCTAATCAAATCAAGTACTTGATCTTTGCAAGTTTTCTAGACAAAAGAGTTTCCTAATTTTCATACAGCAACCAATCTTGATTCAACAACAAAAATCGCCCCTTCTTTTTTTATCTGCAGATTCGTCTGTTGTGTTAAGCGTGGACGTGTCCAAATATGTAAATCTGCCACAATTTCCTCTTTTTTTTAAATTATCTTCAATTGCTCTTTTTCAACTAAAAGTTGCCTTTTTGCTTCCCATTAATTCCGCTATGCTGAAAATACAAGAATGTCCTATGATTAGGAGTATTTAATACTTGGAAGAGGATATTATCTTTATAAAAACGAGCAAATTTATACACTTATCATCTACCTTGGATGAGGTTTGACATAGTTACAAATATCTCATCATTGTTGAAAAATTATAACTACCCCTTCAAATAGAAAATAACTACGTAGCCCCTAAACGGTGACTTTACCCTTGCTGAACTTATATTAAAAAAAAATGAAAAAATATAAAAAATCTAAGGACTTGTAAAATAAATAATTCATAGAAAATATTAATCCATAAAAATATTTTAGAAATTTCTCAAAAATACATAAAATTGTAACTTATAATCAAAATAGGTACCATAAAAGTCGAATAAAAACCAATTAAGGTTAACTGAATGGTGAGTTGTTAGATAGAACGTAAAGTCAAGAGGGTACTCACAATTTCCATTCAACAACGAAATATTTGTAATTATATCAAATTTAGCAAAAAAAAATTAGGGTTAATTACACTTGGACCCCCTCTGAAAATGTGAAATTACACTTTCCCCCAGAAAGGTTTTGAAATTACACTTACACCCCCTCCGAAAATTCATCGTTTACATCTGACCTTCGTTCGTTGAGGTCTCACGGGAAGTGCTACCATTGGCAAAAATAATTACATAATTTTTCAATTTTGTTTCTCATTTAACTTTTTTCATGTATATTTTTGTGCTTATAAGGGGATAAATGCAATATATACATATGAAGTGAGGTTAATATTATTGCATTTTTCCCCTTATAAGTACAAAATTATACATGAAAATGTTAAATGGGAGGCAAAATTGATAAATTATGTAATTATTTTTGTTTACGTCAACATTTTTCGTCGAAACCTTGATGGAAGAAGGTCAGGTGTAAACGGTGAATTTTCAGAGGGGGTGTAAATGTAATTTTGAAACTTCTTTGGGGGAAAGTGTAATTTCACATTTTCAGAGGGGGTCCAAGTGTAATTAACCCAAAAAATTACTATAATTTACCATTTCTGATAACTAGTTGATGCATTTTGTCATTGTTTGTCATGTTATCTCATTTATTTCGTATCAACGAGAGAAAAACAAAAGTTGTTGATGAAGAGGATTTTATGTGTTTGGATTTGAATATAAAAAAAGAAGCTTGGTGATGATTAGGATAACAGAAGTTGCGAGGATTTTATGTATTTCGATTTAAGTAATATAATAATGATGGTTAATGTGATGTGTGAAAATATTTCTATGAATTGATGGCTAATGTTGTATGATTGAATGAATGGGAAGAACATAGTTTTGGTTATTAGAAAAATGTGTTGGATTGAGATCCACCAGTGGAGATTCAAACACTAATTACTATTACAGACCAAAGATCACTTAGATTTACAAATTACAGTATTAAAAACAATCGGAAGCATGAAAATAAACCCTAAAAATATTTAAGGCTCAGGGAGTCAAGATCCGGAAACTCACGGCCACTCTTAAGGCCGGCTCCCACCACCGGTTGCTCAACCACCACAAAGGACCTTGTCCACTCAGGACTCACAAAGACACAGTGTATGGGATCGGAAGAATAGAGAAGAAAAAGGGGGAAATGTATCACTTATCAACTTATGTCGTATACAAAGGGATGAAGCCCTTTTATACGACACAAAGGTGACTGCTCAGAGGAGGCGCAAGGCGGTGACAGATGGTTACGAGGCCATCGGAGAAGGGGAAGAGGGGAGGGAGAGAGAGAATAGAGGAAACGGCAGATTGAAGGGGGAGACACAACTGACCAAAGTCAAACTAGGGCAAGGATATAAGGTGAGGCGGATGGGCTGGATCAAGAAGCGGGCCAGACAACACAAGAGATGGGTCAAGAGCAGATTGGGCCAATAGTGTGGTGGTGGGCCTTCCATGATGGTGAGAGAGAGTGGGCCATGAGATCTGGGCCTACTGAATGGGTCATGGGCCAACTTTAACATACTCTACCTTGGAGCAGGACCCGTGAGGGTGACTGATACCAAGGCCCGGATCTTTTAACTGCCATCATTGCCCGGATCTTTTGACTGCCATCATTGCCTTTTTTATTTCTTTGGTACCTGCAAAAGAAGAAACCGTCAGTTTATCGAAGATTTAAAATATCCAGACAATTAGTAAATTTTTCAACAGTCAAACACTTAGTACCCATGTCTGAAGGATTAGACTCATAATCAATTTTATCAAGGTGAATGAGTTCCTTTCCGACTATGACTCTAATAAAATGATACCTAACATCTATATGCTTGGTCCTATCGTGAAACACAAGGTTTTTGCAGAGCTGAATAGCAGACTGACTATCAGAGAAGACACTGATTTTTTGAATTAGAAAATCAATTTCTTTAATCAAACCCTCTAACCACAAAGCCTCTTTAAATGCTTCTGTAGCAGCAATGTACTCAACTTCTGTGGTAGACAATGCAACAATTTGTTGGAGTTGAGACTTCCAACTAATGCAAGATCCACACAAAGTAAATATGTATGAGGTAGTGGATTTCCTACTGTCTTTGTCGTTTGCATAGTTAGAATCAACATATCCAGCGAGTTTTACACCATCAGAACACTTAGTGAATTTAATGCCATTTTTGACAGATCCTTTAAGGTATCGTAACAACCACTTTAGTGCTTCCCAGTGAGGGGGACCAGCATTAGACATATAACGACTAAGACAACTTATGGCATGAGCAATGTCAGGTCTGGAACATACCATTAGGAACATGACAGAGTCTATAGCATTTGAGTATGGAACTTTTTCCATTTTTTCTTTATCTTTGGGAGGAACAGAGGTGGCTTTTGAATCTAGCATGGAAAACTTTTCAAGCATTGAAATAATGTATGCACTTTGATTCAAAACAATGGTGGAATTCTTCCTATCTCTTTCTATTGTCATGCCCAAAATTTTCTTGGCATCACCAAGATCTTTCATATCGAAATTTTTGCTAATACTATTTTGGAGATTCTTAACATGCAGCATACTAGGGCTAGCTATGAGCATATCATCCACATATAGAACAAGAAACACAAGTATGTTACCATCATATTTAAAATACAGACAGTGATCATAATTGCTTCTTGTGAACTTTAATGAATGCATGAATGTGTCAAATTTCTTGTTCCACTGTCGTGGAGACTGTTTCAATCCGTACAATGATTTCTTTAATATACATACATAATCAAGTTTGGATTTATCAATCAAACCAACAGGTTGATGCATGTAGATGTTCTCCTCCAAGTCTTCATGCAGAAATGCAGTTTTCACATCCATTTGTTTCAACTCCCAATCGAAATGAGCAGATAAAGCAAGAAAAATGCGAACAGTAGTATACTTGACAACAGGAGAAAACACTTCAATATAATCGATACCTTCCTTTTGAGTGAACCCTTTAGCAACAAGTCTTACTTTAAACCTTTTTGAGTTTTCTTCCTGTTTGATTTTAAAAATCCATTTGCACCCGATAATAGACCCACTACTAGGTTTTGGAACTAAAATCCATGTCTTATTATCTTTCAAGAATTTCATTTCATCTTTCATTGCACTTAACCAATTTTCTGAATCTTCAGATTTTAAAACTTCTTCAGGAGTGCTAGGTTCTCTAGACTCAGTGTTTAGTGCAACATGGAAATCACTATACTTAGAGGGGAGCCTAGGTACACGTCTATTTCTGTCCCTAGCCAACTGGTAGTCATTCAAATTTTCATCAAGGTTAAAATTTTCTGTATGTTCTTCTAGGCTACCCTCTACCTGTTGGTTATCCCCTAGAATTTCCTTTACCTGAACGAAATTCGGTTTTGAACGTGGTTCTGGTTCGTCTGAAGTTTTAGAGAGACATGGCATGTCAAGTTCATTAAACACTACATTCCTACTAATCAGAACCCTGAACCCAGGTTGGCTTCTAAGCCACAACCTATAACCCTTAACCCCGTCAGGATATCCAATGAAAACAGATTTCTGAGATCTGGGTTCAAGTTTATCAATATTTTGATGAACAAATGCAGCCACCCAAAAACACGTAAAGCAGATAGGTCAACAGGCATTCCAGTCCACACAGATTCAGGAATCTTACCATTTAACGGAACAGAGAGAGATCTATTTATCAAGTGAACAGCAGTCAACACTGCTTCACCCCAAAATGTTTTTGGAACACCAGACCTAGTGATCATACACCATACCTTTTCCAAGATAGTTTTGTTCATGCGCTCAGCAACACCATTTTGCTGAGGCGTATAAGGATTTGTTTTATGCGTCTTTATACCATACTTATCACACATCTCAGAAAAACTTTAATTACAGAATTCCAAGCCATTATCAGTACGCAAAGCTTTCAAAGTTTTTCCGGTTTGATTTTCAACCAAGACTTTCCATTTTTGAAAATGTTCAAACACTTCAGATTCACATTTGATCAGAAACGCAAAGACTTTCCTTGAAAAATTATCAATGATGGATAAAAAATATTTGTTTCCTCCGTGGGTTGGGGTACTAGAAGGCCCCCACACATCAGCATGCACATAGTCTAAGATGCTAGATGAAGAAGTGGGGTTGGGGTGTGGGGTAACAGGAAACTGGACTTTATGTTGTTTTCCCATGATGCATTCCTCACAGAATTTCATTTTCTCAATGTTGTCAGACAAAACACCTTCAGTTTTAAGAATCTCAAGACCTTTCTGACTGATATGTCCTAACCGTTTATGCCATAAAACAATTTTATCATTTTCAACAACATTAGCAGAAAAAGCATCATACTTGACAGTACACACATAAAGATTACGTTTGCGTTCAGCTTTGAAAACAGTTAATGAACCCTTCATAATTTTCATAACCCCTTTTCTCCATCTTTCCTCTAGACCTTCTTCCTCAAGAACAACACATGAAATAAGGTTATGACCAAAGTCAGGGACAAACCTGACGTTTTTAAGGGTTAACTTAAAACCGTTTTCAAAAGACAAGTTCACATCACCAAGACCCAAAATTTCACAGCGTTTTTCATTTGCCATTGAGACAAAACCATAACTCCCAGATTCAAACTTTGAGAAAACATCTTTAAAAAGAGTCATATGAAAAGAACAACCAGAATCAATTAGCCACTCATGCATATTCAAACTTTGAACATTGTTAACATCACATACCATGAAAACATCACCAGAGCAATCATCGGTAACAACATTAACATTGTCATTTGAGTAATTCTGCTCTTTATCTTTTTTAGGTTTTCTGCAGTCCTTAATATAGTGACCGTTAATGCCGCAGTTATAACACTTTCTTTCTTTAACCTAGTCATCACTATTTTTATCACTTTTACCCCTTGCGTTTACCCTTACTGTGTTTCCTATACTTGTAATCTGCATTCCTGTTTTTAGTCCTCCCTCTAACAAAATTAACCTCACCTTGTGACTGGCTTGGTTTGTTGGTTTTGAGGTTCATCTCTTTGCTTTTTAGACCACTAATAACAATATTCAGATTTACAATGTCTCTACCATACTTAATGGCAGCTTTAACATCACCATAGGAATCTGGTATGGCATTAAGCAATACTATAGAGGTATAATCATCAATATTCTTATCCCCAGTCAGTTTTATATCCTGGATTAACTTAGTGAACTCATCAATATTATCATCAATATTTTTAGTCAAATCCAGTTTATATCTGAAAAACTTTTCTAGTAAAAACAGTTTACTAGGTAATGAGGTTTCTGTGTAAAGTTCTTCTAACCTATTCCATAACTCTCTAGCTGATTCTTGTTTCCCTACTTTTCAAATCACAGCATCAGACAAGTTAAGAATAATAGAAGAGTACACAAATTCATCATTTTCAAGTTTCTTTTCCTCATTAACAGTATCGGCATATTTCCCATCCATAGCTTTGAAAATCTTTTAGTGAATCAAAATTCCTTTCATTTTCTGTAGCCAGATAGTAAAATCAATTTTGCCATCAAACGGAAGCAAATTGTAGCCAGCCATGATAAGAAGGCAGTAATAACAGATGCAACAAATGCGGTAATAGCAACAAATGCAGCAAGAGTGATGATCAGGAGTTCCTCGACCTACTCTCAACCAGATACCCGACGGTCTCAGGGACCCGGCCAAGTGAGAAGTAAGAGGAGGGTTCGGTCTAGGTCTGGTAACAGAAATAGAAATAAAATATCCAAGAGCAGAAATCTCACAGGAGTATCACACAAATAATGTTATTACAGAAATAACCAGAAATAAGATAGTTTCAGAGGTATCACAGAGATATCACAAAGATGATAATATCAGAAATTTCATAATCGAAATATATAACGGAGGATAGCACTAAGCAGGATAACTTATACTTGAAAAAAAATATAGTAGCAGATAAGATTTTCGCACACAGCAAAATAGCACACAATAGAAAGATAATATTCAGCACTAAGAAGTAAATTAGGAGTAGGGTTAGAATTTACCGTGGAGCCGTCAGGGCCAGAACCAGATAAACCGACTCTAATACAACTGTTGGGTTGAGATCCACCAGTGGAGATTCGAACACTAATTACTATTACAGACCAAAGATCACTTAGATTTACAAATTACAGTATTAAAAACAATCGGAAGCATGAAAATAAACCCTAAAAATATCTAAGGCTCAGGGAGCCAAGATCCGGGAACTCACGACCACTCTTAAGGCCGACTCCCACCACCGGTTGCTCAACCACCACAAAGGACCTTGTCCACTCAGGACTCACAAAGACACACAGTGTATGGGATCGGAAGAACATAGAAGAAAAAGGGGGAAATGTATCACTTATCAACTTGTGTCGTATACAAAGGGATAAAGCCCTTCTATACGACACAAAGGTGACTACTCAGAGGAGGCGCAAGGCGGTGACAGATGGTTACGAGGCCATCGGAGAAGGGAAAGAAGGGTGAGAACCCAAGGAGCCATTTCAGAGGTCGAGGGAGAGAGAGAAGAGAGGAAACAACGAATTGAAGGGGGAGACACAACTGACCAAAGTCAAATTAGGGCAAAGATACAAGGTGAGGTGGATGGACTGGATCAAGAAGTGGGCCAGACAACACAAGAGATGGGCCAAGAGCGGATTAGGCCAATAGTGTGGTGGTGGGCCTTCCATGGCGGTGGGAGAGAGTGGGCCGTGAGATTTGAGCCTACCGAATGGGTCATGGGCCAACTTTAACAAAATGAAAACATTTACCATGAAGAACTAAACATTCAGCAAGAATGAAAACGAGAGTACGATGAATCAACTATTTTTACGATTTTCTTTCCACTTTGATGCATGGAATAAGAATAGGAGTACAAATACAGAAACTAATCGCAATCTGGTATACGCTAACCTTGTACACTTGTTCTACACATGGATATACAATGAATGTCGCTAACAGACTACCTCAACACACGCAAACCTCGTGCTCACAATCCCTATAATATGAACAAATAAAATTTCCATTTGCAGAGGAGAGCACTCAATTCAATTGGTTGGCTAAGACGATCTGTTTGGTCTCTAACGTCTCTCGTCTCTAATACGGATTCAACTTAAGGCCCGCCTATTATTTTTGGCCGAAAGGAGTATATTAGGATATGGAAATAATAGAAATCCCACCTTCTTCAGAAGCTGAAACTTGAATTTTCGGGTAACATGGAGGTGATGAAGTGAGCCAGCATAAGATATTTATGATGTTTCAGTGAGGTGCGAGTTACGAATATTATGGCACGGCAGGTAATAGGAAAAAGAATGTTACTAAACCATCTGGAGAAGTTTGATACACCCAGATGAATTGGCAGCAACCACCATGTTTGATTTCTGTCTCCAGCAAACACTTGAAACAAACTGTCCATTGCCGTCTTCAGTCTCCTTACCAGTTATGGGGTCGATGGAGCCAAATTTGTGGGCAGTGATTGGCATGGGCAGAGACTTGTAATAGGCAAATACCTAACGTGTAGAAGAATGCAAAAAAAAACTTGAGATTGACGGACTACAACTAAAACTGATAAAGAAGAGCTCCAAGAAATTACAAAATACAAACGCACGTAGCACATAGACAATCATGTTAATGCTATATGTTTTGAAGTTTATGACGAGACCATTTTGCGACAGTTCTTCTCAATAAGAAACGAGAAGAAAAACCTCGGACAATGTGAAAAGAGGCCACTTGTTTTTCATGTCATAAAAATGAAAGATGGGAGGGAGTTAGAAGTGCGGATCACCTCGTTTGTCTCTGAACCACATGTTATATATCCATCAGCAACTGATAGGCCGACAAAGTTCTGCAAGAGCAGGAGCACAAAGTTAGGTAATAAAGTCTCGCAATGTGTACGAGATGAAGAACTATTCCTTGTGAGGCACGGCTACCAACTAACCTTCTCATTTTTATGCCCTCTAAGAGTTAAGATACAAGCATCTCTTGATAAACAATTCGAACTTGTCTTCTTTAGATCCCAAATTTTCAGTGTGTTGTCAGTAGATGCAGAAACAAGGGTTCCCGCATCCAAGAATCTGGCGTAGCTAACAGCTTTCTCATGGCCAGCTAATATGCACCAAGGTGTTGAAACATTGCGAAGATCATAGCAGTAGGTCTTATAATCAGCAGTGCTAAATGACAACAAATGAGTGGAGTGGGCTGAGAACTGCACACAGCAAACATTTGCATCGTTCCTAATCGTGCATAAACTGTTTTTCTGCACAAAGAACAAAAATCAATTGTATAGCACTACAGCAATTACACCAAAAATATGAAGTGTCCTAAAGCCAGTAAACCATTTGGACAAAGCAGGCCAGGTATGAAATAGGCCAAGAGCAGGGAGTAAAACCGAAGTGACTTCAGTAGGATGGAATCGACAAACAAAATTTTCTATATGTTAAGCTTTATAAGAGCTGTTAGCTGTGGTTATATATACGAAAGATTATATAGCAGCATAAAAGGAATGAGTTGAATGCCAGTGCAAGTTACAATCATATTTCTTTATGCGGAAACATTAAATTGTGACAACTGGAAAGAGTATGACTACAATTGCATTTTATATCCAACTTCCGAAAGTCTAGAAGCATAAGATACACAATAAAACCAGAAAAGGAAAAGCATACTTCATTGATACTCCAAAGCTTCACCAAATGATCATCACTGCCACTGGCTATTTTCATCGGATCAATACGAGAGAAATCAACGGACCAAGCCCTCTCACTATGCTCAATGAAATGACAAAACTCTTGACCAGTTGATGCATCCCATAACTACAACCATTCAGGTATGTTATGTCAGCAACTAAGAGATAAAGTATTAAATACCAACAAAAACATTAGAGGTCACAGTAACAGGAGATAACACTGGGATATCAGGAAACATTACAAGTACCATGTTGTGAAGGAGAAGGAGATTTATAGTTAAATTGTAGGTATTAGGACACCGAATAAATTGTAAGTACCATAATATTGTGAAACTAAACTATATATATAGATGTATATATATTAGAGACACACACACTATCTTCTTGGCTAATGAGATTGCAACAATTCTCTGATCTCTCTTGTGTGCTCTAGCTCATTCTCACTCCAAGAAATTGAACTAACAGAACTCGAGTTGACATCTTGGAATAAGTCAGAACATGACACCAATCTATCTAATGCAGTATATTTAATTAACTAATGGTAGACAATGAGCAAAGAACACAAACCTTGACTATGCCATCATAATCCGTAGAAGCAAGGTAATTTCTGATATAGCTATTCCAGCAAATGCAACTTAGCTTTGATTTATTTGACATCTCAACGACTGGATAATGAATGTCAACGGAGTCATTAAAGAGAGCTTGAAATTCGAAAATTTTTATCTTCTTTGACACGCCTCCTGCAGCTAAATAATCTTCATCCCGGTCAAAACTCAAAGAGCATATGACATTTCCAGAATTACTGAATTCTCCATTACGTAATATTCCTCGTACTTTGAATTTGCTGTATCGTGCATATTTGCACAAACCATCAAAGAAGCCCCCTAAGCGATCTGCCGGATCGGACTTGTCCTCCGTTCCCATGGTGGACCAGTTTTCACGGCTATTCAACAGTTCTCCATCCCTCTGAGTGGTAAAATCACTGTCTGAAAGCTTAATGTTGGATCTCATGGAAAAGTAAGCATTTTCAAGTTGCCCGATATTACTCATCAACCTTGTTTCTGTGTCGCTTAGAGGGGTCCCCTTAGAAAACATATCTAAACTTGCACTTCCTCTGTGGGTGTACTTGCTTCCACTTCCAGTAAGAGACTCCTGAGGCAAGGAAGACAGAACCACTGATTTTTTCTTTCTCCGTTTCTCAACCTCTTGAATATCAGCTTCTATGCACTGGATTTGTCCCACTAGATTGGATACGTCCTTTTGTTTTTTCTCATCTAGTAACGTAAGGAAATACAACAAGAGTTCTGATTCCTCGTCGTCTTCAATTATAGATGGCAACAACTCACCTCCAGATAATTCTTGAATCCCACTTAGAAATTCAGATTGCAGAATTTCACTGTTATTCAGTGAAATGAAAAGCAGTTACTTGCTGAAACTCATGTCTTAGAAGTTCGAAACCAAGTCAAAAGAAAAAGGAGCAATGAAATTGTGGATATCTCATTTACAAACAATCCAAGACATGATTTCAAAAGCCTGCAGAAACAAGAAGTCTTGACTTTCCGACCATCTCATGACAATCTATATGCAGATCTCTTCGATAGAAGCATCATTAGAGAATAGGTAATGGAAACCAAGGCAATTCGCATTTATCTTTGGAGAATTGGTAATGGAAACCAAGGCAATTTGTTTTTATCTTTGGTTCCAATATAAAAACTTGGTGAGTAATTAAAGGCTTGGAGATAACTTATCCTATAGCTAATACACACAAGAGACCATAATAAAGTGAATCATGGTTTAGTCCAATATAATCATAGTCCTTATAACAATGTATTCATTTGAACATCAGTATGGTGTTTCTTAAGGAACTCCTTTAGGTATATGGAAAACACAACAATTTTTCAGTTCTGTTGTGAAACTTCATAGCCAAGTTGAATTTCTAGACATCTCTAGATCCACATCCCAATGATATAATTTACTTGAAATCAACAAGACTAAGGAAGGTGGCACTGGGAAGCACAAAACTTTGATGGCCAATCATCAAGGTACCTGGTACTTGGGCGCAATGAAGGTTCAGGATGAAGTAACCAAAGGCAAAATCCAGCTTCCTTGGGATTCTCTGAAAGAAAACTCGGTGGAAGAATCCTATGACGTAGATCAAGCATTGCAGCCGCAAGAGATCTTCCAGAATCAAATGAGCCAAGTAACTGAAAGTACCATTCATATTCATTAAAAAAGGACAAACTATCAGTCAGATAGCTTACTGAAAAAGTGAGAAAAATAATGCTTTTACTTTAGTAAGCCGGCAGTTATTTGAACACATAAAAGCTAATTATCAAGGTTACGGATCTCCTGATAAAACTAAGATCTTAAAACTTAAAATTCAGTTTTAAGATCTTAAAATTCTCGAAGAGTTACACAATTTCATTAAAGGAAAAATGCAAAAATAAAATTCAATCTCCTAAATCTTCAATTGCATTTGGTGTAGAAGAAGAAAAGAAGAAGGGCCAAAAAATTGCAATTTTAAAAGTGAACAAAACAGGTTATATTGGAGTTTAATGGAATCCACATCAAATGAAACATTAAAAATCCTCCGTTGATTCTTTGTTTTAGTGTTTGTCAGGAATTATACAGTTTTAGATGTAGCTCATCTGTATCTGGACTAGGATCTTCAGAAGATTGTACAAAACACTCTGAGATGGTCTCATCTTATTGGAAAAATAATTAATGCCATAACATGTCATATCATGATCTACATTTGCCACTCACAACCAAAATTTGCTATCATTCAGCAGATATTCCTTAGGAGTTCAGGACACAGCAGAAAATCGCGTGTACTCAAGTCATTCACAAACCTCAAATAGAAGGACCCCCAACGAATAGATATTGGATGCAAAGGTGCAGCCCTTCTCATTAAACAGCTCAGGACTGGTATACCACTTCTCTTCCAACATACAACTTACAGAGGCCTGGGATGTTTGTGATGAGTTAGGCGCATTACGGCCAAACAACTTGTTCTGGTTCTTAAGTTCTGTTTTAGGATTGTGCTCGTCGCCTGCATCATTGCTAGGATTCAGAGGGGCAGCACCATCTACCTTGACAACATTTATGGATGCAGATCTAATGCCAGACCTTGATGGAAATTGGGGCCACCTTTGGATGAAGGTCATATTGCCATCTACTTTCCGCTTCTTCCCAGCATGGTTGTCCAAATGCATTGGCGTCTTTTCATGTCGCATCTGATTTGATTGGTGAATATCTTGATCAGTAACAGCTTGTGTTAACCCTGCACGCACAGAAGATCCTAGATACATGACCTGGTACGATCCCGACAACTTGAAGCAGGAGGGCCTCAAGTCCTGAAGGGAAACTCCATGAGAATGTGAAAAGTCGACAAGATCCAGAACCTGTCTAAATATAAGCAACTTTTCAGCTTTTATTCGCCTTATTTCCCCCTGCTTCCAGCCATTCTCTCAAAGTTATATCACCAGTACTTCTAGAACTAAGAGTATTCCATGAATGAGAAACACCATCTGGAACAGGCGAAACAAACTTTGCAGTCAAGCCTAATGGTGCAGCAGAATTTGTCGATCCAGCAATGCCAGATTTAGGATTATCTAGGTCCCCAGGCTCAGTATCAGATCCTCTGCAAGCTTGGCTTTTATGTATTACTCCTTTGCCTCTCAACGTACTTTTAATGAAGTATTCTGAAAACCCAGATTTAGATAGAATTTTTGTCCGGATGCCTCCAGAAGAATACAAAATATCACCTGAAGTACCTTTGTCATCATTGCTTAATAAATTGTCCATGACAGCATTGTGATTGTAGTTTGGCAGTGGCTCTTTTTGATCTAGTAAGCCAGAAAATAATTTCTTGCTCCGGTCCTCCCAGGCACTAGAG
Organism: Sesamum alatum; assembly: GCA_034509735.1. Lineage (NCBI taxonomy): Eukaryota > Viridiplantae > Streptophyta > Magnoliopsida > Lamiales > Pedaliaceae > Sesamum > Sesamum alatum. The sequence goes on along the minus strand of JACGWO010000007.1, from coordinate 3,799,264 downwards.
GTTGCCTGACCTTTTCCTTTGTACCCCGCTGGTCCATGAAGGTTGCTGATTCCTGATACACCCGCTATCTGATACAAATTCTGCCACTGGTTTCGCCTAGCTTGCACTCGTTCTCTATTACCAGAAGTACCCACTATAGTCAGCCTTTCCCCGTCATAATTTCTCAGAGTCAACTCCTCAACCATGACCCCGGCATCATTCATACAGCGAGGACTCGCACTTGCATGTTCAGAAGAACCAATTCTGTCTAGATCCTTTGGCTCCAAAATATCTGAATATCCATTCTTTGGGTTCTCATGATAATCATTAACACCAGGTGTAATCATTTCATTTGATTGCAGCATGCTGGAGCTGCCAGGTTTCAACGAGAACTCATTCTCTTTATTTCTAATGTGTGTGTCATCAACAGGTTCAGCAACCTCATCACCTATTTCTTCGTCCATACTGTCTCAGATATTCTCATTTAATCAGATAAATTGATTTTCACTGCACAAGAAGCTCACACAATGAGTATTTTAAAAAAAAAGAACCATTTAAACTTAATTTAGGCTAATGAATAATGATGACGATGACAACATCAACAACAGAGACAACATGGATAATTCTAGTACTAATGACAATAGTTTAAAGAAACTTATAGCAACCTAGGGAACTAAACATGCTGCACTGTAAACCCTGAAATGTGAAAGCATTATGTCAACCAAAGGTCCGTAGTTAACAACAATGCCAATGATAACAACAAAAAACACCACACGAACAATAGTGCGAAATATGAAAACTAAGCACCAATATAATTGTAATACCAACGATGAAAGATGATTCAGTAAACCCAGCAGGCAGGGATGACACTAATAGCACAAGAGAGTTTCTCATGTTCTAGTCTAAACCCTCAAATCTGAAACAGTTGATGCACCGCCATAAGGCCTATAGCTAATGCAAAATCAACCTATTGTAGGAATTTGACCCTCAGATGAGGTGATGTAAAAGTTAATAATACCAACATGTTCCTCTTCGTATCCTATCTTTAATATACTCAATATGAATGGAGAGCAACTTAAGATGTAGAATCAACCCCAACTCAACGCCAAACACAGCGAAAAATAAAAAATAAAAAACGCTAAACAACAATCAAAAAGAAAGCACAAATCTAAACCCCCAGACTTCATTCCCAATTTCCAATTAAAACAAAGCAAATGCACCATCTCTAGATAACCCACTATTCCACACCCACTACGGCTATTCCGATAACAAAAAATCTAATCAAAATCCCGACTTAAATTCCCATAATCAAGCAAAAAACTCAACAATCAGAACAAAGCTAAAACACTCAAACATTCAAGCCGCAAAACGCAAACAGAAGACAAAATTAATAAAAAAAAAAAACAAAGAAATTCGAAGGTAAACTCAGCGAGAGTTGCGAGGCGTACCAAAAGGGGGTCGTAAAGAGGGAATTGAGCAAGAAAATGAGCAGTAAAGAAGAGAGAAGAAGATGAAAGGTGAAATAAAGTAGGGAAAATTGTGAGCCATGGAATAAAAAAGCCCTAAACGGTAAGTAATAAAGAAGATTTAGAGGTGTGTGTTTGGTGATTTTGGATATCGGAAAGAGTGGGAGAGATTTATGGGACTTACCTGAAATGGCAAAAAATATCTCTTCCGGACTACGGCGACAAACACACACACACACACACTAATCTGTGATTAATATCTATTAAGTATTCCTTAATTCTCAGATTAAGGTTGTCTGAGTTATTATAGCCACTCATCAAATATTCTTTTTTAATTTCTAGAACAGTTTTAAATTCCAACTTGCCTCCCCCAATTTCATTTTATTTTAGCAACTAGGGTTTAAAAGCTGATTTTAAATTTCAAGTTGGCTGTCCAATTCTTCTTTTTCTGTAACAAATAAATTAAATACATTAATGTTATATTTCAACCCTTTCCGAATTAAATTTAACATCAGCCAAATATTATCTGAAAAATATGTGCAACTTGTGTTCTTTTTATAGCATATCTTGATTTATGTTCCACATATCTCGTCATTTGTATATTGATATGTACGTAGTTACATGCAGAAAATCACTGACACAAATTTAGAATACCAAACCATGAAGTTATTCCAAAGGTTTAAGCCTTCTAAAATTTCTAATTGAATTACGTACGCTCGTCATGTGATCTGATATTCAGTCCGACGAATTACATAATAAGTGTTGTAGGAATATTTCGATGATATAATTGTTTGTTGAGTGTAGCTACTTAATTCAGTAAAAAAAAAAAAGAAAGAAAGAAAATTCAACCGTGACATAAAAAGATAGAGGAAACATGTGCAGATAAAATAAGGGTTTAATGCAATTTATCTCTTGAAATATTACAAATGAGCAAATAACCCTATTATAAAAAAATTAGCAGTTTATCTCTCAGTTTTCTTTAAAATAGAGCAATATAACTCCTTATCTAAAGGACAAATTGTTTCATTTAAAAAATACAAAAAAATATTTTTGCTATTTTTTTTTCTCATAAGGGGTCTTTTGGATGTACACATTTCACACGAGAGTTGCTTGTATTTTTTTAAACTAGTCGGCATGGCACGCCGTCCCTGAATGCATATAATAAATAATATTTCATATTTTAAAATATATTTATAACACACTTCAAAGAGAGAGAGAGAGAGAGAAATAAAGAAAAAATGAAAGTAACTTAGGTGTATTATTGACATAACAAAAAATTGGTGTCGCGGTGTAAGTAACCGCCTTTTGGGAGTAAAAACAGTATTTTCTTTGTATAGACTAGTTGTTATGGCACGCCGTTCCTGCTTGCATATAATAAATATTCTTTTACGTTTTATAATATATTATTATTATAAATAAGAGCAAAATATAAACCATTACATCATATTAAAAAATAAAAGAAAGAAAAAAAAATTAATTTATCAATTAGTGAAACTTTGGAAGTTAAATAAGTTGGTTATATTATCGGTTGAATTGCATTTTGACCTCACAAAAAATGGTGCAGTGGTGTAATTAACCGCCGTTTGTGAGTGTGGAGGGTTTTTTTATATAACTAGCCGCCATGGCACGCCGTCCCTGCGTGCATATAAAATTATATTGCACGCTTTAAAGTTATTGTCTATAAGAAAATATACATATTAATCAACACATTGTATTTAAAGAAAGAAAGAAAAAAAATAAAAATTAATTTAGAGATATTATTGATATAACAAAAAAATTAATAATGCGGTGTAAATAATCATCATTTATCAATAAAAACAGTATTTACTTTATATAATAGTATAGATAAGAAAATTGGGAAGTTGGTTAGGATTTGGTTCATATGTGTTGTGGGAAGATGTGAGGAGTGGAGTGGACAGTTGGGGAAATAGTAGGCGAGAGAGTGGCAATCAATCCTCCACGTCCATCACAGATCCGAATTGGAGGAAATGCAGCACAATTTACGTGGCGGTTCTTCCTCTTCTCCGCCGGTTATCAAATTTTAAATTAATTAATTATATGAGAAACCCACACGCCTGCCTCTCTTTAAATTACTTGTTTATATTATGTTTTTTTTTTTTGGAAGAAAATTAGAATGTTTTGGGAAAACAACATAATCACGGTTGATATTTTTAAGTATTTTACACTAAATGAATCGAGTTCAAGCCGAGGTCAAAAGCTTATTGAACAAATATTTCGTTCTAATTTTGTTTGTTAAGTTTAAAAATAGGATTCATCTATGATCTCTTGGCCTAGTGGTTAAGGTTGAGGTCTCATGACCTTAGAGGTCATGGGTTCAAACCCCACCAATGCGTGGGGTGATAATCTACTGTATAGTATGATTGTTTGTATATCATAATAGTATTTAGATTTAATTTACGTGATATTATATTATTGATCAATGTATGATTGTTGTAATGGACTCTATTAGAGATTGATAGTCGACAGCGCTAATTGTAATGATTTAGTTCAATTAATAATATTTATCGTTTTTACTTTAAAAAAAATTAAAAATAGAATTCAAACGACATTTCATCAATTTATTTCAATCGAATATCATGTAGTTTGATTCGTTTCTCAGACCTAAACATAAGGCCATAAAATCGATGAAACAAAATCAAACGAAAACAGACCAAATTAACGATTGGATTTTATTTTATTGATAAAGTTGAAACCTCTCAATTAAAAAGTTGTATGTTCGGATCCCACAAATATGAATAAATGTTTGTTTTTTATTGTAGTTTTTATTTTTTAGTTCGTTGATTTGAGTTCGACAAATCATGTAATGAATCAAATATTATTAACATGAAAAACTCTTAACCGCAGACTTGTAGATTTTTATAGAGTTCAAACTTTATCGACAAAACAAAATTCTTGATTGGCTGAAAAATACGCCCACCTACCCGTCTTTTATGCTGCAATTTTGTCTTAACTTAAATTTCAACTAGAATGACTGCTACAAGATATGTATATATTTTAAGAGTAAAATTCATATTAAAATTCAGATTTTGTTACTAATATAACTTTGGTACTTAAATAATTATAAATGATTCAATTAGTACATGAATTTTGTTATTAATATTATTTTGATACACGAATAATTACAAATAACTTAATTAATACCCAGAATTTACCATTAATGTCACTTTGATACCCAATTCAAGTTTTTTATTGAATTTCTATTACTTTGTAATGTAATGACCATTTTACCCTTAGATAATAAATAATAAATATATCAAAAAAAATTGAATAAAATTTAATCATATTTCCTAACTTTCATTTTTTACATTTGAGTACTGTGATTTAATAGTATTTTATTAAATTATTTTTTTCTACTCGCTTTATTTATCAATATTCATAAGGATGTTGCTTTATTCTTATATTAAAAGTAAAATACAAAGTGCAGTGCGGCAGTGAAAAGTTGAATTTGCATTCTAAATAATGAGTTATCTTATAACTATTGATAAATAAAGTGAGTACAAAAATAAATTAATAAAATATATTATCAAGTATAATATTCAAATGCAAAAAATGAAAGTTAGAAAATGTGATTAAATTTTATTCAATTTTCTTGGTAAATTTATTATCTAAGGTAAAATGATCATTACATAAAAAAGATAATAAAAAAATTAATAAAAAAAATATGAATTTGGGTACCAAAGTGACATTAATGGTAAAACTCGGGTACTAATTAAGTCATTTGTAACGTGTATCAAAATGATATTAATAACAAAACTCGGGTACTAATTAAGTTTTGTAATTAATTAGGTACCAAAGTGACATTAATAGCAAAACTCGAGTGTTAATATGAATTTTACTCTATATTTTAATATTAGGTAAATTTCAGTAATAGATATAAATACTTCATCGTTGTTTAAAAATTTGCTCTAACGACGAGCTCGTTCCGTTAGCCTCCATTAGTTCATCCTTTTTTTTTTTTATGGTGAACTGCCCAATATATCATTTTGGTAATTTTATATATTTTTAAAAATTTTAAGATATTTTTGTGGACTAATATGGTCTATGAATTATTTGTTTCATACACCCTTATTTTTATTTTTTTTTTACATTTTTTCAATTTTCTTTTAAAAAAAATAAGCAAGGGATAAATTAGTAATTTATATCTCACCATCTAGGGACCACATAATTAGTTTCATTTGATAAACGCATTTATAATTTTTCAAACAACAAAAGAATAATTATGTTAAATCTTAATAGAGGTAAAATCATTTTATATTTAATATTATTGAACTAAAAAAAATATTTTCGATTCACATTATTATTGTAAATAAAGAATAAGAAAACTAATTATGAAAATGAGTTTTTTCTTTTGAATAACAAGTGTTAGATGATATATGGGGACCTCGCGCCACCGCCATCACCGTCGCCTCCCTTTGTTGGGCGACGGGGGAGCCCTCCATCGCCCCCTTTTGCAGGGGCTGGTGGGGGTTGAATTTTTTAATTTATTTTTTAAAATAATAATTTAAATTTTTATAATATATATTTAAAATTAATTAAATCTATACTCTTAATTTTATTTTTTTTACAAATTTAAGATTTAACCATTGAGATCAATTTTTTCAGATTAGACGACTCTTACGGAATCCAAAAAAATCCAACAGTCACATAAGAAAGGGCATAATGGCCGCTTAGTGAAAAAATTAACGTTGTTAGTTATATTTAATAGAGAGGGGCAAGTAAGCTACGCCTAAGAAACAGAAGAAGATTTTTAACTTATTTTCAAAACAGAAAACGGTTTTTAACTGAGTTTTCAACACATAGGAGGTTTTTATAATATTTGGCCCTTTCTTTTTTACTATCACGAAAATGCTTTAATTTTAGCATGCTCTTACCCAAACTAGGTCCAGCGAAAACAAATTAATCACACAACACGTATAATACACTTGCCATATAATTGATTTATATACGACGTTATATTTGAGATGCAGTGAAGATTCTCTATTTACGATCGCTCAATAGTTTCCATTTCACAATGCAAACACAAAAAAAGACCAATACTAGAAGACGCTCTTTCGGCAGCAAAAGCATAATACCTGCAAATAACTGCTAGCTATACATTGCTAAATGCGACTGTCGAGCAATACAACGTCGGGCAAATCTACAAACACGGCCAAGCTACGTTGCACGTACCTTAGATGTACAGCAAACGAGAGGAAGTCATGGTTAAGTTCGGCCAAAGAACGGATCCTCTCCGTTGCAATATATCTCAAATAGCTTTGCATGGTAAATAGTAGCAAGCTTCCTACATTGGCTGATAACGTCCGGGCGCTGTTCTTTAACGTCAGAGACTGATTTTTTGAGCCTGAGCTCTGAATCACCATCAATCAGGTACTCAGCCAACGCCCGCCCGCTGGAAAAGATTTCACATATGCAGAGTACGTAAAGGTGGATGCTAGACAGAAAACTTACGAAGCAAAGTACTAACTTCAAATCAAAATTAACACAGCATGAGATGGAATAGGAAGAATGGGGATGACTCAGTGATGCCGTCATACCTTATTGCATCGATGTGGCTGAATGCTCCATGCTTGGATGAACCATGGGCGGATTTTCCCAGGGCAATTTGCTGACGATAAAGAGCACACACGGCATTCATGCACAATTCCACATCCTCCTGGAAGGCCTGCAGCATGTCAGCTTCAAACGTCCATTTTCTGCTGAGCTTTTCACGTTCAAGGCTTTCAATAAGTTCATCCATACAGGAGTCTGAGCATGATTCGTCTTCTGAATCTGTAGTATCCCCATTGTTTAAGGCATTAAATTTCTGCAGAGGAGTTTGAGGATCACATACTGCCCCAGATTTTTTTTCACGGCTTCTGGACACTGAATGACTGATGGGCGACCGAGTAGGCTTCACCAGGCAGTTATTTTCAAGGGATCCAATTCCATCATTAGTCAGTTTGAGAATTTGATTTTTCTTCTCGTTCATGGGTGTATTATCCTTGTCACTTCTGGATATGCTTCTTTTCCTCTTTGTAGTCAAATTTATGAGAGAATCCTTTGTGAAATCTGTTCTCTTCCGCTTACTTGTCTGGCTAGAAGATGGAGTCTGAACAAATTTATCAACGGTCATCTCATTTTCAGCCAGGTTTGCACCTCTATCTGGAGTACAGGCTGTTTCATCATCACTGTCACATATCACAATGATATTTCCACCAGCAGAAGTCGAACGTGTCGTTTTACTAGGACACCCTGCTCCAACTAACTCCCCTCTGATAGGCGCCTCACCATCGGGGCACATGAAACCAGCATGTGGACCTGCAGCATGTGCATGCATAACTTATAAGATTACAAGTCTCAGGCTTCACGGCAGACCCAAAGAACTCAGAGTCAGAAAAAAAAAACACCAGGCATCAAGTGCATTAAAGAACGGAAAATATCTCATTCCAGAACAGCCAACTGAATTAAACTTTATGTTTTATAATCAATTGGTGCTCAGAAAATAGACAAACTCAGATGCAAGGCGAACAGAACAGTAAACTAGGGTGAGAGGATAAAGGATCTATGATTAAGCAGGAGTTACCAGTTGAAGCACTTATTTATATGTTTATCATACGTACTTGATATCTTTGCCAGGATATATGATTAAGCAACCAAAAACAGGAGTTGCACTTATTCATAGGAAGAAAATGAAGCACTAACTTTCATGCATATTTGATAAAATGCAACGGCTGTAGTTAGTAAAATCCAATCAGATTTACTGTTAGATACCTGAATTTTCCAGCGCTTTACTTTCAGCACCTGAACGCCTTAGCCCTTCACGTCCATTATCTTGGTCAGCACCACTACTTTCTGCTGGAGGAGAATTGTAACCAGATTGTGAACCCAGAGAAGTCTGAATAGTATTTGCACCGTCCTCTTTTATCCGACAAGATTGAACCAGTTTTCTGCCACCTGTAAGCAAGCATTTTGATATATCATTCTTCTACTAAATAATTTGTACAAACTCTCACTCATGTTAGTTAGATACCATACATATAAGACACAATGTGAACATCTCCCTAGAGAGGTGCATTTCCAGAAGCTGTTATCCAAACAACTTTAAAAAGACGGCAAAACTTTAAGTTTACAACACGAAACTTGAGGCTAACTATCTCGTACGCAGATTAGATTCCCCCTCCTAGTGCTTGTCGAGGTCATTATTGCCGAAACCTCTTTTGACTTGGCCCAAACGCTGTCTTGTTTTGCAGGCACTGCAGCAATCTTTGAGAGTTTACCCGAGCATTTGGAGTGGTACAATCCTTTAAACACTCACTAAATACCTTAAATATACACTGTTGTTTTTTGGAACAACAGAATTTGCCACATATGAGCAACTATGCTCCTAAAAATCTGATCTTAATCTGCACTTCATCAATTAAGATTATGAGTTCAATTAATTTCGGACTTTATAAACCAAAGTAGTTGACATTATACTGTTGCCGCATAAAGCCTTATCTACATTCCCACTCATGACAAAGTGTGACACTGTTTCCTGTGGTCAATGAGAGAGAAACAAAGAAGGACGGGTACAGAGATTTTGCCAGGCAGTTAGGCAAGACACTAAACAGATTTCATATTATCGTCATTGTTAAAATTTATTTAACTTAGGTAATCTTTTGAATATTCAAATCCTAGCACGCTTACAACTATAACCAGTTCCATTTTTTGGGTTTGATATCCCTTTATCTAAAAGTTCAACTGAAAATACAACCTCAGATCAGTGACAGATAAGTTGCACTTATTCATAGGAAATAAATGAAGCACTAACTTTCATGCATATTTGATAAAATGCAACGGCTGTAGTTGGTAAAACCCAATCAGTATTTACTGTTAGATACCTGAATTTTGCAGCGCTTTACTTTCAGCACCTGAACGCCTTAGCCCTTCACGTCCATTACCTTGGTCGGTACCAGTACTTTCTGCTGGAGGAGAATTGTAACCAGATTGTGAACCTGGAGAAGTCTGAACTGTATCTGCGCCGTCCTCTTTTATCCGACAAGATTGAACCAGTTTTCTGCCACCTGTAAGCAAGCATTTGACTTGTCATTTTTCCACCAAATAATTTGCACAAACTCTCGCTCATCTGAGTCACATACCATACATAGACGATACAATGTGAACATCTTCCATTTCTAGAAGCTGACATTGATTATCCAAACAACTTAAAAAGACGGCAAAATTTAAATTTTACAACACAAAACTTGAGGCTAACTGTCTCGTACGTAGATTAGATAATAAAGGCATAGACAAAACCGGGAACATTACAAAGAAACAAAAACAAAAATATGAGTTCAATAGAAAGACATGGATGTGATTCTAATAAAGAGTGCCTAAACCGAAATGAGTACAGATAATCTTTTTTCTTTTTTTATTTCTATAAAAGATTTTTAAGCTGCCAAAAACTCAGTAGATGGCACAGATATTAATACACTATAACTATTGACTTCCAAGAAAATCAAGGACAATTTATATCAATAGACCGTCAATATCTGAACAACAGAACAAAATATGCATGATTAATCCATCTTTTCACCACTACCTTTCTTTGACAGTCCAATAGATCCACTTCCAGTAGAATTACATGTGGAGCGTGCCCCGATACCCATATTTCCAGCATCACCATCCCCTCCATCTTGTGTACTGTCATTTTTCAGATTATCGTTTGCCCCCTTAGAATCTGGAAAATCCACATTGCCTCGCTCATCTTTAGCAGCACGCCCCTCCATGCGATCTACAATATCAGCGAGATGTTCCACCCTTACACTCAACATATGAGCTAGTGCCTCCTCCACCTTTTTTATTCTTGGTGCCAAATTTTCAAGTCTGCTTTTGTTAGTTTTTGCCGCATCATCAGACTCCACTTTTTTGAGCCTCAAGTCATCCGCCGTCTGAGTAAGCTCAATATTTTGGCGCTTCAATTCCTCATTGACCTGATCAGCCTCCACCTTTTTGAGCCTCAAGTCATCCACCGTCTCAGTAAGCTCAATATTTTGGCGCTTCAATTCCTCATTGACCTGATCAGCCTTCACTTTTTCGAGCCTCAAGTCATCCACTGTCTGAGTAAGCTCAATATTTTGGCGCTTCAATTCCTCATTGACCTGATCAGCCTCCACATTTTTGAGCCTCAAGTCACCCACCGTCTGAGTAAGCTCAACATTTTGGCGCTTCAATTCATCATTGACCTGATCAGCCTCCGAAAGCCTTTGCCTCAACTCTTCCACAGTTTGATCGGCAGTCAATTTCTCGCTCCTAAAACACTCAATTTCCTCCGCCATTTTTACAAGTCTTGCATCAAAACATTTAACCTTCTGGTCATACACTGCCAACAACCGCTCACTTTCCAAGTTCTTATTCTTCAACTCATTAATTTTCTCATTTAACTCAAAAATTGACTTATTCTTCTGTTTGGAAATCTTGATATTCTCCTCAGAAATCTTCTCATACCGCTCCTTGGCTCGTTTTTCGCTATCAATACACACCCTTTGCTCCTCCATCAACCTTGTAATTGTCTCCTTCAACTCCTCACATTTCCTCTGATTCCTTTGCAACTTCTCCTCCAGTTTCAACTTTTCCAGCTCCTCCAAGCCCTGAGTTCTTTCCAAGAGCTGAACCTCTTCTTTGAGAGAATCATGAGCTCTTGCAAGATCCTCCATCTCAATTTTCAGATTCTTCTCCCTATCCATCAGTATATTCTCAATCTCATCAAACTCACATCCACGAAAAGAATGCCTAATGAGTCTGATCAGTTCCGGAATAGGTAAGCTCCGACCCACCGTGGAAAACAACGTCTCAGAATCTGATGAACTCATTTTCACTAAAACTTCAGCAGCATCAACAATGCGTCTTCAAAAGGGTTTCTAACTGATTTGCTTATCCTACATGCAACAGAGGTTTCAAGGGTCAGAACTCAACAAAACATGCACTGTTCGTCAAGAACTCAAGTCCAGAAATAAGAAAAACAGAACAATGCCCGCTACATTCTCGACCGAAATTCTTCAACAAAACCCAGAAATGCTCGCAAAAAAATCTTTCCTTTACCTTCTGGTTATGCAATAGCAACTTTGAGGAAAGTCTTCCTCGAGTGGGTGCCGTACAAATCCTTCAGCAGACGAGCATGAAAGCAAACAACCAAGAAAATAACCGTCTCTGTGGGGTTTCCTACGCAGAAAAGGTCATTCTTTTGGATAGTGAAACGGAGAAGTAGAGTTCCGAGAGGTTGAGTGTGTGTTCTGTGTGGGGAAGAGAGAGACGGCGAAGGTGCAGAATTGGGGGTGGAGTAGTGATCAGGGCAATAACGCTCGCTATTCACAGTTTCACACTGTCACACTTGGAAGTTGCAGAGTCGCAAGAACAGGGATGATGGGTTCAAGAATATATTGGGGGTGGGGCCCAAACTATAATTGTCACTCTCATTTCATTTTGTTAGAATAATTTTCCTTCTTTCTGAAAAAATAAATAAATAAATACATTGCCCTCCTCTAAAATCAGATGTAATTATACATAATTTTTTTATAATTTAAAAAGAATTAAATACACTTTGCATCCCTGAATTATGCATATAGTCGCATTTAGACCTCTAAAGTATGAAAGGTAACAAAAAAACCCCTTATGATATGGATTAATATTTTTATGATGAAAATGTCCTTATTGTTTACACCCTTAAAATATGTTTATTTCAATCATTCCCCTAAAACATAATTTGAATTATTATAAAAATTATATTTAACATAAATACTATTCAAAATTTATTATTTTTATAATTAGTATAGAATCTATATAAACTTTATAAATTCACAGTCCTTATATTTTTTTACATAATTGTTTAAAAATTTACATAATTTTTTATTGTGTTGTTATATATATGTTGAACTTTTTTTAAAAAAAATAAAATTATTGATACAATTTAAAAATATTACATCAAACATAATGCACTATAAATATGCAAATTTATAATTTAATTAATCTATAATATTCTATAATATTTTGAGTAATGATATGATATAATTTAATTATGCGTACATATACCTGAACAAAATTTATAGGTTAAATAACATACTTTTTTTATAAAATTATATACATTATGTATTTACACATATTTACATGTATATTTTAACATAAATAATTTACTTTGTAAATTATAGATGTATTTTTTAATATAAATAATTTACTTTGTAAAATATATATGCATATAGAGCAATTGTAAATATTTTTTGCATTACATAATTAATAAAAATGTTATAAATTTTAAATACTATTTTGTAAAAAATTTGAGTAAAATTTAAATCATTAAAAGTAGTTTCGGTGAAGTAATAAAAATACCTTTAGGGAATAAAATGAAATGTATAGGAGATAAGTGAGAAGGGCATTTTTGTCTTTTTAATGTCAAATTATTTCGTCAGGGGCCTTTTTGTTACCTTTCATACTTTAGGGTCCTAAATGCGACTACATGCACAGTTTAGGGGTGCAAAATGTATTTAAACCCTTTAAAAAATTATATTTAGTACCTTTAAGGATTATTTTCATATAAAAAATAGGCCCATCTGTTAGTGAAAATTCACCGAATTTGTTGATATTAGCAAAAACAAATTGAATGAAAAATGATATTTACTTTCGATTGACTTATTGCAGATCAAATAAATTTTTTCTGACTAAACTATAAGGGTAAACATATACCACTTACATGCATTAACGTGTGAATATATATAAGGATAGTTTTGTCAGAAAAAATATTTATTGGATCTGCAATAAATCAGTAACAAATCAATGGGGGTAAATATGAATTTTCATCTGATTTTTTTTTTTAATATCAATAATTTTGATGAATTTTGACTACCGAATGGACTTATTTGTTAGACGGAAGCGAACTTTATAGGGACTACATGTAATTTTTCAAACCATATGAAATTTACATGTAATTACGCCAAACTTCAAGGGAGGACATAGTAATTATCCCATAAAAGAAAAAAAAAAAAAACTATGCTTAATTTGGTATTTCTTTCTAGACAATTCATTTTTTCTTTCGAAAATACTCGATAGAAACAATGCCTTTATATATCCAATTAAGTTGATTTTGATTTGTTTTATTTTGAAATTTGAAGCTGAATATAAATGGATAAAATTGAAAATGATTATATTAATTTTAAATTTTAGCGCAAAATAAAATATTATGTTTTAGGAATAATTACACTCCCCTGAGGTTTGGTGTAATTATACACAGACTCCCTATGATTTGAAAAATTACGTCTAGTAACCCTGAGGTTTGTGTTCGTCTAATAAATAGGTCTCGTCGTTAGTCAACATTCACTGAATTTGTTGATACCGAAAAAAAAATTGAATGAAAATCAATATTTACCATCGATTGACTTATTAATGGCTTATTGCAGGCCAAAGAAATCTTTTATGACTAAACTAACCTTATAGGTCAATATATACCTTTTCACATGCATTAACGTGTGAATATAAGGATAGTTTGGTCATGAAAAAATTCGTTTAACCTATAATAAATCAGTCATAAGTCAATCGATGATAAATATCGATTTTCATTCAATTTTTTTTGCTAATATCAACAAATTCGGTGAATTTTGATTAACAGAAGTACCTATTTGTTCGACAGAAGCAAACTTCAGGGATACTAAATATAATTTTTTAAACCACATAAGATTTACGTGTAATTACATCAAATCTCAGGAGAGATAGAGTAATTATCCCTATATTTTAATCAAAGATAGGGATTAGAAGATATAAATAAAATAAAATAAAATAAAATAAGATACATTTATTTATTGGGCTTAAAGCAAATTACCCCCCTGTGATAGTTGAAAAAAGCAAATTACCCCCCTGTGATAAATTAAATAGCAAATTACCCCCCTATGATTTTTAAAATATAGCACACCGCCTCCCTGCAGATTTAAAACGTTAGTGTGAAGGGGTAAAGACTAAAATACCCCTCCTTATATATCTAAAGCTGACTGAATGTTGACCAAGATTAGGGTTTCTTTTCAATTTGTTTCTGGAGAGATAGAGAGGGAGAAAGGCGAGACGAGAGACGATTTGAACCAAAACCCTAGAAATCGAAATCCACTGCAAAATCGAGCAAATCCACCGGTGAAAATCTGTGAAAACGATTGGGTCTTCTCCCCAATATACTCCGTAAGTATTTTACTTACTTTTTTTTTGTTTTCTAGGGTTTTTAGTTTACTGATTTATCTTTTTTTGTTTTGTAGGAGATCCGCGACCTTTCGGCTGAAATCTTAATCCAGATCCAGAGGAAAAACGTGTGCTATTAAGGTAGATGTTTGACTGGTTCAGTATTTTTTTTTTTGAATATTTTTGTGTAAAAATTTAGTACTAATTTGGTTTATGTTTCTGTTCTTGTATTGCTTTTATGGAGGCTTTTTTGAGTGAAAAAAGCTGGAGGAACTGAGATCTGGAATGAAGGTATGTCTCTGTACCAAAATGTGAACCTGGTCTGCTTTTATACTGCTTTTATACTGCTTTGTATGAAATATTGTTTTGTTTATTTTGCTGAAAAAACATGATGCTTTGATTTGGGTTTCTGAACATGATGCATTTTATGTTGCTTCTTTTATCCTGCATTTTTTTATTCTGTTTTCATCATGTGGTCCCAACTGTGTTGGGTTTATTTAATTGTTTATGTACTTGTGGTCCCAACTGTGTTGGGTTTATTTAATTGTTTATGCACTTGCTGTCCCAACTGTGTTGGGTTGTTGAAATAATTTATATACTTGTGGTCCCAACTGTGTTGGGTTTATAATTGTCTATTCTTTATGCTTTTTCTGTTTTTTAAGTTTCTGTTTTTGTTGGTTTAATGCAGACATTCGATTATCATGATATACACTTCTTTTGGGGTGGGAAATTTGTTTCCAACCCCAAATTTAGATATGTAGGAGGGAATAAAAAGGTTTTCACACATGTTGACATAGACCACATTGGGTGGTATGAACTAGGAGAAATGTATGAGCAAGTTGGTGGGAAAAAATTCTGTCTAAAATTTTACTATAGGATACCCACTCTTCCATGGGATATGGGCATAAGAGAAATTAAAGAAGATAATGCTAGTTATGCTATTGTGGAATTGCAAAATAAGTATAGAGGATTAGATGCTCCCGTAGAAATTTATGTAGAGGAAGAGGATGGTGAACCTCTTCAAATGCTAGACAGTTAGGGTAATGTGATAGAAAAACAGAGGGATGAGGAGATTAAATACTTGTTGGAGGGGATAGATTTTGAAGAAATGGATGGGGTTGAGTGTGAGGGGGCTAATGGTAGGAAGGACTGTGAGGGGCAGGGGGTGGGGGGGGGTTGAGTGTGAGGGGGCTGATGGCAGGAAGGACTGTGAGGGGCAGGGTATAGAGGGTCAGGGTTTACAGGGGACTGAGTGTGAGGGGCTTGACTGTGAGGGGCAGGGGGGAGGGGGTATTGGGAATGAAAACACTGATTGTGTGAATGAAATTCCAGTCCAAAACAAAGATTGTGTGAATGAAATTGGTGTTCAAAACACTGAATCTGAACATGAAAATGTAACTGAGAATTTCACTGAAATTCCAGTTGAAAACAATGAATCTGTGGATGAAACTGTAATTGAGAATTTCACTGAAATTCCAGTTCAAAAAATGGTTGATTTAGGTAAAAGAAAACTCTATGAGAGGTTTTTGAATGAGTCCTCATCAGATTTTGATGATTCATCTTATGAGTACTATGTTCAGTCCAATGAGGGCAGTGACAGTGAAACACATAGTGTTGCCTTAGAAGATATTGAATGTGATTCTGATGATGATATATTTTTGAATAAAAATCCAACTAAAAAAGAACTAATGGTGAAGCTTAAAAGGGTGATGAAACACAAAAAGGCAACCAAAAAAACTGAAACAACACTGGAAACAGGAGAATTTGAATGGGCCAGTGATGTTGGTAGTGAGGGTGATTTAGAGAGTTTGGAAGGTAGTGAGGATGATGAAACTGAAAATCATCTTGTTCATAAAGAATCAACCAGCACTAAATCTTTGGAGTTAGTGGTTGGGTTGAAATTCAAAAATGCAGCCCACTTTAGAGAGGTTTTGAGAGATTGGTGTGTAAGGAATGGGGTAGACATTGAATTCATTAGAAATGAAGCTTTGAGGGTGACAGCAAAATGCAAGAATGAGGGTTGTGAATGGAGGATCCATGCCTCACCAATATAGGGTGGTCCTACATTCCAAATTAAAACATTGAAGGGTAAGCATACCTGTGCAAGAACATATGAAAATAGGCTTGCAAATGCAGCCTATTTGTCAAAAAGAATTGAAAATGCAATAAGAGATCATCCAACCATTCCTGTGCAGCAATTAAAAAACAGAATTCTCTCTAAATACAATGTGGATGTCAGTAGGTTTAAGGTGATGAGGGCTAGGAAAGCAGCTTTAGAGAGGATAAAAGGGGATGATGCAAAACAATATGAATTGTTGTGGGATTACTATGAAACAGTCAGAAAATGTAATCTAGGTTCTAAGTTGATTCATAAAAAACTTGAAAATTCTGATCCTCCTGTTTTTGACAGGATGTATTTCAGTCTTTGGGCATTAAGAAAAGGTTTTTTGGAAGGGTGTAGGCCAATTATTGGCCTAGATGGCTGTTTTCTGAAAACAACTTATGGGGGACAATTGCTAGTGGCTGTGGGGAGGGATGGGAATGACAATATGTTCCCAATTGCAATGGCAGTTGTGCAAACTGAAAACAGGGAAACATGGGGGTGGTTTGTTGGGGAACTGCTAGATGATATTGGGGGATTGGGAACTGGTAAGTGGTCTTTTATATCTGACAGGCAAAAGGGTCTTATTGAAGCATTAAAAGACTTAGTACCAGATTCTGAACACAGATTTTGCATAAGGCATATGTATCAAAATTTTAAACAAAAATTCAAATCTATGGAATTGAAAGAATATTTTTGGAAGGCAGCCTCCACTGCTAATAGAAGAGAATTTGATGCTTTCATAAAAAAAATTGATGAAATCGACCCAAAAATGAAAGATGAAGTAGAAACAGCCTCTGAATGGCTAAAAAAGATCAATCCTGAACACTGGGCTAGATCTTATTTTCCTGTGCACAGCAAGTGTGACATTTTGGTCAATAATTTGTGTGAAAGCTTCAACAATTACATACTTGAGGCAAGAAATAAACCAATCATAAGCATGTTTGAGTGGATAAGGACAAGATTGATGTCTAGATTGCAACAGAAAAGGGAGGGAATGGAAAAATACAGTGGAACAATATGCCCTAACATTTTAAAGAAGCTAAACAAACAATTGCAACATGCAAGAAATTGTTTCACTAGGTGGTGTGGGGGGGGGGGGGGGTGAGTTTGAGGTAGATCATTTTCTGTCTAAGTATGTGGTGGATTTGGACAAAAGAACATGCACTTGTGGCATGTTTCAATTGAATGGTTACCCTTGCTGCCATGCTTGTGCAGCAATTGGGTCCAAAAGGGAAAAAATAGATGACTATGTAGATGAGTGTTACATGAAGTCAATCTATTTAAGGGTATACAATGACATGATTCATGTTGTTCCTGGCGTAAATGATTACATTAAGACAAACTTCCAGCCCTTCAAACCACCCAAAATTAAGAAGAAAAGGGGTAGGCCAAAGAAGCTTAGGAGAAAGGGTCCAGATGAGCTTCAAACAAGAACATCAACAAGGAAGGGGTTGACACATAGATGCAACAAATGCTTTGGAATAGGCCACAACAAGCAGTTGTGCAGTAATCAAATACACCCAAAATCAAAGTATTTCAAGGTTTGTAGTTTCAGTTTTTTATTTTATTTTTTGTTCTTGTTTCTGTCAAAGTTTTTACTTTCATTCTTGTGTTTTGCAGGCAAGTGTTCCTGATGAGATTCCAACTGGATCTCAAGCCCCTCCCCCCCTAAGTCAAGAGCAACCTGCAGCAACAGGAAGAAAGGTAGCATTTTTAGGTTTATTTGTTTTGGAAACATTTCTAGAACAAATGTCTAACTTAGAAAAATTCTGAACATTAATGCCAACAGTCTGCACCAAGAGGAAGGGGAAAAGCAATTGCAACATCCCAGCCATCTGTACCAAGATCTGCAACCCAGGTATGAATTTCAAATGAATCTTACAGCAAAATATTGTTAAATTGTTTAAACTTAAAATTGAACTGGTTTGTTTTTTTTGTTTTTGCAGGAGCAAATTGGATACCAAGGCCCCAGAAATGTTGGCTTATTGAGTAGTAACATTGGAGGTGCAAGCAGAACGTACACAAAAAAGCCAACCATTTCAGAAGTCTTGGATCGAATCAAAGAACGATCAAAGAAGAGACAAGAGAAGGATTGAAGATATTGCAAGAAGTTTTTTGTAAATCATGATCTGTTTTTTGTAAATCATGAGAAGTCTTTTGTAAATCATGATGAACTTAGTGACTTTTGGAAGTATGCCTTTTGGAATAAGATTTGTAAATCATGAAGATTTTTGTAATTATGGGGTTGCAATCTTTGACAATTGAAATGAATTTAGTTTTTTCTTGGGTATATACTTGTGTTCTGGTTACATGTTTTTTCCGTTTTCTATTTTTTTTGGCCATACACAATTTCTTCACTTGCATACGTTAACATCAAACATAAATGAGTACAAAATTAAAAAATTTAATAATGATTAAATTACACTAAAGTACAAGATAAATTCATTTAATTGAAAAAATAAAAAATCCAACATATAAAAAAAACTGTGGAAATTGAGTCATAAAAAATTAAATTCAAAATAAAAAATCTGTGGAAATTGAGTGTTAAAAGGGGTGGATTTGAAGTGGGAGTGCTAAGTATTTTATTTAATTAAGGAGGGGCAAAATAGTCCATACATGGGGCAAATTTACAGTTTCAGTCGCAGAGTGGGCGCGTGTGCCACACTCCTGGGGCCCAGGGGTTTTATTGCTTTATTTTTTATAACACAAGAAGGTAATTTGATCTTTTATTTATCACAGGGGGGTAATATGCATATACCTTATCACAGGGGGATAGCATGCATTTTTCCCTTTATTTATTTATTTTGGAATTAGTGCTTTACCCTAATTAATTGTTATTAATGTATGTTATAGGCTCAAAGCGTGTGATGATAATTTATAATAAAATGTTATTATTTTACTTTTTCTTACTTTAATTTTTTTTCAATTTTGAAAAATATTTGAAAATTGAATTAGTATTGAAGAGAGAAAATAAAAGGATTAGTGAGGAAAAAGGAACGACACATCAAAAGTTGTAGAAAAAAATGAGAGAAACTTTAATTCCGAGGGAGAGACAGAAATTAGGGAGAAAAATATTACGGCGAACTAAATATACCATATTTAATTTTACTTAATTACATAATATTATGAATATATCTATATATGTAATCATGGAAAGAAAAGAAAAAAAAAAGGAGAGAGAGAGAGAGAATAAAAATATTTCAACAAACTGTGAATTAATCAAATAATATCTTGACCTTTTTAATCAATTGGATTTGTTAAAAAAACATGGTAATAGAGCAAAGAAAAAAAAAAAAGAAAAATGGGCACTTTTCCTCAAATATTACACCCTAAATTTCCAGAGAAATATTAAATTAGAATAAACTTGTTGTGATTATCCCAGCTAATGAAATTTAATTGCCACATAACATTGAATGTTTGTTTAGCAAATGACTCAAAATGTTAGTTTTATCGAAATTCGATGAAATATCACCCAACTGCCTACATCCTCAATAAAGTTTGAATTCGTAACACGTTCAAGTAAAACCTTACACACTTCACCACTAGACCATTATGGCTGGTCTCCAATAAGGGATGTTTGCACCTATGGCACTATGAATTTTTCTTATTTTCCAACCAAAATTTATTTTCAAAGGGGAAATGATATTTTTCGCCTGATAATTTAGGATCTTTCCATTTTTAGTTATATTGATTACGAAATTATCACTTTTAGTCATGTAACTTTTAAAAAATAGCACTTTTAGTCTCATAACACATTTCTGTTAGACATTTTAACGAAAAATGTCACATGCTCAACACATGATCATTAGTGTCTTTACACTTTTGATCTCATCGGTTATAAGATTATCACTTTTTGATCCTCACAACTTTAACAAAAATAATACTTTGATACTATGCTCTTAATAACCATGTAGTTTTTTTCGTTAAATATCTAACGGAAAGATGTTATGGGACCAAAAGTACTATTTTTTTAAGAATTACGAAATTAAAAGTGAAATCTTGTAACCAATGAGACCAAAAGCCAAAAGACCCTAAATTAGGGACGAAAAGTGCTATTTCCCCATTTTCAAACATCACATCCTAATTTTCAACTCTACAACACTGCATTGCTCCTTCTGGATGGAAAAACCATTAAGGGCATGTTTACTATTTTGGATGTGATTATGATGTGATAGATTAACGAATGATATTGTTTGGGATAAATAGTTATAGGCTAATATAATATTTTGTTTACTTACTATGATATGTTGTAGGATTATAGGATAATATAAACCGACTCTAGGGGAACAATATAATTTTTTCTACACTTGAGGATATTTAAGTAAATATAAAATTCAGTAGAATGGCTATATGGACTAATGCACAAATTATAAGTTGATCCTTTTCGGATGATTTGAATACCACCTCAAGAGGTGGTACTCAAATCATGAATTTATCCATTACTATAACGGGGCCTTGATTCAAACTAAAAACCCATACTTTTTCAAGTAAACATAAGTTTGAGAGTGATTAGGCTATAAATTAAGCCTAATCATGAGCAGTAAACATGCCCTAAAAGAATCTGACTAACAACTTTGGATGCTACTAAACTTTGGAAAAACTAAAATGACATAATCGAACTGCCTGCATCCTCAATAAGATTCGAATTCATGACGTCGGGTAGAAAATTAAACACTTGATCACTAGATCATCACGCGGGTCTCTAACAAGGGATTGTTTGCACCTTATAGCACTATGAAAGTTGTACATATCCCTAACTTTAGAAAAGCTCAATGTGGAAGAAGTTGCCTTTCCTTTTTTCCAACCAAAATTTGCCCAAATTATCTCAACATTTTAATTTAATTTGGAATATAGTCAAAAAATAATCCAAAAATAGCGGTTACTTTATTTTCAACCCTTAATACTGCAATTTCCAACACCATTATGGTTGCTTTATTTTCAAACATCACACCCTAATTTTCAACTCTACTACAATGGAATTGCTCCTTCTAGCTGTAAAAATCGTGGTTTAAAATTTTCATATATTTTCATTGAATTATAAAAAAAATCTAGAGTTTATCTTATGAAAATGAAAATAGATAGTATTTTCAAAATAATCTAGGTTTCTATTACACTCCATTTTTTTAATTTTCCTACGAAATCTTTGAGTTTTCTAGAAAATTTTGTATTTTTTCCTAATTTTGAGCAAAACACGTATTTCATACTTTGAGCTACAAATATATAAATTTTGGTGTACTCACGCATAACTATTTTATTTAATGATAACTAATTTAGTATTAAGTTAAAACGTAATGTTATATGTATATATACCGATGTAATAAAGACATTATGGTTATAAAAATAAAAATTATATTATTATTTAGTTTTAATAGCAACTACATCATATAATAACTCAAAATATATAATTATACTATATGAAAATAAATTATACAAAATTAAAATAGGTATGCTTGAATTAAAATGAGAAGGAAAATTAATATGTTTAAATTTTATATTTATGACTATTATACATGTTTCTTTAATTTTACAATTTTATTGTGGTATTTTAAAAAATTTTCTAATATTTATTAACTCAAAATATGTGTTAGAAATAAAACTTTAATCCATGGAAAAAACCATTAAGAGAAACTGACTAACAACTTTTGGATTCTACTAAACTTTGGAAAAGCTAAAATGATGCAAAAGTTGAAAGCACGTTTTTTTCCCGGCTACCCCTTGAAACACTAAGCTATGAATAGAGGAAGCTCAAGTTCTCAGCAGTTGATAACAAAGGATGGTTGGGAGAAGGGAGGGATACGTGGAAATTGTGTATTATAAAAGTCAAAAGTTAAATTTTTTATTTTAAGATAATTATTGTCCCACTTTGGACGGAAACGGCAATTTATCTCCCAAAATACAACGACTTACAATTTAAAGTAGCATCACAACAAACTTTGAGAAACGGTGAACCAAACAATATTTTGAAACTCTATTAATAAAAAACGACATGCTTTTATTGCTAACACTTTGAAATGCTCCCAAATGCTATTCAAATTGAATGAATGAAATGGGAGGACCTATGTATAGAAGTTGAAAAAATGTGTCATTGAATGGACATGTCCAATCAGAAAAGATGTATTTGAAAGGTTATGACTTTTCGTTCAAATGGACGTATCATTTCACCCAAATAGACGCATCTTTTCACCCAAAGGTTTTGACCCATTGGTCAAATCATTTCAGCCAAAGGAGGACAAATCATTTTGGTTGATTAGACACGGTCGAATGATGATTGAACGTCATCAACCATCATCCACGTGTCACGAGCTTGTTATGCGTCGCACATCCTGATCAACACATTGTCACGATTTTATCCGATAGACATAAATTTATTATTTTTTAGTTTATCATTCACTATTTTTCAACAAGAATAACACAAAGACAACATATACAAATGTCTGATACAAATCAACCAAGACAGATTTCTCCAAGTATAGAATCCACAACTTTGAGGTCTATATAAAGCCCACAGAACACACCCACACAAAAGGTGGCATGGTAAAATTCATTTGTCTTAGTTCACAAAAATAACTAATTTCATTCATTGATTACAAAGGAAAATGCCAAAGGAATATAGACCCAGAAAAACAGTGATTGTTTGTAAACCAAAAAGAATAAACAGACATAAAGAAGTTGTCAAAGGCATACCTGGCTGGAGCCTGGACCATCCTCAGTTTCTACTTGCCTTCTCTTTTTGAGTTTCTATGGCAGCTTAGCATGAAACAGATCAACATCACCAAGCTCGCCAAAGCTGCTTTCCGTGTTCAACCACTCTTCCAAAAGCAATGCCCTTTCCTCTTTCAATTCAACTATCGCGAAAATGCTTTATTTTTAGCATGTTCTTGAAACTTCATTTGTGTTATTTACATGATCAAATACCTAATGATAGTGCATTTGAGATGTAGAGAAGATTTTCCCTGCTTATGATCATCACTCAATTGTTTCGATTATGCAATGCAAACAGAGTGACAAAAGGAACACCAAAAAAACCCCAACAATAGAAAACGCTCTTTAGGCAGCAAAAGCATAATACCTGCAAATAACTGTTAGCTATACATTGCTAAATGCGACTGTCCAGCAATACAACGTCGAGCAAATCTAGAAACAAGCCAAAAGCATCGTTGCACCTGCCTTATATATACAGCAAACTAGAGGACGTCGTTGTTAAGTTTGGACGAAAAAAGGATCCTCTCTGTTGCAATATATCTCGAATAGCTTCTCATGGTAAATAGTAGCAAGCTTTCTACATTTGCTGAGAACGTCAGGGTGCTGTTCTTTTACGTCAGAGACTGATTTTTTGAGCCTGAGCTCCGGATCACCATCAATCAGGTATTCAGCCAACTCACGCCCACTGGAAAAGATTTCACATATGTAGAGTACATAAAGATGGAGCCTAAAAGGAATACGAACCAAAGTACTAACTTCAAAGCAAAGTAACAAAGCGTGAGATGGAAAAGAATGGGGATGGCTTAGTGCTACCATCATACCTTATTGAATCAATGTGGCTGAATACTCCATGCTTGGATGAACCATGGGCGGATTTTCCCGCAAAAATTTGCTGACGATAAAGAGCACAGACAGCATTCATGCACAATTCCACATCCTCCTGGAAGGCCTGCAGCATGTCAGCTTCAAACATCCATTTTCTGCTGAGCTTTTCACGTTCAAGGCTTTCAATAAGTTCATTCATATAGGAGTCTGAGCACGATTCATCTTCTGAATCTGTAGTATCTCCATCATTTAAGGCATTAAACTTCTGCAGAGGAGTTTGAGAATCACATACTGCCCCAGATTTTTCTTCAAGTCTTCTGGCCACTGAATAACTGATGGGTGACAGAATAGGCTTCACCGGGGAGTTATTACAAGGGATCCAATTCCATCATTAGTTGGTTTGAGAATTTGATTTTTCTTCTCTTTAATGGGTATACTATCCTTGTCACTTCTAGATATGCTCCTTTTCCTCTTTGTAGTCACATTTACGAGAGAATCCTATGTGAAACCTGTTCTGCTCCGCTTACTTGTCTGGCTACAAGATGGAGTCTGAACAAATTTCTCAAAGGTCATCTCATTTTCAGCCATATTCGCACCTCTATCCGGAGTACAGGCTGTTCCATCATGATTTGTTTCATCATCACTGTCACATACCAAAATGATATTCCCAGCCGCAGAAGATGAACATGCCATTTTACTAGGAGACCCTGCTCCAACTAACTCCCCTCTGTTAGGCGCTTCACCATCGGGGAACATGAAACCAGCATGTGGACCTGCAGCATGTGCATGCATAACTTGTGAGATTACAAGTCTCAGGCTTCACGGCAGACCCAAGGAAAGTCAGAAAAAAACACCAGGCACCAATTGCATTTAGGAATGGAAAATATCTCATTCCAGGACAGCCAACTGAATTAAACTTTATGTTCTATAATCACTTGGTGCTCAGAAAATAGACAAACTCAGATGCAAGGCGAACAGAACAGAAAACAAGGGTGATTGAATAAAGGATCTATATCTAAGCAACCAAAAAAACAGGAGTTACCAGTCCGTTTTTATTTCAAAAGGCAACACACTGATAATAGTAGATGGGTACGTACAAACCAGCATGCAGGGACTTCACAACAAAAGAACAAGGTAGCTTTGAGTGATTTGCTGGTGATACACTACATCTCTATCAAAGAAAAAGAATATCTAAACAGAAAATAGAAATAAAATATAACTCTACACTTGTGAAATCCAGCAAACGCAATCAAACTGCTCCACTTGTAAGGATGGAAATTCTGACTCCTGCCATCATTTTATATTTACATTCAG
Source organism: Sesamum alatum (assembly GCA_034509735.1). NCBI lineage: Eukaryota > Viridiplantae > Streptophyta > Magnoliopsida > Lamiales > Pedaliaceae > Sesamum > Sesamum alatum. Next base: position 3,773,686 of record JACGWO010000007.1, on the reverse strand, counting down.
CTTTGAGAAGAAACAAAATGCATTCATTTGTTCGCATGTGAAAATTAAAATCAATGAAAGATTGCTTCTAAGGCTGCTCACTTTACTACCAAAGATGGTAACAGGTATTCAGCATGAATTTGCCACATTCGAGGACCTATGCTCCTAAAAATCTGATCTTAATCTACACTTCATCAATTAAGATTATGAGTTCAATTAATTTCGGACTTTAAAAACCAAACTAGTTGACATTATACTGTTGCCACATAAGGCTTTATGTAAATTCCCACTCATGACAAAGTGTGCACTGTTTCCTGTGGTCAATGAGAGAGAAACAAAGAAGGAAGAGTACAGAGATTTTGCCAGGCAGGCAGTTAGCCAAGAGATTAAACAGATTTCATATATCTTGATTGTTAAAATTTATTTAACTTAGGTTATCTTTTGATTGTTCAAATCCTAGCACACTGACAACTAGAACAAGTTCCAAGTTTTTGGGTTTGAAATTCCTTTATCTAGATGTTCAACTGAAAGACAACTCTGATCAGTGACAGATAAATGAAGCACTAACTTTCATGCATATTTGATAGAAATGCAATGCCTGTAGTTCATAAACACCCAATCAGATTTACTGTTTGATACCTGAATGTTGCGGCGCTCGACTTTCAGCACCTGAACCCCTTACCCCTTCATGTCCATTATCTTGGTCGGCACCACTACTTTCTGCTGGAGGAGAATTGTAACCAGATTTTGAACCTTTATCAAACTCTAGGATGATGTTTGCACCCTTCTCTTCAACTTGGTTTTCTGTCTCCCTCACCGAAGGTACTGCCTCGTCGATCTCATCCTTCCCAGTTATAGGGATTTCATCAAGCACCTCAGTTGCAAACCTTCCCGCTCCAACAAGAGCTTCAGCAGTCATCACAGTATCATCCAGTGGGGCTTTGGCTGGGATGGGAACCTCCTTACGTGCTGCAGGTACAGGGAGCAAGGTAAAGAACTCGTCATCCGGTGAAAATCTGAATTCACCATCATTGGGATATTCGTTCAAGTTCTCATCCTTGGTGATATCCAGTTGGCCAAGGTCGAATCCTTCTTTCAGACCTCCCAATTTTCGCAGCTGCGATAAACACTTATTCCACAGGATCTCGAGCTCTTCATAGGCTTTTTCATCCACTATAGACTCGAAGATGGATGTTTTCATGAAGTCCTTAGCTCCCTGATATCTGTTTTGACTCACCAATTCCCGATATTCATCGGTGCCGCAAAAACCTTTGTGGCCAGCCTCGTAACCACTCTCGTAAGCTGCATCAAGCTCTTGGCGATGTCTCTCCATCTCATCAGTGGCTTTTGTCACGCGTTTTTTCAGGTCTTCCATCTCTTGCCTCATATCCCCGACGTTCTTCTTGTATTCAGCCGCATCAGCAGCAAGCTTCTCCCGTAAGCTCAGCAGCTCAGCATGAGCCACATCGTATCTCTCTTGAAAATCTCGAGCTTTTCGTTCCGACTTTCTGAATAAATCTTCCGCAACCATAGCTCGGTGACGGAAGTTGGCCGCTTGAAGGGCAAGATCATGAATCATTTGGGCTAACTGCAAACAACCCTTGAACAGTTAGAAAAATTTAATGGTACAAAAGAAATACTCATACATGAAGGAAAATATAGCCACTCACATGGAGAATATGTCTAGTAGCATGCTTTTCCACTCGTAGTATCGAACTCAGTGAGAGCTCCATCTGATCCCTCTTCAGAATCATCCCTTTATACAACTGGAACCAAACTCCTCCTGTCACAGAACTCCGGAAGAAACTATCTTCCCTCACTGTCCACTTAGGCCGTAGTACAACTTCTTCCTCGACACGGGTTCCCTCATCCTCCTGCCATAGATCCCTCATTTCCTCCAAAAACTCCTCCCACCGATCCGCGGTACTCCTAGTGACCTCCACCGACTCTTCAATTTCAAGCGGCCCAGTTGGTTGTGATGGGACGGATGGACGAGCAGTTGCAGCACGAGGCGCCGCAGCAAGACCTTGTGGTTGGCGAACAGGCTCCGACCCTCTTGATGAACTACCAGCAGGGACATTAGCCGCCTCTTGTCTTTGGCGAAACATCATCGCAAGCCGAGCAGACCTTGAAGCCATAATAGCTCTACCTACATACCCAGCATCAAACAGTTAAAAGAGCATCAATACAGTGGATTAGGAAACAAATAGCATAAACTTTAAAGCAGTTACCCAAGTAATTAGAGCCAACTTTTACATTGAGGGTTTGGATTATTAAAGTAGCCCAATACAATCTAACATGATGTTTACTTCGTGGACGGGAGCCCGAGATTATTTGTGCAAGCCGCTAAAAATTCACTGTTTGGCTTGAAACTTTGCCCACTACCTTGTCGACCGAAATTCTTCAACAAAACCCAAAAATGCTCACAAGAATCTTTTCACAGAGAAAGGCTTCCTCCAATGGATAGCATTCCGACAAACAAAGCAGAAGCAGAAGCATAAAAGCAAGCAACCGAGAAAAATGGCCGTCTCTCGGGGCTTTCCTACGCAGAAAAGGCATGCTTTTGGTGAGTGACCGACCCACCGATGATGGTGAACGGAGTAGATTCGTGAGAGGTTTATAAAAGTGAGTGTGTGTGTGTGTGTGCTGTGGGAAAGAGACAGACGGAGAGTAGTGATCACAGTGATCGGGGCAATGACGCTTGCTACTCAAGAGTCTCACACTGTCACACTTGGAAGTTGCAGAGCGGCAAGAATAGGATGATGGGTTCAGGAATATGTGGGGGCCCCAAACTATAATTGTTGGAAATACAAGTACATGCACATTATTTATTTCTATTATATTTTTTAAGTATTTTTATATTTTTTAAGTGTTTAGAATTAATATTGGTCATTTTAGAATTATCCAGTAAATCTTATAAATTGGCTTGTATTTCATGATTTGTGTCATAGAGCCAAGTAACTCAATAGAAAATATTTTCGAATTATATTCGAGCTGAGCTCTGCTGTAGCAACTCACCTTACAATAATTACTTTTGGTATCTATATATCTATACTAATTACAAAAACAAATTTTGTGTCCAACTGTGAAAGTAATTTATATATTACTTCAACGTGCCACGTCGTTTCTGTGTGTATATTTAATAAATAATATTTTTATATTTTAAAATATATTATAAATAAATAAATATATTATTATATAAAAAAATTCATTTTTTACTCACAAATGGTGGTTAGTGACACCGTCGTACCATTTTTTTTGTAATGACAAAAATAATCCTCAATTAATATGATAATTACTTTATTCAACTTTTCAAATTTTATATTAATTGATAAATTATTTTTTCTTTCTTTCCTTTTTTTTAATATGATGTATTAGTTTATATATTTTATTCTTATTTATAATATATTTTAAAGCGTAAAAAATTATTTATTATATGCACACAGAAACAGCGTGTCACGACGATTAGTATATATATAAATCAACACATAACATTTCAACAAAGAAAAAAAAAGTAAGAAAAGAAACCAACTTATTGGCATAACAAATAAATGGTGTCGCAGTGTAAATAACCACTCATTGTGAGTGAAAATGAGGTTTTCTTCATATATTAGTATAGATATTATAAATAAAATATATTTATATATATACATATACATATAAACCAACATATTACATCTATAATCTATACTATTATATAAAAAAATCCCATTTTTTACTCACAAATGGCGGTTAATGACACCGTCGCACCACTTTTTTTATCTATACTATTATATAAAAAAATCCCATTTTTTACTCACAAATGGCGGTTAATGACACTGTCGCACCACTTTTTTATAATGCTAAAAATAACCATCAACTGATATGATAACTACATTATTCAACTTTCCAAATTTTATATTACTTGATAGGGTAAATTACATCTACCTCCTCTAAGGTTTGTCATAATGACAAATACCCTCCTGAGTTTTGTAATTTTTAATCAAATGCATGAAATTGACCATTTTGCCCTTGAATTTTTTTACTAAAATTGTAGAAAATCAATCGAGGCAAATTGCATTATTGCTCCTCTGTGTAAAAATTTTAAGAAACCTCTCCCCGCGCACTGTAGTTCAAAAAAAAATTAATTAAAAAATAATTCAGCACATTAGGGTATTTTGATCAGTTCACCTATAAAAATGAATGAAAATGCATTAATTGTTAGACGGTTACAAACCTCAGGGGGGTATTTGTAATTTTTCAAATAATAAAGGGGTATTTATAATTATGTCAAACCTCAAGAGAGGTAGCTATAATTTATCCTAATTGATAAAGTAGTTTTGTCTTTCTTTCCTTCTTTTTTTTTTTTTTAATGTGATGTGTTAGTTTATAATATTTTATTCTTATTTATAATATATTTTTAAAGCATAAAAAAAATTTATTATATGCATGCAAAAATGACGTGCCACGGCAGCTAGTATTATATAAAAGAAACCCTTTTTTTACTAACAAATGGCGATTAATGACACCACCGCACTATTTTTTGTAATACCAAAAATAATCCTCAACTAATAAGATAACTACTTAATTCAACTTTTCAAATTTTATATTAATAGATAAATTAATTTTTTCTTCCTTTTCTTCTATTTTTTTATATGTGATGAGTTAGTTTATACATTTTATTTTTATTTATAATATATTTTAAAGCGTAAAAAAATTATTTATTATATGCACACAAGAACGGCGAGCCACGACGACTAATTTCAAAAAAGAAAAGGAAAGAAAGAAATAAAAGAGGGTATTATTAGAATAAAAAAAATTGGTGTCGCAGTGTAAATAACCGCTCGTTGTGATTAAAAATAGGATTTTCTTTATATATTAGTATAGATATATTAGTATAGATTACAATAATTGTTCACTTTTTAAAATACATTTGTTGATTTCTTTCTACAAGATAAATTAATTATTTAGAGGACAAAAATAAAAATCCATCCATCTTATTATTAGTTCTTATACTAATTTTAAAATATGCCCACCTATGTTCTCACATCAACTTTTTCTTTTCATATTTTTCTCTACAAAAACTCAATTAAATATCCAAAACCTCTGTCACAAATTACTATGTTAATGTTTCTTCTGAATTTGGTCTTAATAAAAAACATATAATTAATATGTTCTTTATTTTTATGTCTTTTCTGCTATCTTATATTTATATATATATATTTATATACTCATAAATTTTTATATGTAAAGATCGAAGACGCAAAACACAAAAGTTAAAAATATCTAATTAGCAATAATTAAGATGTGGTTGTGATTTTTTTTTTTGTGTACTCTTAAATGTTCTCTAGCGTTAACAAAATCCTGCATATTATTCTCTATATACATATAAGATAACGTGTTAATATAAATATTTTACTTTATAAAAACAAAGATAATACATAATGTTGGAGAAATAAAAAAATGCATGAAAAAAAAAAGAAAGACGTGATAATAAAGAGTTAAAAATTGTTAATTAATTTAATTTAAAAATAAACACCATATCATAATTAAGTAGGACACCTGCTCTCCCTTAATAATAAAATACATGTATTGTGTACACATGTAGATTGTAGAGTGCTCCCATTTTTGTTCTCTCATTTTTTCCCAACAATTTCTAATAATTCTTTTATATATTTTACGTACTTTATATTTATCTAATTAATATATAGGCAACATTACAATTTTAGTCCCACGTGATAGGGGATTCAACACATTTAGTGCTCTGCTTTACGAGAAAACTCTACACATTTCATCATATGCTTTACAGGATTTTCAAAATGGCTCCAAAATTCAGAAAACTCGACACATTTAGTTCTTTGCTTTACAGATGACTAAATTTATCGAGTTTTCTTAGAATCATTTTGAAAATCTCTTAAAACAGAGAATTAAAACCAACTGTTTAGCTTCAATGAGCACAATTATACAATCCCAGTTCTCATGCATATAGCATATATGCTGTAATAGAAACTGTGATGTCTAGTTCATTACCATGAAGTAAAGTAGTAAACTAAGAATGAAACAATTTGGTACAAGGACTATGATGAAGAAAGACTCATCTGTAATCCTACCTCTGGCTCCCTGAAGGCATTTTCTCTTTTCTTCATCATCACTTTCGCGCAAGTCTGACTCCGACAAGCCCTCATCCAGAGCAGATGATGCCGTGAGCTTGGCATAACTAGTCCACACCTTCAGACGATTCGTGTGGTTCAAAAGCCTCTCATGAAGTGCTCTAGTTCTTCCATATTCAGCTTCAGATATTTTAAAGTCAATATATGCCTGCCATCGAATAGATTGAAGATCAATACATGTTCCTAGATCCATCAAATTTACAGTAGCGCTATATCATTGTGGTGTTGAACTTCTTGAGCTATATCATCAAATTTACCAACCCAAAAAAGAGAGTAATTCGAGCAAACCAGCATCTGTGGTGTTGAACTTCTTGAATTACAAGATTCATGATGTCTTCATTAAATTTTTATGCTTCCTCTCCATTGAGCCAGTACAATGGGACCGACAGCAAGAGAACCGACTGGAGTTGTATGTACAAAAACTTGTGTGATTGTGATAACTCCAGGTTCCATCTTCCTGCTGATTAACTGAATTGCTGCCTTGTAATCAATTGGGATTTGAGAACTACGGTGTGGCGGAATGGTTTAGCTGCCTTGCTGATCAATAAGTTCCTTCGAAGATTTTCTGCAGGTTTTAGGACCTCACTTGATGACTTTGAAAACTTTTTCCATAAAAAGAAGCTTTAGACCTTTTCGTAAGAATAAATTCACCGCTCTGTAGATGTATGAGCAATACTACTCCATCTGGAAGTACACCATCATATGTTTGGATGAACACATCGCAATTGAGGTTGAATGAATGGGATGAACAGGATATGCATAATGACTTTAACCACACTTCCACAGATGGGGCAGCAAATGGAAGGCAAAATACCATCTCAAGAAATTACTTCTCAACAGCAGTAGGTCATGAATATAATCAAAACATTTACTTATTCATCACTTTCATCGGAAAATACTTCTTCAGTTCTCATTCCTACAAGTGCCCTCTTACTTCTCATCAAGTTTGCTGCCTCTTGAATTGACTGAGAAGTGCTTCTTTCCATCTTATCTGCAAGTATATCTGCTTGCTCTGCAAATCCTAGCCCAATAAGTTTGTTCCTCAACAATTCACAGGTTGTCGTATAAGGCGGTATCCCATCATCAATCATCATTTCAAAATATTTATAAGCTTCTTCATGTTTCCCTCTCTTCTTACAAAGTCCATGAATCATGACAGCATATGTTGAGACAGCGGGATAAAATCCTCTCTCCTCCATAAAATACCAAACTTTCTCAACTCTATCAAACCTCCCTATTCTAATTAGCATTTTAAGTACCATATTATATGTATGCCTATCTGGTTGGCATGCATCTCGATCCATTCTAGAAATCAGCTTAAGAGCCTTATTGACTTCATTATGATCACAATGGTAAGCTAAAATAGTATTGTAACTCCATGTGTCCGGTCTAGCCCCTCTCTCAATCATCTCATCCAGAAGCTCATAAGCCTCATCAACCTTATCATTCTTGCAAAGTTTCTTGATAATACAATTATACGTAAACACATTAGGCACAAGATTGTATCTTTTCATTGAATCTAGGACCCTAAAAGCCGAATGAAGATCATTCGCATCACAAGAAGCATGGATGAATATTGAATACGAGTAAGCATCAGGTTCGAGCCCCTTGCGCCTCATCCCTCGTAGCAATTCATATGCTTCATCTACCTTCCCTCCTTTACATAAAGCGTCAAGAACACTATTCCAAGCAAGCAAATCAACCATGCACCCTCTTTCGAGCATTTCATCAAAAACTTTCTGTGCGCCACCAGACTCGCCAATTTCACCCCACCCCCGCATCAAAATGCTGTAAGTCTTCACAGTTGGACTCAAATCACCACCCTTAACTCGGTCAAAGAATTCCTGACCATGCCTCACATGCTTCCTTTTACACAACGCAAACAAAAGCTGATCAAGATCATCTACGCATGGCCTAATCCCAAAATCCACCATCCTATTGAAAGCCCTTATGGCATCACCCGGCAAATTAGCTCTACTGTAAGCCCTGAAAACAATCCAGAAAATTTGACGGCTAATTTCACAAGATTCAGCCTTTCTCATCTCCACTAGAAAATCCCACAAAAACGGGAACTGTCTGCTGCTCCCCAAGATATCCACAAGAATGTGGTAACTCTCTTTGCTGTGTCGAAAACCCGGAATTTCCTGAGCCCAAATAAAGAATCTGTGAGCAGAAAATCCAAGATTTTTGCACCGTTTCAAGACTTGTTCAACTAAATCGGTACAAAGTCTCGAAGCAAATGGAGAGAGTGCTGATTCAATATCGTGCTGGGGCTTCCTGTAGTCGCTTAGAACGCGTGAGAGCTCGTTGACGAGGTGGTCAGACGGTAGGTTTGAGATTAATTCCTGGGAATGAAGGGGAATTGAATGAGACGACAAGTGTTTAACATTGAGAAACTTGTGGGTTCTTGTGGGATTGCGGCGATGAGAGAAGAGAGAATGAAGGAATATTCTTATCGCCATTTACGTAGTAGCCAAAGATCAACAGGCAGAGGTAGAAGAAAAATGATTCACGTCAAGATGGATGAACTAATGGGGTTGTTTTCGCCCTTTTTAGAGATGAACTCAGCGTTGTAATTAGAAACAAAAAAAGGGTTGCAGAATCAGAAGGCAAATTAAAGATTCGCAATCAAACATTGCTGTCGAGGTAGAGGTAGACAGCAATCGAAATTCACAAAATATGGTATTGTGGGGTGGGGTGGGGTGGGGTGGGGTGGGGTTTGTTTTGTGCGCGGCCTCTCAATCGGTGGTGTTTATACAATTGCATTTCAGCTTAACCTGAAGATCCCCGCCGAGCGCAGGTTGTCGGACTTGGCCCATTAAATGGAGAGCTCCTAATTCATTTCAATTAATGATAGGTATAGTTATACTCTCCTCTCTTGAAGTTTTGGTATTATTACACGTAAATTCCCTGTGATTTGAGAAATTACATTTATTGTTCCTCAAGTTTGCTTTTATCTGACTAATGAATCCCTCAATTAGTCAAAATTCACCGAATTTATTAACATTAGCAAAAAATTAAAAATAAATTAAAGGTAAGATTTGTCATCGATTGACTTATTACTTACTTATTATAGGTCAAACGAATTTTTCTATGATCAAACTACCCTTATATATCGTCACACATTAATGCATGAGGGGAGGTATACTTTCACCATTTATTAGTCATAAAAGGTTTGTTTAGCCAGCATTAACTTATTAATCAATCAATCGAGCGTAAATATCGATTTTTATTCAATTTTTTTGTAAATATTAACAAATTCGGTGAATTTTAACTAACGGATGGACCTATTTGTTAGATAGAAGCAAAACTCAAGAATACTAAATATAATTTTTCAAACCACAGAGAATCTACATATAATTATACCAAACCTCAAGAGAGGAGAGTGTAATTATCCCTGCATGATATGTAGGACAGTGATTGTGAGTCAGCAGCCACATAGGAGGTTGTGGGTACATACAACTCTACTAAGGAAATGCTTGCTCCAACTAAATATAAAATACTCTATATATAAATTACTCTATGTTACGTTTAGATCGACGGATTTAGATTAAAAATTTTGAATCCACAATAATAAATTTATCGAATTTGTTTGTATAATTCAATGCTGTAAAAAACTTCAATTTCTTTTACTACTATTTTTGAACTATATTTTATAACATGGTGATTGATTTCAAATCCTCCTAATATGAAGTCGTTCAAAATCCATCCTCCAAATCTGTTCATACTAATTCAAAGTAGGTATTTCTAATTCCTAATAACAAATCCTTTGACGTTGTCTGGATGATTCAAATAACGAAGGATTTCAAGCTTGATTTTGTTTGAATATGCATATCAAACTAGATCATTCATACTCGTTCCTGTCTACAGGATTGCATTGTCTATTCCCCATAAGCCAACACAAAATCCTGTGCAACACAAGACTGAATTAACATAAAAACTAGAAGAATTCAGCGTGTAACATACTTGAGGAAAAGAGTATATCAGATACACATGCGACGGCTTACAAATCCGCTCTCCAGAAATTAAGAAAGGGAACAACCTGGGCAGAGGCCATACAAAGGGCATCGAACTGTTGGGTTGTTGGCCGGGATTGAGCCACCTGCAGATTAGCTTAGCTGGGTCTGGCAGAAAGCAATTAGCCGTTGAGCCCCTTGAGACAAAACAGAAACAATGGCAATAAATATCTAGATGACCTACTGTGTGTTCCAGTCTCATTCTCACAAACAGCTTTAAAACGAATCCGTGAAAATTGAAATGCAACAGATTCTGCTAAAAAAGCAAATAAACAACTATTAGCTGCTTGAAGTACACTGTAAAAGGGACCTCTAGTGTGCTTATTTTACGGCCAGGATAAAAGGAAAAGAACCAAAAGAGAAGTGGAGTCAGTGATGCAAATAAAACCAAAATGCTTTCCTGCGGCTTGAGAATCTTGTATAACAGCAGGCAAGTCGGATACATACATACAAGACAAGAAGGGTACAGGACAAAAAACTCAATATGGAAAGAATATGAGATTATCACCAAACGATATCAACAAAGTCCGATCAACGATAACTCATGTAACCCAACTAATCATCATCAGAAGCAACCTTCTGCTTCTTCCACTTGTATGCTGCTTCCAAAATCTTAAGATTTGTTGTCTGCGTTTCTTCTGGGAAAAGATAGTCAATATACTCCTCGTACCTGCAGGGAATTGGTTGCCACCAACAGTTTAGTTTCAATGAGCTTCAATAGATATACAACACCAGTTCTGATGCATATAGCACATATGCTGTAAAAGGGAAAAACAGAAACATGTATCTTAAGGTAAACACATGAAAGTGACTCTACCAAAATATTTCTCCCTTCCCTATTTCATGGAAGTTTGACAAGCGATGGCAAGATAAATTCAAAAGCGAAAGTTGGGGAGGGATCCCCACAAATCAACCAAGATGGATTTCGTCAAGTATAGAATCTATGACTTAAAAGTCTATATGAGTCCACAGAACAGACACACACACACGCGCACGCACAAAGAAAAAAGAAAGAAAAAAGGATGTGGCCTGGTAACATTATTTGCCTTGGTTCATAAGAATAAATAATTTCTGTTATTGATTGCAAGGGACAAAAGCCAAAGGAAGATTGACCGAAGTAACTGCTTTTAGGGGAAAAAAATGAGAAAATGAGAAGGACAAATGCATACCCAGCTGGACCATCCTCAGTTTCTATTTGCCTTCTCTTTTTGAGTTTCTTTGGCAGCTTAGCACGGACCAAATCAACATCACCAACCTCGCCAAAGCTGCTTTCCATGTTCAACCACTCTTCCAAAAGCATTGCCCTTTCCTCTTTCAATTCAGGGGCAGAAGTTCTCAAGTAGCTAAGGGCTCTTTCAAACACAGCTGATGAGCACATAAAAACTGTGAGGTCTAGTAAACTCAAAATGAGAACAACTGGTACAAGAACTACGACAAAGAAAAAAACACATCTGCAGGATTTCATTTCTTACCTCTGGCTCGCTGAAGGCATTTTTTCTTTTGTTCATAATCGCTTTCACGCAAGTCTGACTCCTCCTGCAAGCCCTCATCCATAGCAGATGCCTCGAACTTGGCATAACTAATCCACACCTTTAAATGTTTTGTGCGGTTCAGAAGCCTCTCATAAAGTGCTCTAGTTCTTTCATATTCAGCCTCCGATATTTCAAAGTCAATATATGCCTGTCATCAAATGGATAGAAGATCAATACACATTGATTCTATTCTATATAGCTTTATTTGAAAAGAGACAAGATTAGATTCTTACAAAATAACAAAAATCCTAATTGACAAAGAGAAAACTCGAAGACGCATACAAACAAAATGATTAGAAGAACCAGTTCGATGTTGGTACTTAGTGACATGGCATTATATGCTTGAGGCTTGGCTACATGAGCGCAGTACATGCAGAGAAAAAATAGAACCATGTTTGCTAATATATACAAGGGCAAAAATTGGAGTAAGTGCTTCAGTTAGAATGAACTGGATAAATAACTTATCGCCACCCACTGCTCCATTTTGATGGAAGCTAGCCAAGAGGGGGAAGTCTTAACATAGTGTGAGTAAGAGTGAGTATGAGTACTAGAGCAGAAAACACCCTTCAGGTTTGGGCAACACAATGACCCAAATACCTTCCATAACAGCTCTGGCATGTCTAGTGCAGGTTGATCAATTGCAAGCTCAAAAAGAGCTCTGGCTCGTTCAGTTTCCGCCAAGGATCTCTCCAACTCAGCAAACTTACTCCATGCATAACAGTTCTCTGGTGACCACTCTAAGTATTTTTCATACAGCTTCCTGCATCGTTCTATATTACCAAGTTGCAGCTCTATCTCGATGTACTTCTTAAATATCTGTTTGTAACATAATAAATTTAGAACACAGTTCAAAAGACCACCAAAAATCCATCAAATGAAGAAACAAAGTTGTTATAAATCATCTTCTGTCACACCTTATCCTTGGGAGCCATGCCAATTGCCGACCCCAAAATTCGCCTTGCCCGATCAATATTTAATTGACGTATTTCAAACTGGGCAGCCATCAGCCAAATCTTTGCAAATGAAAATTTGTTATGAGGAATCGTCTTAAGACACAAGCTGTTAAAGTTCAAAGCAAATCAAGGAAGCTTAGTTAAGATCAATTCATGCGAAGATAAGTCACGATGGAAACAATCAAGAAAAATAGAGTAACTCAAAGAAAAGGTAAGGTGGGGGAAGTATACAAAGGTGCTCATAAAAAAACTATGACTATCTGCATGCAATTATTTGTATTCTACTCATCCCAATACTTGATTTCTAAAAACCAGCATGGAGAATCTGACGCACTGCATATAGAATTTCAGGTCCAGATTCATTACAGAAAAAAGACTGCAAAGACAACATATTCTAGAAGATGGACTATTTCAATTTAACCATATTTCTTTTTATTCATCAGAATATATCCAGGCTTTGAACCATAATGGGAACATCGCATTAGAAAATTTATACAGCTAATCAATCTTATAATCAATGCATTAAATGTACTCTTCATGTCCTACTGAGAAGATAAGGCACCACAAAGGGGGTGTTTGGCTGAGCTTATAAGCTCCACATAAAACTGTTTGGCAATTTGTTTTCTTTTTAAAGATGTTCAGGAGCTTATAAGCTCTTAAAAAACAAAAGTAAGCTCAACCAAACTTTTTTTATAAGATCTTATATGCTCTTTAAGCTTAGCATTCAAGAGGCAAAAATACCCGCACTAGTTTATTAGTATTTCACTTTTAAATTGGAATATTGACGCCTTTTTTCACCAAAGCACAAAAATCTGTCCACCCTCTTCAACCCTATCAGTCAAAACAAGTCTCCTTCACTTTCTCAATGCCGACCTCTCATGAAAAGCTGCCGGAACCTTTTGCTCACATCTCTCAAGGTATGTGATTTATGATTTATTTATTTATTAACAAACTGAACGTACAATACTTTGGCATTCGACTGAGATTGACCAGAAATTTGCCGTTTACAAAACTTAATTAGTACAGAAACTAATCACGTGACTCACAAACTACCACATAAAGATATGTACACCAAATACACTTTGAGAAGCACCAGATTTTGACTCTTTTAACTTTTGTCAAAAAATCATAATTTTTTTATGAGCTAAATTGTTATGCGTATATTTCTACAAATATTTCAAGATGATATTAGATAGAAAGGTATGTTAAAAAAATATACTTACATAATTCTAATAGTTTGATGGCTCTTTTTAGTCATTATAACAATATAAGGAGAAACAAGCTGCCAAACCTTCAGATCTCATAAGCTATAACATTTCAATTACCCAAACACTTTAAAAGCTTATTTTTAAAGTAAGGTTTAACGCTTTTATGCTCTTAAAACAACTTTCAAGATGTAGCGTATAAGACATTTTAAATAAGCTACTACAAAAACACCCTCATATTGATAACAACCAATGCTGACGCATAATTAAGTTTACCATCATATTAGGGAAAAACCTTTGATATCCATATGAATTAGTTAACTAATGTCATTATTTATGATTAACACCGAAACAATCTGCACATTATAATAATGAAATATCTAAAATGGCTCAAAGTTATCTTACCTGTACACATCTCTTGTGCGATCCACATCCTGGGCATCAAGCTCCTCGTATAGAACATAATTAATCCTGATGATAACACAAATTCACCCCTAAGCAATAGGTCAAATAAAATGTAAACAAATAAATTCTAACCAAAGCCCTCGTGTAACACTCAATATGGCATTATTACACAGAATAAAGCATTAAGCTTACCACAAGTATATGTACCGCTGCCAATACCGCTTCTCCTGAGCAGGAGGTATATTTGCAATAGCCCTCTCATATACATCCTCAATCCTTTGTTTATCCCCACAACTCTCTTCTAACCTAATGTAATCAAACCATGCATCATAATTAAGTGGGTTCTTCCTAACCTCATCCTCGTACTGAAACCTCCTTTTTCCAACTATAGCATCCTCGATTCCTTCCCTGTCACCATATTGCTTCTCAAATGCAACAAACTTCTTGTAAATCTCCTCTGCCCTCCCTTTCGGAATATGATCCAATGCATACTTATATATACATCTTGCCCTCTCTGTCTCCTTGCACTTCTCCTCAAACTCAGCAAAAGCCACAAACAATTCCTCCGCCTCCTCATCATCCCCCAACTTATCTACAGCCCGCTCATAACAATTCCTCGCACGCGCTATTTCTCCATTTTTCATCTCAAATTTAGCAAACCTAATCCATGCACTGACCTTTGGGTGACAATCCACAAACCGTTCGAAAATCAACCTCGCCCTTTCAACCTCATTATACCTCAACTCAAACTTTATATATGAAAGCCATCCTTGCTGATCAGGGGACCACTTCATCCACCGCTCAAATATTTGCCTCGCCCCAGCCACATTCCCTAACATCTCCTCCATATGAATATACTTATACCACAACTGATCCACTCTAGGCAACAATTGCGTAGCACGATCCCATACGTTCCTCGCATGATTAACAAACTTATTCTTCATCTCAAAATCAGCATACTTCAACCACAAAGTATGGTCTCTATAATCCACCTCAAGCGCACGCTCCCACACTGACCTCGCCCGAGAAAAATCCTTCTGAGATTCTTCCCACTTTGCATACTTCACCCAAACGCTCTTATTCCACCGCACTCTTCGGATTAAATCTTCAAATTCTTTGCGTTTGCGAAGGCGGTAGTCCCCTAGCTCAGTAGCATCGGTTATTTTCTGTTTCGGTGGTCGGATTTCTGCTTCTTGACGCTCTCGTGCTTCACGAAGTATTTGCTCGGCGGTGATTTGAATGGGCGCCGGAGTCTTGTTTTTTACGCGGGTTGGACGGGGCAGCTTCACCTCCGTCTCTTTCTTCGTCAGGTAGCCCAGATTCGGATCAGAATCTCTGGCGTTGGCCATGCTGCGAATTACTTGGTAGGTAGGAATGAGGTTCTTCGTTGATGTCCGTCGACGGGGAGGGGGAGGAGTGATAAATGTGAGCTTAGGTTAGGGTTTGCTACGAGAAACAGGGGAAATTATTTGAATTCTGATTTGGGGGTTTTTTCGCAATAAAAGGTTGACCCTTGGGCTTGGCCAGAGTAACAGGGTTTAGCTTTTATTTTTATTTTTATTGTTGGAAAATGATATTTTTATATTTGCATTATAATCAAAATTCTTAAGGCTAAATTGCATTTTCTGCCCCGTATATTATGGGTGTGGCAAAATAAGAACCATATGTAAAGGGGTAGCAAATAGTAGGGGTGTGCAAAAAATAGATCGAACCGAAAAAAAATCGATTGAACCGAAAATTCAATTTTGACCGAAAACTGAATTGAAAGACTCGGTTCGGTTTTCGATTTTAATTTTTTAAAAAAATCGGTTTTTGGTTCGGTTCGGTCGAAATTGTTCGATTCACCAACCGAACTGAATATCGATTTTTTTAATATAATATTAATATTTAATAATATATTAAATTATTAATATTATGAATCACACTTCAAAGTTCAGAGTTTTTAGAGTAAGAAAATTTCAGATTTTGGCATTTTGCTGGGTTTGGCTTGGCAGATTTTGGCATTTCAGAAAATTTCAAATTTCAGATTTTGGCATTTCAGATTTCTCCCAAGCCTTCATCCCGAGAGTGCCTCTCCACAAACAACACTCTCGGTTGGCATGACTTCTTCGAGAGAGAGAGGCAACGAGAGAGAGAGACCGAAAACTGAAACAACACTCGTGGTTGGCTTGGCAAATTTCAGAGAGAGACCGAACAACACTCTTGGTTGGCTTGGCAATTTTATTTTTTTTTTAATTATAATTTTCGGTTTGAAAACCGAACCGAAGTTTGATCTTTAGTTTGATTTTCAGTTTTATAAAATTCCGGCCATCAGATTTTCAAAAGTGGCCGAAAATAGATGACGTGGACTAAAATTAGGACTTTTTTTAGGGCTTTTGCGGACATGGTATTTTAATTAAAATTATAATTCCAACTAAGCAAATGACTTGGACAACAAAAAGAAAAAAACAAAAAGAAAAAGAGGAAAATTGATTTTGCAAGTGCTAAAGAAAAAACCAAAAAACAAAGAGCTTAACCCCTTTTGGCCCTCTTCATTCGACAGAACATTCTCCTCAAAAAAGCCCTAACCCAAACACGCTCCCTTCCCAATCTTTAACCCCTTTGCTTGAAAACGGCGATTGCTTCCTGTCGACGGAGAAATTGGAGCTAACAAGTTGGAAATGGTGGTGATACGGAGTCAACGGCACGTGAACCTCCCTCCCCCACTATACCGTAAGTTTTTTTTTTTTTTAGTTCGTTTAAAAAGTTGTGTGCTTTGTAAAGTATGTATTGTTTATCTTTTTGCCATTTTTATATGTTGTTTGTAGTCCCTTTTGGTCCCCTCCCCCATATTCAGTTTTATGTTTTGAGGAAGACATGTAGGGCTGGTATTTTTTTTGTCTCTGTTCATGCGATTTTTTATTGTGAAAGTAATAGGTTGTGCTAAATATTGTATATTTTATTTGGCATTTTCTGTTTTGTATTTATGTATATTTTATGTGTTTTGCATTTTCTGACTTTAGTATTATTTTTTAATTTTTTTTTATTGACATATCCTGATAGTAGTTCTACTACTGTGACATATTACTATGGGGGGAAATTTAGTCCCACTAATTTCCTTATACCTAGTTACATTGGGGGTAGATTGCTAAGTTTGACTATGTAGAGTCAAGTCATCTCTGTTTTGCAACCCTAAATATGTTCCGTCAGAAATTGGGTCTGAATGGTGACAAAAGATTTTATAAAAAGGTAAATACTGGTTTTCAGCTCCTGACTACAGATTCACAATGTTTAGAATTGGGAAGGGAATACAGGACTATAAGAGATGTTCCAGTATTTGTGGAATTGTTGGGGAAATTGGACACAGGGCATGGGAATGGTGTTGTGCATGATGATGGTGTTGATGACATGGGTAGATTGGAGGAGAGTGTTGATGTAGATGAGGATGCAGACTTGGTAGAGAGTGACTATGGCATTTCAACAGAAGTAGGTGATGATGACAACATATTTGAGGATAATGTACCAATTGATGATAACAGAGATATAAGTGATGATATAAGTGGTTCTAGTGATGAAGGTGAGGAAGATGTTATGGGTAGTGATTTTGACCTTGATGAGAACAAATTGAGTGATGATGAGCAAAGTGAACCTAGCTACCCTATTTTCAATCCTGTTGAGATATTTGATCCGACATTCATTTTGGGTATGTTGTTTAGCACAAAAGGTGAGCTAAAAAAGGCAATCTAATCTCATGCAATAAAGACAAAAAGACATATAATTTGTACAAAAAGTGATCCAAATATATACTGTGCTAAATGCAATGATAAGGAATGTGATTGGAGGTTACATGCTCGTAAGGTTAAAGATGAATGCACTTTTCAAATTAGGGTTTATAACCCTAAACATAAATGTACATCTACTTTTAATCTTAAGAATGTGAAGTCTAGTTGGTTGTGTGATAAGTACTTGGATAGATTCAAATCTGATCCCAAGAGGAGTGTGAAGGGGTTTAGAGTGGATGCAATAAATGATCCCAAGGCAATCCTATTGTTTATAAATTATGTTTTGTTGTATTTAAATTCTGTGTTGTTGTTTTTCAATTCTGTTTTACTGTATTTAAATTCTATTTTGTTGTTTTTAAATTCTGTGTTGCTGTTTTTTAATTCTGTTTTGTTGTTTATAAATTATGTGATGCAGCTTTTTAATTATGTTTTGTTTGTTGCTGTTTTTTAATTCTGTTTTGCTGTTTTTAAATTCTTTTTTGTTGTTTTTAAATTTTGTGTTGTTGTTTTAATTATATTTTGCTGTTTTTAAATTCTGTGTTGATGTTTTTAATTATATTTTGTTGTTTTTAGATTTTTTGTTGCTAGTTTTTAATTCGAATTGATGTTTTAGTTCTGTTTGCTATTTTTTACTTCTGTTTTGCTGCTTTTTAATTCTATTTTTTTTTTTTAGGGGAAGGATAAAGGCAAAAAAGTGGTCAACAATGAAGCTGAAAATGAGAATGTCAACAATGAAGCTGAAAATGAGAATATCACCAATGAAGCTGAAAATGAGCAGGTCACCAATGTAGCTGAAAATGTGCAGGTCAACAAGTCATGTGTATTGGTTTATGTAGCTTTTTTATATAAACATTTGACACCTAATTTAATTCATTTGTATTGGGTTATGCAGAGTTTTGTCACCTCAAAGTCTACAGAAAATCAACCTCAAGCCCCCTTTCCTAAGCACAATGCATTGTCGAGTCTGTTAAGTGCACCACAGTATATCAAGGGACCTACAATGTATACTCAGCTGCAGATGAGCCAGTGTGTTGGACATCCCAGTGGGGCAACATCAAGGGTAAGTGTCAGAGCCCCCCACCAATGGATGGTGCTCAGTACTGTGCTTCATCAAACTTTAGCACACAAGAATCAATCCAAGAACACTTTCCAGTCATTATGCAAGGGGGAAAGAAGTTTATCAAACTTTCAAACCTTCAGAATTTGAAGACAAAATGGCCTCCAGGAAGAAGTAACAAAACAATCAAGAAATAGAAAACACGTGGAGATAGGTTTATTAGTAGTTTGTATGCAAGCTTAGGAGTATTTTGTCACACTTTTGGTTACCAGATTTTTAAGTGGTTTTGGTACAATTTTTATTGCTTTCAGCTTAGAATCATTTTGAAAACTTGTTCAGACATTATTGACAATCTTTACGGGTTTAGTATGACAAATTTTTTGAAGTATTCTCTGTTTTTATTTTCCTATAATTTTGCCATTTTTGCCTTTAATGTGTGTGCAACTGAAGCCAAAAAATGGGGGGCGGGAGTGGGTTATCAAATGCAACAAATTTTTTTTTTTGGTCCAAGTCATTTGCTTAGTTAGCATTATAATTTTAATTAAAATACCAATCAGCAAAAGCCCTTTAAATTTGGGGGTACTATTTGCCACTCCTTTACATATGGTCCTTATTTTGCCACCCCCTAATATACGGGGCAGAAAATGCAATTTAGCCAAATTTCGAATATGTGTATCGTGTTCATACGCAAAAATATGATATTATTATGAAATTTAAAAATAAAATTATATTTCAATTATATTAGGATTAAAAATTCAAAATTGGATTATTGTGGAGTTTTTTGTTTTTTTTGCAGAGGGTGGTGTGCAAAATAAAAAAAAAAAACAAACAGAATAATGTGTATTGGTTTGTAAAATAAAAATTAAGCACAATAATTTCTTATTATAATAGAATCAATAAATAAATTTATAAGAATCATCGAAACACACTCGATATGTATGTATATTTAAAATTCATTATTTTTTTTTCTTCTAACTAAACAAAAGAAAAGATAAAATAAATAATTTATCAAATAAAATAATTTTAAATAGGATAAATTACATCTACCTCCGCTGAGGTTTAGCATAATTACAAATATCCCCTTGTTGTTTGAAAAATTACAAATACCTCCATGAGGTTTGTAATTTTCAACCAAAGGCCCGAAAGTGATCATTTTGACCTTGATTTTTTTTGTTAAATTATAGAAAAATCAATCGAGGCAAATTGCATTATTAAGTTTTCTGTGTAAAAAATTTAAGAACCCCTCCCTGCACATTGTAGTCCAAAAAAATTTAAAGAATTTTAAAAATTAAATAAAATTCATAAGGGCATTTTGGTCAGTTTACCCATAAAAATGGATGGAAATGGGTTATTTGTTAGACGGTTACAAGCCTCAGGGGGGTATTTGTAATTTTTTAAATAACATGAGGATATTTATAATTATGCCAAAGCTCAGGGAAGGTAATTGTAATTTACCCTTTTAAATATGCATTAATACAAAATTATTGAGAGGGCTAATTGATTAAATAAATAGATATCTTGTGAATAAGTAAATATTATGTTGTATTTTTAAAATTGATTTAAGTTTTTTAAATTTTAAAATTAATAAAAAATATTAAATTATTTTTAAATACATATACTGATAAATTCAATTTAGATATCATTTATAGTAAATAATAGAACTTAAAAAAATTTATACACTTTTTTCGTATTTTGATATTTAATTAATTTGTTCTATAAATAATATAATTTATTAAAATATACGTAAACTACATAATAGTTTAAGTTAGTTGATCTTCTAGCCCAAATTGCATATTAGCCCCTGTGTATTAAAAAATTCAATTAAAAGCTCCCTGTATTTAAAAATAGGCGACAAAGATCCTTTTTATTTTCTTGAGTATAGCACAGGTGTCCCTTACCGTTAATTGAAACCAACGGCGTCAAATGTTTGAATTAAAAAAATTGGTTTATATTTAAATTTTAAATACAAAATATAAACATTATTTTTATTATATATATCATTTATTTAAATTCATTTAAACTAAATAATGATTTAAATTAGTTCGGAATATATAATTATTATGGTTGATTAACATTTATATTCATATAGCTATGTAAATTTGAGAAATGAATTTTAGTATACTAATAGTGTATTGTGTATTTTTCAATTTAAATTATAGATTTTTAAAGAAATTATATATTGTATTTAGATATTTAAATAAATATATTTAAAAAATAAAATTATTTACCTTTCAGGGGTGATGAAAATACAATAATAAACCCACAAAAAACACCTTCAAATCAAAAGAAACAAAAGGGGTGGCTTATAAAAGCATAAAGGGTATTATTGTCTATTCTAGCCCAAAATCTAATTAAAAAATTATTCAAAATGCGTCAAAAATAACTCAAGTTCGCACAAAGGATGTGTGTCTATCACTCTAATTAGTTTCTAATGGAGAGGGAATTTTTGCAGGGCTAATAAAAACAGAACATGATGCCACGACTTGTGAGACCACATTTGAGTAGTAGTGGCTTTCTCTCCTCATTATTATGGATGTAAGGCTTAGACGGATCAAAACCATTTTGATCCAAGTTCCTCAAGAGCCTAATATTTTATTTAGTCTATTCCGACTCCCAACTCATCGTCAAGCAAACAGAAAGAATTCACGCAGCACAATGCTGTAAAAAATCACATACAATGCATGTTTATTACTAGTTAAAGAAAAGGTTGAGGTCCAACAACCAAAAGATCATGGGTTCGAGTACTACGAATGTAGGGAGTTGTTTAGTTTATTCTACGTTTATATTATTCCTTTAGTTGCTTTAGTATTTGTGATAATAGATCTAGAAATATTATAATATGGACCGAATATTGTAATAGTAATTAATTATCTTTAGAAACATTGTAAGTTCAAAGTAAGTCAAGAAAACTTAGTTAAGATCAATTCATTTGAAGGTAAGTCACGATGGCAACAATCAAGAAAAAAAGAGTAAATCCCAGAAAAGGTTATTTTGTAAATTTTTAATGAATTTAACTTTTAAAGAATTACTAGTAAAAAGTTTGGACTTTGGCCATAGACGTTCCCAAAATGGATTGCACGTGAGATATGATTGGGAAATTACTTGCATGAGATGTGATTGTACGTAATCAACTAAAATTTAAAATTAGATCAATTGAAAAGTTTTTTAACATAAAATACTACCTGAGTGTAGCGTGTAATACATTGTTATTGTCTTCTAGCAGTTGCAGACTTAGAGGTTGTTTGGCTAAATTTTTTTAAATTATCTTATAAACTTCTACATCTTATAAGATGTTTTAGGAGCTTATAAGATGTTGGATCTTATTTTAAAAATAATTAAGCTCCTAAAGTGTTTGGGTAAAATAAGATGTTAAAGCTTATAAAATATTTTCACATCTTATAAGATTGTTATGGTATTTGGCATAATAAGGTCTTTTTATTGGTAAAATGACCGAAAAGGATATGATAGTATTAGAATCAAATAAATTGTTATTTTTGTTGACATATTTTATTTTTAAATATTTTTAAAATAATTTCATAAATTGTACACATTAATTTAACTTCAAATAAAAATTTATTGGATAATATTAAAAAAATAAGAAAATAATTATAATTATTACCTAATTTTTTGAATAAAACTAATATATATGTACATTAATGTTAGCCGAATATTGACATTGATGTATAATTGATATTCTCTTTGTTAACGAAATGACTATTTTCTAGTCGTATAATTTTTAATGTCGTTAATTTATATTTGTTCAGTAAATATAATATCAGTAGCATGTTGTTTTTTTATTTCATAAATAATAATTTATTAAGTAATGAAATAATTTTTTATTTTAATTGAAAGAAAAGTTAAATACCAATAAAATGGTTTAAAATCTTAAGATAGAGAAAGTGTATTTATATTCATAAAAAAAAAAAAGAAAGTGTATTTGTGTGTGCGTGTGTGTGAGAGAGAGAGTGCAGAGAGAGAGAGAGTGAACGAGGATATTTTGGTCTAATTACACATTAATCTTATAGAGCTTATAAGATCTTAAGAAAAAAGTTGGAGGAGGTTAACTTTTTTCTAAAGAGCTTATAAGATCCAAAACATCTTATTTTGAGATCTTATAAGCTCTTTCAAGAAAACTTTGCCAAACAGTTTTTTCAGAGCTTATAAGCTCCTCAAAACATCTTATAAGATGTTTTGAGGAGCTTATAAGCTTCGCCAGGGTGCTTGGCTAAGCTTTTTTGAAACAGCTTATAAGCTCCTACATCTTATAAGCTCCTACATCTTATAAGATGTTTTAGGAGCTTATAAGATGTTGGATCTTATTTTATAAATAAGCCATAAAGTGTTTAGATAAAATAAGATGTTATAACTTATAAGATGTTTTTCATCTTATAAGATGTTAGGATGTTTGGCATAATAAGGTCTTTTTATTGCAAAATGGCCAAACATGACATGTTACTATTAGAATCAAATAAGTTGTCATTTCTTGACATATTTTGTTTTTAATATTTTAAAAATACTTTTATAAGTAGTACACATTAGTGTAACTTCTAATAAAAATCTAATAGATAATATTTTTTTAAAAAAAATAAGAAAATGATGATAATTATTACCTAATTTGTTGAATAAAAATAATATATATGTACATTAATGTTAGTCGAATATTGACATTGATATATAATTGATATTCTCTTTGTTAACGAAATGATTATTTTCTAGTCATATAATTTTTAATATCGTTAATTTATATTTTTTCAAAAAATATAATATAAATAGCAATCTTATTTTTGTTTCATAAATAATAATTTATTAAGTCGTGAAACAATTTCTACTTTTCAATTGAAAGAAAAATTAAATACCAATAAAATGCTTTGAAAAGAGAATGTGTATTTGTGTGTGTGAGTGTGTGTACAGAGAGAGAGAGAGAGAGAGAGAGAGAGAGAGTGAGAGTGAGAGTGAGAGAGAGAGAGAGAGTGTGTGTGTGTGTGTGTGCGCGTGTGTGAATTAGGGTATTTATATCTAATTACACATTAATTTTATAGAGTTTATAAGATCTTAAGAAAAAAGTTGGAGAAGGTTAACTTTTTTCTAAAGAGCTTATAAGATCCAAAACATCTTATTTTGAGATCTTATAAGCTCTTTAAATAAAAATTTGCCAAATAATTTTTTTGAGCTTATAAGCTCTCAAACATCTTGTAAGATGTTTGAGAGCTTATAAGCTTAACCAAACACCCTCTTAGAGGGTGTTTGGCTAAGCTTTTTTTAAAACATCTTATAAGCTCCTACATCTTAGAAGATATTTTAGGAGCTTATAAGATGTTGGATCATATTTTTAAAATAAGCTCCTAAAGTGTTTGGGTAAAATAAGATGTTAAAGCTTATAAGATGTTTTCACATCTTATAAGATGTTAGGGTGCTTGGCATTATAAGGTTTTTTTATTGATAAAATGACCAAAAAGGACATGATACTATTAGAATCAAATAAATTATTATTTTTGTTGATATATTTTGTATTTAAATATTTTAAAAATAATTTCATAAATAGTACACATTACTTTAACTTCAAATAAAAATTTATCAGATAATCTTTTTTACCAAAATAAAAAAAAAGGCGGATTATGACCTAAATTTTGAATAAAAAATAATATATATGTACATTCATGCTAGTCGAATATTAATATAGATATATATTTTCTCTCTTGATGCAATGGCTATTTCTAATTGTATAACTTATAATGTCTTGAATTTATATTTTTTCAGTAAATATAATATCATAGCAATCTTATTTTTGTTAGCTATAATAATTTATTACTTAATAATGAAGCATTTTTCTTTTTTAAATACAATAATAATAATAATAAATTTTAAAATCCTAGAGAGAGAGTATCTATGTGTGTATGAGAGAGAGAAAGAGTACTGTGTGCGTGTGTAGTGTGTGTGTTTGTGTGGGTGTGTATGTGGAGAGAGAGAGAGTGTGTGTATGTTTGCGTGTTTATGTGTGTGTGTATTTGTGTGTGAGAGAGAAAGAGTGTGTGTATGTTTGCGTGTTTATGTGTGTGTGTGTTTGTGTGTGAGAGAGAGTATGTGTGTTTGTGTGTGTTGAGGGTGTGTGTGTATGTTTGTGTGTATATATAGAGAATGTGTGTGTATGTAGAGAGAGGGTGTGTGGGGAGGGGGGGTTGAATGAGGATATTTTTGTCATATTACATAATAATCTTATAGAATTTATAAGATGTTTCAAAAAAAGTTAGAAATGTTAACTTTTTTTTAAGAGCTTATAAGATCCAAAACATCTTATTTTGAGATCTTATAAATTCTTTTCCAAAAATTTTGCCAAACAAATTTTTGGAGCTTATAAGCTCCCAAACATCTTATAAGATGTTTTGAGGAACTTATAAGCTTAGCCAAACAACTTCTTAATCTATTATTTAGTTTTTATTTATTTTTAAATAATTTCCCCTTTGTATCTTTTATACATTATTATTTTTTATATATTATAGTTTCATCTATTATATTTTTATTTTATAGTTTAATTTGTTGTTGTTTTTTGTTTTTCTACAACAAGGACAGGTTAATTTAGTGTTATCCGGTGCATATTTTGTTTAATATTTATTTGTATAATTATATTTAATGTGGTATTTAATTTTTATTCTGTTTAAATATTCACCCTTTTATGTCATTTTATGCACCAAATTGAGTGGGGATAGAATAAACCGGATGCATCTCATTAGAGGCTATTTGTTTTCGTCCAACCCATAGAAATAAACATATATGATTTCTTACATCATAACTTCTCTTTCTGATTATATCTTTTTCCCTTTGGATCTCGACATTTTATTCTTCTCTCTCAGCTCCCAAATCTCCAGGTAATTAACCTCTCTTTACGAATAAACACGAAAGCGCAAAATAAATAATATACAGAAATATGAATTCCGATGCATTAATGCAAACGAATTACGTATACATGAAATTCATGTGGGAAAAAATATACATTTTTTTTATTTACGATTATTATATCTGGATTTTTATCTGAAAATTTATCGCTTTAATTTGTCTATTCATGTATATATATATATATAAATCGAGGAATGCAGTAGATCAGGATCATGATCATATTTAATTTCTGAAGAACATCACACACGCACACATGTGGATGTGTGTGTGTGTGTTTGCATATATATATTTTATGTACGTGAATGGGATGCGCATGCATGTTAGGATCTTTGTTGGATGGTTCTTGTTTGATCCAGAATATAATTTCGACATCATGTTTGATTTCGGTATATTATAATGTATGTATCTCCCGACATGTGAAAGCATGTGTTCTTCAGTTTATACGATATTTTTTTTATGCGAAAAGCAGGTTTTTTTTTTTTTTTTTTTTTTTTTTCAGACAAATGAAGAAAATGAAAGTTGAGTTTTAGGCAATTCATGACTTACAAATAAGGGAAAATTGCATTCTCATAACTTACATCGTTTGTGATTTTGGTTTCATTAATTTTCGACATAACAACTTTAGTTCCATAAGTATACAAAAGTTGTAATTTTAGTCCCATGGACAGATTCCGTCAAACACAGGTTAAGTTAACGGGCACGTGCCATGCACATGCTCCATCTGTTAAGATTTTAATAGAATCTGTCTATGGGACTAAAATTGCTACGTAAAAAATTAATGGAACTAAAATTACAAACAGTGTAAGTTATGGATGTAAAATGCAATTTTCCCTATTCATACATTTGAACAGATCTACGTTGTTAAGCCAAAAAAAATTCCTCTTTTAACAGCATGAATGTTACTGAATTCAACTACACGATGTCGCTATCGAATGTAGGAATTCGGATTAGTAATCAATGAGGCCTAGTTTAGTTACAAAAATTGAGGTTTCATGATCAAGAGTTTATGCGTTCAAATCACACTAATGTGTAATTGTTGATTTACTATAATAATAGTTATTGGTAATTAATTATACTTGATATTAGTAATATTGACGAATATTAACGGTTAAAAATTGAAATTGATGACGTAATTGATAAAAATCATGCATAAATCCCAAGTTAAGGGTGGCAGTGTTTGAGGAAAAAATGTTTATGTATACGTTTGATTAGTGTTATTCGAGCTTGGGACCAAACCAGGTACGAAATTAATATATTGGGTTAATTACACTTAGACTCCCTCTAAAAATGCAAAATTACATTTTTCCCCAAAGAAGTTTTGAAATTACACTTACACCCCCTCTGAAAATTCTCTATTTACACCTGACCTCCATTCGTTACAGTTTTGACGGAAAATGTTCATTTCAACAAAAATAATTACATAAATTTTCAATTTTACCTTTCGTTTAACATTCTCGTGTAATAATTTTGTACTTATATAATAATATTGGCCTCACTCCAGATGTATACATTACACTTATCCTCTTATAAGTACAAAATTATTACACGATAATGTTAAACGAAAGGTAAAATTGAAAATTTATGTAATTATTTTTGTTGAAATGAACATTTTCCGTCAAAACTGTAACGAATGGAGGTCAGGTGTAAATAGAGAATTTTCAGAGGGGGTGTAAGTGTAATTTCAAAACTTTTTTGGGGGAAAGTGTAATTCTGCATTTTCAGAGGGGGTCTAAGTGTAATTAACCCTTAATATATTTATACTTGTTATGTGATTGATTTTAGCTTAATATAACTCAACCCGAATTAGAATTTCTTGTAATTTTGCATGTTAGGTGCATTTCTTGATGGGCTTAAATGCATTTTTCGTCCTGTATTTTTTGTATTTGGCGTTTTAGTATTTTATCTTTCTAGGGTAGCAAATAGGTCCTGTAACTTTCTTATTTTTTCGCGATTTTGATCTTTCAATCACCAGGGTTTGCAAATGTTACCGGCATATTTTTTTTTCATTTGGGGCTTTTGTTCCCATTCGTTAAATTCCTACCAACATGGAAGCAAATTTTCGTCCTATATCTTTTCTTCCATGTTTATATCTTCTTGAGACTATCGGCTTCTAGGAAAGGCCAATCAGAATCATGAGCCGATTAAACGACAACGATTATTATTATATTTGTTACGTGATTGATTAATTTTCTCAAATTCATGCAATTTATTTGCCCTGCGATTGACTTGAGTTTGAGATCATAATTTTGCATGTAAGGCGCAGTTCCTAATGCATTATTGTTATGTATGTATACAATTCTTGAATTTCAACATATACAATTCTAAACCACAAACATATATTGCAGATAATGCAACATACTCTCCGACTCGAAGCGAATCGACCAAGATTATCTTCACTTTGACGCAATAGTACTAACATATACTTGGAAACGCCGGAGCTAGGCAGCAGAACTGTCGATGGCAAAACATCGGTGGGAGGGATCGATGAAGGCCTTCAGGATCCACATCGATCCTGAGAAAGAAGAACACCAAAAATGGTTGAGAATTGGTAAATTTCACGCGACTTTGTCAAGAAAAATTCTTAGTAATCAGGTCTGACCAAATCAAATTCAGCTGAAACAATCACACGACAAGTGTATTACACTTATGGTACAATTAGTTTAGGTCTGATCAAACCTGGTCTGACTTAGAATTTCCCTTTATAAAACCTACACTTCCATCAAATCTCGGGTTCATTAATCCGACCACCTGGATTTATACAAAGTATAACATTCGGTATGCGTTCGTTCAAAGTATCGTAGGATCGTGTTCTCACTATGTTTTTTTATGTGGCAGAGAATGGGAACAAAGTGAAAAGGATCTTGAAGCTGACCAAAGGCCTAAACGGCAGTAAAGAAGCCAACACGCAGAAAAAGTCTGAGTTGATTAGTCTGATTGAAGAGTTCCAGCAGCAGTATGAATCACTCTACTCCCTCTATGTAGACTTAAGAGTGCAGGTGAAGAGCAATATTAATTACAGTGGAGACGATGACGTCCCGTCCACGTCCCACTCGGATTCAGAGTCGTACTTCTCTCCAGACGAATCCAACGTTAGAACAAGCGACGCGAGCAGCAGTGAGAGCTTAACAAACGTGCTGCGTGCAGACGGTGAGGAGGCTGAGACGTCGGATGTGGAAGATACTATCCTCAAGGACAAGTTAACTAGTTCAAGTGAAGTGAAGGACGTGACGGTTCAAGATGAAGAGGTAGAAAGCACGAGGCCCACATTGGCTCAAGCGAACGAGTTAGAGGGAATGGTGGCGAGCTTGAAGGCTGAGGTGGAAACGCTTCGCTTGCAGAAACAACGATTGGAAGAGCAAGTCGAGGGCAAGTCAAACGAAGCTAAGCAAATGCATGAGCAGATATCGAGACTAGAAGCTCGTATTTTTGAACTTGAAGCTAAGTCTAACGGAAACGAGTCTTTTCAATCAGGTGAGGATAATGAGGATCGATATTCGTCTAGAATGTCGGACCTTGTCGCACAGACGAACAATCTCCAGCTTGAAGTGAAAACCTTCGGCCTAAAAAACGGCGAATTAGAAGAACGGTTATCGGCGGAGACATCTCAGGTAAAGGGCCTGACGGAGCAGGTTAAATCTCTACAGAAAGAAAAGGCTGAATTGGAGATGGAACTGGTGAAGAAAGAGGCAGAAGCTTCAGAACGTCTTGTTCAGATTGAAAATCTGAAGAATGAGTTGAAAAATCAGGTTCTAATTGAGCAGGGGAGGATGCAAGAGAAGGAAAGCTTGAAAGTTCAGGTAAAAGATCTCGACCATGAAGTTTATCAATTAAGCAGCACGAAGAGCGACCTCGAAGAGCAGCTAAAGAAAACCAATCAAGAAGCTGATCAATCCAAGGCCGAAAAAGAGGAGCTGCAACGAAGAATATCCGAGCTAGAGACGTCTCTTTCGTCAACCGGGAACGAACTATCAGCTCAGATTGAGTCCCTGAAGGAGAAGGTCAGGAAACACGAAAAAACATTGGAAATGTTGCGAAACGACAGGAAAAACTTGCACGTGGACTTAGAACGGTACCAGAAGGAGCTCGAGAGAGAGAAGCAAGAGGCATCCCTGAGCAAATCTCAGATGGAGAAAAAGAACAATGAACTAACAAGTAAGATAGCCGATCAGCAGAGAACGCTGCTCGAATTGGGGGAAGAGATGGACAAGCTGAAAGCAGAGAACGAAGCGGCTCAAATGAGGATAGCTGATTCCAAATCAAACTTCCTCCTCGTGGAACGAAAGATGGACGAAATAGCTGAAGAGTTCCGCAAGCAGTATGAGGATAAGTACAGAATCCTCAGCCGGCGAATCAGGGTGGCAGAGCAGCTGCAAGCAGAGAACAAAGAATGGTACATGAGGACGAAAGACGCACACGAGCAAGAGAACAAGGACCTCAAAGAGAATGACGCTGGGGCCGGGCAAGGGAGCATTAAGGACGTATCGATCACAGCAAACGACACGCTCGTTGCACTCGATGCTGTGGCCTTAAGGTTTGAGGAATGCACGGCTAATTTCCTGAACAGGATCTCCAAATCCTCGTGCGAGCTCAAGTTCGCAAAGGACTGGGTGATGAGGAAGAACAAGGCGTTGGCGCACGTTAAAGGCGACATGGACTGCTTGTTGCACCAGCTCGATGACAAGGAGGCCGAGATATTGATCTTCCGGGAGAAGGTGTGGAAGTCGGAGAATAAGATCCGGGAATTGGAGAAGATGATCAAGGAGAACGAAGAGGGAATGCTCGGACTGCAAGAGGAGAAGAGGGAGGCTATAAGGCAACTATGTGTTTGGATTGATTATCACCGGAGCCGGTCGGATTACTACAAGAAAATGCTGTCTGAGGTGAATCGAGGTCGCAGGAAGGCGGCTTGACAATTGTTTGTTCTTGAATATCATGCAATTCTAGGCCAAACTTGGTGCCCGGATTAAATTTTCGGTTATAAATCGTATTCCATCTCCTACTTCATTCAACGTACACATGACATATACATATCACGTGTATAAAAAAAAATTTCAAATAAAATACATGATGTCATTTTTATACACATTATCAAATCATTATATTCAAACTTTAAAATCACTTAGTATAAATAGTTATATAATTCTTAACGTTAACATGCGAAATATTAATATGAAAACAGACCTAAAACCTACCTATGTGGGACTCACACGAAAGCACAGACTCGTACCTCTGTAGTAAAAGAAAATATATCTTATCAATAATAAAATAAGGGATAAATGCAATTTATCTCCTGTGATATAAAAAATGAGCAAAAATTTCATATGAAAAAATAGTTAGCAAATTACCTCCCTGTACCTTGAGAAATGAAATAAATTACCCCCTATCAAGGGAAAATACATGGGGTAATTTGCTAATATCTTTTACATGAGGGTTTTACTCATTTTTTATATCTCATGGGAATAAATTGCATTTATCTCATTAAAATAATGAATTCAAATCTAACGAAGAAATGGATATTAGTTTAATTTTATGTAGTCTTCTCATTTAACATATATTTCGACATATGATCTAGGAATTATGAGGGGGTGTTTGTAAAGACTATCAAGCTGTAACTGAAAATAAGCTGAAAATAGTGTTGAATTGTTTAAATTATGTTGATTTAGACCAAAAGTTATAAGCAACTCACTATCAACTTCTATAGTTTATTATTAAAATCATAGCTCATAAGTATTACGGATGGTTACATCCCCCTTCCTGAGGTTTGATATTATTACAAGTAGATCCCCTATGATTTGAAAAATTATATTTAGTAATCATGAGGTTTGCTTCTGTCTAACAAATAAGACTATTCGTTAATCAAAATTCACCGAATTTATTAATATAAACAAAAAAATTGAATAAAAATTAATATTTACTATCGATTGACTTATTAATGACTTATTACAGGTCAAATGAATCATTTATGACTAAATTACTCTTATAACGATGACGATGTACCTCCTTACATGCATTAATGTGTAAACATATATAAGGGTAGTTCGGTCATAAAAAGATTTGTTCGACCTACAATAAATCAGTAATAAGTTAATCGATGATAAATATCGAACTTCATTCAGTTTTTTTTTTTTTTTTGCTAAGATCAACAAATGCAGTAAATTTTCACTAACTAAAAGACCTTTTTGTTAGACATAAGCAAATATCATGGATACTAGATATAATTTTTCAAAACACAAAGAGTCTAAGTGTAATTATATCAAACCTCAGAGGAAGGGGTACAAACTGAAAGCTGAAAATAAGTTGAAAATAGTGTTGAACAGCTCAAATTATGTTGATTTAAACCAAAAATTATAAGCAACTCACTATCAATTTTTACAATTTATTAATAAAATCATAAGTATTAAGCTAATCTTTCAACCACTCCAACTCCAACTTTTTTCTTTTTTACAAATTTATTGTCATCGTAAGGACAGGACAGAAATTATTGCAAACACCCCTTTCTAATATACTTGATTAAATTTGAGTAATATCTACATGTAACTGGGGTGACATATTTGGCAGAGAGACCACAGTCTACCACTTGGTATATTAATTTAGTTTAATTTGTGAAAGTAGTACTCATGCTGATCTGGCACTCCATAATAAGCACAAAAAGCACAACGCCTGCGACCTGACAAATCATACTGCAATTATTTTGACAGCGCGTCACTCTTTTCCTTTTCCCACACATACATTCTTCTGCATTGAATAATTCCCATAATGGCATTCTCGCAAATCCGTGGAAATCGGAGGGCGAAAGGACCGAGACAAGACTCCAAAAATTCCATCTCTCTCCTCCACCATATGAAAATTGAAGCGCCAATTGCAGCGGCAGTCGCTGCTGTGACCCCTCTGTATAATAATAATGCCACACAGACAAAACCACTTTTTCTTCTTTTTTTTGTTCATTTTCAATTTTGTAAATATTTCAAATATTTCTTCTCCTAAATTTGCCAGCCAATAAAAATTCATCATACCTTTAGATTCTCCTTTTCAATTTAAATAAATTAACAGACACACACAGTGTATACACACACTATACGCTCTCTCTCTCTCTCTCTGCCTAAAACTCTGTTTCTCTCTCTAAAAAGTTTTGGTGTTGTTTTTATAGTCAGGTGCGGCTGCTGATGAGCGAGCTTGATTCTGAGGTAATTCCTTGATTACTGAAATTAAATCGAGTAATTTTTTTTTTCTTACGCTGTTTGTTTGATATGTGATGATGCGAAATAAGTTCGAAGTTCATTGGTTTAGTTTTCAGCTTGTGTTCTGTTTCTGTATTTTGTTTTTTGTTTTTTTTTTTTTTGTTTTTCCTGTTTTCCGGATTGATTTTTTGATGTTACTGATTGTGGTGTCGGAGGGGAAGAAGTGAAATAGGAATCGAATCGTTTGAGAAGTTTCATTGAGTTGAGTTTGTTTACTTTCTGAAACTCAGTGATCGGTTTAATTGAGTTGAGAATTAAGCTTGCTCGTCGTCTGTTGAGATTTTGACAATCTGTTGTGTTCATGATTGAGTTTGTTTCTTTCAGTTGTTTTTTCGTATAATAGATCAAGTTTTTTAATCATGAAGAGAAGAGATTAAGATTATCACTTGATTTATGTTTCTTTTCTTTTGAATTGTTTGATTCATTTGTTAGTAGCTAACTTTGCATTTCCTTATATTTTCGATCTCTTTAAACCAATCTTTTGTGATAGTGCTGGACTATTATTGCTCCTATTCACAGCTGTATCATTTGTTCTTATGCAAGGTTGTCACAGCAAAATGATAACATTTGTAGGTGCTGCAAATTCGTCTTCTTTTTTTTTTTTTTTCCAACATAATTTGTTGACGAATATGTGATTGGCGGACGCAATTATGTGACCAAATATTATGAAGAATCAACAGGAGGATTTGGGGAAATATGACGTTTGTATTTATCTGATTTGCTAAAGAAAAATAAAATAAAGTGTCTTTTCCGTTTTGAATGAAATTAACGAGAATAGCGTTATCTGCTACTATTACTCTTTTGAATACGCACAGATTCAAATTGCGACCCCAATAGGCTGGCCCTTATGCTACAACCTTTTTTTGACGAAAGACGAGATCATTTCGAGGGATGATCCAGCTGTCTATTTTGCGTTTCAAATTTGGCCATTTATCAAGTGTATGTAAAGTCCAGATGTGATTACACTAATTAGTGGGTGACAGAAAACTAATGTGTGAATTGATACATGAAAAAATCTCTCTTATTTTTTCCAAAAAAACTTTCTCCTTTTATATTTTCCCTAGTGTAACTATCTATAATATACATACACTTTAAAAAATTACTCAATACAATATTGGGCATGTGCCGAACACGATAAACGCGTGTCCAAAAATATGTATATAAAAAAAAAGAATACGGTGTCCAACATATTCCTGACTCATTTAGGTTTTACTTTCATAATTTCAAAAGTGTTGGGCTTTTTTTTTTAGAGAAAGAGTTCTCGATTCAATAAAAAAATTAATTTATTTCTCCCAAATTAAAATTTTGGGATGAAATTACTAAAATTCAAGAAATGATCATGATGATTAACTAATTTGAATGATTAGAAAAATTTATTCTGTACTTTTTAAAATAGATTGATTTTGTATATTTTTTGCCATGTATTTTGTTTACTATGATAGATGTAAAATATACTTATTTTATATTTTATTTTGATATTTTTTATATGTTGCGTATTTTAAGTTTGTGAGAAATTGAAAATATATATATATAAATATATTATACGTAATCGTTTAAATTTTGTATCATGTTCTATTTTTTTAAAATTTTTTGTATTGGTGTATTTCTGTTGTATCGTATCATATTCGTGTCTATGTGTCGCAGCACTAACTTTTGAAGCACTATTTAACTGTTTTCTGGGAGCTATGATTAGGAAGACAGGAACTATGCATGAATTTCATTCTATGAGTGACTTGGGTTTTGATATGGTGGACCACAATATAGTGGGCCAGACATCACATTAAATCACGTAGTTTGTTGAAGTAGCATACGTTATTTTCTTTCCTACAACAAAAAAGAAATAAAAAGTTCTTTGTCAGATAATACCTCTATATTCCCTGATGCGATGCATGAAATATTTACGTCATCTGCTTGTAATGCGTCTGAAAATTATGTGCACCCATTTGATTAATTTGATTTCTCGCCTTCTTTCATAGCATTTTTTTTTTGAAGTATGTTAGATCTATTATAAAGGGGTTCCCTCATTACTTTCGTAGTTGTTTGACGAATATTTATCATGAGCCTTTTGGTAGTTATTTGACGAATATTTATATATATCTATATTATATATTAAGTCAGAGGATATTATAATAATTAATTTGACATGTCTTTTGATGTACTGATTAAATTAACCTCATCTAATAAATGAATACCTAAGTGGTTCTTCCATTTCCTGTTCTCTTTTCAAATTTCTCTTCCTAATCCAATTAAAATCTCTTTCCTAAACCCAATTATATCTCCTCTATTCAAATTTTTAGTTTATATTTTTATTTGATAGAATAAAATCGAAGAAACAAATTGACTTAATTCTGTAAAAAAACTATCATATCAATTAATTTTGATTTTCTATATTAAATTTTAAGTACGCTTACCGAATATGCCATCACCTGGTTTTTGATTTTGTTCCTTTTCCCATCGTGGACGCTTGACTTTTAGAAAACGGCAGACCTTTTTGCTCGAAGATGCAGCTAAAATGTAGCTTAAAGGTCCAGAGATCCTGAATTCGTATTATCGAATATAAAAAAAGACCAAAAATAAAAAATAATATTTGTTGCATGATACGATTGCTACCTGATTGCCTAAAAAAATATCGTTGCATGATACCGTGACTTTCGAGAGAAAGTTCGTTTGGCTTCACTTTTGGCAATATTTTTACCAGACGTGTTGAACAAAAAGTCTAAAAAGAATGTTCTCAATTTCATATGAAGACAAAAATGTGTATGGATAGGTTGTATTTAAAAATTAGAAAAAAAACAGAAAATTTGTTGAGTTTCATTTCCAGACCCATTAAATTTAGTGTTGCTTCTTCTCTCTAGTGGCTTCCAGGTAATGGTAGTAATGTCAAACTATCATGTTATTAGTTATGTGTTAATGATATAAAATTTTATTGTATATAAAAAAATTAATGGTGTATTCAATTCTAATAGTTTACTATAATTTGTGTTTAGTTTATAATTTATTATGGGTTTAATTATGATAATGAGAGTGTACTACTGGTGGGCCGCTGGCTTATCATAGATGGAGAAAAAGTTAAAAAGAAAATAAGGTTCATTGAAAAATGCGAGAGTCAAATAATAAATATGGATGTTTCGTAAAATGAGATGACGTAAAGCAAACAAGGCCACTCCAGTTTCCAACATTCTATTGTTCATGTAGACATTGTAGAGCTAGGCATTTAAGAGAAAGCAACATGACTGGAGGGCCTGTCGTGAGCTGATGCTTGTACCAATTCTAATCACATATTCATACGGCTGAATATTGCCGGGCGAGGTAGGATAAGTGGTCCTGGTCAGCCACAGTTATTACTCCCATTGGCAACGACGAACTGAGCTACCACAGCATCTAGTAAACTTATTACAAAATGGTTGTAGGGGGGCTGGTGTTTGTAGGAAATTGATGGTAAATAATCAAGAATGGAAGCTCGAATTGAGTCCTGAAATGAGGTGAAACGTAATCGTATTGGAGTCCACAAAAGAATTTTCGAGTAGATCTCTACTCTCATCAACATAGCTGAGGAAAAAATTATTAAAAAAAAAACGGAGGTAGAGCATTATTACCATTATTTTTCTTATAAAGCTTATAACCCATCATGAAACTGTTAATGCAATCTTATTTCTATGTTCTTTGTGGTAGAAATTGTCATGCAGTCTGATTACACATTTCATTGGATGTTTCCACTGTGTGCAGTGTGTGCCTGTTTGTCATATACACTGCTTTCTTTGTAAGTATAATATTATATTTAAGTTAATCCAAAATCACGGCTCAAATGAAGGGCATTAAGGATTACACTACTGAGGTCCAGTTGTCTCGGAAGACAGCATGATTGTTTTGTTCAGTGTCCCATTAAACTTGTATTTCGGTGTAACTAAATAAAATGCTGCAAACGCTATTTTGTTATTCTGCATCTAAATGCAGTTCTTGATCACTTGTTTGGCTAAATATATTAGTCTTAGACTGTGCTTTAGCATGTTCATGTCTAACAACCGAGCAACTTTGTTTCAAGGTTCATTCCTTATAAGCTAAAGACTGAATTGTTGTGATTTACCACCCAGGTTAATTGCTGAGAAACAAAAAGAAGACATGCCTAAGCATCGGTGGCGTGCGTCCCTGAAATCCTTTTTCGGAAGTCACATTGATCCTGAAAAAGATGACGAGCTTAAGGGAAACAAAGCAGGTATGGTGATTGTGTATCATTACCTATTGCTCTTTCAAGTATTGGAGTTCATCTCCATAGATTTCCCATGCTCAGTCTTGACATATTAAATTCATTGCAGAAATTGAGGGCAAAGTGCAGAAGATTTTAGAGGTTCTTAAAGATGATGATAATGAGGGGAAAGGGCCGCTGGTTAACTTGATTGAGGATGTCCAGAATCATTACCTGTCTCTTTATTCTCGTTATGATCATCTGACAGAAGTGTTGAAGAAAAAAGCACATGGAAAACATGGGAGTGACAGTTCCTCGTCCAGCTCAGATTCCTCGGACTCAGATGATTCACCGAGGAAAAAGGGCAAGAAAAATGGTAAAGTCGAGAATAATTTTGAGAATGATGCAGCTGCTATCAAGCAAGATCTCGAAATGGCACTTTCTGAGGTTGCTGAACTGAAGACAAAGTTGACAGTCACTATAGATGAAAAGGAAGCACTCAATCAGGAATGTCAAAGTGCTTTGAGCAAACTACAGGAAGCAGACAATATGATAACATCGTTAAACGCTGAAGCCGAAAAATGGAATGAAGAGAAAGCCAGACTTTTGGCCGAAAATGCTGATCTGAATACAGAACTGGAGAGTTCACGTAAGCTACAAGCTGAACTGAACCAGAAACTGGAAGATATGAACAAAGAAAGAGAAAGCTTAAGCATTGAGAAAGAGTCTGCTGTCCAAAAAATTGAAGAGGAGAAGAGAAATGCTGAAGAATTGAGAACCATTAACGGCCAGTTACAACAAGAGAAAGACATGATACACCTGGAACTGGAAGCAGTGAAGGGAGAATTCTCCACTTTAAAGGAGAATCTGGAATCAGCAGAAAATGAAATTGCTAAGCTAACTCAGATGCAAAAGGTTGCTGAAGAGGAGAACACCAGTCTATCCTTGAAGATTACACAGCTTGAGGATGAGATAAAACAGGCTGAAAACAAAATTCAAGATCTTGTAACAGAATCAAGCCAATTAAGTGAAAAATTGGCTGAGAAGGACAAAGAGCTTTCAACACAACTGGAGATCCACGAGACTCATAGAGAAGCGACAAAGGAGAAACTGGAATCAGCAGAAAGAGAGATTGCTAATGTCAGCCAGATGCAAAAGGCCACAGAAGAGGAGAAGAGCAGTCTCTCCTTAAATATTTCACAGCTCCAGGATGAGATAAAACAGGCTGAACACAAGATTCAAGATCTTACTATTGAATCAAGCCAGTTAAGTGAAAAATTGGCTGAGAAAGAAAGAGAACTTTTAAGTCACCTGGAGATTCATGAGGCTCACAAAGAAGAAGCAAGGGAGAAACTGGAAGCAGCAGCAATAGAAATTGCTAAGCTAAGTCAGATGCAAGAGACTGCCGAAGAGGAGAAAGCTAGTCTTTCCTTAAAGATTTCAAACCTTGAGGACGAGATAAAACAGGCTGAAAACAAGATTCAGGATCTTGCTACCGAGTCAAGCCAGTTAAGTGAAAAATTGGCACAGAAAGAAGGAGAGCTTTCCAGTCACCTGGAGATTCATGAGGCTTACAAAGAAGAAGCAATGGAGAAACTTGAAACAGCAGAAAAAGAGATCGCTAAGCTAGGTCAGATGCAAGAGGCCTCCGAAGAGGAGAAGACTAGTCTCTCCTTAAAGATTTCACAGCTTGAGGATGAGATAAAACAGGCTGAAAATAAGATTCAAAACCTTGCTACCGAAGCAAGCGAATTAAATGAAAAACTGGCTGAGAAAGAAAGAGAGCTTTCAAGTCACCTTGAGATTCATGAGGCTTATAAAGAAGAAACGAAGGAGAAACTGGAATCAGCAGCAACAGAAATCGCTAAGCTCAGCCAGATGCAAGAGGCCTCAGAAGAGGAAAAAACTAATCTTTCCTCAACGATTTCACAGCTTGAGGATGAGGTAAAACAGGCTGAAAATAAGATTCAAAATCTTGTTATTGAATCAAGCCAGTTAAGTGAAAAGTTGGTTGACAAAGAAAGAGAGCTTTCAAGTCACCTGGAGAGTCATGAGGCTTACAAAGAAGGAGCAAAGGAGAAACTGGAATCAGCAGCAGCAGAAATTGCTAAGCTAAGTCAGATGCAAGAGGCTACTGAAGAGGAGAAAACTAGTCTTTCCTTAAAGATTTCAAGCCTTGAGGGTGAGATTCAACAGGCTGAAAGCAAGATTCAAGATCTTGCTACCGAATCAAGCCAGTTAAGCGAAAAATTGGTTGAGAAAGAAAGAGAACTTTCCAGTAATCTGGAGATTTATGAAGCTTACAAAGAAGAAACAAGGGAGAAACTCGAATCAGCAGCAGCAGAAAGCGCTAAGCTAAGTCAGATGCAACAGGCCAACGAAAAGGAGAAAGCTAGTCTTTCCTTAAAGATTTCACATCTTGAGGATGAGATTAAACAGTCTGAATGCAAGATTCAAGATCTTGCTACTGAATCAAGCCAGTTAAATGAAAAATTGGCTGAGAAAGAACGTGAACTTTCCAGTCACCTGGAGATTTATGAAGCTTACAAAGAAGAAACAAAGAAGAAACTAGAATCAGCAGCAGAAGAAATCGCTGAGCTAAGTCAGATGCAAGAGGCTGCTGAAGAGGAGAAAACTAGTCTTTCCTTAAAGATTTCACAACTTGAGGATGAGATTAAACAGTCTGAATGCAAGATTCAAGATCTTGCTACCGAATCAAGCCAGTTAAGTGAAAAATTGGCTGAGAAAGAACAAGAACTTTCCAGTCACCTGGAGATTTATGAAGCTTACAAAGAAGAAACAAAGGAGAAACTGGAATCAGCAGCAGCAGAAATAGCTAAGCTAAGTCAGATGCAACAGATCACCGAAGAGGAGAAAACTAGTCTTTCCTTAAAGATTTCACAGCTTGAGGATGAGATAAAACAGGCCAAGACCAATAATGAAGATCTTGCTACTGAATCAAGCCAGTTAAGTGAAAAATTGGCTGAAAAAGAAGGAGAGCTTTCCAGCCACCTCAAGATTCATGAGGCTTACAAGGAAGAAGCGGAGGAGAAACTTGGATCAGCCGAAAACGAAATTGCTAAATTATGTGAGATGCAAAAGGCTGCTGAAGAGGAGAACAGTAATCTTTCCTCAAAGATTTCACAGCTTGAGGATGAGATAAGACAGGCTGAAAACAAGATTCAAGAACTTGTTAACGAAGCAAGCCAGTTAAGCGAAAAATTGGCTGAGAAAGAAAGAGAGCTTTCAAGTCACCTAGAGATTCATGAGGTTCACAAAGAACAAAGTTCAACTCGTATGAGGGATTTGGAACTGGAGCTGGGTTCATCGCACACTCAAAGAAGAGAAATCGAGCAACAGAAGAATGATGAACTCTCTACTCTTGTTAAGAAACTTGAGGATCAAGAGATGGATTCGTTAAACCGAATAAATGACCTCACAGCACAGATCAATGCAATTCAAGCTGAGGCAGAGTCCTTGGCGATCCACAAAGGTGAATTGGAAGAACAAATAGTACAGAGAGACAATGAAGCCTCAGCTCAAGTCAAGGAATTGACAGATCAGGTCAGTGCAAAGCAGATGGAACTGGAGTCTCTACTAAGCCAAAAAATGGAGTCGGAGATGCAACTAGAGAAAAGAGTTCAAGAAATCTCCGACTTCCTGAACCAGATAGAGAGTCTGAAAGAAGAGTTGGCAAACAAAATCTCAGAGCTAAATAGGAACGTTGAAGAAAAGGAGACTCTTCTGTCACAAGTGAAGGATCTGGAACTAGAGCTCAACTCCATACGTACTCAAAAGTTGGACGTGGAGGAACAGCTAAAACAAAAGAGTGACGAAGTGTCAGAATCACTAAGTCAGATAGAGACTTTAAAAGAAGAGTTGGAGAAGAGGACCACAGAGCAACAGAAAACACTGGAAGAGAACGAGAGTCTCGTCGTGCAAGTAAACAACCTTAATGTGGAGCTCAATACCCTGAGCAACCAGAAACATGAATTGGAAGAGCAGTTGAGAAGCAAAAGCGACGAGCTTATTCAGTTGCAAGAAGAACAAGCAAAGCTGCAAGATAAAAGTTCTGAGGTGGAGAGAGCATTGACTGAAAAAGAGAACGAACTCTCCACTTTGCAAAAAAAATCTGAAGATGCAGAGAGTGAAGCATCTGCCAGAATCATCGCATTGACCGCTGATGTGAACAGTCTTCAAGAGCAATTGAGTTCTTTGGGTGCTCAGAAAAGTGAGGCAGATATCATTCTTGATAGAAAGACTGTAGAAATATCAGAATTCTTGATACAGATTGAAAAGCTGAAGGAGGAATTATCAGGAAGAACTGTTGAAGGAGAAAGACTGCTGGAAGAGAAGGAAAGTCTAGCAGCACAGTTAAAGGATCTGCACCTGGAGCTGGAGACTCTTCGCCGTGAAAAAGATGAACTGGAAGATCAAATCAGTGGCAAAGTTAATGAGGGAAATCAGCTGAGGGAGGAGAAGAGTGGCCTAGAGAGCAAGATTTCTGAACTCGAAACGACACTAACAGAGAGAGGTGATGAAGTCGTTGCCGTCCAGAAAAAATTGGAGGATGTGCAGAATGATTCATCCACCGAAGTTGCTGAATTGCAAAAACAGGTCGGCTCTTTACAGCAGCAGCTGGAATTGCTGCATTCTGAGAAAAGCGAATTGGAAATGCAAATCGAGAGAAGTAAGCTAGAGTCCACAGAAAGGTTGGCTCTGGCTGAGAACAGCAACACTGAATTAGTCAACAAGATCATAGAACAGGAGAGAAAGCTGAAAGAACAGGAAGATGCATTCGTCAAATTGTGCGACGAGCACAAACAACTGGAACTTCAACTCCAAAACTCTGAAGAAAATCTCAAATCCTCAGAGAAGAAGATAGAAGAGATCACGCAACAGTTCCAAAACGACATTGATGCAAAGAATCAGGAAGTCAGTAAACTGGACGAAGAGATAGAAGAGCTGAAGAGAGATCTTGAGATGAAAGTGGAGGAAATTAGTACACTGGTAGAGAACGTACGAAACATCGAGGTTAAGCTACGGTTAACAAACCAAAAGCTCCGTATCACAGAACAGTTATTAAGCGAGAAAGATGAAAGCCACATGAAAAAGGAAGAGAAGTTACAGGAAGAACAGAAACTGCTTGAAGACAAGGTTGCAACTTTGTCCGGGATAATTGAGGCGTATAAAGAAGCTCAAGTGAAAACGATAACAGAGATCACGGAGAAGGTGAATGACACATTGACCGGAGTCGATACATTCAGCATGAAGTTTGAGGAAGACTACGGCCACTTAGAGTCTCGCGTTTACGAAACCGTGCACGAGCTCAAGGTGACAACAAACATGATCAGAGAAACCATTAACGAGAAAGATCAGCTAAGGAAGGAAGTAGCCAGCTTAGTTCAGCAAGAGTCAGTTCTGAAAGGAAGGATCAGTGAACTGGAGACCATATTGCATGGAGACGAGGACGAGAAGAAAAGCTTGATGCAAACCATGCAACAGAGAGAAGAGAAGATGGGAGAGCTGGAGAAAATAGTAGCGGAAAGGGACGAGAAGATGGGAGAGTTGGAAAGAAGGATGAAGGAGAAAGACGTTGGGTTCTTGAACTTGATTGAGGAAAAGAGAGAGGCCATTAGACAGTTGTGTATCTTGATTGAATATCATCGCAATCGCTACGACGATCTCAAGGACATGGTGGAAAAAACAAGAGGCGCAAGAAGGCAGATTGCTACTTAATGCAAAGAGCACGTCAAACTCTCTTTGAGGTATGTTTGGCGTTTGCATGTATACTTTTGAATTTGATTTGTTGGTATATTTCGTCAGTCAGTCATTTTTGTTGAAGGACTTGTCTCAGTATGAGGATTTAATTCTTTTGGGGTCAGTATAGGGGTGTACAGGAAAAATCATTCCGATTTGTTATGTTTGTGTAGAGTCATTCAGTTCAAATTTTAGTCCCGCGGGTCGCAGCACAGCAGCGCTATTGCCTAGTGATATTTATGGCATCACTGGGGGCATTTCTTGTATAGCAAATTCAGTAAAAGTGTGGTTTTATCGTCTAATCTCTTTTTTTTTACTTTTAATGTTGTTTTTCCTCCTCTCTCCTTCCTTATTTAAGATTCATCTTTTTCTATAAAATTATTCTAATAATAGATTAATTAATTGTTAAAAAATAATTTTATATGAAAATTTTGAACACATTATGTATGTACGCAGATCACGCTGTACTTAAGAAATAGAAAACGATAAAGAGAAGTTGCAACTTCAGCAGTTTCTGCAGAATAATATAAATTAGTAGGGTTTCCTTTGAGCCATCGTTCTCCATCCTTTTTCCCAGTTAAGAAAAGATGAAAATTCCTAGGTTTTTCGTATTCGATTTTTCAATTCAAAATCCTTGGAATTCAGACCTCAACAATTTTGAGTTGCGAGAAACCTGATTCTCCAACTGATATGGCAGTTAAACTATGAAAACAACCTCTCACTTTTCAGGACCAACCAAATCAAGTTTCTGACACAGGCAACATCCGTGAAGCCTAATTTATGACAAATCATGGAAGCCAGAGATAATTTCCAAAATAAACCATCAACTCCGCTTCTACCAATTGAACTATAAAAGGATAAAATATGAAACTACAGGCGACAATTTTGCGAAAGTGAAACCCTTTACAAGAAGACCCGACTCCTTGACAACATAACTAAAGAGCAGCTTAAAACCTAAAGAATGAGCTTTCTATTTGACAATCTGTTAGAAATTATCATCCCTTACTAAGTGAGACCCTATTAACTCAGTTGGAAGAAGAAAAAGGCCATAGAATACAAGGTCGTCGGTCACAAAAAAGGCTCAAACTTCAGATCTTCCTAATTTCCTGTACATGGAGAAAGCAAAATATAAAATCTCCCCATATATTTGTCT
The DNA here is from genome assembly GCA_034509735.1 of Sesamum alatum. Lineage (NCBI taxonomy): Eukaryota > Viridiplantae > Streptophyta > Magnoliopsida > Lamiales > Pedaliaceae > Sesamum > Sesamum alatum. The sequence continues at coordinate 3,729,404 of JACGWO010000007.1, read as the reverse complement.
CTAACTATTCCAGGTTGCAAAAAGTCACATGGAAGTTCAATGAATAACCTGAACTCCCTTGGGCATGTGTTTCAATCTGATATTCTCATCTCTACTCGAAGAATGTCCTTTACCAGCTCATATGTCACAAATGCAATTGCAATGGAAGGGACCACCTAAAACAGAGAAATTTCGTTACACAGGCTAAAAACTATTTCAAGTCTAACAAAGTCGATCAAAAAGCTCTTCACACGTAAACAGGCAGTTATAGCTTCGAAGAAACTGCAATTAACATGATACACTTACAGGATGTAAGGTTGAGCTACAAGCTCTTTAAAACATCTCATAGAACTTATAACATGTTGTAAACTATCTAGCAAAAGTATTTTGAAAATGAGCTTTTAAAATCTAAATAAGATGTTATGAGCATAGAAGCTCCTTTAGAAAAGATAACGAGTTCCTAACTTATTTTTTATATTGAATAAGCTAACTCAAATTCAGATCATATTAGTCAGAAAAGTATAATTACTAACATCTTATAAATTTCGATGGATTATTTTATCCAAATACTTCAAACAACTTATGCTCAAGTTAATATCTAACATTTATTCAGTCCCAAAAACATCTCGCAAAATGTCATAGTTTATAAGATTTTTTAAGTAAGTTTACCCAAACACTCTCTTAATGTCACATGGACTTATGCCTGGGTATCCAAAACTGTCAAATAAGGTACTATCTTGAACGGTAATCAGGAAAGAATTGCTCCATCCCAAAATATGATGCTTGCTTCAGCATCTTATATAGTCCGGCCGAGCAAACGTATTTAACTCAAATATCTATTTCTATGTTGTTTGAGACTTTTGGTTGTGTGGTACTTTATTCTTGTCCGGGGACCCTTAGTTTGTCCTTTATTTCTTTCCAAGGGGGTAATTAGCCAAAAACAAATGCAGATTAAAATGCCAAATAGTGAACATAGTAGTATCAATAAGATATTGGAAGAAGCAGTGCACTAACCTTGACAGAATTTGGAACCAAGCCCTTGTACAGAGCCCCAAATCCCTCGTGCCGAACTGTTTTCCTAAATGCATCTACCATTCCTGTATACTCAAGGGGTGCTTTGCTCTTCCCATCTCCAGTGACAACAGAAGCAGCATGCCTCCAACCCACCATCTGCATTCTTCGGCGGATGACATCAAGTGGGTAAGCAACTGTCTGGCCAACAGTGCCTGCAGCAGCGCCACAGGCAAGCTTTGTGGTCACACTCAAATCAGAGTTTTCTACTAATCCATATGGATTGGTTTTGATCAACCAATCTTTCAGAGATTCATATACAGCAAAGTTGAGACCCACATAAGGTACCTGAAAATTAAGCAAAACATTTGAGGCTGCTCTAATCAAAAGTGGAAAGAAGTTTATATTGCCAATAAACTACCAGAATAGTATAATGAAAATTTTAAAGACAATAAAAACTAGCATTTAATAGACTCTGGTCTGAGACTGTTATATTATCTGTCATGTTTGGGTATGATTATCAGATAGAGAAGAACTACTTACAACTCCTATGACAGAAGGAAGCCATCCTTTATATAAAGCACGAGGACCTTCTTCAGCAAAAACTGTTCTAAGAGCATGAAAGATTCCCCTGTACTGTGTAGGAGATCTGTCGGTCTGCAAAGAAGGCTAAGTTAAAACTAATTCTTAATGCACTAAGTATACAACAGAAAACCAGCACCTACGGAGGAATACAATAAGAGAGAACTACATGTCCCAGCAGTACCTGGACAGTAAGCCGACCTCGTACCATGTCCATTGGGTAAGTAGCCGACATGGCAATGATCCCAGCACATGCTCCAGCCCCAAGGCGTAAAAGTGGGGTGAGTTCTGCATCCTCTGCAAATGGAAATGGTGGAGTGAGAATCTAATAGTTGTTATATAAGTTCACCACACAAATAAATCAACCAATTTCCTTATAAGTACCCTAGAAAGTACCATGCCATTTTGCACCAATGCCATCTTGCGAGATTTGCCATTTCATTGCGTACATAGCATTGCACAAGCACAAAAATGACTATTCCTATGGCAAAATATTAGAGTAAAGACAAAATGTTAGCATGTTTCCCAGGAAAAATTACATTCGAAATACCAACTCTTCAGGGTATCCAACATCAAGGTCTTCGTCTTAACATTGTTGTTAAGGGAAATAATTCTACAAAAGCCCAGTTAACAACGTTTGCCTTCAATACGTTGACCAGAACAGAATGTTGAGGATCAAACAACAACCGTATACTCCTTTGCAAACTCGAAGCACAATACTAACTTTGGTGTCCATTCTCATTCACAAAACATACTCACCAGTCACCAGCACTACAAGATCATTAATATATGAATAAACTAATCCAAAGAAGAACCAACTGAATGACCAGTCCCAGACAAGAAAAAACAAAATAAATTTTGTATATTGAAATACACCACCAAGAAGACTGGCTGCCTGGGAAAAATAATTTAAATGCCACAGACATGCATGAGCAAAGCCATAAACCATCAGAAGCATTGAATGAACTCCCCTCTCCACAAACTCAAGTTGAGAAGAGGAAGTAAAAAGAGACAGGACTCTACCATTTCCTGTTTGCTGACGATATAGCCATAATATTCCCCTGTGCAAAGTGAGAAAAGTTAGCAGAAAAGAGGCATCTACCATAGACTTACTGAAAGAGAATACATACATATATATATATATGAATAGACGGACTGCATATACAAAACTAAAAGGCAACAACAGAACTGCCACTGCAGAGCAATTTGAACCTTAACTATTTTTCCTCAAAATTCAAATCAATTAATGAATAATCACTCCAGCAGATTTTCAAAGTGCACCACATGGGAGAACACAAGAACACCAAGAAGATCCATAAGCAAAGCAAGTTAACACTTGAACTTAAATCAAAGTGTTTTACAAAAAAAAACAAAACAAAAAAAAAGGAAGCAACAGATACCAGGAACATCTCCATTTTACGTGGTCCGGCTTAAATTTGTTCCAATTTGAGGTCAACCACGGTAAAAAGTACAAGTCCTAGACCAATACTAAATCTTTCCCCTTTTAAAGTTTGCATAATTAAGAGAAATAAACAAAAAAGTAAATACAGAAATACAAAGTACACCAAGAAATCAATATGATTTGAGAAGCTTTTCGCACATATAGTAACAGAAGTTAAGCCAACTAAAACAATAGCTTTCACTAGCACCGTGACCAATTTTTAATTTGAACACATGGCTCTAAAATTAACTGGACTTCCATTGCTGAGTAATGCGAATGTTTCAACAGAACTTGTAAGAGCATTTATTTCCTAAGTCAATGCATTAACAGATCATAATAAAGTGGCAAGTAGTAATCCATATGTTAGGACTTAGGTCTAAAGGTTTCTTTTGATATTGAAAGAAAAAGCATAAAATTGAGCACTGGAACCTACTTTGATGCCTCCTCATAGCTGAAGAACTTGACAGCTGAGTTTGGAACAATACGAGCACAATTAGTGCCATTTCCTTTGAACAGTCCCCTGAAGCCCTCTGTTCTCCAAATGTATTTCAATCCCTGAACTGTTCCATTATATTTTATGTTGTGCGGATTTTGAACCTGCAATTTTCATGAATAAGTATGTGTGGATTGAGCGCTCACAGCAACAAGTAGATAGACAAGGTCAAACCAAGTAGCAATGCGTATACAATACAAAGTATCTCGAGAACACAATTCACACAATAATTGTTGGCAAGGGATTGGGGGTTGAATAGAGTCTTCATGTTAAAGAAATGCAAGCGAGATTGGTTTAAGACAGACGTAAAATCAGCTACCTTAGCAATAAGGAATACTACCTAAAGTTTACATTTTCATGGTACATTTTTCTCATTTTTCTGTGCATTAGAAGAATCTTCGAGAATTCATTCCTCTAGCAAAATAGAACAATATTTTCACATGGCATACAAAATATGCAGGTTGTCTCATAAAAAACTTCATAAATACAAACCAACAATGCATTCAGGAAGCTGATAAACCTCCCAAATATGTAACATCAACCATAATAATAAGATAATTTGTCTGCATCAAGTCATATCATCACCAAGAACTATGGGAGCTGAAAAACTGACTTATTCACACTTAACAGTAAGAGATGGTATTCAAATTAACAAGCATTTGTAAGAAATCTCTATAAGCATCTTCTTTAGTTTGTTTGCAGGCACCTCATTGGCTGGTTATGTCTTCTGAAAAAGGATGACTGAAGTATCCAAGAAACCTAAATAATGACTGGATACAGTTCAAGACCAGGTTACTTCCCTATGCTTGACATTTAACAAAATAAGGAGAAAGGACATGTTGGAAAGAAATTCAAATGTCAACTGTACACAGTACGAAAACCAAGCATCTCTTATCATCACCAGTTGACTAAAATATGACATATGTAAAGTATAACCAAGCATCCAGAGTTATGTACCTGAAGCAAAATTTTCAACCGCTCCAGTGGAGCAACTGCAGTACGTGACCTGTGACATGAGGAAAATTGGATACCCAAACGTCAAAGACAACAGAAATAATTCAACAGAATGCACAATATCAACTCTATTAAAAATGGTTTTAGCCTAGAGAAAGAAGCAAACATTGATCTGTGTGAAATCAAAACAATGCAGCAAAATGATGTGTTGCTAATGAAGATACAGGGTTCAAACTTTCCAAGCCTCATAACACCATAACCCCCTGATCCTCCATTCGTTCTCCTTTTCTGGTTTGAGGATAGAAAGCCCAAACTCGAAAACATTCTATCACTTAGTTTTAGAGAATTAACAAATAATTTAAGACGAACAATTTGTGATTCTCATGTTTTGTCCTTATGTTTACTCTGGAAGTTCTTGTCCCGATTAAGGCTTCGAGCAACAAAAAACAAAACAAAGAATCAGGGCGTTGAACAGTAAATTCACAATACTTGTAATTACAGTTCATACACATATTCACCCAACTTACTAGAGCACGTCCATTGCTTCCTTATTTTTGGTTTTGCCGATGCAAGTTCTTAATTAGCAATAGCAGATAACTTGAAGCATCAATCACAACAGATAAAACCGAAAATCCAGAAATAATCAACAAAATCATAACTCAGATAATTTAACTAAACCCATAGTTGAACTAATAAAATATAAAGCATATCTTCATAACAACTCTGAACTCAAGGATTACGAAAGTCTAAAACGCATCATTTCATTTCACAATCTACATACATGTCCACCGTTCTCAACACATAAATGTGCCAGCATGTTTTCTGAAACATAAAAGTAACTGTTTCATTTATACTTATACATGTACGGATACAAGTATTTTAAATAGCTACAGAGAGAGAGAGAGAGAGAGAGAGAGAGTGAACTGACACTCCTCCGGCGACGCCTCCGGCGAAGAGAGATTTACAGATGCTGCGGAAACTACGGCTTGGAGCTGTAACACCCTCACGAAAATCCTTGGCTTCCTCCGAACGATTTACGATCGTCGATACTGCTTCAGTCTCGCCTATCTTCCCTGCCGCATCCTCCGACCCCATACAGATGAACCAGACAAACTCTCGGAACAGAGTTACTCTATAGTCCGCTGGCCAAACCCTAACTCAAACCGGCGAACGCCGTGATTGGATTCTCCGGCGAACGAGACAAAAGCGCGGGGCGGGGAATTGGAGTTGCAGTGATAAACGCGCAAAGACAGAATTTATAGTTGGGCGTCCGTGTGAAGCAAATATCTTTGGCACGTGTGGCAATGAGATTAAGATTTTTTTCTATAATTAGTTCGGATTGAATTCATTGTAATTACCAAGAAAAATGTTTAATAGCCACAAAATATTTATTTAGTAAAACATTTGTTGAATATTATCTAAATTAATCACTTGAAAAAAATTAAATGAAAACTAGTAATTTAAAACATGTTCCAAATCACATTTTAAATGAAGTTCTAAATATACGATGGATATTGATATATGCCAAAATGGTTAGCCCAAAAGCTCAAAATGACATTTAGGAGCCCAAGGAGAGGTATTAGAGCCCCACACGGGGCCCACCTATTTTTCAGGAGAAGGCCCACTCAGGACACTAGCCCAACCTAAGAAGGGACTAGTCAGGCCTATCCCCAACAAGGAAGAGCTCCAGCCCCGGCCTAGAGAAAGCCACATCAAGGAGGCCCAAGGCGGAAGCCGAAGCTCACCAAGAACGGATACGGGTAAACCTGGTCGACCCCTTATCCTTATTCGTGGAAGACCACTTCAACCGACCTCCTACTTTCAAGGAGTCCGAAGGCTGCAGAAGTTTAGGAAGGCTAGTACTCGGTCCTTCCAGAGTCCAGGACGATGAAGAGTCCCCCCCTCCAACTGTGGCTCTTCCTCTATAAATACCGACATACTTGGTTAGCTCAAGTAACGTTTTTCTAGCACTCTAACACACGAATTTCTGCTCTCACACTCGCATTAAGTTCATTTTATGCTCTTTGTTCATGAAATCTCACTGTTTCCTTACTTTATTAGAATTTATTCTTCTACAACTGTTTACTGATTTGAGCGTCGGAATACAAACGTATTTTTTGCAGCTCCCCTTTTCATAGCTTGCAGAAACCCAAGGTACACTCCAATCAAGCCCAAGAACGAGCTCTTTCAGCTCACATTAATTGGTGTCGTCTGTGGGAACACAGAACTAAGACGTATGGATTATGAAAACTCTCAATAGCGGATCAGGCAAGCAGAAGGGTGCAAATGCTCCTGCCAACCCTCAAGCATTGCAGGTGCTTTCTGGAGTCCCCCTCGCTCCCTCTATGAGGTAGGAGACGGGATCTTCCGGTCCCCCTAAACCCCTGTCGGACCCTCCACGAGACAGTACCCCCTCGGACACCTCCTCTGATAAGTTGTCCCCAAGACTAATGGCGGCCATCCAACAAATAATCATGTCCATAATACGGGCGCAAATGGCAACTGTCAACACTACCCCCTGGCAGCGGTGGCCCCCAGGCCTCAGGGAGCTCCCCAGTGGTTGGAGGGCCGGTTGAAGATGGCAAGGCCCCTCCGGGACAGAGGCTCCTCGGACTTCCGAATAAGGAACTAATTCCCCTGCCCCCCGTGCGGAATGACGCTCCCCCTCGTTGGGAGGCTCAATTGGAGCACCTACAGAAAAGCCTACAAAATGTGCAGGGCGGCATCCCGTTCAGTGAGGAGGTCATGGCGGACAAGCTTCCTCCTACCTAATGTACAATACATTTTGTAATTGGATGGTTGATGTATACTAAACTTTTTTTCTTTTTCTTTATTTGAAAGGGATGTATCCTAAACTTTTTAAAAAATACAGTAATCATCCAAACACGAATTCACACATCACTTGGTGTAGTGTGATTTAACCAAAATTGGAGCATAACTGTTATACAATTATTTATATTCATATAGATTTTTCCAGAGTATAGTATCTGATAGGGGTATATCATGCTACGGGAGAAAAGACGTAAATAACCCTTTTGAAATGCCAAAATACCAGTACAAGCCCCAAGACGTCTATCCCCCATTGATCGAATGTACATGTGATCTTCATTGGTTGCATTGGGGTCGCTAGAATATCTATCAAGGTCGCATATTATATCAAGTCTTTTTATGCGACCCAAGAGTCTAAATTGTTCAAGATCCATCTTTAATCAAGCCTTATCGTGCAATCTGAAAAAGATCTTTGAAACTTGGAAAAAGATATGCAATTTGAAAAAGATCCCTTAATTCCTAGGAATGAGACGCGATCTGGAAGAGATCATTTAATTTGATCTGAAAAAGATCATAAAATTTGATCTGGAAAAGATCATTTAATTCGATATGGTAAAGACCATCTATTCGATCTATGATAAATCCCCATCAAATAGTTTCCGCGATCTGAAAAAGATCATTTTATCATTTGAAGATCTTATGTTAGGAGTCTCATGCGATCTAAAAAAGATCATTAATATCGGGATAATTACATCAAAAGATCGATAGACCATCCGCCCAAGCATAATTAGATACAAGTTCAAAAGGAGGGGATGGCCACGCGATCTTATGAGATGAGTTTAGGAAAAGTTTAATCCTGATAAGAAAAAAAATTTCCTAAATCCTAGATAACATAATCTAGGTCAAAATTTTCACTTCCTCAATCAAGGCTTCGAACGCATCTTGTTCGATGGCAGCATGGGTATCTTCTTCAGGGTAAGGTTCGAGATTGGCATCAAGAGTAGGATCGAGGCTACTCTGGTCGAACCCTTCTACGAAACCCTTAAGCTTCATTACATGTGATCTGCACCTCTCGAATCCTTCATTGGTAAATTGTGTTGCCTTGATCTGAACACCGACCTTAAAGGTAGGAGCCTTAAGGAACTCGCGCGCCCCTTGAAGGCGGTCGCAAATATCACCTTCTTGTGCTCATCCGATTGAAGGTATACATCTCGACCTTCGATCAAGCCTTTAGTTATTCCGGCGGCGCAACCTTCAGAAAAATCTTTAGCCTTCTCTCTATCAAGGGCAACAGTGCTAGCTCTCTCGACCTCCACAGCGGATCGTTGAAGTTGAGCTTCTAAATTATCAATTTTGGCCTCGAATGTGACTTTGGAGTCTTGAAACTCTTTCTCGCTCTGTTCAGAATCAGTAAGATTCTTTTGGAGGTCACGAATCTTGACATCAACCAAAGCTTTCTCGTGCCTCCACATCGAACACTTTAATGAAAGATTGTGACTGAAAACGGCAACCTACAAGAGGAGGTATTATAAGGGGTCGAAAGAGATCGAATGATACATCTATTACTTATAAAAATGCATACCTGCATAAGGCAATGGGCGTGATGCTCCTACACTCAAATGTGAGCAGTCTTGGCCAGCACAACCTAATCGTGATCCAAACAAAGCCTTATACAGCTCCCACAAGTCTTGACCTACATGAGTCTTCAGGACTGAGCTTTGAGCTGAGACAGCCTAGTTCGGAGTTAGCTTCTCCCCTTCCATTTCAGTGACCTTACAGTTGAGAGACTTCAATTCCTCACGGGGCTTCCCCTCCACCAACCCCAAGTTCCTTTAGTAACTTGGTATTTTCTTCCTCCTCAGCTCGCGCAGCAGCCTCTTAGCTAGTCGGCTTTCAGATCGCGATTTGCTACGTTTGTTGGACTCAGTGGAGTGCAAAATTTTGTTGCGGTGCTTGTGTTTTCTTTTGCACTTTCTAGGCTCGCTAAGACCTCCGGCAGCGTCAGTGACCTCGACTTCAACCTCAACCTCCTTGGAATTCGAACCGCCCATGTCCCTATTGGGTGTGTGAGACTTTGGGGTATACTCTTTAGCTTGAGTAACAGTATTGGTGTCGTCGCTAGCAACCTCAAGCGCCACAACTACTTCGGGGGCTTGGGCACCAGAACCTACTGGCTGGTCAGATTGCTCAGAAGGGAGATCCTCACTAGAGAGGGCGACGGAGGTCTCAGTTTTGGGAGGGCCCGGAGCGCCAGCAGGAAGAGCTTCCCTAAGAGCGCGAAGTTGTTTAGCAATCCGAGCGTTCATCACTATAGATTCTGCAAAGCACAAGTATTAACATCAACGACCAAGTCCACGACCATTGAGGAATGGAAAACAAAAACGATAAGGAAAGTTAATCACCTAATGAACCCCTAATTGATAGGGGTGCAAGAGAGTCCTGCGAGCTTCGAGACCTTCTCTACTAGAAGCTTTTTGTGCTTGTACTAGTAAATGGTAAGGTTATTTATTAGATCATCTTCCAACCCCCCACCATGAGTCTCAGGTTCGGGTTTAGAGATGCGTCAATCACATCGAAAGGACCACCCTTGGCCAGGAGGAGGTTGAATAAAGATGGACCTCTCCCACCAAGGACCGACATTTGAAATCAGTTTATCTAAGTAACGTCAATCTTTACCGGTGGTGAGGTAGAAGAAGCCTCAATCTCCCGACCTCTTTGAGGCAGTGAAAGAGTAAAGGGACCAAAAATTATCAAAATTGAGTTTGAGATTGTGGAACCACATTATTATGACAAAAAAGATGATATGACGAATTGAATTAGGAGACAACTGCATAGGGCAAATATCTGAGCCTCGAAATATGAGGTCTACCGGCGAGCTAAAGGAAAACGAAGGCCAGTCTCTAGATGCAAGACGGAAAAAGGACGAAAACCCTGAGGAGGGTGGTGCATCCTACCGAAAGATTGGGGGAGTAGGACTTCAAAATTATTAGGAATGAAGTATTTTTGTTTAAGATGATGAATGAGAGTTTTTACATTACTCACTATGCCCACCCATGGACTTCTAGCCATCATGTCCAGATATCTAATTTGAGCAAATACGTTCTTAGGGTCAATTAACTCTATCGAAGGTTCAGCAATAGCAACCTTAGAAGGTGATGGGATCGTGTTAGAAGTGCCAGCTATGTCAACTATAGGCTGAGGAATGTTAGATGTGCCTATATCTAAATCCTTAGATTGTGGTGAGGTCACAGACGACCCCAATGAGGAGAATCTGAGCTAGAGTTTGAGTTATAAGAATAAGCCATCAAAGTAAGTAAAATAAATGTAACATCCATAAATCTTTATACATAATTATGGGATTAATTAGTAATTATTTAAATTTTTTAATTAATTAGTAAATAAATTATCGATTAAATTTTGATCATATTAAGACTTGAACGGGGTGAATTGGAGACTTATAAAATATTTGGGAGTAAATTATATTAATTAAGAAAATTAGAAAGGACGTAATTAGTATTTTGAAAAAGATTAAAAAATTTAAAAAAGAAAAAAAGAAAAAAAAGAGAGAAGATAAAGATGGGCCCGCGCCCACCTCTTAATTTTGGTTAAACACACACACACACGAATCCACACATACACACAAGTCTTAAACATTTACACATTATCGGCGACGAACAACAGGTAAGAAATATTTTAATTTTAATCATTATTAATTTATATAATTATATTCTTTTATTAGAGTATTTATTAATATGATTTGTATTATCTGATTTACTATTTAACCGAAAAACTTAATGAATTCGAGTAGTTATATAAATTAGTGATCGGATAAATATTCAATTGAATGGGGAACATTATAGCCAATAAATTAGAATTATTTAAGCTATTAGATTTAGCAATTATTGTAATGAATTTACTCAAATTAATCGGGATTTATATACAAATAATTAATTATACATATTGTGCTTAAGTAATTACCATAGTAGCGAAGAATTGACGAAAATTAATAGGAGTAATAGAAAATTTTGTTTGAAAAATATTAGGAAATTATATTTGAGAAATATTGTATTTATTAAAAAGAAATATGAGATTTTTGTAATAATTTCATTTAGGGGTATTATAGGAAACGATAGTTATAAAAATATGAGAGGTTTGATGAAATAAGCTCTAAGGAGTTAATTGATAAATTATATATATATATATATCGGAAAAGCTTATAATGTCTAATTGTTTAGACGAGGAATGAACGGATGGTTGAATTTCAATATAAATGCAATATTACAAGATTAGTATAAAATATACGAATATTATTTAGTAATTTTATTTGGAAATTTACGACATATTGATTATGCCTATTATAACCTATTATAGGACATGGGGATAAAGTAAAAGATTAATCAGCTCCTTCTACTAGCATATCATTTTGAAATCGAGGTAAGTATAATTAATTGCATCTATATAAGTATATATAATTATACTTGTTGTCATAAACAATGGTTGGTGTTTGTAAATGCTTATTTGAATTACATGGTTGTTTTGTGAAGTTGTCTCTATGTGTTTATTGAGATTATTTACGTAATATATAGATTGACGGATGATTGCCTTATATGGTATTCTATTGTTGCATGGAGTTGAACGAGAAAGTTAATTATGCGTATATCGTTAAATTGTAATAAAGATATGACTTACCTAGTTGGAGAACATAGTCAATGGTTTGTGATGATGTGATTGGTGACGATGCGATTGACGATGTGGTATGAGAAAAATGAATATAAGCTAGGTACCATGGCGCGTAGGGTACTGGGTAGCAGGAAATATCCTGTGTTGATAGCTACACACTGGGGTGGTGTGGGGATGTCATGTTCGTTGTGATGTTCTGTGCTGATATTGCTACACACTCAGATAATGTGGGGATATTACATTCGACGGATATCATGTGCTGTATATGATATGACATGGATCGAGATGATGGTAGCCGGCAGAACCATTGACTGATGTACTCCAATTAGAGTAAGTAGGGCCCCAAGAGTATAAACTGTGAATCCTGAGATGGTACTGTAGATTGATGCATGATTGTGGTATTAATTTCTTTGTACTTTGTCGTGATTATATTGAATATTCATGGATTTGCGTGGCGTGTGTTTATGTGTTTATATAGGCTGATTAGCTATACTTATTGAGTAGGCAGCTCATTCCTTGCCAAATATTTTTCAGGAGATACGCCACCGTGACTAGGCAAATTAAATCATAAGCCGATCGTCAGTACTATTAGGTGTGTCAGCAGTAATATATTGGGTTGAGGTCTCTAGCTATATAACTAAATAGATATTAGATTTTTATTTGAATTTGTATTTCACGATTTATTGATTTAATCAATTTTTCTTGTATATATACACATATTAGAAACTTAATGGATTTTTATTTTGAGTTTGTAATAACTATAAACAATAATTTTCTCATTTCCTTATTTATAAATGCTAAGGTTAAGTATTGAATACAATATTTGGATGATGTATGTCCTTTTCTGATGTCTACATAATATATTGATTAAAACATGAGTTTTCTTATTAGGTTAAATGCGAATTCTTTATAAAATGTGATGTGATTACGGAGGGGTTGTCACAATAAAGGTAGTACCTTTAGATTGGAGAGGAAGCGTCCTGGTAGACAAGATCGAGAGGTGCAAGAATTTCCAATGGTTGAATAAGTCAAATGAGCCCCATATTTATAGGAAGGGGGCATGGAAAGATGCGCCCATCCTAAACGGCTAGGATGTAGCCACGTCAGCAGAATCAAACGGCAGGAATCGCGATGATTCATATGACAACTGTTCGACTTCTCCTGTTCAACTTACACTAGAATAAGTGGGGAGTAATGATAGGAGTATATCATGCTATGGGAGAAAAGACGTAAATAACCCTCTTGAAATGCCAAAATACCAGTACAAGCCCCAAGATATGCGTCATTTAAGTCGGGTCGAGTCGCCCAATTCGACCCGACCAGGTGACCCGCTCTAGGGACCCAGGATCTGTGCCATACATTTTCTGACAGCTCAGGATTGAGATGGTGATACGTGGACCAGACAAATGGGCACATTTAGCCCTATAAATACCTTCATTGTATTACATTTATGGTAAGGCACATTTATCACTTTTTACCGCATTTACTACTCCGATTCGCATATTATCATCTTGAACTTGAGTCTGACTTAAGTTTCGGAGGGTTTTCGTCGGGGATCATACTGACTAGCCTGACGTATTTTTGTCTTCTCAGGGACCACAGTTCATCTACGTGCACCATAGGAGAGCAGAGCTAGATTTCAAGAGAATCGCATATTCGACTCGAATCAGTATCAAATTCCAGAATCCATCTGGATATTTTTAAAATATTTGATATTTTTTTGCTAATTAAATGATTATATTTTAACTAAAGATTTCGGAGTATCAAATACAGAGATATTAGTAATACGAAACATAATTTCAATATTTTATCATATATATTTTATTTCATAAAACCAAACTACTAAACCTTACAAAATTATATAAAAGTATAAAGGGATTAATGATGCAATTAAAAATAGAATGTTGTAGAAATGAGACAATTTGAATTATCAACTAACCAATAACTACTATTAAAATCAAATATGTACGACTAACCAATAACTACTATTTAATTTTTACATTTTTTCGTACAATCAATAACTACTATTAAAGTAAATCAACTCACACATTGTTGGAACGCGAACTCATGATTTCTTGATTATGAGACTTCAATTTCGCCAACTAAATTATGCCTCATCGGCAATTAACTATATTACTTAAGAGTATTAAACTATGCTTCTCAAAGGTTAGAATTCGATTGTTCGGATTTCAAACTGAAAAACTTATTAATGTAGTTAAAAGTGGTTATATGAAAATATCAAATTAAATAATGATTGGAATAACTATTATATCATAGGTAATATTTAAATTAGTTGTCCAGAATAGGCTGAACTCAGTACATTTTTATAGGGTGTTTGTAAGAACTTAATTAAAGTGCTTATAAGCTAATTACAACTAAATTAAGTTGAATTACATTATTTGGAGGCTGCTTCTACTTTTCAGAAACTGACTTTCAGCTTCTTGACAGAAACAAGAAGTATCAAAGAGGTTGCTCTTCAAAATTTTCGTCTGTTTATAAATTTGAAATTTTACTTTGAATATTTTTGTTCTTCGATCAATAATCTGCAACCAATTAATTAGAAACCCCTCCACTTTAAATTAATTAAAAAATTGATTGTATTTATCTAAATAAATTTACCAATCCAAAGCCTGAATTTATAATTTCTTCTTTTTCATAGAAAATTAATATAAGATGATCATTGGCAATATATAAATACACTCATATATTTTATGTATAATTAGATTAAATAAAATGAAATAATTTACATAAGTGATGTAAACGCGATGTTCGTAATAGTTTGGTTTTATGATAATTCGATAAACAAAACATTTATATAATTTAATTGTTTGAGTTTCTGAATTTATAATTTCTTCTTTTCAAAAAAAAAAAAAAAAAAGAAAAATACGAGACAACCATTAGTATAATATTTCATACCCTTTCCACTTGTCATACCAATAACATTTCATAAAATACCCTAAAATTAACACTATAAAAAGCATAAACACACCATTAGTTTAATTAAAGTTGAGATCTAATGAATAAGTTCGATGTCATTATGAGTTTGAATCTCATCAAACATGCAAGTATTTATCTCACTTAATGTATTGTTCAATTTATTGATATGAATATAATTATATAACCACCACTTCTTTAAATGAATAAATAAATAAATAAATCCGTCCAAACATCTCTATATGTTAGACTATTATAAATTTCTAACCATCTTTGAAGGCTATCGGAGACCCTTCATGGACAAAACTAGAGTTAGAGTGATGGACCTTCTTCTACTCATTGCAATTAAATCACATAGGCTAGCTCAGTAAACGAAAGCTGATGTCTCATGAATAAGCTTAAGATAATGAGTTTGGATCTAGGTTGAATATGGGGATCTCAGTGGGGGTCTACCTTCTCGATCTTATTATGTTCACACAAATGCGATGTGGTCTCTAAAAAGAAGAATGCACGTTAGGCTAGTCGGAATGGTCTCAGACAAAGATCTTCCGATGCTTAAGTCAACTCAAGTTCGAGATGATAATATGCGAACTAGAATAGTAAATGCAGTAGAACGTAATAAATGTGTCTTACCATAAATGCAGTGGAATGAGAGTATTTATAGGACAAAAAATACCCACTTGTCTGGTCCACGTGGCGTCATCTCAAGCATTAAACTGTCAAACAATATATGGCCCAGATCCAAGGTCTTTGGAGCGGGTTGGCCATGCGACTCGACCCGATAGATAAAGACGCGGATCCTGGGCCTGGAATGTCATTTTGGTCTTATTTAAAGATTATTTTTGTCTTTTCTCAACAAGTATGATATATTCTCATCAAGTTCGAATCCCATCAAACGTGTAAATATTTATCTCATTTTATATAAATATTCGTCGCAAAATAAGGACACCATAGGCTGTCACATTTCGGCAATACAAGTAGTTAAGAGTAGGACAGCCGGTGTTGGGTGGTTGTGTAGCTAGCTTCATTCATTAATCTAATCTAATATTACAAAAATTATTGAACCAAACAACTCCCACCCGTAACAAAATCTCACATCCAATCACATCACCCCACGTGTTCGAATCACCAATTCTTTCATGCAAATAGTACTAGTTTACATGTGCACCACGACGAGATTCCCACTCATCAAAACCGTCGCTAAAAATAATAAATCATGAACTAGCTAGATTGAGTTTGAACACCACCAAGTATTATGAAGACGAGAGAAGAGAAAGAAGAAAGACGAGGAGGTCCCAAGGCATGGGACTGTGGGAGTCCATTGTACGATGCTTACGAGCTGGTTTCCGTCGCGAATATCATCGAGAGGCACACGATGGTGTTACCGTCGCCTTTTGGGTTTGCGACGAACTCGTTAGAGTTTGAGGAAGACTGCAAGAAGACGACGGATATCGTTATTCGCAAAAGGAGGCAAAGGGAGACGACCAAAGGGGTAAAGAGTAGACTTTACACTCTTTTTACTCGAATTCGTAATTTGATCATGATCAAGAGATGATGAATATACCATCTTTTTTCTTAATGATATATGCTTTTACAGCTTTTTAAGTTGAATTTATTTGATCGTGATCGTGAAGTGATGGATATATATATATATATATATATGTGGTCCAATGTTTTTCATGATGATATATACGTATATGTATACATGACGACTAAATTTGATCGTACGGGCAGCTACTAATGACGTGATTGGTAGTTTTCATCGATTAAGTTCTTGAAATCGAACCATAATAGATGTATTTCATTTCTGCTCTTAAATCTATTCATCTATAATCCAAATTTTTATTACAAATTTATGTATTTCATATATATATATATATACACATTACGTAAATAAAATACTTTTTAAAATTTTTATATTATCTATAGAAATGTTATATGAAATATAATACTAAAATTAAACCAATAGAATTTATTCGGACTACTATTTAAAATTAAACCAAACTACTTGAGTTTTGAAATCTATCGAAATTCAATCAACTTAACAAATTAAATTTGAATAATTTTTTTGTTGGCGAAGTTTTCACTTTTCAAATTCAATTTCATGAGTTGATTTGACTAATGAAAAATAATAAAATAATTTTAAAATATCAAACTGCTCAAGCTTTTCTCATCTTTTGATTCAATTAATGCTCGTTTATGATCGAATTGACCAATAACCAAATCAAGCTTAAATCAAATTTTTAAAAAGTTAATTACACTTAGATTTCTTCTAAAAATATGAAATTACATTTTGCCCCAAAAAAGTTTCGAAATTACACCTACAACCCATTCGAAAAATCACCGTTTACACTTGACCTTCTTTTGTTAGGGTTTGGAAAAATGCTGACGTTAGCAAAAGAAAATTGCATAAATTTTCATTTTTTTTCATTCATTTAACATTCTCATATAATAAATTTGTATTTATAAGGGGAAAAATATAATGATGTTAACCCCACTTCTATATATATTACATTTTTTCACTTATAAGTACAAAAATATATATGGGAACGATAAATGAGGGAAAATTTTAGAAATTTACGTAATATTTTTTTTGTTGACGTTAGTATTTCCCGTCTAATCCCTAAGGGATGTCAATGTAAACGGAGATTTTTTAGAGAAAATAAGTGTAATTGGAACTTTTTTTAAAAAAATATAATTTCATATTTTTAATCAGAGTTTAAATATAATTTATCCTTTCTTAAAATTAATAGTAATCAAATAAATCTAAATAATAATATGTTCAGCTCGACTCTATTTATTTACACCCTTTGAAGCCTAACACAGGCAGCTCACTTGAGCCATCAATTTGGGGCCCAAATTTAAAAGCGAAGTAGCTTATTCGGCTGTTATGTTATGTTCTAGCCCACAAATTTCAAAGCCTAATCGAGTAATACTGTCCCATCATAATTAACACAAAATAAAAGGTTTGCACATTATTTGTGAGTAAATTACAACAAGCTCATTTAAGATTTATCATGACGACGAATATTTCCTTATTGTTTGAAATATTATAAATACTCTCTAATATTTAATGAAATTATATAATTATTGAATAAAGATTTGAAATTATCAATTTTGCCTTTACTGTATTTTTTCTTTTTTAAAAAAATTATAAAACAATTCGACGAGGTGGATGAAAAAATTCAAAAATTATACACTTAGTCCATAAAAAATTTTAAAAAATAAGTAAAATTACAATTCATAAGTACACAAAGGCATTTTGATTAATTCACCATAAAAAATGGATGAAAACCTAGAGACTAATCGATTGAGCTAATTGTTAGACGACCGCTAAAATTACAGTTCATAAGATCAATTAGTGTCTCTAATTCTATTCTAAATTGCGGATATGATAAGATGCAAGCTTTTATTGAGGTCGTTTCGATCTAGCCTCGGCTCGATCCAAACTCGAGTACGTATGGACTCATGGTGACCAACTAATTATTTTTAAATATGTGGTTCACACAAAATCTTACAACTCGAAAATCTGTAAATACCATACTTCCATACCCCAAGTAAACTTTTGTTATCCTAATATTTCTTACGATCTTAAGCATTTTTCTCTATTACATGTCTAAGTTAGGAATAGAGCAGCTATAATCGGAGCTTTTGCCTTGCAGCTCTTCTATCGGAAGAATCTAGGCATACTCACACCATTTGAAAAATATATTGTAAACACAATCTATTAAATTACGCACGTCAAATAAAAATAATAATAATAGTAAGTTTTACATAGCTGATGTATCATGATTCATGACATGAGTAATCCCAAATGTAATAATTCCCAAACCCAAAATTGCTTAGGGTTAGAAATCCCAACTCACTTTGTGCAAATGTCTTTGAAATTGCGCTTTATTGTTTAACTCAAAATCGTGTAGCCTCGTGTCATGGTTTAAAATTTTCATGCGTTTCATCGAAATTATGGAAACATTTCTCTTTTTGATGATATGGAAATAAAAATATATGGTAGTTTCGAAATTATCTAGTTTCCTTCGAAATATTTTATTTTTCTTAATTTTCCTTCGAAATATTTAAGTTTCCTAAGAAACTTTTTATTTTTCCTAATTTTTCAGAAAAACATTTGTTTCATACTTCTAGCTACAAATATATAAATTCTTGTGTTATACATAAGTATTTCATTTAATGATAACAAATTTAATATTAAGCTAAATTAGTAATGTTATATGTATAAGTATCAACGTAATATAGATATTTTATAACACATAGTTAAACATAAATATTATATTATTATTTAGTTTTTATAGCAACTACATCAAGTAATAACTCCAAAGACATAATTATACTACATAAAATAATGTTAATTGCCTAAATGATGCAAAATTAAACTACATATATTTGAATTTAAAAAATAAAGGTAATATTTTAAAAAAATTTATGACTATTATGTATGTTTCTTTAATTTTACGATCTTTCTATAATGTTACCGAAATGTTTTTGAAAAATTTCTAACATTTATAAACTCGAAACATTTATTGGCTTCGAAACTTTAATCCATGCCTCGTATGCAAAACTCGAAACCGTAGGGAGTTGGATGTAAATTATTACCTTTACCTTAAAGTTGGACTTGGACCATTATAATTGAGAAGAGACCAAGTCTTTCTATTGAAGTTTGACAGTTGACACATAATTTGGATAAGAAAACGTCATATTCTTCTGAGAAGCTTGTGATGGTTCCTCTATCTCAATCCCTCCGGCTCGTAATAATTATAAATTATAATAGTGATCATAAATTCCATATGTATATTATTGTAATTGATATTGAGGTCTTCTTTTTTTTCATCAATTGATTCTGTTGGCTCATTTTATTTTTAAACTATGATGGACAACTATATTGCCAAATTTTTTCTTAAAAATTTGATAAACGTAGTTGTTAATCATCATAGTCTATATTTGATAATATTGTGCTGCTGGCATTGGCGCTAAGTCTTCTTCTTTAGAGCATGTGATAACGAGATTTTAACGGCGCATTGATGAGATTGGCGAGCATTATTAAAATTTGTATTTATAATTAATTTTATCATAGTTTTATTATTTCTTTTTTATTTTTTTGTACATAATATAAAATTATAGACTATTTTTAATTAATAAAAATATTTATTTATTATTAAAAATTTGACAATATAGTTGTTCATCATAGTTTAAAAATAAAATGAGCCGACATAATCGATTGATGGAAAAACCAATAACAATGACATACATATAAGACTTGTGATCACTATTATAATTTATAATTATCACTAATTTTATAATATTTTTTATTTTTTTATACAATGTTATATTATAGGTCATATTTAATTAATAAATATATTTATTAATTATTAAAAACTTAATTATATTTATTTAGTAAAAATAATTAATATATTATAAATAATAATAATAAAATAATAAATTAAAATTTTTAAATAATAATTAATTAATATTAATATTAATTATATATAATTATTTAATTATTAATTAAAACATAATTAATTTAAAAATAGATTTAGAAAAAAAAAAATAAAAAAATGGGGCTTGGTCGCGAGTCCAAAATTTGCCTGTTAAAGTAATTTATTGAAGACGGGATTTCATGTCCCGTCTTCAATAACTTTTTTTTTAATTTTAAGTTAAAGATGGGACTTCAAGTTCTGTCTTTACCTATTTCTATAAAAATTTTAAAAACACCCTATTTTTGATTTTTTTTTCATTTTTTTTATATTTTTTAAATAATTTTACTCCCAAACCCGTCTTAGGTCCCACCCCACTTTGATAAGTCTTGAGTTCGGACTCAGTTCATAAAATCAAAATCCAAATTTGAATGGTATTTCGAGTTATCTAAAGTCGTTGTCTAGTTTATAATAGGATAATGTGAAAATTAAGAAACTGATGAAAAAAAGTATACAAATCTTATAACAATGAACTTATTTATTTGTTAACAAAAATGATTTAAGCAATATATTTTACTACAAGATTTGCATTTATGTAGGGGTGAATATGTGTGTTTATTCAATAAAATTTAATCAAATAAAATAGAAATTGTAGTACATCAAAATATTATACCGAACTGAATTACTCAGTTCAATGTGGGTAATTACCCTTTTGTTTTTTGGATATTTTGTATCAGTTTTATGTAAATCGAATTTTTCGTTAAAAATATAATATTAAAAATAATAATTATGCTTTTTAATTTATTTTATTTATCTTCGAATTAAGTAAAATAAAAAAATGCATAAAAATAATTAATATATGATGGAAGAAATAACTAGCTCCAAATAAGACAAACGAAATGGCCGAAGTCAAACTTACCAAATTGGCGTTATGTGACAAATTACTGAAATTACCCTAATAATCTCGACAGACTAATCTTAATCATGTAATCGAGGGTAAGTAAGGGGTAAAGTAGTACTTTTCCCCTACCTCACATTTTCTCATTAGTATAAATATCCCTTCATTTGTTCATAGAAAGGACCTGAGAGGGGCTTATAAGAATTTTAGCGTAAACGTGTTGAATCATACCCACTTAATATAAATTTAGTCAATCTCGTTTCTTAGCGACATCAATATATAAAAAATATGCATATACAAATCAGATATAAAAACAAATATTCAGTACGACCTTATAAACCAGTACCAAATATCGAAATCGAATTGAATACAAATTATTTGAGAAAATAAAAATTGAATATCAAACCAAAATTTTGAATTCAATTTTGATACTTAAGTTTCAATTTCGTTGGTCGATTTATCGAGCTGTGATAACCCCTAGGAGTGAATAACATATTCCCAAAATAATGCTACGATTTTTTAAGTTTCGGACACTAATCTTATATATGAAAACGAAAATGCATGAAAGTCAAAAAATAGACAGAAAAATGTCACATCATGTGTCCCAATATTACGATGGGATAATTACATTTACACCCCTCACTTATTGTTCATTTATATAAATCACCCATGCTTTTTGAAAAATAATAGAAACCACCCCTGACAGCCTTTAAACCCAAAAATACCTCTATTGATTTGGTCAAACTTTACTATAAATTTTGAAGGACAAAAATGCCCTTAGGGGTGTTTCTGTAATTACCAAAAAGTAGAGGGGTGTTAATGTAATGTCTATGAGGATGAGTAATATGACCCCATATATTTTTTCATTATTTATATCAAACTTAAATTTAAATTTAAATTATTTTATCAATTTTTTAAATTGAATCTCTATATAAAATTACAGTTTCTAATAATTGAAATATTAAATTATTCAATTAATATATATTTTTAAAATTAGTTACTATATTATAAGTTTAAATTAAAAAAATATCATACCTGAATAAATTATTTGAAATTATTAAAATTAAAAAAATATTTATCCTCTATTTTTATTTATAACTAAATTTTATTAAAATTAATATATTATAATTTAAAATAATTTATGAATTTTATATAAATCATATCAGAATTAGTAAAATAAATAATTTATTTATTAAAAATATGTTTTAATTTTTTTTAAATTATTCCTCACCCCGCCGCCCCGCTTGCGCCCTCCTCGTCGCCTCCCCGTCTGCGCCCGACCCCTCTTCCACTTTCGCCCGCCTTCGTTGTCGCCCTCCGCCACCTTCGTCTGCTATCTAAATATGTATGTACAAAAATATAAACATATATTATATATGTATAAATATATATATAGATATACATATATGTATAATTTATTAGTCATAGTAAAATTTAGATACAAATAAACATAGTGGATAAATAATCTTTTAATTTTAAGAATCTAAAATCATTTATACAAGTGTGATAATTACAATTTAAATGTATAGCTTAATAACTAACTTTTTGTATTATATTAATTGAATAATTTAATATTTTTATTATTAAAACGTGTAATATATGTAAAGATTCCATAAAAATAGTTAATAAAATGATTTAAACTTAAATTTAAGTTTGATATAATTTATTAATTTTAGTTATAAATAAGAATAGAGGATAAATATTTTTTTAATTTTTTTAATTTAAACTTATAATCTAGTAACTAATTTTAGAAATATATATTAATTGAATAATTTAATATTTCAATTATTAGAAACTGTAATTTTATATAGAGATTCAATTAAAAAAATTGATGAAATAATTTAAATTTAAATTTAAGTTTGATATAAATAATGAAAATATATATGGGGTCATATTACTCATCCTCATATACATTACATTAACACCCCCTCTACCTTTTGGTAATTACAGAAATACCTCTTAAGGGCATTTTTGTCCTTCAAATTTTATAGTAAAGTTTGACCAAATCAATAGGGGTGGGTTTTAAAGACTGCCAGGAGTGGTTTCTGTAATTTTTCAAAAAGCAGAGGTGGTTTGTGTAAATGGACAATAGGTGAGGGGGTGTAAATGTAATTATCCCTATTATGAATGTAAGATCGCAATCAATAATGTGAACAAATGGAAATAAAGTCAACAAAAAAAAATTAATTAGCTTAATTTTTTCATTTAGAATATGGGATAATGACTTTTAAGGATATAAAGTCTCAACTCTATTTATCTAGTTGGAAAAAGCAAGACTATAATGGTCTTCTTGGACAAGTCCACATCAAGACATTTGTACTTTCATACTATCTCTACTATTTGATTAGTATTACACTAGAATATAAAATTAGTTTAATATAATTTTTAATAACTACAAAATATCAATTTCACATAAATTGAAGGATTAAATATAATTTTCATCTTGTATATTTGTATTTTGGCATTTTAGTCATTTATCTTTCTAGGGTAGCAAATAGGTCCTATAATTTTTTAATTTTTTGCGATTTTGATCCTTCAGTCGCCGGAGTTTGCAAATATTGCCGATTTTTTTTTAAAAAAAATTTGGGGAATTTGTTTCCATTAGTCAATTTAATGGCCAAAATGCAAAAACTTATAAGTTACAACACATATTTGCTACACTAGAAAGATAAATGACTAAAACGCCAAAATATAAAAGATATAGGACGAAAATTTAATTCCATACTGGCTAGAATTTGACCAATGGAAACACAAGCCCAAAATTAAAAAAAAAAAAATTGATAACATTTGCAAACTCCGGTGATTGAAAAATCAAAATTGCGAAAAATTAAAACTTACAGGACCTATTTGCTATCCTAAAAACATAAAGAATTAAAACACTAAAATACAAAAGATACATGACGAAAAATACATTTAAACCTAAATTGAAAAAGATACAATTGTGTCTAATTAGATTTAAACACGTGACCCCTTATTATATAGAAAATTTAAATATAATTTTTATGTTAAAATTTCAATAGCGATTCCTCAATACATGTAGAACACTGGCAGAGTGTTACTGCTTCTCTATATTTATCTCTTCGCACCAATATTTTGTTCACGAGTTATGGTGACAGTTGCAAGTACTGCAATCAGAATTTCGCTAAAATTTTGCTATAAATACCAATCAATAATTCAAAGTTCCTAATAATTAATAAGAAAATTTAATTATAAATTTGCTTCGAAAGTAATAAGAAAGAAAATCGAGTTTATTCAGTTTTAGATGATTATGTAAAGTGAAAAGCATCATTAACAATATTTTAAAAAAAAGGGATAATTGCATATAACACCCCTGGGAAAAAGGAAACTTGATAAAAACCTACTTGTGTTTTGAAAATAGCCTGAAAAGCCCCCTTATAATCTGAAACCCTGCAAAAAAAAAAAACCCCTCTCCGTGAAAAAACACGAAGAGTCTCCCACACGCGCCAAAAATGCGAATAGGATAACTTTCAGTGTTTGACCTCCTTGAATGTACATAATTGCCCCTATCTTATGCAATTATTCACTTTCTTTTTATTTTGGTTAATTATTTACCTTTTTCATGTTTTGAAAAAAAATTTGATGAATACTAAAAAAAATATATTTTTTAATATTTATATGTAATATATTCAAATTTATCAATATTTCTATGTAAAATATTATACATAGAATTAAATTATTATGCATATTTTACGTTTGAAAATAACAAATTTTTAGAATTATCATAATATTATTCATAAGCCTTTAAAATTAAAATACATTTTATTTCTAAATATTAGTAGTCAATTTAAATTTTATAAATTTTTATTGACTATATTTTGAAATTACATTATTTATATAAGTTACAGTAAATATATATGATTTTACTATTATTACTAATTTAAAAAAAAAAAAATAAAACTTTTCATCTTCCCCAACTCCAAATCCGCCCAAACCCCCAACCCGCCTGTTCAATCGCTGCTCGTCGCCCGCCGGCACTTTCCTTCGCCGCCATCTCGCTTCCACCTTCCTCCTCCGGGGATCCTTTGAAACTCGCCCCCTTCCCTGAAATTCCTCCACTATTCGCCGTTGTATCCCCTTCCCCCGCTCCTCCACTGACTCCGAAACTCAACCCCCCACAATCAGCCCGTCCCCTCCCTTCCCACCTCCCTCGAAAAGGGTGTGGCGGCAACGGCCTCACCCATTGCCCACCGTCGCCCAAATCACAATGGCCGTCCTAAAAAAGGGTGTGGTCACGATGGCCGCCAGCACACCTCCCTCCTCCCACCACCACTCAAAATCCATGGCATGCAATAAACCCAAGCTGTCAAAGACACTAAGCAAAAATTTGCTCCAAAGAATGTTAAAACCCTAGTAGTCACTCTTGAAAAATGAATAATAAACTGAAAAGTTCAAAACATATTGCAAAAGGGCATAACGGGAAATATGAGAAAAAACTAACGCCGTTAATTTTCACAACCACAAGTGGGAATGTGAGCTTAATTTAGAATATCATAGGGTTTCTTTTGACTATTTTAATAACATATGGGGTTTTTTGCAGATAAATAATTTCACAGGGGAATTTTATGCAATTAGCCCTTAAAAAATTAACATATAATAATTTTTAATAAAGACCATACAAATTTATGGATAAATTATATTGATACCATGAGATTAGGCCTAATTATGTGAACACCCCCACCCTTTATAAAATTACAAGTTCATCCCTAAGTGTTTGTGTAATTAGATCTAATCATTGCAAAATAAATTTACAAATCAAAAGTTCAATTTTGGAGGAGATAAATCCATCAATTTATTCATGGGATGCTTGCACCCCCTTGTCATGAGATTTGTTGTAATTACATGTGGATATTTAGTGGAAAATTACATCTAGTACAAATAACATTTGTTTCATTCAACAAATAGATTCTACAATTAGGCAAAATTTACGAAATTTGCAGATAATTAGCAAAAATATTTAATGAAAAATTATATCTATTCCCGATTGACTAACCATTGACTTATTTTTTGAATTGGAAGTAATGAATTTTATTATTGAAAGTAAAGTGATTACATTCAGTCTATCAGCTATCAATATCGAATAGAGACAATTACAAACAACAAATTAATAATACCACATAAACTAACACATAACTATTACAACAACAAATCATACCTACCATATAGTAGAAATAATGTCAGCCCATGTAGGGTTTCGAACCCATTACCTATAAAATCATGAGGCCTCAGCTTCGCCAACTAAGCTAGGCCTCCTCTGCTAATAATTGACTTATTACAGGTCAAACAAATGACTAAATTACTAAATTATATTGACACCCTCTAAAATTGAATTTAATTATACTAACATCTCATGTCCTTTATAAAAATTATGTTACACTCCTGAGATTTGGTGTAATTACACATAAAAGCTCAGTGGTTTGAAAAATTACATCTAGTACCCCAGAAATTTGCTTCTGTCTAACGAATAGGTCCCTCCGTTAGTTAAAATTTACAGAATTTATTGATATTAACAAAAAAATTAAATTAAATTAAACGTGATATTTGTCATTGATTGACTTATTACTGACTTATTGTAGGTCAAACGAATATTTTTATAACCAAACTATCCTTATATATAATCTCAGGCTAATGCATGAGATGAGGTATATCTTCACCGTTATAAGGGTAATTTAGTCTTAAAAAATTTGTTTGGCTTGCATTAAGTCATTAATAAGTCAATCGACGGTAAATGTTGATTTTTATTTAGTATTTTTTTTGTTAATATCAACAAATTCGGTGAATTTTAACTAACGGAGGGACCTATTTGTTAGACAAAAGCAAATATCGGGGGTAGTAGATATAAATTTTCAAATCACAAAGAATTTACGTGTAATTACACCAAACCTAAGGGGTGGGGAGTTTAATTATCCCTAAAATGATAAGTACATACCCGAGTAAGTGTGTAGTTAAACCTAATCACTCTGTAAAATAAATTTATAAATCGAAAGTTCAATTTTGGAGGAGATAAATGCATCAATTTAATAATTGGAAAAAAAGCGTAAGGGGGCATTTTAGTAAGGGTAAATTTATATCTACTTTTCTTGATATTTGACATAATTATAAATATCCTCTTATTATTTAAGAAATTACAAATATCCCCTGAGGTTTGTAATTGTCTAACTAATAACCTATTTTCATCAATTTTTATGGGTAAACTGATCAAAATGCCCTTATGCACTGAATTATTTTTTATTTAATTTTTAAAATTTTTTGTACTACAATACGTAGGGAAGGGTTTCTTAAGTTTTTTTTACAAAAGGAGGAATAATGCAATTTAACTCGGGTGATTTTTCTATAATTTTAATAAAAGGGCAAAATGGTCAATTTCAAACCTTTGGTTAAAAATTACGAACTTCAGGGAGTATTTATAATTTTTCAAACAATGAGGGGTATTTGTAATTATGTTAAATTTTAGGAAAATTAAATGTAATTTACCCTTTTAGTAAAGAACGACATATTCCCGAGTGACGACTTTCGGCTAAGAAAGAGCAAAAGCTAAAAATTGAATCTTGACAGACGTTTTTAACTTTAACAGAGTCGTCCGTCCACTGCCCTAAGAAACGCTGTTTGCCCAAACACAGCTCGCATTGCAGTCCGCTTTTGCTTTTGCCAAAGCTGCTTTTGACAAAGTCATAACCACGACGCCGTACTGTAGCTTACCCTCTCCAAACTACGCCGTTTAGCCCCTGTCCCCACTCCCCACTGCTAATAATTTACTCACTGACCACAACAACACATCAAAATTGCATCACAGAAAAGCAAAAAATGTTGGGAACGGAGTCGTTATCATATTCGCTCCTTCCCTCCAAATCCAACCATCGCCTTTTCTTGGAAAACCCAAATCTCAGCTTTTTTTCTTTTTCTTTTTCTTTTTTTTTCTGAATTTTTAAAAATAATTCTTGCGCTTTTTTGTAAATCAAGCATAAAAACAAAGGAAAACAAACAGACCAGTAGGAGTCTTGTTTTGTAGTCCCAGAGAGGTTTTGTTTGCTTGTACTTGCATCTGTTGCTGTTCCTGAAAACCTCTGTAATTGGGAAACAAACGAAGTCAAGCATTTCCACTCCATGTGTTTTTAGTACCATTCCCACGTCTTGAGTGTGACATTTTTCCTTAATATATTTTCCTTTTATTTATTAGCAAAATAAAGGAAAAAAATCCCATTTTTGAGGTTGATTTTATCTTTTTTGGTTAGTTGGGGTGTGCATTGATGATCTTGGCGTTGTGGGCTTCAAGATTCTTAAAGTTGACTTCATGGGGTTACTTGTTTTGAGGCTGTCTGGTTTTGATTGTTTCTTGGTGGGCAAAATATAGTGTGATTTTGTAATAAAGATTTTTATTTGGTGAAGTATTTGGAGATAAAGGAGAAAAAAATAAAACTTAGAAATGGCAGAAGCTGCAAAAGTTCGGTTGGTTCGTTGCCCGAAGTGTGAAAATCTCCTCCCAGAGCTCCCTGACTTCTCTCTCTACCAGTGTGGTGGCTGCGGTGCGGTTCTCAGAGGTAAAGTTCGTATTTTGTGCATTTGTTTTTTGTGTATTTATGTGGGTTTGTTCTTTATGTATATGTTGATGAAGAATTTGTCCGTTCTTTATACTAGAGTGGGACTCTTGGTTAGGCCCTTGAGCTACTGGTTGAACATGTAGTTCAAGACTGTGTGATCTTGGAAGAATCATTTAATTGCAGATGCTATTTGGGTAATGAAATGGAAAGGTTCTTCTTTTAGAAACTATTGAGCTGATTTTGTGTGAATCTTGATGTGTGTGTGTGTGTTTTATGACAACTGGAGTGGCAATAGTTCCAATGTTGTCGGGTAGATTGATTCCTAGAAAATGAGATGTTATAGACGTGATGTTGGGGCTCAATGGTATTTTTCTTGAGGGAAAACTGAAGATTTGGTTGTTACTTGTGGTTCTTTTTTGATTATTCAGCTAAAAAGAAGGGGATTCTGGAAGATGGATTGTCGAAGATATCTGATGGTGTTGAGGGCGGAGGAGCTTCTGAGGAAGGTAGCGTAGTAAAAGTTTCTGAGGTTAACGTGGAAAATGCTGATGGGCTTGGGGGCGGTGGAGGGGAGAGAATGCAGAGGGAAGGAGTGGCTTCAAATGGTAGTTCCATAACCGGAGGTGAAAATAGGGAGGTAATGTCTGATTCTGATATTGGTCGGAGAGGAAAAGAGAGGATCAGAAGACGAGAAAGTTTTGATGATGAGTACACGTCATATTCTCAAGGTTTGGTTCGTAACAGAAATCAAGGCAAAAATGGTGACTTGAATGTGGATAGGCCAGAATATGTTAATTTTCATGGTGAAGAAATTAGGCCTCCAATGGAGTCGGTAAGGTCGAGGCCTGCTATGGACCAGTGGGGTGTGAAAAGTAATGGGCCGATGGCGTCTTATCGGCCTGCTGAAGTTGCTCCTGCGAGGGTGAGGTTTGACGATTTTCTTTATCATGATGAGGGGCAGTCCAGTTATGACGTTAACTCTTATTATCAACAAGGGGAGAGGGCTAGGTACCGAGGTCACGATTTGGATGAACATGCTAGACTAGAAAATTTAGAGAATGGTCGGGCTGAGCTCCTAAGGAGACTTGATGAATTGAAAGATCAACTTAGTCGGTCTTGTGAGGTTTCAGACAAAGCCAAGGAAAGGATCGGCACCGACCGGAGGATGGTCTCTCCAACTTCACCTAATCCTTGTGGTAGACAAAATGCTGCTTATGTTCAAGAAGGCTTAACTAGTTCACAATGTGTAAACCAACAATCACTTGCTCGTGATGATATGGTGCCTCCGTATCTTGGCTATCCTCATGGATTTGTTCCGTACACAGATAGGTATGGTTCACGGGTGCCGGATATGTACCGCCAAAGGGGATACCCACAAGAGTTCCTGCATTATTCTGGAACCTACGAACCAGAAATGCTTCGGAGGCCTTCTCGTCAGCCCCAATCTAATTACATGCAACGGCCCTATTACGAGCATTTTCCTGGTTACTATGGGGATGCCAATCATGACCTCTTCATGTTACACCGCCATGAAAACTTTTTTCACCAGCCCGCATGTTCTTGTGTTCACTGCTGTGATAAGAATTGGCACGTACCTCCTAAGATTGAACCCACAGGTATGCATAATCATAGGTCTCAAATTGAACCTTCTAATCTCAATTCCCATCAACATCCGAACCCTATTTTGCATAGAGCGCTGGGTGATAGTTCCAGAGGCTCAAATTTGCATGCATTGCGTTCTCGACAGTCCCTAACGCTGGATTCAAATGACCTTGATTCCGATGTTGATGGTCTCAAGTACCATCGTCCCAGAAAGTTGATGGTAGCTCATAGGAATGGAAGAGTGACCCGTCCCATTGCAGGTGGTGCTCCTTTTATATCGTGCAGTAATTGCTTTGAGTTACTGAAACTTCCAAGGAAACACATTTCATTGGCAAAAACCGAACAGAAAATGAAATGCGGGGCTTGTTCTTCAATTATCTCGTTTGAACTTAGCAACAAGGGATTTACTGCATCGATTTCTGCACATGTTGACCAAGCAACAACTGAGATTGACGAAGGTTCTATTGGGACGGTTGATGAAAATGTGAGATACTGGGATGATGATTCTAATGGTGCCAACATGGAAACTTGCAATGATTATGATGACTCCCGCCACAAGTTTTCTGCATCAGGCAACAAGTCAGATTCTAGCAAGTCTGAGAAGCAATCGGATCCTCTTTCTTCAACATCAAGTCTCCCCCAGGATGAGCGGCGCCTAGAAAATATATTATCTAGAAAACATGGTTCCCAATCTGAAGAGTTGCAGATGACAACTGTGAAGTCCTTAGCCGATCCTGATTTCTCCCCCCAAGAATTCTCTGATCATTCTCTTGATAATATTGCCGTCAGCAGATTTGACAAAAGGAACAAAAGTAAAAGACCTGATCAGGAGAGAGTTTCTCTTGGCAGAACTGCCTCTCAGCAAAATTCTGTGAAAGATGCAGCAGTGGCAACTGAGATTGATGTGCCGTTAAATGAATATTCGAACAGCTATGCATCTCAGGACTCTGCTGAAATAAGTAATGAAGATCACCCGAAGGCCAACAAAGGCGGTGAGTCGTTCTTGGCAGGTCTTATCAAAAAGGGCTTCAGAGACTTCACAAAGTCTAATCAAAATGAAGAAGCTGGTGGATCAAAAGTTTCTGTAAATGGGCATTGCATACCAGATCGTCTCGTTAAGAAGGCCGAAAAGCTAGCTGGGCCAATTCAACCCGGAGAATACTGGTAAGCACGAATAAAAACCATATCTTAGATGCTTGTTCTAGAAATTCATCGCCTGTTCTGTCGGAGTTCTGGCGGTGCTACGTGCCTTAAACATGAGTTCAACATAGCATGGCTGTCTCGCTAAATTTAGTAGCATATGACTTTTGATCTATATTACTCACACTCTCGGGTATCTTCGACTTTTATTACCTGAAACTCAATTAAGAAATGTCCGAGGATGGCCATGAGGAAACACTATTGGATTAAATTAGTTGGGTATAATCATAAAAAATGACCAGAAATATAAAATTAACAAAGCAATTTTGCTCGAGAAAATATTCGTAATAGGTTGAAAACTCCATTGTGGTCGAGAAAGATTGTTTGTTTGTTAGTCTAGTTTTAGGATAAAGCATTGAATTATATGAGGTGTTAAGGATGGTCGGACACGAAAACTATTTATGTCGACGGTTGTACGTAATGGTAATCCTAATTGGGGACTAGCATATATTTTAGTGTATGCACTCAATTTTACGCTCTTCTGCTTGTTCCTTTGAACTGAATATTGATGCATTCTTCCATTTCTGGGCATATTTTGTTAGCTTTCTTGTCATTTTGATCCGAAATGCTAACTCTTAAAAAACCCAGGTATGATAAGCAAGCCGGATTTTGGGGTGTGATGGGCCATCCTTGCCTCGGCATTGTTATGGTGAGTTTTCTATGAAGGACAAGATCAGCCCCATGCACAGTCTTTCAGTTCTTTTATTATCGATCTGGTTCCAGAAAAGACATACAGTTGTGATTTGCCAATTCACAAACAAATGCATTGTATGTGCAGCCAAATATCGAAGAATTCAATTATCCTTTGCCGGAGAACTGCTCTGCTGGAAACACGGGGGTTTTTGTAAACGGGCGTGAACTTCACCAGAAAGATTTAGATTTGCTTGCTAGCAGAGGTCTTCCAATCACGAGAAACAGATCATATCTCATCGAGATTACTGGGAAAGTAGTCGATGAGCAAACTGGGGAAGAACTGGACGGTCTAGGCAAACTTGCACCGACGTAAGTACTTCACACTTCCTACAAGAGATCACTTTTTCATTAATCTAGCTTAGTCTGAAGTTTCCTCCAGTTATCACCGGCTGCATTAAAGTCCGGTGTCAAATTTAGTACGACAACTATAAGCTTAAATTGCAAAACCATCGATCTTTTCTTGTCAACTGTAGACCAAAATCGATGCAGCAATTCTAACGACTATTGATCCTTGAACAGGGTCGAGAGGGCCAAGCATGGATTCGGCATGAAAGTTCCAAGATTCCTCGCTCAAACGCAGAGTTAATTAGACGGAGATTGGTTCAGCCTTCTCAACGTTTTCACACGATGAAATTCGGTTCGTCTCTTGGCATTGCATCAAAACTCATATTTGTTCATTCTTAATTAGATATAGGAAGAATTTATAGTTCTTAAGCTAGTAATTATCATTATTTCTTCTTTTAGCAACACCTCAGTCAGGAAGATGCTGTGACTGCTTCTTTCTTAGTATTTTGTGTGACGTTGAATCAATTTGTCTTGGTTTCTGTTTGGAGTCATGAAAAATTTATGAGTCGAACAGGTTCGAGGTCAAATAGGTCCGTCTAACGGTGTTGATCTCGACCCAGATATGAGGGTACCTTAGTAAATAACACATGTTTGGCTCGTTGGGAGATTCCTAGGAAAGACCCTCCGATGTTTAAATTAACCAGAGTATTGAGTTCGGATGGTTGGAAAGCTACAATATAGTAAGTAAGCACAATCCAAAATTATACATTCATTATGGTGGTTTGATATATATATAAGACTGCGAATGTCCGTACTTGTATGTATTCACGTGGGAGAATTTTGGCAGTCCATTTGTCCTTAGGTCAACGGTTTCCGAGCCATGTTTGTGGGTCCGTTCGACTTGATCCGGTGTAAACACATGCGGTTTGGCATTTTGTAATCCTATAGGGTATTTGACGTTTTCTCACGATTTTACCTTGTTTTACCCCTATCACGAGGCTATTAACTTCATTCCGCTTAGGCCTGAAAAACGACTCAAACTACTCGTCACTTGATTGAAATAGATTTATAGAAGCTCGTTTGAATTCGATTTGTTGAATTCAATGAACCAAACTTGAACAAAGTTTTTTGTTCGTTAAGCTTTCGAGCTCAGTTGGAACTCAATTCGATTAATGCAAAATAATGTAATGTACTTAAAATATCAAATTATTCAAATTCGATTCATATTTGATTCAATTAAAATTCGTTTGAGCTTGATTAATTTAATAATCAAACAAATTCAAATATAAATTTTTAAACTCAATAATAATTTAAATAAATTTGAAAAATTTTGTATTTGGCTTGACCTAAATCATTTACACCCTAATTCTGCTGTTAAGTAGCCGAGTGATTACACAACAAAATTTTGGTTTGATGACGGGTGTGAATCGGGCTCAAAGGTCGGGTCCAAGTCGATATCGGATCCACTTTTTATCAATTGGTCCAATTAAGTTGGACCCGGTTAAATAGCTGCCTTGTAATCTAACATGGGTGTAAATTTGGACTAAATGCCCTCATGGTGTTTATATATTTGATTTGGGTATTTTTTATTTTTAAGTGATTTTTTTTTACATTTTCATCCGTCTATAAAATTAAATAAATTTTTTATAAATATATTTACTTAAAAATACGAAAAAAATATATAAGTTTTTTATGTTTATAATTTAAATTGAAATATTAAAATAAAATCATCATACAAAGATTAATATAACAAAAATATTATTAAGTAGTTAAAATATTTAAAATAAATTATCTTTATTTACAATAAATTATATTAAAACTTAAATCATTATTATAAGAATTAAAAGCGAACTTAATAATTTTTTTTAATTATTTTAAATTTAAAAATGCTTTAAATAAATTATTTTAAATTTAATTCATTAGGATTTTTAATTTTTTTAGAATTAAATTTAAAACTAAAAATTAATATATATATATATATATATATATATATAATTGGGTGATGGGTCACCACCGTCCCCCAAATTGAGGGCGATCGCCCTCACCCCCTTCTGTGTTGATATGGGCTATTGTTGCCGCCCCCTTCGATGGGGGGCCGTTCGTGGGGGTTGGGGGGCGACGAGGGAAGGGAGGTTGGGGGAAGGGGGTGTGGGATGATTTTTGTTTAATTATGTTTTTATAATATATCTTTAAAATTAAATGAATTTATTTTTTTTTATTTTCTTATAAATTTAAGATTCGATGGTTAATATTAATTGATTAAATTAAAAGGCTCTCGTATAATAGAAAAAAGATCGAATGAACATAAAATATGAAATAATATATAATAAATAAAGATATAATGACTATTTTGCGAAATAAATTAACGCTGTTAGTGATTTTTAACGGAAAAAACAATTGAGCTATATTAAGAAAAAAAAAAGAACAGAAATTTTTTTTTGGTCTATTTTAACAATATAAGAGCTTTTAGTCAAATTCTTAAAATACACTAGGGGTTTATGCATTTTAATCATAATTATTCTATGGATAGAGTTCGAAGAAAATTTAGAAATAATTATTATGAATACTCATTGAGTATGAGTGTGGATTGGATAACGTTATCCACCCAATTGACGACTAGTACTTGAGTGCGTGACCGAGACATGCCGAAGGCTCCATCAATGATGCGATGATTCGTTTAATTACGAACAACTCCACTAACACATCGGACACGCTATTTAATGAAGATTTAATATAATATAAATACAAATGTTTTTAAAAAAATTAAATATGAGATAGACTGAAATAAAATTTATAATTTTTAAGAAAAAATAATTATTATTAGCAAAAAACAAGTGCAAATATTAAGCAAAAGTTGCATCCTTTAAGCACATGGAGACAAAATGGGCTTTAATCAATTAAACACATGGGAACAAAATGGGCTTTAATGTATTAAACACATGGGGATAAAACGGTCTTGAATCATTTTGATGTGAGCAAAAGAAATCAATCAAAGTTGTCTTCTTGGGCTTGAATGGAGTGGACTTGGTTTCCTGCAGATTCGGAAAAGGAGACATGCAAAAAGAGCGTTAGCACTCCGAGACTCAAGTCAGGAAGCAATTATGGAAAAAATAAGCTTGAAAGTGACGAAAAAATAATGAGAATTTGTGTGAAGTGAGCATGAAATGAGTAGTGTGAGTGTAGAGAGTAATTCGAGAGTTTAGAAAGTAGAAAAAACTTTTATTGAGCTTGAGAGGATAGTAAATTTGTCCTCCTATAACAACCAAGGGAGGTTGGTATTTATAGTGGGAAATCCTTGGAGATGAGGACCTTTTGGCTAGTTGGACTCTTGGAAGGTCAGCAGACGTCTCTCCTAAAATCCTGTGGGTCATGACCTTTTAAAATTTAGGAGGTAGTTGCGAAATCCTTGCTCGAATAATGATAGGACTAGATAACCTTATCATTTCTTTGCCCCGAGTCAGACCCCCTTCTGTGGGCCGTCCTTCCCTAGGCCTTCTTTTTGGGGTGACTGGTTAGGCCTGGTCTTGACTTCCTTAGAGGGCCTGTTCGGTCCTTCCCTGGGCATGGGGATGCAAATTGGGCCCCCTTGGAAGTACTCTGAGCTTTGCTTTTTTTTGGGCTTGTGCGATCTATTTATTTTTTTTGTGCCAGTTATTTTTATGCACATCACAATTAAAAACCAAGCACTTTTAAAAAAGAACAAATTTTTGCAAACAATTCTAAAATATAATTTCAAAAGTGATTAAAAAAATCAAATAACAAGAAAATTATAATTATACCCAAAACGCAAATTAACCTGTTCAACAGCAAGACAGTCACTGAATAATCTTCCGGGCCATTCTCAAAAGTGGTTATTAACATTGAAACTCTAACAATTTGGAGGGACGATGTACTAATTTTGACAATGATGAAAACTAAAAGAGAAAAAGGGGTGGAGAACGGCTTCCTTCAGCTTATCACGTAAACCACTATTATCTCCAAGAACTGTAGAAGCAGCAAGAAAGCCCAATGCAAACAAAATGTAAACAGAGAGAGGGAAACAGGAAAAAAATTCAAAAAACCCATCTTTCAAAGACTGCAAACTTTGCTGGAAATAGAGCTCAGAATCAGAGCCAATGGTGAAGAAAATGTTGTACAATTGGAAATCTTGGTGGGCGGCACATCGCAACCGCAATTACTTTGTTATCAAGATGGGGGTCTCAGTTCTTGTTGTGGGTATTGCATTTAGGCTTCTATACAGTAGATCTTTGGACATCCCTCCAGTTTCAGACAACCCTTTTCTTGAAAGCACTCAGATTTCAACACCCCCTGTTGTTTCAGTCATTTCTCAAGAAAATGCTGATCAGATTGCTCTACAAGGTCAGATCTTTCTTATCCCTTGTTCTTTCTGTGTGTGTGTGTGTGGTAGAAATGGTAATAAAAACTGTAATGAGCTGCTGCAGTATGAGAAAATTTTGGTCTGTTTGTTAATGTTTATGCGAATTCTCGTTACGAATATATTGATTTGACAACACAATTTAGTCTTAGTTGAATAATCCGAACTTATTCTCGTTTTCATACGAAAACCTATATAAAATTCAAAACGTGCGGGCTGCAAGATTTTTGGTGGAATGTTGTTTGAGATCTGTGCAGACAGTTGGAATGTGGTCTATATTTTTGTTAAAGTTTTGTTTATTGGATTGAGAATGTGATAGGGTTTTGGTCTGCTTAAAATAATAGTAAATGCTGGTTTCTGGTTTCTTAGCTTTGTGTGCAAATGGATTAATTAATGATGATGATATGCATTTGCTTTACAGGTTATGGTACAAAATTCACTGAGAATGGAACAAAATGTGATCTTTTTACTGGGGATTGGATTCCTAATGAGGCAGGAGCAATTTACACGAATAATAGTTGTAGTTTTATTGAAGACCACCAGAATTGTTTGAAGAATGGACGACCGGACACTGGTTATCTTTACTGGAGGTGGAAGCCCCGTGGTTGTGATTTGCCTCGTTTTGATCCCGTGATGTTTCTTGATTTAATGAGGAACAAAAGCTGGGCGTTGATTGGCGATTCGATATCACGAAACCATGTCCAATCGTTACTTTGCCAACTGTCAACGGTAAAACTTGACGAACTTGCTCCCATGATTGAAGCTGTTATTCTTATATTTGCATGAATTCTAGGTAAACCATGTTTCAAATGTGAGGCGTTCCTCCTGTATAGGGTGTGTGGCGAAAACCTGGTTTGAGCATGAATTTTTCCTAGTGTCGTACAGGCCGACAATGAAATGAAAACTAACTCTAAATACACATGTATTTTCATGCTACTTGTTTTGTGTGTTTTAAATCATACGACAGGGATATTTAACAACAAACGGTTGAAAACAGTGAAAAACAACCCTGATTTTTGATTGTTGAATTGGAGGGGGATTTGTTTGCTTACCCCCTTTATTTGACTTCACGTTCCTCGATTTGGTTAGGCTATCTTCCCTTGATTCACCCTTCACATTCACACGGTCACTTGGTTTCAGTTCTGTTCCGGACAGTGAAGTGAAAAACGACAAAAGGATTCCAAGAACTTACAAAAATTTACATGTTTCCGCTATTCTTGAAGTAGAAGTGTATAACTCATTTGCAGTTACTTCGCATTGTTACTAGTAACTTGGTCCCAGTAGTTTCATACTTTGGTTGTAAGATTTTGGAAGTCACTGCTCATTACAACTATAATCTAATATTATCTTCAATTTTCCGTTGCAATATTGATGAGGGTCGTTCGTATATGCATTTTTATGTTCGTATATGGTCCAATTGCATCTTGTCTTCATGTCATTTTTCTGGGGCTCGTATTCGTTCAGGATTTAAGTGCCGGATTATAAACCAAGAATGTTTTCAAGGTCACACACAACTAAAAACTAGGCTGTTTTGCTTCTCAGGTCGAAAAAGCTGTTGAAGTTTACCACGACGATAGTTACAAATTCCGACGATGGGTCTTCCCCTTGCACAATCTCACAGTTTCAATCATTTGGTCCCCTTTCCTTGCTGAAGCCGCCATTTTTGAAGATATGAATGGCGTTTCCTCAGCCGACATTGAACTGCAGCTAGACATACTCGATAAGAATTGGACCGAGCCGTACAAGAATTTGGATTACATGATCTTTTCCAGTGGTAAATGGTTCGTTAAAGCCGCCATTTACTATGAGAACAAGACCATATTGGGTTGCCACTACTGCCCCAAACAGAACTTTACAGAGCTGGGAATCGAGTTTGCTTACCGCACAGTCATCCGGAATGTGTTCAATTACATCATTGCGTCGAAACACAAGGGGATGATCTTTTACAGGACGTCCACACCGGATCATTTTGAAAACGGCGAATGGTTCAGTGGTGGAGTTTGCGAAAGAAAATCACCAGCAAAGGTAGGTGAATTCGAGTTGAATGAGTTGAACAAGATTCTCCGAGGTGTAGAACTGGAGGAGTTTGAGAAGGCGTCAGCAAAAGCTTCTGAAAACGGGGTAACTCTTAAGCTTTTCG
The DNA here is from genome assembly GCA_034509735.1 of Sesamum alatum. Lineage (NCBI taxonomy): Eukaryota > Viridiplantae > Streptophyta > Magnoliopsida > Lamiales > Pedaliaceae > Sesamum > Sesamum alatum. Next base: position 3,690,386 of record JACGWO010000007.1, on the reverse strand, counting down.
ATGTTAATCCTCTTTCGTTATTGCGGCCTGACGGGCACCCGGGCCCGTATCGATTTTTCCAACCATTTGCCAAAGATAAGACTGCAAAGGTCATTATCGACTGCCTGCATTGGTGCCTGCCCGGGCCGATAGATTCTTGGAATGATCTCTTGATGGAAATGATAATGAATAGTTGAGATAGAACTCTACCTTGCATTTCTTGTGCAAATGGAAGATGAAATTTTGAAGTCTATGCATGTGAATTTTAGAGTTCATGCGTAACACGAATTTTCGTCGTTTTTCGCGACTTGATCTATACGCTTATATTGTCATCGGCAGGACAATTCAAACAGATCTCCTCGTACTCGCTTGTCATTATGGTGAAATACATGGTTTATACGATACTTGTATGTTTTGCTGTAGTTGAAATCAATTGATATTTGAATTTGAGTAATGTTAAATAGGCCGAGTTGGGTTCGGGCTAGAATTTTCCTTTCCTTTTAGATGTTTTTGTCGTTGAGAAACTCAAATTTGAATTGGAGTAATGTTAATTAGGCCGAGTCGAGTCCGGGCTAGAACTCCCCTCTTTTTGTAGACGCTTTTGTCATTGAGAAACTCAAATATGCTGTGCAAAATGCATGATCTAGTGGAGGTTAAATCTTACATACCTACTTTGTTAGTAGGGTTGTAATAACTAAATTGGATAATGTCTCAACCAACTTTGACGAAAGGATTGTTCATGTTTATAAATGTTGGTAAATTTTATTAAAAAAAAGAAAGAGTTTATAAGCTTGAAAAATAAGAATTTTTTTATTTCTTTTTAATTTCTTTAAATCAAGATTTTATAAATGCGTACAACCCCTTTAGGGGGTAATGCATTCCCCCCCCCCCCCCCCTTAAGGTTTTATTTTGTGTCGACAACACCCCAACCTTTGTAAAGTGTTCCATGGAAATTTATGATTCTATTTTTGGTGGAATTTTTTGTCGGAGATTCTGAATTAGTTTAAGTTATGTGCACTTTTGTTGGGAATTAATCCCTTCAGTGAGCCCAAAATCAAACCCTGGCTTACTATTACAAATAAGAAAGGGGATTTACAAAATAACTCAAGAATTACAGATTTGGATTAGGGAGAATTTTAGAAGAACACAAAACAGAAATGATTAATGTAGACAGTAAAATATATATAAATAAACAGATTAGCTGAACCAAGTAGAACACAAAACCGATCCAACAGTAGGCTCAGATCGCCTAATCCGAGAGGTGAGGTGCCCTGGCAATCCAAAGGTCGGCGACCCACCGGTTGCACAAAGGACACAACCACACAACCAATGGGTTACCTAGAACTCATAGTCCACAAAGGACCCGAAAACACGACGACAAAGCACAACGGGACACACCCTCAGCCACACAGGCTTCTCGGTCCACTCAGGACGAAAGCACAAAGAGAGAAGAGCACAAAGCAGGTTCGATTTTTGGAGAAGGAAAAGTGATTCAGAGTTTTTTCTCTTGTCTCTTTCGAATGAAGGTGATGGTGGTATAAATAGTGAGATGGAGAGAGAGAGACACCATAGTCTGTGATAGGGGAGGGAAGAAGGCTTTGAGGAAAACATGGAGATCAAGTGCCCGAGGTGACAGAAGACGAACAGAGGAAAAGAAAAGGAGAGGGCGCGGTTTTAGGTCTTAGAGGAGACAAATCTGAACATGGTAAAATTAGGGGAGAAAACAACTTATGGGAACCCTAAAGACTGATGGGTCGAATCAGGTCAAAAGGAATGGGTGTGGGCTGGGGCAACAGAAGCGGGCCAAATGTGTGACGTTCGTAGAATTTTATAAATAATTGAGAGTTTAATTAGTAATTATTAAGGAAATTTTTGTTTTAATCATAAATAAATTATAGGGTGATTATTGGAATATGATAAAAAGTTGAACGGAGTAAATTGGAACTCATTATAATATTTGGGAGCGAATCATATTAATTATGTAATAATAATAATAATAATGATAATATATATATATATATATATATATATAAAGAGAGAGAGAGAGAGAGAGAGAGAAAGTGGGGCGGGAGTCACCCCACCACCACACTAATTTGTTTAATAAATATATATATGTATATGTGTGCCAAACACACCAAGGAAAACAAATGCAAACCCACCAAATTTGTTCAACATTTTTCATTTGAAGTTTCTCTCGGGAAGGAAGAAACATGTATGGAGATTTTTACTTTTTAATTTTTATTAATTTATATAATTATATTATGTAATTAGTCCATTTACTAAATGTAGTTTATATTGATCGATTTACTATTTAATCAGAAAATTTGATGAGTTTGACTAGTTAAACTAGTGTTATATTAAATATCATATTTGATATAAGATTGCTATAATTGGGTAACTAAATTACTAGAATTGCTAGATTTAATCACTATTGTAGTTAATGTATTCAATTTTATCGGGTGTATTGACTAAATACTTAATTATATATATTGGTATTTAATCATATTGTATAATAACGAGGAATTGATAGGAATTAATAGAAATATTATTGAAAAGTTATTTAAGAAAATATAAGATTTTTATAATAATTTAAGTTAGAAATATTATTAACACCAGTAGTTTTATAAAATGGAATTGTATGAGTTAGTTGATAAATTAAAAGTATACCTAAGAAGTGTAGAAAGTTAAGTTATCTAAAATAAAATGGAACGCGGGGTTGAATGTCTATATAAATAGAACTACGCGAATATTATATAATACCTTAATTAGAATTTACGATATTTATGAGGTATTGATCGTATAAATTATAATTTACTATAGGACGTGACGATAGAGTGGAGGGTTGAGCAGCTTTTCGTGTGACAGACCATTTTGAAATTTGAGCTAAGTATAGCTAATTGGTTTATATATATATATTTATATGCTTATGTGAGAATCCTATTTTGAATTTTTGGATATATATATATATATATATAATATGAGGATATGAGTATGAATTGTTTATGTGAGTATTTACGTTGAATGTTGGATATATATATATATATTGAGATATTGGATATAAATATGGATTGTTTATATACTTGATCATGGATGTCGATTGTGATTAAGATGATCGTTATATCTATGGAATTGCTATTATATGCTAAAGTGTGATTGTGCTGCACGGATGTTGGATGAATGATTGTGGGTTTGTATAATTGATTGTGATATGAAATCAAATAGGAATGGTATTGACGAGTGAATGATTATTAAATGAAACGATGGAATCTAACTGGGGAGCGTACTCAATGGCTTAGAATGATACGATCAATGACGAGCCGCGTGCTGTCATTGATCAATGGAGATGATGGGATACACACGAGTTGTGTGCTGTGTGATATCAGTGAGGATGGGATACACACGAGCTGTGTGCTGTGTGGTATCAGTGAGGATGAGATACACACGAGTTGTGTGCTGTGTGATATCGGAAAAGAAAAGAGAGTGGAAGGAGTAATGTGATTGAGATGATGATGATGGTGATAGCCGGCTAAACTCATTGAGTGATGCACTCCAGGTTGGATAAGCAGGGCCCTAAGGAAACAACTAAAATGCCTCTATTATGTCGTGAGTTAATATCTTATTGTAGTTATGTGATTTCTTTATCTGCTGTAGTATATGTCGCATGTTGGTTGTGTTGGTATAATTGCTTTATACTTGACTAGTTGCTCGTATACTTATATATAGATCGAAAGGCTATACTTATTGAGTAGGCAACTCATTCCTTGCCACACACACGTTTCAGGATATAGGTCGCACGGATTAATACCATTGGATCTTGAGCCGTGCCGTGACACTGAATAGGTGGGTCAGCCGTGACATCGAAGGTGGAAGTTTTTGGGCTATGTAATTAAGATATCCTAGTATTGTAGAGCTTGTTGTAAGATTTTGGACAGTTGGACGTTGGTTATCTTTTTCTTAAATTATGTACAGTGGTGGGAAGTAAATATAAGGTTTTTGGCTATGTTTATGATCTAATATCGTATATATATATATATATATCTATTTGTTGTATTGGTAAAACATAATCTATATTACGTTATGGAATGAGTTGAGATTAAGAAAATGAAAGATTAATTAGTGGTAACTATGTGTAGTAAAGTAGGGGGTGATACAAAATGGCTTTGGGCTTTGGCCTTCCAGGTTGGGCCAAAGGGGACATGGGCCACCTCCTAACACCTCTACCTTGGACAATGGACCCTTTGGAGGATCTAGTCCTTTTCGGATTGGGCTAATTCATCATCGCCTGATTACTTCTAGGACACTAAGAAGTACCTGCAAAAAACAATAGAACACACTTGCAAATTTTTGGGTTAGAAAAGAAGAGAAACAAAACAGAACATTCTAAAGGCTATAAAATCAGTAGACGTCTCCATGGCTTTCTTCAATTACAGCATTTGTTTCTTCTTCACGATCCTGATTCCTATCCCTTTTGTCTTTTCTTGGTTTCCTACAATCTTTAATATAGTGCCCTTTAATCCCACAATTGTAACACTTTCTTTCTTTCTTTTTATCATCTTCACTCTCACCATCTTTTGATTTATGACTCTTATGTTTGTAACCAGAGTTCCTAGTCTTTCCCTTCACAAAGTTCACTTCAATTTGGTTTGGACTAGGTTTGTTAGCCTTAATGTCCATCTCCTTACTCTTTAACCCATTCACAACAGTTTCTAAATTAACATGATCCCTACCATACTTAATGACAGCTTTAACATCACTGTATGAGTCAAGAATAACATTTAAAAGCACAATAGGAGAATAATCATCAATATTCTTATCACCTGTCAACTTAATGCCCTGAACTAATTTTGTGAACTCATCAAGATTCTCATCAATGTTCTTAGACACGTCCAACTTATACCGGAAAAATTTCTCAAGTAGAAAAAGCTTGCTTGGCAACGAGTTTTCAGTATAAAGCTCTTCCAACTTATTCCATAAATTTTTAGCAGTTTCTTGCTTACCTACCTTCCTAATCACAGAATCTGACAAATTCAAGATAATGGAAGAATAGGCATACTCATCAGTTTCAATTCGTTTTTCTTCAGAAAAATTTTCAGAATATTTTCTGTCAATGGCTTTGAAAACTCTTTGTTGAATCAAAATACCTCTCATCTTTTGTTGCCAAATTGAGAAATCAGATTTTCCATCAAACGGATGCAAGTTGTAAACAACCATAACAACAGTATTTTAATAGCAACCAATGCAGTCTAAACAACAAATGGAGAAGGGAGGGAACCTTCTCTACCTTCAACCAGATACCCGACAGCCTTAAGGGCCCGGCCAGGTGAAGGAAAAGAGAAGGGATTTGGTCGAGGTCTAAAGAGCAGTTTATAGCAACAGTTTGCACACATCAGTTTATCAATAAATAAGCACCAAGCTGAACAGGATACCAGAGTACACAGCAGAATACCAGATCTTAACACTATGCAAGATACTAAGCAGGAAAAATGCTCTAAGCAATATAGCAGTTTATATACACCAAAAATAGCACTAAGCCGAACACATAGAATAAAATTTTGGACAGACTTCTCAAAATTATACGAAGCTAATTCTCAATAGCACTAAGCAAATAGAATAGAACTAAGCCAATTAAATAACAACGGAAGACTAATGTGTTTGTACAAACATCACTAAGCTGGATATCTCAAAACAGATTGGTACACGCAGAAGCACTTAAGCAAATGCAGTACAGAGCAAAACAGTCCTGAGCAATATATTTCAAAAACAGAATATTTCTCGAACAGAATATTCGCAGGAATTTGCACAAGACAGATTATCACAAAATTTGCACTAAGCAAAACCAGCAACAGTATTTCAGCACAAAGCAGTTTTATGTACTGATATTATAAAGATATGCTGAATCCAAGAATTGCACGTAGCAGGATAAAATATTCTGAGCAATTGCACCAAGCAACAGTTACTAGCAGGGGATAACAACAAAGCAGAAAAATATGATCAATGTACTCGCAGAAAACCAAAAATCATGCGGCATACAAAGCACAAGAAATTTCAAGGAGGATTTGAGGAAGCTCTTACCAAACCGCGCCGGCCAGTGATAGCATAGAGGCTCTGATACAACTGTTGGGAATTAATCCCTCCAGTGGGCCCAAAATCAAACCCTAGCTTACTATTACAAATAAGAAAGGGATTTACAAAATAACTCCAGAATTACAGATTTGGATTAGGGGGAATTTTAGAAGAACACAAAACAGAAATGATTAATGCAAACAATAAAATATATATAAATAAACAGATTAGCTGAACCAAGTAGAACACAAAATCGATCCAATAGTAGGCTCAGATCGCCCAATCCGAGAGGTGAGGTGCCCCGACCACCCAAACGCCGGCGGCCCACCGGTTGCACAAAGCCCTTAAGCCACACAGGCCAACACGGTCCACTATGGACACAACCACACAACCAATGGATTACCTAGACCTCACAGTCCACAAAGGACCCGAAAACATGGCGACAGAGCACAACGGGACACACCCTCAGCCACACAGGCTTCTTGGTCCACTCAGGATGAAAGCACAAAGGGAGAAGAGCACAAAGCAGGTTCAGTTTTTGGAGAAGGAAAAGTGATTCAGAGTTTTTTCTCTTGTCTCTTTCGGATGAAGGTGATGGTGGTATAAATAGTGAGATGGAGAGAGAGACACCATAGTCTGTGATAGGGGAGGGAAAAAGGTTTTGAGGAAAAACATGGAGACCAAATGCCCGAGGTGACGGAAGACAAACAGCGGAAAAGAAAGGGAGAGGGCAGCGGTTTTAGGTCTTAGAGGAGGCAAATCCGAACATGGTAAAATTAGGGGAGAAAACAACTTATAAGAACCCTAAAGACTGATGGGTCGGATCGGGTCAAAAGGAATGAGTGTGGGCTGGGGCAACAGAAGCGGGCCAAATGGCTTTGGGCTTTGGCCTTCCAGGTTGGGCCAAAGGGGATATGGGCCACCTCCTAACAACTTTGCCCTCTAAACTTAAAAAATATTTGTTGTAGCCACCTAAACTATTTAAATCTTACATTTTATAATTGAATCTTTATTTTTGTGGAAATTCGTGGGATGTTTTATCAAAATATCATGTATTACTTTGTAGTAATATTCTTTTAATTCTATGTATGTTATATAATCAAATTTACTTTAAACCTTGTTCACTAATTGTTATGATATAATAATAAATGTTTCATTTATCTAGTAGATAGTGTGTCGATTTGGGATTTGGATTTGAAATGTTTTAACTAGGTAATGTTAATACATTGACAACTCCCTGAAAGTCAAAATCATATTATTCTCTCTTGATTTGATATTACATTATTCCTCGATTTATATAGGTAAATTACGTATATCATCAATGAAAAATCGAAGAAATTACTCCAAATCAAATTATAGTTAAGGGATAATTACACTCCCCTCCCTTGAAATTTTGCGTAATTACATATAGACCCCCTGTAGTTTGAAAAATTATATCTAATATTCCTGAGGTCTGCTTTTATCTAACAAATAGGTGCATTCGTTAGTCAAAATTCGCCGAATTTGTTGATATTAAAAAAAAAAACTAAAAAAAATTGATATTTACCCTCGACTAACTTATTAATGACTTATTGTAGGCCAAACAAATCTTTTATGACTAAAATATCCTTATAACGATGAAAATATATATACCTCCTCACATGTATTAAAGTGTGAAGATATATAAGGGTAGTTTGGTCATAAAAAGACTTATATGACCTACAATAAGTCAGTAATAACTAAATCGATGGTAAATATTGACTTTAATTCATTTTTTTCGCTAATATCAATAAGTTCGGTGAATTTTGATTAATAGAGGGATCTATTTGTTAGACAAAAGCAAACCTCAGGTGTACTAGATATAATTTTTTAAACTATAGGAGGCTGTGTGTAATTACACCAAATCTCAGGGGAGGAGAGTGTAATTATCCCTATAATTAAAAATCACAAAATCAAGTAGATATTATTGTGTCCGGAAAAAATATAATTTTAATCCTATAACATAGGGGTGGTAACAGTTTTGGCCCTGCACAAATTAATTTTCGTAATTTAGTCCTATAATTTTAAAATTTTTAGTCCTTTTTTGATCAATTTAGCCAGAAAATTGCACATGCCCCAATGAAATTGTAATTTTTAGTCCTATAACTTACCGAGGATTGACATTTTTGATCATACAAGAATTGATTTACGGAACTCAAATTGCAATTTAATGGGGTCATGTGCAAATCACATATAATTTTCCAATCAAAATCGTCGAAAAAGGACCAAAGTGGCCAAAATTTTAAAGTTATAGAATTAGATTGCAAAATCAATTTGTGTTGGATCAAAATAACATACCAGGGCAAAATATTTTTTTAGTCCCGTTAAATAGGGTCAAACTTGTTTTTGGTACCATTATTTACCCAAGTATAGATTTTGGTCTCATTAAACCCAAATTCAAGCTTATTTGGTCCCAATAAGTCATGTGCAGAACACATGACTTATTAACTCTGTTTATGTCCATTAGAAATTTCAAAATTATTTGGACCAAATAAGCCCAAATTCAGGCTTATTTGGTTCCAATAAGTCATGTGCAGAGCATGACAAATGACTTATAGGGACCAAATAAGCCTGAATTTGGATTTAATGGGACCAAAACCTACACTTGGATAAATAATGGTACCAAAAATTAGCTTGACTCTATTTAACGGCACTAAAAAAATATTTTGCCCTAACATACCATCTAAGTTACATAGCCAAAATTACAATTTTTCCTATGGTGGCCCCATGACCAAAAGGCCATGTGGGTTCAAGTCCCACCAATACAGTAATTGGTGTATGAATGGTAATTATTGGTTTATCGTAAAAATAGTTATTGATTAGTTATACATATTTGATATAAGTAATTGACATATAATAATTTTTTTTAAGTGAACGCGATGAATATTATTAATTGAATTAAATCGATTACAACCAGTTTTGTCGAATCAATATATTTTTAAATCAATCAACATATTCAAAGTAAACAAAAAACAAACACTACTATTAAACTTAGCTACCTACATTTATCTACATTTATGGGATTCGAACTCGTAACTAAGTTTTTTTTTTTTTTTTTTGAGGAGAAACTAAGATTCTTCAATCCAAATGCAATACTTACTATCAATTTAGCCTGACGGTTGTATTTGTTATGATAATGTAATTGATTATGAGGGAATCAATTTTAAAATAATTGATCTCCAAGAAAATGATTATTACGTTGAATTGATTCACAATTTTATAATTAACTAAAAAAGCATGACGTGCGATGCATGTGTATAAATATAATTTTAGAAGTAAATATATCATTTATATTTTTTTGACAGGAACATGAACCTTTCATTAATAAATATATCATTTATGTTAACTTTAGGATATTATTCATATTTTTTCATTGAAGCATTAGTATTATACAATTATATTTTCAAACAATATTGATAATAGTTTTTTAAATTGATATGGAAACTATTCAATTTTATTATTTGTAATTCACTTTCTAAATTTAATTGTACCTATTGAATAAAAAGATATTCCCAAAATTAAAATTTTATATTTCGTATATTCACTAATGATTATTTCATTATTATGTATCAAACCAACACTAAAAAAAATGCGGGATTTGAAACAATTTTTTTGTAACGGCCCAAAGGCCGTTCCATAATTTTTTGTGAATGTTATTAAAATTTAATGCACGACAGGTCTGCGTAATTGGGCTCATTCATGATTCACGATTAGAAGCAGGTTATTAAAATTCTGTGTAATTGGATTCATTCATGATTCACGATTTAGGTCTCTTATCCTAAATTTATATGGAGGAGGTTTAGAATTTTATAATTCTAAATTGTTAAAAAAATTCCAGAGTCTGTAATATAATAATTAATAATATTTAAATGAGGGTATATTTGTCTTTTGACAATAGGGAACAAACAACTTAAGTGCTCACACATTTATATAGAGTATAGATAAATATATCATTTATGTTAAGTTCATGATATTATTCATATTTTTTCATTGAAACATTAGTATTATACAATTATATTTTCAAACAAATTGATAATAATTATTTAAATTGATAAGGAAACTATTCAATTCTATTATTTGTAATTCACTTTCTAAATTTAATTGGTACTATTGAATAAAAAGATATTCCACAAAATTAAAATTTTGTATTTCGTATATTCACTTATGATTATATCATTATTATGTATCAAACCAACACTAAAAAAATGGGGGATTTAAAACGGTTTTTTTTTTTTTTTTTTTTAAATGGCCAAAAGGCCGTTCCATAATTTTCTATGAATGTTATTAAAATTTAATGCATGACAGGTCTATGTAATTGGGCTCATTCATGATTCACGATTAGAAGTTGGTTATTAAAATTCTGTGTAATTGAATTCATTCATGATTCACGATTTAGGTTTCTTATCCTAAATTTATATGGAGGAGGTTTAGAATTTTATAATTCTAAATTGTTAAAAAATTATTAAAAATTTCAAAGTCTGTAATAGAATAATTAATAATATTTAAATGAGGGTATATTTGTCTAGCTTTTGACAATAGGGAACAAACAACTTAGTTAAGTATTCACACATTTATATAAAGTATAGATTATGTAAAGACAAATTGTAGCCAAATTATAAAGCTAATTTTATTTTCAAACTTAATAAAGAAATTAAAAAATTAATTTTTTGGACATAATGGATAATTAGATAAAGAATAATTGTGGTGGGATTGAAAGTCATACGTCGTCACGCATATAAAAAATGTGGCATGCATAGAATTTAATTTCAAAAGCAATTAATATAGGGTTTTTATGACTATATCTATGGATCCATCGTGGCTTTTGTAATAATTTTGGTGAACGTGGTGCTGTAAAATCGTATAATTAGAATAAATTTATAAATAGTTGTTCTTCATGTATAGATACAATTTTTGCTAACCTGGCATTTTACGACCATTATACACATATCTTTTATGATTTACATGGCATTTTATGACCATTATACACTTATCTTTTATGATCTATATAACTTAATTATCGGATTACTATAACTGAGACCTTCCTGATGTGGTTTTGATAGTGATCTGTTCTGTAGGCTTTACAACTGACAAGTTCAAGGCCGAAAAAATTACAATTTTAGTCCTATAATTTAGGAGGGGTGATATTTTGTCCTACAAGAATTAATTTTTTACAATTTAGTCCTATCACTTTACAATCTTGTCAATTTTAATCATTTTTCCGATTTATTTGACCAAAATATTGCATATGACACGACAAGAAAATGGTTCAACAACTACAAAAAAAAAAAAAAATTCAGCGTCAAGCAATTTAGTAATTAAAATTCTCGTTACTAATCGAACGTTATTTAATACAAGAAATTTATTTGTTAATGTATAGTAATGAAAATTCATTTGCTAATAAATATAGTGTAAATTAACAACGAAAATTTTATTTATTAATTAGATCGACGCTGATTTCAGTATAAATTTTTTTCATAAGATATTTTCTTGCAGCGTGACCCAATTAAACAAAGACCCAAATGCTGATGACTTTGTGATCATGGGGCTGAACTAGTTGCCGTTGACAATTTTAGTGACATAAACTATGTGCACACGCAATGTGATGACGTAAAAACTTTTCTTTATTCCTCATGACTTTTGACCTTATCAATCGTTAACAAAATCGTGCACGCCAGTATAATTTATAGGACATGTTTACTATTTTGGATGTGATTATGATGCGATATATTAATAAATGATATTATTTGAAATAAATAATATATGATAATATAATATTTTGTTTACTTATTATGATTGTTGTAGGATTATTTAATTTCTTGTTTACTAGCAATTGTATTAATTTGTGATTTTAAAAGAATATGAATTAAATAATCAAAATGGTTGTAGGATAATATAATAATTTGGATCAAATTTTGGATGATTTGAGATGATGTTCAAATTATACATTTATCCTATACTATACCGAGCCCCCAAATCAAATCAAGAGCCCATATAGAGGTGATTGGGCTATCAATCAAATCCCGATCATGTGTAGTAAACATGCCCATAAAATAATGTATCCCGTTTGTATGGTTTTTTGACGGAATCAATAACGTCCAATTCCAACAAGATCATGGTATTTAATATTCAACAGCGCCCATCTTGCTAACATTTCATTTTTTGCGTTAATTAATGTCTAACGTTGAACGGACAATATCTATGACAATGACAACATTAGCACCTAGACACACACACATATATATATATATATAGAGAGAGAGAGAGAGAGAGATAGATTGATCGCAGGCATATCTGCTTGCTCACACTTACTTTGTTTTTTCTACATTTATATGATTAGAGCGCTCAAGATGAACCATGTCGGATATTGGATAAACCCTATTAGTTATCTAAAGGAGCGCACGATCACAGTTGTCCTGCCTCCGGTTGAAGAATTCGTGTTTATGGTATCTTTTGTCACCGTTCCGGCACTTACGACACAAGGAAGAGATGGAAATTTAGGACCAGTTCAGATATTCAAGAACAAGACCATCTTCTTCCGTGCATATCTCATAGCCATCAATATTGCCTTCACAGGTGCAGTAATGACCATGTGTCTTCGGAACAAATATCTCAAGATGGCTTCCTATTCGCGACGGTTGGCTGTCGTCTCCGTCGCGATTTCTGCCGGAGTGTTGTCTTCGTCACTTTTGCTTCCCAGTTCTACGGTCCAAGATCGATATACGGAAGGCTATGCCGTGTCGTAGTCCCGGGATGTGGATGATAATTTGTCAAAACTTTTAAATAATAAATGTCTACTGAAGTTTTGATGAATTTTTATCTATCTATACTATTATAAAGGGAAGAGGGTTTATAGACTCAAAGTGTTAGTTTTGATACCACTACACTAAATTATTATAATACCAAAAATACCCTTCAACTTCCCCAGTTATATTGAATTAACTACTCAATCAAGTTTTTTAAAAAAGAATTAATTACATGCAATTAATGTACTCAAAAAATTAAATTTACTCTCATTTTGTGTAAACTTATTGTTGATTGAAATAAAAATAACAGATATTGGAAAAAATTTTAATTTTTAATTTAATTTGAGTAAAATATTTATTGATAATTAACGCATTAGAAAAAGTTATCGGATAGTTTTTATATGCGAGATTGTAAGATAATAAGAAGTTTTAATATACAAGAACAAATTATGAGCTTTAATAAAATAAAAAATATTATTGAAAAATATGCGCGCAGGTACTGCGTGCCACGGTGTCTAATTTTTTATAAGATTCAGTTCATTACATTACTCGACCAATATTATAGTATACTCATATTTATAAAATATGAGATTCGAACGCACAATTTTTTAATTGTGAGTGTCTAACTTTACTGCAACTTACGGATGTGACGGGAAGAATGGATTGAAGTAAATAATTGATTAAGCCCTAGGGCTCGATCTCTATGAGATTATATAGAATAAGTTAATTAAAAGAAACCTAATTAGAATATTGATAAAGGCAAAACAAAATTCTATTACCTTGAATTTAGTAACAAAATTAATTTAATAAATTAATTTTTTATGCGAACTACTACGATCACCTTGAAAAAGTAGAATGGAAATAAATAATTTCTACACAATTAAATATATAATAATTATAATAATTTGACTACATGATCGATATATATAACTTCGTTGTGTTATATATCAAATATGAATTTAATAGAAACATAATAAGCAAATACATAGAGTATCATCACTAACTTTTTAATATTGTTTTTCTAAATAATGTAATAATCCAAGTCATTTTAATATAATAAAGATTGATGATACTCACTCAATCATTTTTCCTAAAGTTCAAAACAAAGAAAGGAGAGAATTATAATTTTGGTTCTAAAGTATACGGTGGTTTGCAATATCTCATACTTTCTGAAAGAGTCAAAATTAATCACAAACTTTAGGAAAACATTGCGAAATTAGTCCGGCCGTAAAAAAATATAACTTTTGAGACTAATTTTGCAACATTTGAAACAAACTCTGAAACTTATTCTACAATGTTAACTCATAAATATGATATCATCTAACTACTCTTTTTTTTGAATTGGAAGCGATGAATTTTATTAATTGAAATAAAGCAATTACAATCCGTCCTATCAGTATCAATAATGGATAGACAAATACAATAATCATATTGACAATATCACATAAATTAATATATTGCTATTACAACAACAAATAAACCTACTATACAGTAGATGATTATTGTAATTGTTGTAATAGTCGACAGGAATAAATTGTATTCAATTTAGTTCAATTAATAATATTTATCATTTTCACATAAAAATAAAAAAAAAAAAGTTTGGTTCCATAGATAGACAAAGTCTTAAAAAAAAATCTATATGACATGACAAATTGAAATTTCAATTCAATATTATTTGCACAGTACACGTAAAAATTTCAATCTAGACACAAGTGAATAAAATTTAGGATAAATTATAACCTTCTCCTTTGAGATTTCGCATAATTATAAATACCCTCTTGTTGTTTGAAAAATTACAAATACCCCCCTGAGGTTTATATTTTTTAATCAAATGCCTGAAATTGACCATTTTGCCTTGAATTTTTTGTTAAAATTATAGAAAAATCAACTGAGGCAAATTGCATTATTGCTCCTCTACTATGTAAAAAAATTAAGAAACCTCTCCCTGCGCATTATAGTCCAAAAAAATTCAGTTTGCATAAGGGCATTTTGATCAGTTCACCCATAAAAATGGATGGAAATGGGTTATTTGTTAAACGGTTACAAACCTCATGGGGTATTTGTAATTTTTCAAACAACAAGGGATATTTATAATTATGTCAAACCTCAGAGGAATATTTGTAATTTTTCAAACAACGAGATGATATTTATAATTATATTAAACATCAGGAGAGATAACTGTAATTTATCCTAAAATTTATCTAACTACGCACGTCCCTATTAGTGACTGTTTGGACACTTTGTTAGTGGATTTTGTTCCTATGTATCTCATAATTCGGACCACAATAGAAAAACTATAATGAAATGATTGTGAGCCTATATATATATAGTCTTCCTTGACCAGATTAATTTGTTGTAACAGTAAGGCTTAATTTCTTCTTACACGATCATATTTTGGGATAAATGCAATTTCAGCCCTAAAACTTAGCCATTAATGCAATTTTGGTCCTCAAACAATTTGGGATTACAATTTTGATCCTCAAACTTTAATCTTTTTGGCAATTTTGGTCATTCCGTTAAGTTATCCGTTAAAGTTAACGGAATTTCAATTTAAGTGCAAAAAAAAAAAAAAAAAAACTGTTATTTTCTCTCATTTTGTGACATTTTTCAAGGTTTAGTCCAATACACTTATGTTTTCTATTTTTTTGAACTTCAAGAGAGAAACAAATTAATTAAAGCAACAAATGTTTTACATAATCTACAAACTTATATAGAAAAACTTAATTATATAGGAAAAATTGTTGCTAACAAAAAATTTGTCAATATATTATTATGCATTTAATAAACATTCTAAACGAAAATTCAAGATAAAAAGTTTTAAGATCTTATAACCTTACTTAAAACAAAAAAATTCTTAATCTATGTTCAGACAAATAAAAAATAAAAAATTCAATTCATATTAAAACAAAAAAAAAAAATTGCTTAGATTCATTTTTGTGTTTTCTCTCATGAAGTTCGAAAAAATAGAAAAAATTGAGTGTATTGAACTAAAACTTGAAAAATACCACAAAATGAGAGAAAAATAGCAATTTTTTTCCGCTTAAATTGAAATTTCCGATAACTTTAACAGATGAGTTAACGAAAGGACCAAAGCTGCCAAAATAATTATAGTTTGAGGACCAAAATTGCAAACCCAAATAGTTTGAGGATCAAAATCACATTATTAGCTAAGTTTGAGGACCAAAATTGTATTTATCCCTCAAATATTAAATATATTTTGCACCCCTGGACTATACATATAGTCTCATTTAGGCCCCTAAAGTATGAAAGGTAACAAAAAGGCCCATAACAAAATAATTTAACATTAAAAGGACAAAAATGCCCCTTCTCACTTATTTCCAATACATTTCATTTTATTCCCTAAAGGTATATTTTATTACTTCGTCAAAACTATTTTTAGAGATTGAAAATTTTACTCAATTTTTATTTAAAAAATAGTATTTAAAATTTACAATTTTTTTAATTAATTATGTAATACAAAAAATATTTACAATCGCACTATATGCATATATATTTTACAAAGTAAATTATTTATGTTATAAAATACATGTAATATGTGTAAATAAATAATGCATATAATTTTATAAAAAAGTATGTTATACAACCTATAATGTTTTGTTTAGGTATATGTACGCATAATTAAATGATATCATATCATTACTCAAAAAATAATAGAATTATAGATTAATTATATTATATATTTGCATATTTATAGTGTATTATGTTCGATGTAATATTATTAAATTGTATCAAAAATATTATTTTTTTACAAAAAGTTCAACATATATATAACAACACAAGCAAAAATTATGTAAATTTCTAAACATTATGTAAAAAATATAAGGTCTGTAAATTTATAGAGTGTTTACAGATTTTATACTAATTATAAAAATAGTAAATTTTGATAGTATTTATGTTAAATATAATTTTTATAATAATTTAAATTATGTTTTAGGGGAATGATTGAAATAAACATATTCTAGGGGTGTAAACAATAAGGACATTTTCGTCATAAAAAATTAATCCATATCATGAGGGGTCATTTTGTTATATTTTATAATTTAGGGGGGTAAATGCACTTTATGCATAGTTCAGGGGTGCAAAGTGTATTTAACCCTTTTTTTTTTTTTTGTTATTTAATAAATGTGATGTGACAAGTGGTCTTAATTGCTAACATTTCAACGCCGTCTATATTCTTCCGCCTGAAAATAATTTAAATGAAATAAATATATATATTTGTATAAAGTAAGACCAAAAGATTGAATCGTTTTAATAGATTATGCTTTGATTATATGCTGCAGTCCTGACTTTTGTTTTTTATATTTTCAGAAATGATAATTACATGATTATCTCAATTTTTAATAAACTAAATAATTGAGCAATCATCGGTTCATTAATATATCAATATACCAAAGAATGATTAAATAAATTACATTATACTCGTGTAAAGTGAAACAAATTTTCACAAATTATGTGGAACTCGAACTCATAATTTCAAACTTGTTTTTAGAATCTCAATCTTAACCACTAGGCTAAAATATAAAAAGTGTTGATTTATTTTCTATCCTGGCGAGGTTATAATTTCAGAGTAACTCTTTGTGCAGTAATTATGATTTGAACTGAATATTTTATAAAAGGGAGAATTACAATAATCTCCCCTGAAGTTTGGCATAATTACAAATATCCTCTTGTTGTTTCAAAAATTACAAATACCTCCCTGAGGTTTGTAATTTTTAATCAAGGGCCTAAAATGGTCTATTTTGCCCTTGAGTTTCATTTTTAAATTATAGAAAAATCACCCGAGGCAAATTACATTATTGCTCCTCTGTGTAGAAAAACGTAAGAATCCTCTCTCTGCACATTTTTGTCCAAAAAAAATTAAAATATTTTAAAAGATAATTCAATTTGCATAAGGACATTTTGGTTAGTTCACTCATAAACATGAATAAAAATGAATTATTTGTTAGAATGTTACAAACCTCAGGGAGGTTTTTGTAATTTTTGAAACAACAAAAGAGTATTTGTAATTATGTTAAATTTCAGAGGAGGTCATCGTAATTCACCTTTATAAAAACAGGATAGTCTTGTATATTGTGATACTAGAGAATAAAGTTGTATGATATTCTAAATTTTGTAAAGTAAGCTAATTCATGGGATCAGGATTTTAATGATATTTTCAGAATTTCTTGTTTAGACATTGATCCTCATTGTTTATTTCGTTCACAACATGCGTGCACATCAAGGCATCAGACAATTATGTTTTTAGAAAAAATAACAAATAAAATATTATAAATAATTCAAGATTTATGATATAAAAATGAGGAATTAATAAATAAACTAAAATTTAGTATGACAGAAATCAATAATAAATTAAAAGGTTTTATTAGACATTATAAAGAAGTATTCAAATTATGTTAATAAGTAATTTATCTAAAAAATATGTAAATTCTTTGATAAACTTAAACAATCATATACACTTATCTAAATTAAAAAAAATCAAAAGAATAATTTATTGAGAAGAATATGATAAATCTTTTGAATAAAAACAAGGGTAAATTACGTTGATACCCCTGAGATTAGGTCCAATCATGTAAACACCTCCTGTCTTTTGCCAAATTACAGCTACACCTCTGAGAGGTATTAGTATAATGTTTTTCAGGGGGTATTAGTGTAAGTTTTGCCGTTGAATAGGAGGTGTAGTTGTAATACAATTACAACCTGAGGGGGTGTAGCTGTAATTTTAACAAAAATATGGGGTGTTTGTGTATTTTGCTCTAACCTCAAGGGATGTCACTGTAATTTACCCTAAAAAAATATTCATAAATTTAACTAAAATTATTTTTTATAAAAATATAAGTTTCCACGTATTGACATAATATAATGCAGAATGTCGTTCAAATATATATACAATTATACGTCTACACAACATTTATTTGGATGACTTCAATATCTTTTGTTATGCGTGTGCAGAAAAAAAATATATCAAGAAAAATATATTCTTTTATTATAATAGCATCACAAAATAAAATTATAACAATATAAGTATTTAAAAAATAGAAAATGATAGAGATTACATACTGATAATTACTAATTTTAGATGAAATTACACTTATAACCTATGAGAATATAATATATATATATATAAGTTAAGAAAAATAAAGGTATTTTTATAAACGGTGAGTTACAACGAGCTCCTCTTAGAGCTGATATAATAACAAATACTCTCTTGTTATTTGAAAATTACCAATATCTCTTGATTTTAATTGTTATCTAACAACTAGCTTAATCCGTTAGTTTCTATTAAGTTTATCCATTCTTTGTGGTGGGCTGACTAAAATATCATTGTGGAGTATAAAATACAACTTCACTTATTTTTTAAAATTTTCTAAACTTTTTTTGAACAAAGTGGATAATTTTTTCATAATTTTTCAAAAACTTTCCATCCACGTCGTCCAATTTTTTTTACAACTTTTCAATTTTTTTCAAAAAAAAAAAAATACAACAAGGACAAAATTAATAATCAAACCACCGTTCAATGATTACATAATTTTATTAAATCTGAAGAGTTATTTATAATTTTTTAAATAAAAAAAATATTCATTATTCAATGTCTCTAGTCCCTCGCACTAGTACCGAGAATAAATTACTCCTATAGTCAAACTGCGATAAAATCCTTCCACCTCCCCATCTCATGGATCAACACAAACTTCACCAAATTAATTAGGGATAATTACATTCATTTTTTGTAAGATTTGGTGTAATTATATATAAATTTTTTATGACTTAAAAAATTACATCTAATATCTCAATAATTTGCTTCTATCTAGGTCATTCCGTTAATTAATTGAATTTGTTGATATTAATAAAAAAAATTGAATGAAAATCGATATTTAGCATCGATTGACTTGTTACTGACTTATTGTAGGTCAAACAAATCTTTTTTTACCAGACTACCATTATATATATCTTCACACATTAATGTATGTAAAGAGGCATATCTTCATCGTTATAAGGGTAGTTTTGGTCATAAAAGTTTTCTTTGGCCAACAAGAAGACATTAACAAGTCAATCGACGGTAAATATTAATTTTCATTCAATTTTTTTGGTTAATATCAATAAATTTAAAGGTTTAATGCAATTTACCTCCCTGTAATATTGTAAATGAGGAAATTATTTCCCTATAAAAAAAATTAGCAATTTACCTCCCTGTATTCTTTAAAATGGAGCAATTTACCTCCCTAGAATGACTCCATTTTAGAAAATACGAGGAGATAAATTAATTAATTTTAAAAAATATAGAAAGATAAATTGCTATTTTATTATTTATATAAAGATAATTTGCTCATTTATAATATCACGTAGAGTTACTTGCATCTTACCAAATCTAATGAATGAACCTACTTGTCGAATGGATGCGAACTTTAGAGACATTATATATAATTTTTTAAACTATACAAATTTACATATAATTTCATCAAATCTCAAAAGTATAATTTTCCCAATTAAATTTAGGGTTAAATACAGTTACCACCCCTGAAGTATCTATCCCCCTAAAGTATTACAACCTTAAAAAAAAAACCCTGACCTTCTAACTCCTTTCATTTTTAAGTTAAAAAAAATCTATTTTACCCTTATTAAAAAATGTTTTTTGAAAAAAAATTAAGGGAATTTTTAAAATACCAAATCACTTTTTTTTTTTTTTTGAAACTTTGTCTAATTTTAGTTTCACTTGTTCATCGAGCTCCTTTTATTTTCGTAGTCCTAAAGTTTCCCTTGTTTGTCAAACCAAATTAAAAATAAATCTATACATGTATATATATATATATTTCTATATTTATTTAAACAAATATACAATTAATAAAACCGAAAAAGTTGATCATGAACTAATAAGAAAATATACAATTAATATATATTGATATATATATGGTAATTATATAAATATGGTAATTATATGAATATATAAATTTATTTTTAACTTGGTTTGATAAATAAGTGAAACTAAAATAAAATGAGCTTCAAATACTTTAAAACTATAAAAATAAAAAGAGTTCGATAAACAAGTGAAAATAGAATTAGATAAAACTTAAAAAAAGAGTGGTTTTGGTATTTTAAAAATTCCTTCAATTTTTTTTTTCATAAATCAATTTTTAGTAAGGGTAAAATGGACTTTTTGAACTTTAAAATTAAAGGTGTTAGAAGATCAAGGGATTTTTTGAAGATTTTAATACTTTAAAAGAATAATTGATGTAGGATAAATATTTTAGGGGTGGTAATTGTATTTAACCCTTAAATTAAAGCTGCGTCAAACTACATCCTCGCATAGCAGTAGCTTGCGGTATACATTGACTATGCGTGAAAATAAGCCCTTTTTCTACAAACCCCCAACACGTCCAATTCTCACCCACCAACCCCTCGCCCCCCCCAATCCCGACCCCGTGCTCTTCAAATTATCTTTGGTTTTTGCTATTTTATTCAACCTTACTTTCTGCCAAAGCGAAAAGAACAAAGCAAGAAGATAAAGAAGAAAAGGCAGAAAGAAAAATGGAGAAAACAACAATCAAGAAACAATCATCGGACACTGCGAAGCAGCATCCACTATGGGACTGCGGCAGCTCTCTCTACGACTCCTTCGAGTTAAAGGCATTTGAAAGGCAACTCGACTCCGCCATAGCTTCATCGCGCAGTTTGTCGATGCCTCACTTGCCCGACCGCCGCCTTCCTCCGCCCCCGTTGAACAAGAAACCCTCGTCAAAGATATCGCGGTCTCTGCACAGGCTCATCCGATCGCTTTTCGGACACAGGAACGAGAATAATACGAAGGGGAACGCGAACCAGAGAGAAGGATTTTATGTTGTTCGTGATAGGTCTGCTGCGCTTTCGACGATCCCGGAAGTACCGGAGTCCGATGGTCTGTCGCCGGAAATCAGGTCTTTGGTCATGAGAACTGCGTCTGATAGATTTACTTCTTCCACTTCTATTGGTATTTACTGTGCTTAATACTGATTTATATATATATATATATAGATATGTATATACGTTGGATCGAGGTAGCAGTTCAAATGAAACGAGCAGTGTTTTGTCGTAACGTAGATTATGAAATTGAATAAATGTAAACACGAACCAGTTGTGGTAATATGACTTAATTAGTAAGGATTGGTTATCGGATTGGATTTACTGTTATATCGTCTTTTATTCCAATCAATATATATACGTTATATGTATAAAGATGACATCATATATTTTATTTAAAAAAAAATTTTGTATACACTACGCGTATGTTGAATGGAATAAAAGATAAATAGTGGTGTTGAGGAGAATTAACATGGTGACTTTTATAGTCACGTTCAGGAGAATTATTATATCGATTATTTTTTTTGTACTTTAATTCAACTCAAAAAAGAAAAACAGAACAAAATAATGATGTTATGTATTTTTCTACTTTAATGTTTAGGATATTCGATTATGTTGATCAATATTTGGTGTAGTTTGAACTTTGTATTATCTTTTCGCCAATATGATTCAAAGTTGATGCATTCGCGATGCGGATGTGTTGGGGAAATTTTAATCCAAATTACACGACAAGTGAAATATTTTGCCTATGCGATAGCTGATAAGTTTACAATTAAAAAAAAATGAGCAATCACAAAATAAGTGTATTACATTTTTGTTTGATTGGTTTGATTCCACCATTTCAGATCTGATTTAAATATTGAAGCATCTTAATTTATCAATAAGATAGGTGCAATTATTGGTATTTTTCTTAATTACTTCACTTAATTTGGATGTGTAAAATAAAAGGTAATGGGAGCTTTGAGGTTGAGGGAATGAAAAGGTAGAGTGATTTCTTTTGTTTGGACAAATAGGGGAATAAATATATGATTCCTCATTCTGAAAGCAACAAACAATTCATTCATTTATTTATTTAGTATTAGTATAGAACATTTATTACCCGACATACAGACAAATAACTAACTGACATCCAGTTTCAAATGCTGGTTTGTACTGTCTACTGATCAGATTTGTGTGGTCCATAATTCAAATTCCTGATGGCACGAATATTGCAACGGAACATTTGGTTACATAAGAAAAAAACCGACATGTCGTGTTCTTAGTTTTTGGTGTTTGTTTTTCCAGTTATTATTTTTAAAGTATTCATGTCATTTTAAAATATTAAAATCTTCTAAAACCTCTTTAATTTTTAATTTTTTAGTTTAAAAAGTTTATTTTACCTTATAAAAATTATTTTTTGCAAAAAAAAAAGAAAATTTTAAAATGACAAAATCACTATTTATCGAAACTTTATTTAATTTTAGGTTCACTTATTTGTCAAACTAAATTAAAAATACTTTATGCGTGCATATATATTTACTTAAAAATATACAATTAATAAATTGAAAGGGCTGATGAACTAATAAAATAATATATAGTTAAAATATAATTATAATTTATATATATATGGTAATTGTATAAATGTGGTAATTGTATGCATGTATAAATTTATTTTTTACTTGGTTTGACAAACAAATAAAACTAAAATAAAATGAGCTATGAATGCTTTAGAATTACCAAAATAAAAAGAGTTTGATGAACACGTGAAACTATAATTAGAGAAAGCTTGGACAAAGGGTAATTTGGCATTTTAGAAATTTTTTATTTTCTTTTTCAAAAGGCAATTTTGAAAATGGACTTTTTAAACGTAAAATTAGGGCGGGGGGGGGGGGGGTGTTAAGATTTTCAGATTTTAGGGGGTAATTGATGTGGGGTGGATACTTCAGGAGTGGTAATAGTATTTAACCATTTTTTGAGGATAATTACGTCTATATTACCTGACTTATTCGTGTTTTTAAAAAGCCTACATATATACTCATTAGAAATGTTAACATCATATATACAAAATCACTCATATTTTTAAAAAAATTATACATACTCCCACAAGAAACATCAACAATATTACATAATTACTATTACATTTTTGCTGTTAAGGATAATTTTTGTAGTTACTCAAAATACAGTGGTGATTTGTATAAAAAATCATATATCAAGGGATGTAATGTATTTATCAATTTTTTATGGATAAAATATTAGATTAAATTCGTTGTAATGATCTCAATAAAAAAATTGACTGCAAAGAAATGCTCTTGCACCAAAGCTCGTCGGGCATTGGCCAACTTAAAATTCGGATCATGGTATTCTAGTGAAAAATTAATCATCATGATTAATAGGGAAAAATATGTAAATATTAATTAATCATGGCTGAGCAATAATTACTATCTGTTGTTTGTGCAGTTAAGTCTAAAATATTAGTCATCACTAAAAATTATAAAAGTATTTTAACAATAGCTAAAATTATATCAAATGTTACTTAATTGTGTTCAAAACTTAAGTTTTTGAATCGAAATACTTTTATAATTTTAGCTATTGTCAAAATATTTTTATAATTTTTAGTGATGACTAATATTTTAGACTTAATTGCACAAACAACAGGTAGTAATTTATATATATTTTGTCATTTTATTATTATTTTAAGTTGATGTTGTATATTAGATTATTAATTGGTATATTAAGAAAAGGGTTTAATGCAATTTACACCCCTATGATATTGCAAATGAGAAAATTACCCCCCTACGAAAAAAATAGTAATTTACCCTCCTGTAGAGAAAATTGCACTTTTGGTCCCACAGGATATACCCTGTTGCACTGGTCCCGTTGTTTACGGGCTTAACACTTTTAGTCCCACAGGAACCAAAAGTGTTGCACTTTTGGTCCCCACTCCGTTAAAGGTGTTAAAATGTTGATGGAAAACCATCTTTGACTTTCAAAGATGGCTTCATATGGTTTGAAACCACTAGAGGTCTTGAAGGTGGTATTTTTCCATATTTTGGTCCCAATTTGAAGACTTTCTTTCTATAAAATGTATTTTAATAGCTTGATTGCTCTAAATTTATATAAATTCGATAGAGCTTAATATGCAATTTTATAACAATATTATTATAAATTACTGCAAAAATAAATAAATAAATAAAAGCACAAGAAAATTAAAAGCAAAAATGAACCAACTGCATTTGAGGGGCAAAAAAAAAAACTGTTTGAAATTGACACATGTTTTGCTCAGCCAACTATACAGAAATTTGCCCCTGCAATCTATGTAGGAATTTGCCTCTATTATATAGAAATTGCCATGTTTTTCCCTGCAAACTATGCTGCAATTTTGGGCAATTGCAAACATTAGCAATTCTTTTGTGATGTGTAAATTGCAGCATAGTTGGGTGGGGAAAACATGGCAATTTCTGTATAATTGGGGCAAATTCCTGTATAGTTGGCAAGGCAAATTTCTGTATAGTTGGCATGGGCAAAACACGTGCCAATTCCAAACAGTTTTTTTTTTTTTCTTTTTTTCCCTCAGCTGCAGTTGGTTGATTTTTGTTTTTAATTTTCTTGTGCTTTTTTTTTTTTTGCAGTAATTTATAATAATATTGTTAAAAAAATGCAGATTATACTCTATCGATTTTACATAAATTTAGGGCAATCAAGCTATTAAAATACATTTTATGAAAAAAAAAATCTTCAAATTGGCGCCAAAATATGGAAAAATACCACCTTCAAGACCTCTAGTGGTTTCAAACCATATGAAAACCACATTTGAAAGTCAAATGTGGTTTTTCATCCACATTTTAACACCTTTAACGGAGTGGGGACCAAAAGTACAACACTTTTGGTTCCTATCGGACCAAAAGTGTTGAGCCCGTAAACAACGATACCAAAAGTGCAATAAGGTATATCCTGTGGGACCAAAAGTGTAATTTTCTCCCCTCCTGTGTTTTGCAAAATGCATCAATTTACCTCCCTAGGCAGGGAGGTAAAGTGCGTTATTTTGAAAAATACAGGGGGTAAATTACTTCATTTTAAAAAATACACGGGGGTAAATTGTTGTTTATTTTTTCATATGGAGTAATTTGCTCATTTATGATATCACAAAGGGGTTACTTGCATTTTTCCCACTAATAAAATAATGCAATTGTCACGAATATTATAAGAAAAATAGACAATATGGTGGCCGGTCTCAGATATGTATGATTTAAAATAATTTGTAATCTTATCTTAGTCAAATCAGATGAAAATTTGAGCGTGGAATTCCAGGGTTAAAAAAATTTCATTCAGTATGACTACTGCATAATTTATCATGATTAGAATTAATTCTTTTCTTAGTGACTATGATTAGAACTAATGGGCATGCCCATGAAGTCTAATTTAAATAGTAGAATTTAGACTCAAATGGTGATATGAGTCCACGTACAGATTTGGTTTAAGGATTTTTTCAATTCAGAATCAACTCCAGAACACAAAGTGTATGTCTGAAATTTACTCTGTAAAAAATAGAACACATAAGAACAATACCAGAAAAAACCCCAATTATTAAGTCAATAAGGTCGTAAGGATTCGGAATGGGCTCGTTAGAATTAATCGAATTAGCTCATATTAGCAAAAAAATTGAATGAAAATTCATATTTACCCCATATTGAATTATTATTGATTTATTACTGTCAAACAAAGTTATTTCTGATCTAACTGTTGGGAAAAGTATATAACAATCATAGTAAACGTTTTGAAATACCGATCAAATTTTATGAAGAACAATTTTGCATGTACAAGTATGAAATCAAAGCAAAACAGACATGTTCGAATATAAAAGATAAACAGTTTAGATATACTATTTTTACGGAAAAGTAAATAGAGAACTTACAACGAGAATTGTATCGTAACAATTTTTGGTCCAAAGCAGAAAACTTAGCCGAATCGTAGATTAGACTGTTTGCCTTGAAGAAATTATACGCTCCGTCCATATGCACCGTGTACTACGCAATTTCTTTCAAAATAAGACAACTCAATTCAATAGTACTGCCACTATACTAACGAATACCTTGAACAACACTCATAAATCAATCAAAACTTTATCAAAATACTCTGGTTTTTGTGGATAAGACAAAGTCAAATTTTGATGCCACAATTCAGAAAACAGAGAGCAATATAGAGAGAGAAAGAATTTTCTGATTTTTGCTTCAGATTGTGCACTTGTTGAAGTGCACATGGACAACCTTTTATAGACATCAAAAGGCAGCCATTATTTACAGCATTAAGACCACCATTTAACACCATCATAATGCAGGCATTAAACCATCATAAACATGATTAAAACCTGGATTAAAAAACAAAATAATGCAGCATTTGAAATCAGGTAAAATGGACATATTTAAGCTGAAGAAATTCAGTTGTTATTAGGTTTTGAAAGCTAATTTTTAATGCCATTAAAAAACGTTTTGACTAAATAAATTAAAAAAAAAATTAATCCAAATAAAAATCAAATGGATTTTGCTGCAAAAAAACATATACTAAAATATTCACCCTAACACCCACACCTGCGCCGAGCCAAGCCAAGCCAAGCAAGCAAGCAACGATGTGTCTGTGGGGCAACCTCATATTCACTTTAGTCACCACAACACTTCAAATACAATTTGAACATTGAACTCAATATAAGGAGTCTATGAAATCCATAAACTCTCAATGTGGGATAAGTTTGAGTGTAAAAACACTCACCCTCACATACACTTTCCCATCATATTCCTATGTGCGACAAGTGAATTTCTCTATTTCTCTCTCAATCTAATCTATGGATTTAATCTTGTAATTATTTCCATATTTTAGACTACATTATTGTTATAAATTAACTACTGAAATACCAATTACAACACTAACTACCCTCATAAGGGTGAAGAAGTATTCCTCACATGCATTAGGGTGTGAAAATGTATAAGAATAGTTTGGTTAGAAAAAAAAAATGTTTGACCTGCAATAAGTCAATCGAGGATAAATATTGATTTTCTTTCTTTTTTTTTTCTTTTTGTTAATATCAATAAATTCAGTGAATTTTGACTAACAGGTGAATCTATGTATTAAACAAAAACAAATCATAAGTACTAAATATAATTTTCAAATCACAAACGTTTTACGTATAATTGCACAAAACTTAAAAAAAAAGTAGATGTAATTATCCCTAAAATTAAAGTAAATTCAGAAGAGGGAGGCAATACCCAAATAAATAAGTATGTGAATTCCCAGCTATTTATGGCATCAAACAGTAGATGCGACGGCATTATTCGATGGTGCATGTCATTGATTTATTTAAAATAGGGTTAATTACACTGACCTCCCTTATTATTATGAAAATTTATAAATTCCTCATTCTTACTATGAAAATTATATAAATTTTCCTTCCAAATATATCCACCTTACAAATTGCCTCTTCCGTTAGTCAACTTAATGGATTTTGTTGATATCATAAAAAAAATTGGTCTAAACTTTTTATAATACCATCAACTTGAATGACTCTATTTTCTGTGACTTAAATACCCTTAAAGGATAATTTGTTATTTTTAAAGTTAATAAGGGTGTATACTCGTAACTTTTAGTATATTGTTTTACAATATTTTTTTAATCAAATATTGTGTATGTATAGGTTGTGACATTAATTTCTATTCCTAACAATCATCAAAGCTTGCAAATTTTATTGAAATTATATTATTTTATAGCAAGTAATAAAATAGAGTTTATATTACTCAAATGTTAAAAATATTGAGGCAAATTTTATTATTTTAGCCAATTTTACTTTGTCGAATTAAAATTTAAACAAATCAATTTTAGTGTATTTTAATTCTTAAAGTTCTATACGTTACAATTCCTAGAAAAATAAAGACATAAGTATATTTTTAAATTATTCAAAAAAAAACTTTGTTCCTTCTTTTTATTTTAAATAAAGAAATAAGAAAATACTTCTATTATTAATTTTATTGAATTATTTTCAGTTTTATAAATGAGGGCAAAATGGTCATTTAAGCAACTATTATTAAATTTGACTAACACCTGTAAGCTAGAGGGAGCAATTTGTAATTTTCATAGTAAGAGAGGGGAATTTGTATATTCCCATAGTAGTGGGGAGGTGAGTGTAATTAACCCTTTAAAATAATAATGATTATTATATTTATACTCCTTGATTCATAGTTTATTTATACAAAATTACTTCTATTTTTGATAATTACACACCACCAGAGAACGTCAATATCATTACATAAATCACTCATATTTTTTAAAAAATTATACATAAACCCCCATAATATTGGAAGAAATATTAAATAGTCTGAAAATAAACAATACTATAAATACTGACAAAAATATAAGTTCTTAAATAAATATTTTACACAAGCTCATTTGTCCTAACCTTGAAAATTATACGATCTAAAACTATACGTGTTGCTTTGTGACACCCCCTACAACACTATATTTTATCACTACTAATCGTTATACTCTTCGTAATTATAAGTTGTCTTATAAGATTTTTCATTCTAAACTAATAAAATAAATGCTATTTTTATCGATAAAATATAAATCTATAAATATATCTTAAATAACAATTAGATATCATCAAAAGTTTATATTTACTAGGCCACTAATATACTTATGTACAAAACTCCAAAAAGAGGAAAGTTTCAGGCTGTTACAAAACCTAAAACGCAAACTCAACAAAAGCCTATATGTTTAATAATCATATAGCCAAAACCCGCGGCTTCAGATGTCAGGGCTGACCTACCTATTAAGATCCACGCACGTCTTCAAATTTGCTGTAGCTTGTCATCATGATCTATCTCTTGAAAGATATTGGCAAGGGATGAGCTGCCTACTCAATAAGTATAGCTAACCAGCCTATATCCACACCCATAAATACATGTCGTAACACAACCAACAAGTATTCGATATACAATCACCACAAAATTACAAAGTAATCAATACCACAACCATGCATCAGTCTACAGTACAAACTCATAATTCACAATTTATACTCTTGGGGCCCTGCTTACTCTAAGTGGAGTACATCAGTCAATGGTTCTGCCGGCTATCATCATCTCAATCAATGTCATATCATATACAGCACAGGACATCACAACGAACATGACATCCCCACACCACCCCAGTATGTAGCTATTAGCACAGGATATTCCCCAATACCCGGAATACCCCGGTACCCTACTCGCCATGGTACCTAGCTTATATTCATTTTTCTCATATTACATCGTCAATCACATCGTCATCAATCCCATCATCACAAACCATTAACTATGTTCCCGACCTAAGTAAGTCATCTCCTTACCTTAATTTAACGATGTACGCATAATTAACTTCTTCATTCAATTCCATGCAACAATAGAATATGATATAGACAATCATCTGTCAATCTTTATAATACGTAAATAGTTACAAATAAACACATAACGACAACTTCACAAAATAATCACGTAGTCCAAATAAACATTTATAAATACCAATCAGGTTTATAACAGACAAGCAGACCCATATATACATACTTATATTAATAGACCAATTTATTATACTTACCTCGATTCCAAAATGATTATGCTAGTAGAAGGAGTTGATCAATCCTCTACTTTACCCCCGTGTCCGATAATATGTTATAATATGTATAATCAATATATATTGAAAATATCGTAAATTACGAATAAAATTACTAAATATATGCGTATATTTTATATCAATCTTTTAATATTTCATTTATAATAAAATTCAAACCTCCGTTCCTTTTTTGTCTAAATATTAGACAATATAAACTTCTCCGGTATATATCTAATTTATCAATTAACTCATAAGAGCTTATTTCATCAAACCCCTCATATTTTTATAACTATGTTCTCTATAACATTCCTAAATAAAACTATTACAAAAATCTCATTTTTCTTTCTAATAATTACAATATTTCTCAATTATAATTTCCTAACCTTTCTCAAACATAATGTTCTACTATTCCTATTAATTTCTGTCTATTCTTCACTATTATAATAATTATTTAAATAATAATATAAATAATTATATATTTGGTTAATAAACCCCGTTAATTTTGAATAATCCATTATACCAACAACTAAATCTAATAGATTAAATAAATTCTAATCTATTGGCTATAATATCCCTGGTCAATTAAATATTTACCTGAACACTAATTTATATAAATATTCAAATTCAATAAATTTTTCGATTAAATAGTAAATTAAATAATACAAATCATATTTAATAAATGCACTAATTAAAAAATATTAATATAATAATTAATATATAATTTATAGTTAAATATACTAACCTCAATACTACTGAAGAACACCTTTTACTATGTGTAAATGTGTATTTTATGTTTAAAAGTGTAGCTTTGTTTCTTAAATAGCAAGTTAGATATATATATGTATTTTAATATATGAGTGTGGAGTTGGTAGGCAGCCACATGCTGTGCTGAAATCATATATATCAGTTTTTGTATTTTTTTTTAATAATTTTATTAAAATTATAATTTAGTCCCCAACTTCTATATATTTATGTAGTGACCACAAACGTTTAATAAAGTTCCAATTTAGTCCCTTCAAGTTTTAATATATTTATAATTTCAACTGATAACTTATAATTAAATTAAAATTTTCTAATAATTACTAATTAGTCTCTCAATTACGAATAAAATTCTATGGACGTCATATGCTTCTTCAAGGGTAAGTTCACCTTTAAAAATACTAGTCTTCTCACCAGCAAAGAAATACGAGCCCCACCTTCAAATAAAAGAAAAACTAGTGTGTGCCCCGTGCTATGCACGGGTTTAATTTAATTATGTCTAAAATTATGTCTTACAAAAAAGTTTATGTAAAATTAGTTTTTTTTTTAGTTTGAATGAGATCAATAGTATAAAATTATTTTTTTCTCCAAATCACAAATAATCAATATCATTAAAATTATGAAAGTTTACAATTATCAAAATAAGAATGAAGAGATATACATCCAATAAACTTAAATTTTCATTAATTGTTTAGTTTTATTGACTCTTCTAATATAATTGTTTGATGGAACATAAATTATTTAAATAAAAAATAGTTTTTATACTAATATCTATGTAACAAAATTGCATATCAATATTACATCATCTTATTATATAATGTTACTATATAACATAATTTTCTACCATAAAATTAATAGTATGGTATCATTACTTCTATAGAATTGTTACCAAAAGGGGATAAAATCTGTGAATATTACATAACTTCAACTAATCAATACTGAAGGAGTACAAATATAAAAAAAATATTATTATTAGATATAAATATAATAAAACTAAGAAAAAAGTAGTTTTAGCAAAAAATAAGATTATAAAATATCAAACATAATGAGTTAAGTTTTGCTTAAACAATATTATGTATTATCATATTTCCATAACTTCAATGTCATGGAAGCCCATTAAATCATAAGGAAAATAACAATTGATCACAGGTACAAATTAATGTAATTCTTCAAATTAATATCTGAAAGTCTGCTGACAAATTTACAAAGTTATCACTATAAAAAATGAATCAAATATATATCTTACTTGTGCATGCAAGTAATTATTAAATTATTATGTAGAAATATATATATATATATATCGATTATTTTATTCATTTTGTTGAGACTTTTTAATATTAATTTTGTTTTTTTCGTTCGATTATTTAATATAATATTTGTATTGTTTTTCTCTAATGTCAAAATTATATGACAAAAACTTGAACTATTTTTTTTTTTTTAAAAATCCCACTACATATAATTAAATGAGATGAGAAAAGGTGGACATCATCTAATCTCAAACTCAAAAGACTTTACTAAAACTTGCAAACACACGTTAAATAAAAGTAAAAGGGTTTGTCGTAAGTTATCTAGAATAGCATGTTTGAAACTTAAGCCTGAAAAGTAGAGAAAACATTAACCAACAAATAAAAATTCAAAAAAAAGTTAAAATCTTCAAGAAAATTAAATTAAATTAGAATTAGAAGTAGGTTATGACAAAATCAAGTTGGCGTTTATAATATCTTTTAAATTTGTTTTCCAAATATAATGTAAATGAGAGAAGAATTTTTTATTTGATAGGTTTTTTCAGGAAAAATAAAAATATATTTTTTCTAATAATATAAATTAAAAATAATAAATATGACTGAAATTACTTTTATGCAAAAAAGTTTGTCACCGTGCAACGCACGGGCAAAATGCTAGTTAGTATTATAATAATAATTATCTATAATCTGTTGATATCTATTAATATATATATATATATTACGCTTTGTATACGTATAGGAATGTTTTAATTATGTGTTAAAAAAATCAGTTTTTAACTTTTCAAATTCAAAATTCTAGAATTAATACATAAAAAATTACATATACATGAACTACAATTTAAAATAAGATAATATAAAAGCTAAAAACTTAACCAATAGAAAAAATTTCATACCTACTTGAGTATCTTTTTTTTTTTTTTTTTCTGTTTTGTTTCTTGTGGACTTGAAGATCCTATTAACACAGAAAAATCATATATACATAGACTATCAAAGCAAATTATGATAATAAAAAAATATTAAAAATCAAGTTGGGGTTCGAATTCATGACCTCTAGGAATATCTATTACTATTATAAAGAGAATAGGTTTTATAGACATAAAGTGAAAAATTTTATACCACTACACCAAATTATTGTAATACCAAAAAATGGCCTTCAACTTCCCAACTCTGTTCAATTAAGTTCCTTTGAAAAATTAATTCCATGCAATTATATGTACTCAAAAATTAAATTTACTCTCATTTTGTTTAAGTTTATTGTTACTTGAAATAAAAATAACATATTAGTATTTGTGTTGCATGTAATTATAAACGTCATTGTTAATATAACAAATACTCTATAAAGTTTTAATTTTTAATTTAATTTGAGTACAATACTGTATTGATAATTAAAGCATTAGAAAGCATTATCAAACAATTTTTATATGTGAAGTCGTAAGGCAATGATAAATTTTAAAATAATAAAATATAAAGGGTAAATTACATCTACCTCCCCTAAGGTATGGCATAATTACAAATACCCCCTCGTTGTTTGAAAAATTACAAATACCCCCCTGAGGTTTGTAACCATCTAACAAATAACCCATTTCCATAAATTTTTATGCGTGAACTGACCAAAATGCCCTTATGCACTAAATTATTTTTATTTAATTTTTAAAAGTTTTTTGGATTATAATGTGCAGGGAGAGATTTCTTAAGTTTTTTACAGAGAGGAGTAATAATGCAATTTGTCTTGACCGATTTTTCTATAATTTTAATAAAAAAATCAAGGGCAAAATGGTCAAGTTTAGCCCTTTGGTTAAAAATTACAAACCTCAGGGGGGTATTTGTAATTTTTCAAACAACAGGGGGGTATTTATAATTATGCCAAACCTCAGGGGAGGCAGATGTAATTTACTCTAATATAAAAGCTAAAAACTCAACCAATAGAAAAATTTTCATACCTACTTAGTAAGTTTCTTTTTTTCTATTTTGTTTATTGTAGACTTAAAGATCCTATTAACACAGAAAAATCACATATACATAGATTATGAACGCAAATTAAGATAATGAAAAAATTAAAAATCCAGTAGGGGTTCGAATCCATGACCTCTAGGAATATCTATACTATTATAAAGAGAATGAGTTTTATAGACATAAAGTAAAAAATTTTATACTACACCAAATTATTGTAATACCAAAAATGCCCTTCAACTTCCCAACTCTATTCAATTAAGTTCCTTTGAAAAATTAATTCCATGCAATTATATGTACTTAACAATTAAATTTACTCTCATTTTGTTTAAGTTTATTGTTAATTGAAATAAAAATAACATATTAGTATTTGTGTTGCATGTAATTATAATCGTCATTGTCAATATAACAAATACTCTATAAAGTTTCAATTTTTAATTTAATTTGAGTACAATACTGTATTGATAATTAATGCATTAGAAAACATTATCAAACAGTTTTTATATGTGAAGTCGTAAGGCAATGATAAATTTTAAAATACTGGAATAAGTTATGAGATTCAATAAAATAAAAAGTTTAATTAAAAATTATGCGTGCAGGTACTACGTGCCACAGTTTTCAGTTTATTATAGTAAAAAGAATTCAGAGGAGTTCGAACCCATGACCTTTAGGAATATTTATTATAATAAAAGAATTCGTAGGGGTTCGAAACCATAACCTTTAAGAATATTTATTATGATAAAAAGAATCATCATTGTCAATATAACAAATACCCTATAAAGTTTTAATTTTTTATTTAATTTGAGTACAATACTATATTGAAAATTAATGCATTAGAAAACATTATCAAACATTTGTTATATGTGAAGTCGTAAGGCAATGATAAATTTTAAAATAAGATAATATAAAAGCTAAAAAACTCAACCATTAATAGAAAAATTTTCATACCTACTTGAGTAATTTTATTTTTTTCTATTTTTTTTCTTGTGGACTTAAAGATCCCATTAACACAGAAAAATCACATATACATAGACTATCAAAGCAAATTAAGATAATAAAAAATATTGAAAATTAAGTAGGGGTTCGAATCCATGACCTCTAGGAATATCTATACTATTATAAAGAGAATGAGTTTTATAGACATAAAGTGGAAAATTTTATACCACTACACCAAATTATTGTAATACCAAAAATTCCCTTGAACTTCCCAGCTCTATTCAATTAAGTTCATTTGAAAAATTAATTCCATTCAATTATATATACTCAAAAATTAAATTTACTCTCATTTTGTTTAAGTTTATTGTTAATTGAAATAAAAATAACATATTAGTATTTGTGTTGCATGTAATTATATTCGTCATTGTCAATATAACAAATACTCTATAAAGTTCCAATTTTTAATTTAATTTGATTATAATATTGTATTGATAATTAATGCATTCGAAAATATTATCAAACAGTTTTTATATGTGGAGTCGTAAGGCAATGATAAATTATAAAATACTGGAATAAGTTATGAGATTCAATAAAATAAAATTTTTATTAAAAATTATGCGCGCAAGTACTACGTGCCACAGTTTCCAGTTTATTATAATAAAAAGAATTCGCAGGGGTTCGAATCCATGACCTTTAGGAATATTTATTATGATAAAAAGAATTCGCAGGGGTTCGAAACCATGAACTTTAAGAATATTTATTATGATAAAAATAATCATCATTGTTAATATAACAAACACTCTATAAAGTTTCAATTTTTAATTTAATTTGTGTACAATATTGTATTGATAATTAATGCATTAGAAAACATTATCAAACAGTTTTTATATGTGGAAGTCGTAAGGCAATGATAAATTTTAAAATACTGGAATAAGTTATGAGATTCAATAAAATAACAATTTTATTGAAAATTATGCGCGCAGGTACTACGTGCCACAGTTTCCAGTTTATTATAATAAAAAAAAATTCACAGGGGCTCGAACCCATGACCTTTAGGAATATTTATTATAATAAAAGTATTCGCAGGGGTTCGAAACCATAACCTTAATTTAAGAATATTTATTAGGGTAAATTACATCTACCTCCCCTGAGGTTTGGCATAATTACAAATACCCCCTCGTTGTTTGAAAAATTACAAATACCCCCTGAGGTTTGTAACCATCTAACATATAACCCATTTCCATGAATTTTTATGGGTGAACTGACTAAAATGCCCTTATGCACTGAATTATTTTTATTTAGTTATTAAAAAACTTTTGGACTACAATGTGTATGGAGAGGTTTCTTAAGTTTTTTACACAAAGGAGCAATAATACAATTTTCCTTGTCCGATTTTTCTACAATTTTAATAAATATTTTAATGGCAAAATGGTCAATTTTAGGTCTTTGGTTAAAAATTACATACCTCAGGGGGGTATTTATAATTTTTCAAATAATGAGGGGGTATTTGTAATTATGCCAAACCTCAGGAGAGATGGATGTAATTTACCCTATTTATTATGATAAAAAGAATCATCATTGTCAATATAACAAATACTCTATAAAGTTTCAATTTTTTATTTAGTTTGAGTACAATACTGTATTGATAATTAATGTATTACAAAATATTATCAAACAGTTTTTATATGTGAAGTCGTAAGTCAATGATAAATTTTAAAATAAGATAATATAAAAGCTAAAAAACTCAACCAATAGAAAAATTTTCATACCTACTTGAGCAATTTTCCTTTTTTCTATTTTGTTTCTTGTGGACTTAAAGATCCAATTAACACATAAAAATAACATATACATAGATTATCAAAGCAAATTAAGATAATAAAAAATATTGAAAATCAAGTAGGGGTTCGAATCCATGACCTCTAGGAATATTTATACTATTATAAAGAGAATGGGTTTTATAGACATAAAGTGAAAAATTTTATACCACTACACCAAATTATTATAATACCAAAAATGCCCTTCAACTTCCCAGCTCTATTCAATTAAGTTCCTTTGAAAAATTAATTCCATTCAATTATATATACTCAAAAATTAAATTTACTCTCATTTTGTTTAAGTTTATTGTTAATTGAAATAAAAATAACATATTAG
Source organism: Sesamum alatum (assembly GCA_034509735.1). Classification (NCBI taxonomy): domain Eukaryota; kingdom Viridiplantae; phylum Streptophyta; class Magnoliopsida; order Lamiales; family Pedaliaceae; genus Sesamum; species Sesamum alatum. The sequence goes on along the minus strand of JACGWO010000007.1, from coordinate 3,653,086 downwards.
TATTTGTGTTGCATGTAATTATAATCGCCATTGTCAATATAACAAATACTCTATAAAGTTTCAATTTTTAATTTAATTTGATTACAATACTGTATTGATAATTAATGCATTCGAAAACATTATCAAACAGTTTTTATATGTGGAGTCGTAAGGCAATGATAAATTTTAAAATACAAGAATAAGTTATGAAATTCAATAAAATAAAATTTTTATTAAAAATTATGCGCGGAAGTACTACGTGCCACAGTTTCCAGTTTATTATAATAAAAAGAATTCGCAGGGTTTCGAAACCATAACCTTTAAGAATATTTATTATGATAAAAAAAAAATCATCATTGTTAATATAACAAATACTCTATAAAGTTTCAATTTTTTATTTAATTTGAGTACAATACTGTATTGATAATTAATGCATTAGAAAACATTATCAAACAGTTTTTATATGTGAAGTCGTAAGGCAGTGATAAATTTTAAAATACTGGAATAAGTTATGAGATTCAATAAAATAAAAATTTTATTAAAAATTATGAGCGAAGGTACTACGTGCCACAGTTTCCAGTTTATTATAATAAAAAAGAATTCGCAGGGGTTCGAACCCATGACCTTTAGGAATACTTATTATAATAAAAGAATTCGCAGGGGTTCGAAACCATAACCTTTAAGAATATTTATTATGATAAAAAGAATCATCATTGTCAATATAACAAATACTCTATAAAGTTTTAATTTTTTATTTAATTTGAGTACAATACTATATTGATAATTAATGCATTAGAAAATATTATCAAACAGTTTTTATATGTGAAGTCGTAAGGTAATGATAAATTTTAAAATAAGATAATATAAAAGCTAAAAAACTCAACCATTAATAGAAAAATTTTCATACCTACTTGAGTAATTTTATTTTTTTCTCTTTTGTTTCTTGTGGACTTAAAGATCCCATTAACACAGAAAATTCACATATACATAGACTATCAAAGCAAATTAAGATAATAAAAAATATTGAAAATTAAGTAGGGGTTCGAATCCATGACCTCTAGGAATATCTATACTATTATAAAAAGAATGGGTTTTATAGACATAAAGTGAAAAATTTTATACCACTACACCAAATTATTGTAATACCAAAAATTCCCTTGAACTTCCCAGCTCTATTCAATTAAGTTCCTTTGAAAAATTAATTGCATTCAATTGTATATACTCAAAAATTAAATTTACTGTCATTTTGTTTAAGTTTATTGTTAATTGAAATAAAAATAACATATTAGTATTTGTGTTGCGTGTAATTATAATCGCCATTGTCAATATAACAAATACTCTATAAAGTTTCAATTTTTAATTTAATTTGATTACAATATTGTATTGATAATTAATGCATTCGAAAATATTATCAAACAATTTTTATATGTGGAGTCGTAATGCAATGATAAATTATAAAATACTGGAATAAGTTATGAGATTCAATAAAATAAATTTTTATTAAAAATTATGCGCGCAAGTACTACGTGCCACAGTTTCCAATTTATTATAATAAAAAGAATTCGCAGGGGTTCGAATCCATGACCTTTAGGAATATTTATTATGATAAAAAGAATTCGCAGGGGTTCGAAACCATAACCTTTAAAAATATTTATTATGATAAAAAGAATCATCATTGTTAATATAACAAATACTGTATAAAGTTTCAATTTTTAAGTTGATTTGAGTACAATATTGTATTGATAATTAATGCATTACAAAACATTATCAAACAGTTTTTATATGTGAAGTCGTAAGGCAATGATATTTAAAATTTTGGAATAAGTTATGAGATTCAATAAAATAAAAGTTTTATTAACAATTATGCGCGCAAGAATTCGCAGGGGTTCGAAACCATAACCTTTAAGAATATTTATTATGATAAAAAGAATCATCATTGTTAATTTAACAAATACTTTATAAAGTTTCAATTTTTAATTTAATTTGTGTACAATACTGTATTGATAATTAATGCATTAGAAAATATTATCAAACAGTTTTTATATGTGAAGTTGTAAGGCAATGATAAATTTTAAATACTGGAATAAGTTATGAGATTCAATAAAATAAAAGTTTTATTAAAAAATATGCGCACAGGTACTACGTGCCACAGTTTCTAGTTTTATAATAAAAAGAATTCGCAGGGGTTCGAACCTATAACCTTTAAGAATATTTATTATGATAAAAAGAATTTGTAGGGTTTGAACCCATGGCCTCTAGAAATATATATTATAATAAAAAGCATTTGCAGGGGTTCGAACCCCTAACCTCTAAGAATATTTTGTATAATAAAAAAATTCTAAATTCTAGAAAATTAGAATTTTGATCAAAATTAAACTATTGAAGTCAAGGACTTCCTTCAAATATATATATTAATAGATGACAAGTTTCTCTGCAGAAACAAATATGGACCCCTCGTAAAAACAAAGAAATACGGGCAACTTTTCCAAGGCTGGAAAAATTCAAAGACATTTAATTATCCCATTCTTCTTTGAGTGGGTTCAAATTCACCCTGCATCACCCCAAAATCATTACACAAATTACTCGTGTTTTTTAGTTGTTAGAGATGATTTGTGTAATTATGTAAAAAATAAAATGAATGATTTGTATGAACAAACTTTTAGATCAGGAATATAAATATAATTATTCAAAAAAAAATTGACTCATAGGATAAAAAGTGATATATATATTATTAATTATTTTGAATTTGGGCTCATCTACCCCGGCTTCTAATTTACTAAAAACTTTTGTTTTCCCCTTCTTCGAGCTTAATTACTCTGAATTTTCTAAGCAAATATAAATTATGGGCTAAATAAAATGTCCAAAGAACCCATGTCCAACCAATCGATCCAATAAAGAGAAGAAGACAACTATTAATTAAATAATTTAGGATAATTATATTAGATTAATTACACTTACACCCCCTCTGAGAATGTATAATTACACTTTCCCCTAAAAAAAATTTGAAATTACACTTACTCCCCCTTCGAAAATTCTCTGTTTATACCTGACCCCCATCCGTTAGAGTTTGGACGAAAAATGTTCACGTCAACAAAAATAATTACACAAATTTTTAATTTTTCCCATCATTTAACATTCTCATGTATATTTTTGTACTTATAAGAGGATAAGTGTAACGTAAATGTATGGAGTGAGGCCAATATTATTATATTTTTTTCCTTATAAGTACAAAATTATTGCACGAGATTGTTAAATGAGAGGTAAAATTGAAAATTTATGTAATTATTTTTGTTGAAATGAACATTTTCTGCCCAAACTTTAACGAATGGAGGTCAGGTGTAAACAAAGAATTTTTAAAGGGGGTGTAAACGTAATTTCAAAACTTCTTTGGGAGAAAGTGTAATTATGCATTTTCAGAGGGGGTCTAAATGTAATTAACCCTAATTATATTTACACCTCTAATTTATAATTTGTTTATACGAATCATTCATGCCTTTGTATAATTATAGAAACCACCGTATCTGCCAAAAAGCAGGAGTAATTTATGTGACGATGTTGATATTTTTGGAGGTGTAAGTGTAATTTTTTTAAAAGACAGAGATAATTTGTGTAATTAATATTGACATTAATTTAGGTATAATTTGTGTAAATAAATCATAAATTAGGGGTATAAATATAATTATTCCATTAATTTAACTAGCGTTTTCGCTGCATTGATATTCATCCTTAGCAAGTTCGAGTAACCAGCGCCCAGCGGTCTTCAACACCTTTGTACCCACCAGTAAAAAAAAATTGAAGTTAGTATATAAATTCAATTTTTAGCTTTTTGGTTAATTTTTTATTGAGATTATATGCTGAAAAATAATATATAATATGTTCACATATGTTGCTTTTCTTTGTTGTAGTTTAATTATGATTATTTTAAAAAATAATTGATGGGGATTTCGATTGTAATTGTAGCTTAATAAAAGAAAGATTACTTAATTAATTTTTAATATATGTTTTAAATCTACATTTTGTTCGTGTACATAATTTTCAAAGTGCAGTATTTAGTGGTACCTTATAGTATTAAAATAAGAATGGTTTTGAGAATTTCATTACAATCTATATATACATAATCAATTACGAAATTATAAATTCAAATCCATAACTGTATTTTTTTTCTCCGTAAAACACACTTATTTAAGAACAATTTTATCACAATAAATTCGCTTATAATCAAGGGTAAATTATATTAACACCCCTTAAAATTATTTACGTATACATATACCCATATCATTTGCAAAATTATATGAGGTACACCCCTCAGGCTGTTTGTGCATGTAAGCTTTATTACTAAATAGGGGGTGTAATTGTAACATCAAAAAACGTACTTGTAACTTTATAAAAGTAAATGGGTATTTTGTGCATTCCTATAATCTCAAGATGTGTTAATGCAATTTATTCTATTATCAATTAGGCAATTGCAAAAGCCAAATTGAGCCTGAACCTAGGCCTGGGGAAAGTTAACGTACTTATCGCAACTAAGAAATTTGTGAGTTTGAATCTTACAATGTTGGTATTTAATCTATTTTTAATAGTAGTATGTTGTTTTTTTATTTATTTTGAATCTGTTAGTTAATTTATAAATATTAATATATTGCATACTGAAAATGTGAAATTACAAATTTTTCCTAAAAAATTTTAAAATTACACTTACACCCCCTCCAAAATTCTCGGTTTGTACCTGACCCCCTTCCGTTAGGGATTAAATAGGAAATGCTGAAGTCAACTTTTTAAAAATTTTCCTCATTTAACATTCTCATGTATATTTTTGTACTTATAAGAGAATAAATAATATATATATATATATATGGAGTGATGTTAACATCATTATATTTTTTTCCTTATAAGTATAAAATTATTACATGAGAATGTTAAATAATTGGTAAAATTGAAAAGTTATATAATTTTTGCTAACATCAGTATTTTTTGTCCACAACGCTAACTTAAGGAGGTCAAGTGTAAACGTTGAATTTTCGAAGGGGGTGTTAGTATAATTTTGGAACTTCTTTTGAAAGAAAGTGTAATTTAATATTTTCAGGGGAGGTTAACTGTAATTAACTCTATTTTCTTTTTTTTTTTTAAAGAAAAAAAAAGGGTTAACGTACTTGGGATGGGCTTCTAATGGGGCTAGGCCCATAAATTGAGATTTTAATATAGATTCAGAAATTTATATATTTAGTAATAATTGATTAATTAACTAAAACTCATAAATATGGGCAAAAGGTTTCCACTGTAGTTACCCCAGGAACCCCACCTTCCCGCCAACAAAGGGAGAAAAAAGAAACCCTAGAAGTTCAGAGAGAAATCATGGTGCGAAGAAGGGTCGAAATCAAGGCAATCGAAGACAGCTCGAAGCGGCACACCACCTTCACGAAGCGGCGCTGCGGGCTCATCAAGAAGACCAAGGAATTCTGCACCAAGTGCGACGCCGAGGCGGCGGTCATCACTTTCTCCAAGGCGGGAAACGTGTTCGCCTTTGGCCACCCAGCCGTTGACATACTCGTGGGTCGCTATCTGGCGGTGAATGGTTCTGTATTGGCTGGGGAAGCAGCGGATGGCGACGTCGATAAAGGACGTTTGCATGGTGATGGAGGAATCGTGGAGGAGGAGGAGGGGGATGTGCCGCTGACGGAGGCGGAGAAGAAGATTGGTGAGGCGATGGAGCGCGGGAGTTGGGATTTGGCTGTTGCGAATTTAGGATTGCGGGAAATTGATGAACTCGAGGCGGAGGTGGATAACATCAAAAGTATGGTGGCGGGGCGTGCGGCGGAGATTGCTGCCAGGGGAAAGTGTATTCCGGAGAGTGGATTTTCCAGTGGGGAATCGAGCCGTGGTTGATGTTAGTTGATGGGAAACTCTAATTCTGCCAGGTTAATTTTGGACAGTAGTGGAAAGTTGGTATCTATTGGTTTTACTTTTTCATTGAAATTTTTTGTTCTTTTCTGTTTACTCGAGGAGATTGGAACTTTTTCACAGCTTTATATTTCTCAGTCTTGTAATTTTCTTCCAATAGTCAATTCAAGCTGGATACTTTTTCTTTCCCAAGATGGTTTTCATCCTTTTCCCCCCTTGTTTTCTTTGTTGGTGACTATTTGTTCATTCATATCCAAGTTTGCTTAGTCGAAATGAACTTGAATTTCACATGAAAAGAACATGCCTTTCACCTTTTCCTCATCGCATGAAAAAGTTGAAAAGCCTACCGCATGTATGGTAAACAAAAATGGCTTCAGCCTTCAAGCTCTCCTGATTTAACATAAATTTTCGACATGTTTTATATAACTTTTCTTGTTTTTGTGGGGGAATACTCTTGCTTTTTTCATGTATATGTATTTGAGGTACTGGAAATTCTTACCCAAATTAATCTTAGATCAAGTGTTGTGTATCTTTTAATTAATTCAGGTATAACCAAATTTGATTTGGGCTAGAATTTCGTAATCACAGAAGAATTCTTCCTTTATTGTTCGCGTTTTCCTATGCTTTTTCTGGTTTGGGCTCATGCTTTGAAAGCTGATGGACTGTGTAGAAGCCCTAACTAGTCCAAAATGGGCATAATCTCATGCTTTCCGTAAATGGGCCAATATTTTCATTGACTGATGGGAAGTGTTGGACCCCATAAAAGTCTTGTCCACATTAGACTCCAAAATTTTCTTCCTCGTTCAATGTGTAACGGATAGCAAAAGCTACCGCTTACAACTAATTCTACAGCGCTAAAATACTGAAATGGGAAGCTATGCGCAAATTCAATGCTGTTTCAAGAATACCATGTTTGTGGGTTCTTCATTCTTGAACAAATACTACAGCTTTCAGACAAGGCCTTGGAGCAACAGCATAGAAACTACTCTCAATCCCGGGAAGCATTTCCACCTCAAACACTGGGGTGCAACTGAAAATGGAAAGAGAAGATATAAAGGGAAGGGGAAAGTTTGTGATGGGTTTTGGTTTCCAGTTGATTCTTGGGTTCCAAACATTGATTCTTCGGTCATAGCTACTCGGCTATCTGCGCTCTCTCTGTTGCCTTATCTGGGTTTCTTGTATTTTATCACCAAATCAAAGTCTGCCCCAAGACTCACTCTTTTTGGATTCTACTTCTTGCTTGCGTTTGTTGGTGCAGCTAGTACGTTATTTTCTTGTTTGTGTTTCTATTCATGGCTTTTCTATTACTTGATTTGATGCTTAGAACCAAATGTGAAATATCTGTTTGCTGTTCTGAGTGAGGATTAGAGTTGGTGGTTTGTGTCTCTTTTAGTTGCTCGTCTATCATTGCTGTTATGATATTTGTAAGCATAATAAATAGGGAGTAGGAAACAAGAAGGTCGAAACATAAATTCATCTAATTGTTAACATAATCCAACATATTTGCTGGCAAAAATTTATATCTAACGTATGTGTATTAATCACATCATATACATGTTAGATTATTGAGTGTGGAAGCGAATATTTTGGTATGCTTACCTCCAACCATTGATTTAAATGCAAATCTATAAAGAAAAATAGAAGACTGCAAAAAAAAGTTGGATTCTTTTGATGTTTTCTTACGATTGTAGGATTTCAGGGACCCAAGCTTTTAAATCAAGTTTTCAAAAGAAAACTCTAGTAAAAAACCAATGTTTTTCGTACAATTTTTCATAAAAAATGTCTTATGTGTTACCGAAAGTTATGTAAGTTGGATAATGGACCATATAAAAAAAACTGTCATGCAGAGGTAGCCGTGGGCACGGCTTAAGCCATGCACGCTTTTGCAGTTAGGAACAGAAGCGCATGTGCGCTGGATAGAAACGGTAATATGATAAGCCATGCCCACGGCTCATCTCATGTCTGCTCACTACAAAATAACTTGTTAGGACCATTTGTCCAACAATTTGCCCTTAATTCATTGGTTTTCCTTTATCTACCGATGAGATACGTCGGATGAATGTTATTGTAGTTTGTGTGAGCCTTGCAAATTCTCGATACATTGTGGGCGTTATTTTAGGTCATACAGATTCAGAGAGTAACTTTTAAGCTCTAGTCTGTGTGTTGCTTTATGCACAAAGCATAATTCTTAAATATTATACTGACTCTTTCCTTGTCTGTCTTTACCACATCGCCTCCATTTGCAGTACCAGCAGGAATTTATGGTAACTTTCTTCGACTAGTCATGTGTAGTAGTTATCTGAATCAAATTTTGCATGTGTTAACGATTGTAAAGTTTCAATCTTCTCTGTGGACAGCAAAGGTTCACTATGTAACATCATTGTCCAATGTCGACTGGCTGCACGGTGGAGCTGAGTCATTGCTTATGCTTACCAACCTATTCATCGTGTTGGGCCTCAGGGCGGCTCTTAGGAAAGCTAAGGATGAAAAACGGCATTGAATGTTGCTTGTAGAGTCGAAGAGAAGGAGAAGTCATCAATCTAGGTGCTAATTCATGTACGTATGATCTTGAAAATATTCTGCGTACTAGATTATGCAGCTAGGTTAAACCGACCTCTTTCCATGTAACGCAATTATATGCAGAGCATCTGATCTTCATGAACTCGAAAGATCATGCGATAATCTTATGTGCAAAGAGTTTCATTCAACTCCAACTTTTAATCCACTTCTGGGTAGTAATTTAACTGATTGGAACGGATCTCTGAACTAATAGGCTATTCTCGAGCTTTCTTTGGTTGCTTTATCTTGACGGGCCGTTGTACAGAAATCATGCTTGTTTCCTGGTTGTAAGTGAAAACTAGACTGTGGAATGTTATTGATGAATATAAATTCCTAATTTTGCCTATTATATTACACATCTGGAGAAGTTTCTGCAAGAATGTCTCCCTACTAGAATAAATCCTCATGGTTGGAAAACCTATTCCTCTTATTGTCCACTTTGAAGTTTCAATTATCTGAAAAATCCTGAGGTGTTAAATGGGAAATCTTGATCAAGCTCTACCTGATCAAAAGGGAATTCCATGCCTCCAATTGGGGAATTGGTCGTCGATGCATGAGCTGAGATGATCTCAGGAATATCAGACTCTGACTGATGGTAACCAGGAGTCCCTCCAAAGTTCTTGATTTGGCAGGTTGCTGGAGAAAAGTAATTTGATTCTGATGTTGCCGGAGATAAAAACAGGGAGGAATATGCTCCCAAATGACTGTCGTCGACGAGACCAGAGATTGGAAAATAGTGATTTTCTGTGTCGTATGTTGATGGGAAAGAGAACTGGGGCGGCATCTCCTTGTTGTCCAAGTTCTCAGTGGCGACTCTGAGATTAGTTCTGAAGTTCAACAGTGTCTGATTCGGTTGCTCTAACTGATGTTCGTGAGAACTATGTTTCACTTCTTGTTTTTCAGGTGATGCTGGCGGTGGAACTGCATTCATCGACTGGTTGCACGTGTGCGTTCCTTTGTATGTTATCTCAAATATGGTCGGGTCATCATCAGATCTTTGCACTTGCTTTGTCGCCCAGCAGTTTTGAACGAGACGGTAAGTACATCGGTAGTAGCTCCTGTTACATGAACACAGTTATGTTAGATTTTTCTCAGACTATGCACGTCCCATGATCCGTCTTGCAATTCCCTAAACACTCTCTGGAAATTCTAACCCAAATTGGGTTTTGCCTGACCCGAACCAATTACATGGCAAGTGTAGTACATTGGTGTACAATTCAGGGAAAGTGACTTATCACATGGCAAATCGCAAATATACCACACTTGCTCTGTGATTGGTTTGGTTCGACCGAACCTGGTTCAGGTAAGAATTTTCCAACACTTTTCATGTGTGAAACGAGAAAGAGACTAGACCTTGGATATTTGGCTCCCAAAATGTCTTTCTGCCCATATTTTCGCCAACTATATCCATCGTCCGTCGGCCCTTCAAGTCCATTCTCAGAGTTAACTCTCACTTGTTCCGTCCATGTGGGCTGAAGCTTTCTGCAATCAAGAAACAAAATGTCAGCCGATGATTTCCTTAATTAACTTCATAAAATTCCTACAATCCTTTTAGAGTTAAACTCACCTCTTCTTCGAAGTACTGTAGTCCTGATGATCACTGCAATTCTTGTTCAAAGTCTCACTTCTCGGACTTCCATCTACTGACACTGAAGACTCCGGCACCCCAGATGCCGGCACGCCCGCTCCAGCTTTCCCATCCGATCGGCTCCACCTGAGAATCAACAAAGCCTTCTCATAAGAAGACAATATCCTCTGCAGAAGCAAGTCCTGCTCTTCAGAGGGGGACGTCGCGAACAAATGGAACCGGAGCTGCTTAGCTTTCTCCATCCCTTGAGTTAGCTCGTCTACCAGTGTCTTGTATTCCCAGGTAAAAGCACTCTCCATTCCCTCTTACTGTTGATCTGAGATAAACTGCCACTTCACTTCAAGAACACAGAAACACCAGCCGTAACACTACCCGTTGTGCATCAGAAGCCGAATACTATCATAAATGAGAAAGCCCGGAACTCAGAAAGCCGCAGAATCTTAATGTAAGTATAGCTCAAACCTACAAAGCTAATTAAGGTTGTTCGTTTAGTATTGATTTGGTCCGATGTTTCCTATGCTGGATTCCTAGGTTTGAGTAACTGTTATATATATAGGCAAAGATGGTGTTGTTGAAGGTGAATTGCTGGTGATGAAGTGGAAAGTGAAGCATTTGAATTTAAAGGAAGGAGATGTGGAAAAGAGTGGTAAGAGTTGAAGTTTGACTGGAGAAACCGAGTTGTTCTGCTTGGACCAGTCATTGCTCATATTGTAAGAGTCTAGTGCTGACCAATTCAAACCCCCTTCAAAAGTCTGTCACTCTCTTCACAATCTTGCCCACAATCTTGCCATTTCCAAGTCTTGCAATGCATGAATTATATGCATTTCGTGAATAAATTCTTATCCAGATCAAGTTTCATTAGACGCAACTGCTCGTGTTGCCCAAATCAAGTTTCATCAGACGTAACAGCTCGTTCGTAAATTGTAGTAGGAGATTGGAAATAAATCTTACTTGAATTGAATTTGGTCGTGCCGAATCAATCACATTATAAGCGTTGTACTTGTTGTGTGATTAGTCATTTTTTTTCAAATTGTACTTTTTACGTAGATCTATTTCTAAGACAAGAGCAAAAGCCCTTGTTAAAACACGGGTTGAATTTTTTATTTTAAGTTACGTATATTTTCTTTTAAGTTTAATATATCCATGCCATTTTACAGAATTACATTATTGCTTCTATTTAATAAAGAATTATATACACATATTGTATATATTAAATGAAATAAAAGATATAATAAAATTTGAAATAGAAAATTCGATCTGATTTTTGTTGTTGTTTTTTTTTTTTTTTGTGTGTAAATTTAATTTAATTTTATTTTATTTTTGTGAAGATAAGATGTAGAGGGAGTGGAAGGTGGAAGTGCTGACTGATTCAAAACTCTAGAAAAAGAGTCATGTCATGTGGTAAAATGAATGATTGATTTCAAAGGAAGAATGAATATTTATGAGAGTCAAAATTAAGAGAATCTTCTAATTCCGCGTTTTATTATTATTATTATTATTATTATTATATATATATATATATATATATATATATATGCAGACTGGTGGGCTGCTGATGTGTAGTGGTGTGTCACTGATGGTGTGACGTCGTTTGGTCTATGTTGTTTTATCTAGAAAATACTGACAAGACAAACATTATATTTGATTTTGTTTTTTCGCCATTTTCAAAATGGTGGAAAAATAAAATCAAATATGACACACTTAAAATATTTTTATTGGGTGTTTAGGATAATTTTGACTTATTCTCTCATATAATAATATATTATATAATTTAATTCATCTATAAACAAATAAATATTATTATATACATATATATATTTATAAAAATATATAAAATACATAATTTGACAATAAACATTATTTTTTATCTCCCAATATATAACACATACATATAATATATTTTTTATATTATTTAAAATTAACTCCAAATCCAAACCTAAACTCAAACATATACTTTATTCCGAACACACACTTATTTATCTTTATGTTTCTTTCTATCTTTACAAAAGAAAACAAATCATTCCAAAGAAACAAAATCAAACGTAACGAAGGTTTTTGCTAATCTTTCATGTGTGGAAGCTCCCGAGACTTATAACCAAAAATTAAATTAAAAAAAGAAAAAGAATATCAGAATCTTCTTGAAATAATTTTTTATACTTAAAAACATTATCCTTTTTTTAAAAAAATTTACAAGACGTATGAAATTTGGTTTCAAACAACCAATGATTAAATTTTGTTCATTTTTGGACAAAATTACATTTTTCCTTTTCACATTGTGAATTCTTTGTATTATTGATATTCAATTCCAAAATTAGTTCTCTTTTTTGACTTCATGTATTTATTCGTGCTAAATCTTTTATAAAATCTAATTTTTGAATTTTGAAATTTTTAATCTTTTTTGTCTAGTTCATCCAATTAAATTGTATCTATGAATATGACTTATTTGAAAAAATATTTTCCTCTGGGACTTTATATTTATTAAATTAACACCCTGAAGAAAAATCCATGGAAAAATGTATATTTTTTTGAAGTATATAATTTTTATTAAAAATACACAAATATATTTCAATTCAAGCTAACGATTATTGGTTAATACAAATCTAACATATTCTTACAAAAATTCCAAAACTTATGTTTTTAGGAGGGTAATCGAAGAAAAATCTACTATAGATTTTTCAAGTACCAGACCGTAGTATATATGTTAATTTAATATTATTTTTATTCTTTCTAGAAATATATGCTTTGTTATTTATAAATTTTCTCAATTATCATTTATTATTTAGGCTTTTGACTATTAGTCCTACATCATAACCTCCAAAAGAAAATAAAAATAATTAAAGAAAAAAGGTATCAATAGTCCTAAGAGTTGGATTTTTGTAGTAGAGGTTCAAAGATGTTCAACCTTAAAAAGATAAAAGGGCAATATTATTGAAGTTTGAGAGGCTGAGCCTTGTTGTGGCTAACAATAGAATTAAATGCATTCTTGCTCATATAATTTAGGTCATTTGGTGTTTTCGTCTTTTAACTTTTTAGGTAGCATTTTGGTCTTGTATTTTTTTAATTTTTACAATTTCAGTCCTTTTGTTCGCCGAAGTTCACCTCCACTGGCAAGAATGGTGAACTCTGCCAAAAAAAGGACTACAATTGCAAAAATTAAAAAAATGCAGGACCAAAATGCTACTTTAGAAAGTTAAAGGACAAAAATGTTAACAGAAATGGGGCAATAGGAATAAAAACCCCAATTTTAAAATGTCACGTGAGAGGCAAATGCATTTTTTCTGGCGAGAAAGCTGAACTGCGGCGAAAAAAAGGATTAAAATCACAAATATTAAAAAAGTACAAGATCAAAATGCTACCTTAAAAAGTTAAAGGATGAAAACATCAAATGACTTAAGTTACTAGACCAAAAATGCATCTAAACCATAACAATCTTTAGGAATAATTGTAGTGGAGCCAACATATGCATCAATCAATCAAAAGCCTTTTACTATTTATTTCACCACAACAAAAACCAATGAAAAGTCAAGTGTTTTAATGTTTTGAATTATTCTTGTTGTTGTGAATCAAATTATTGTAATATCATAATAACATTTAAGTGATTCTTGTGATATTTATATGATTTGATTTTTTAGTGATTTTCTCCATTTTTCATATTGACATGTGCAATTCATCTATATAAATAGGTTAATATTGTAATCTTAGATCTAAGAGAGAATGGCATAATTTTATCATTTAGGCATTTGTCTCGTGGACGTAGGCAATATGATTAAACCATTTAAATTCTTGTTTTTAGTTTCTCTCTTCATATATCTAAGATTTTGATGTATTATTAGAGCAAGTGTTTTTTGGCCTATTTGAATTTTTGCCATAACAAGATATTAATTTCGTGCATTTCATTTTTTGGTACACATTTTTCGTGGTATTGTAGGGCATTCCAATTGATGCACATGACGTTTCATATCATGCATTTTTTTGTTGTCGATCCAAGACTCAAAGAAAAAATTGACTTATATTATTCAACTTGAATAAGACTTGAAGAACGTTTGATTTCTATTGTTAAAGTTGGGCATTCCGATGAAGATCTCCATGTTCAAGTTGAACTGAAGTGTTCAGAATCAAGAATGAATTCTTCATGTAATTATAAAATTACAATAATATCTATATTTATATTATTGGGCTCTGGACTGATTTTCTCGATTTTATATTATTGACATGTGTAATTCACCTGTATAAATAGGTGAATATTGTAACTTCTATTCAAGAATGAAATAATATAATTTAGCCCTTTGAACATTTATGTAGTTGACACAAGTCAATCACTAGACAAATAATTAATTTCAAATGAGATATTGTTCAAGTAACATAAGTTCAGACTCCTTCTTCTTGTATATGTATGAAATTTATGTTGAGTTTCTATAGTGGCCTTCTTATTGAAGTGGAGGGAAATGTAATTTTTATTAGGGTAAATTACAACCACCTCCTTTAATATTTAACATATTTACAAATATATTTCTGTTGTTTGAAAAATTACAAATACTTCTAATTTTAACGTCCATCTAACAACGAACCCATTCAATTAGGTTTCTATCCAACTTGTGGTTGATATGGGTTGAGGTAGGTCTAAGGTCGACGGTCGGATGGTCGTGCCCTGCCTCCAATCAACTAGGGAATCTTCCGAAACCACTGGGTCTCCACAAGGAGCAAACAAGCTGGGTCGGGGCCCAGCGTGAGTGCTCCAACGCTCAAGTCAGATTTGAATTTTTGGATAATGTTAGGTAAGAACAGTTGTAGAAATAAATGCAGAATTATGTGTGTAATAACTGTTGAATGAGGGGCTATTAACAACGAATCCATTCAATTAGATTTCTATCCAATTTGTGGTAAACTGTCCAAAATACTCTTTTGGATTATAAGTTATAATATTATATATTTTTTAGAATTTTAAATATTTTTATGGCATAATATTCTCTATGGATTATTTATTTTACTCACTCTCATATTTTTTTTACTTTTTTTTGAAAAAATAAAAAATTCAATAAGGGTAAAATAGTAATTTTTCACATCTCCATCTAGGGGCTACATAATTATTTTTCATTTGAACGGTGTGTATAATTTTTCAAATTACGAGAAAATATTTCTAATTATGTCAAATTTTAAAAGATGTCTGTTGCAATTTACCCTTTTATTATTGTCAAATCAAAGTGGAGCCTGGCCTTGTAATCTGAACTCAGCCCATATAAGTAGAGCCCAATAGACTAAATCAGAGCCCAATGGAAGCCCAAGACACATTATTGGTCATGTGAGTTTGGTGAGCCACTTAACTTTAAGGGTAAATTACATTGACACCCGCTGAGATTAGGCTCAATTATACAAACACCCCCTATCTTTTAAGAAATTACAGCGACACCCCTAAGGGGTGTTAGAGTAATGTTTTTTTAGGGGGTATTTAGTGTAAGTTTTTCATTTGAATAGGGGGTGTAGTTGTAATATAATTACAACCTCAGAGAGTGTACTATAATTTCACAAAAGACATGAAGTATTTGTGTAATTGAACTTAACATCAGAGGGTATAACCTCCTTTCAAGAATTCTTACCTAAGCTTCTGAACGAAAAGGCGTATATATTTCTATTTTCAAAAAGAAAAAAGAAATAGTTGAATCTCTAATTATACTTATTATGAGGACAAATTATTGTAAAGACCACTATATCCCTAAAACCATTAATCATGACTGAAAAGTGATGGCATAATTATATCAAAATAAAAAATAATATATAAAAAAATTTTAAAAATACAAAAATACAAATACAATTTTTTTTTTTTTAAGTTACTATAGGAATAAAAAATATCCCGAAATTTGATAGTAAAATTATTATGTAAAGATTTTATGTCAAGAATAAAAATATAAAAATTCTGTAGCTAACAAAAATAGCGAGTTAATTATTTACCATCAGAACTATAATTAGATTTTACTGCCAATAAATATGTAGCATCTCTCATTTTTAAAATAATATATAAGCCTTATTCTGTTAGCCATGAATTTAATTAGCAACTTATATAATTATCTAAGATAAAAATCTAGTTAGATTATAGATTTAATGAATTTGTTCATGATTATTATATAATTCAAATAATAATTATAATGTGAATGTTGATTTGTTGATATTCCTCGCAAATTTCATATGAAATATCATACGTTCTACTTCAAATTGCAATAAGTTTTGAGAAAAAAAATGTGTTATTTTTTATTTTGGTTTAATTATTTTTACTTCTATTTTATGGGTCGAACCCATATTAAGCCCATTAAAAATCTATATTAGACCCATTAAAAACTAATATTCAACCCATATGAAATATAAGTTTATTTAAATCTCCACGTATACCAACTTATTCTATAGTACAACCAGTCCAACCCAATTCAAAACTTATTGATCAGGGATTGAACCCATGAGTCTGAACTCACACTGACACCTCTAATTCAAGCTGTTTGATAGGAAAATTATTTAATATTAAAAACTTGTAATAAGCTACTCAACATTATAGAAATAAACAAAAATTAGATGCCAATGGCATTTCTAGATGGATGATCCCTTGTCGGTTTTGAAATCATTTCTGATGGAGACAAGATCAATCAAAAGACAAGTAAGAAGAAAAGTCAACATCTTATCATATAAAGCAGTAAGAGATCAAGATCGCTGACGGAGGAAATATGTCATTCCAAAAAAGGCAAAAAAGGGTATCTCCATAAGAAAAGTCAAAGTCAAAACTTATCAAATTAACATAATACATCAAATTACTGCAATAACCCCAAGAAACCAATCTTAGCCATGTAATCGGGGTAGGTCAGGGGTAAAGTAGTACTTTACCCCTACCTCTCTTATTTTTCCTACTTGTATAAATACCCCCTTAATCTCTCATTCGGACGAAAATTTTATGGCTTGTAAGAATTTTAGTATAACGTGTTAAATCACACTCACTTAATATAAATTTAATTGATCTCGCCTCTTAGCCACGTCAATTTCAGTTTGGGATGTAAAGCAAAACCATGAGATAAGTCAAAACTCAAAAAGGCAAGAATCAAAGAATGTCAAAACATATTGGACCTGCAACACAAGAACAATGTCAAGCACATACGGACAACATGGGCTCATACACGACATGGTATTGGTTCTTTTTTTTTTCTCTTCGAAAAAAAGAAATAAAAACTAATTACATACTTACATTTAAATAATAATAATTGTACTAAAATCATTCATAATTAAAAGTTTGCAATAAATAAATATAAAATAACAAACATGCGTAACACTATACATGATCCTGAACTCATGACCTCATACTCGTGAAGTGTTGCATATCATCTACATCTATGTTTAATCGAAATAATTTACATTGTCACTACTGATTTAGTTAAGAGCTCATTATTATTCCAATACGATTTCGTTAGTAAATTGAGAATCATCCCAATAAGAGTTATTCGGGTATATATATATATGGATCCAACGACTTGCTAAAGTCAACTTGGATCTTTGGATTTGATCAAAATGTGCAAATTGAGCAAGTTGTGATTTTCAATACAAGTTGATTTTAGACCTTAGGATATACTCTTTGCAAACCCATAGTGGACTTATAAATAAAGGCCTTGCAATTGGAAATTATTACAACATTGTCAAAAACCAAACACCAATGAAAGAACATTATGGTACATTGGATTTCACAAAGCATTGGTTGTTCACTCTCCCTCAAGGGCTTCTGCTCTCATCCATGTCAAATATCAGTGGCTGAGGCCAGAGGCTCTATGAGGGAGAACGAACAAACCTTTCTTTGAGACAATTAAGAAAAAAAAAATACTTTGGGTCATTTTCCATCGAAACAAGGGGGTTTAAGGTCGTTTCGGAGGGTTTAGCTCAAAGTAAGTTCAATCGTACCCAATCAAATCAGTGAGTGAATTAGATTTATTACACTTGTAAAACGATTTGATGTTGTGTTTTAAAAGTATGGGTGCGAACATATCAAATTCGAGAGTGGGATTGGTTGGGTTGGAGACTTATCCCATTTAATTTGGGATTAATGCAATTTACCCCCTCGTGATATAAGAAATGAGCAAAAATTCTCCTGTGAAAAAATAATTAGCAAATTACTTTCCTGTGTTTTGAGAAATGAAGCAAATTACCCCCTATCAAGAGAAAACACATGGGGATAATTTGCTTCATTTTAAGATCACAGGAGGTAATTTGCTAATTATTTTTTTCTTCCCTGTCCTGACTCCACACCGTTTCCTGCCATGACCTTTCCTAGGACGACCTAAAACCACCCGATTTCATTTCAAAACTCTTCTTGAACCTGATGAATCTAACTCGTGAAATTTTTTTAAATCGATATAATTTTAGAAAGAAAAGGTTTGACATATTGTTTGTAAATATCCAACAAGCTATTCTTATGTTAAAATATAATTTATTTTGTAAATATGTGTACTGACAAAAGTTATAATTTTTAAATAATTAAATTTTATTTAAATATCAAATGAGATATTATTATAGTAGAACATAATTTATTTTGCAAATACATGTGTTGAACTAAAGTTAAATTTTTTTACAAAAATTAATTAAATTTGTATGTATTGTATGGAGCGATTATATATTTTGGATCCGTTCAAATTTATAAAATTAAAATCTAAACCTATCCGCAAATTAATTATTTAACCCCGAACCTACCCTAATTTGAGGTGGGTCCGGTCTATCCCGCCTCGATTGTTATTCTAATTTATAGAGAGTGGCAAATCATATAATAAATATAATAATACTTGTTGTAGAATTATTTCGGTGTTTTAAAACCTAATTATAACAAAAAAATTCATGCTTATCACATGTTTGAGAATCTGTGAGCCAAGTATGATACACACAACAAGAAATATAATATTTAATCATAGTTGATTGTTATGGTTAATACTAAATTGTCGTAGTAAATAGTTATTGAACATGGTCACAGAACGGTTGTCGATCGTCGTTTTTACAAGAGTGGCCAAAATATTTGTCATGGCTAAAAGTTATTATTAAATATCATCCATATTTAAAGAGTTTGATGTCTCCCAAACTTGTGGTTAGGGAAGACTCCTCTTGTGTGAAGAGTCTGTAGTCCCCTACAGTTTGTATTAGGGTTGGACTCCTCTCGTGCACACCTATAAATAGGGTGGTTCTATGGAATGAAAAAAGAATACTATTCGACGTACACTCTCACCAAAGCCTCTCGCCAAATACTCTCTCTGTTCTCTCTTGGAGTATCACCACAAGTCTCCGGGGGTTTAAGGCGTGTAAACTCTAGTGGATAGCTCTGGTAGCGATCTACGTGGAGCGAGAGAAGGGCGATCGTGACAAGGCCGAGAAAGTTCGTGCTAGGAGACACGTGGATTCGTAGGGCGTGCTTGCAGACCCAAGAGATCGTAGGAAGCTTGTAGACGAGCCACAAAGATCCGAGTGTCAAAGATAATTCCGCTGCGTGTTGAAATATCATACCATTGAGGTAATCACCGGAACTGATTATGTGCAATATGTGTTAATGTGCTTCACATATATGCAATATTTCCTTCAGTGGTATCAGAGCTGCTACGGCTTAGTCTCGCTTGATTTGCCTGATCAATCGCGAAAGTCTTTTGTATGCTTGTATTTTTGAAAAAAATTCGTTTTTACCATGAAAGCATGAGTTTTTTCGTTGATTTTTTCACCATATGTAGATCTATTTGTGGAGATCATATAGTTAAATTTGGTGAAAATCAGATGGGTGGTTTGTGAGAAAAAATCAAACCCTAGTTTCTGAAAATCGTTTTCTTTGAAAAAAAAACTGATCTGAATCTGTTGTTTTTTCCTAATTATTTTTATGCTATATTGTGGAGCATGAAAAAGAGGTTCGAAACGGCATTTGAATCATCGAAAACGGATTTAAAATGAGTTAGATATGAATTTTTGAAGTTTTCGCCGGAAAATACGTTGTCGCCGGAAATTGGCCGGCGGAGTCGCCGGAAACGCGTCGCCGGCCCCGGAGACGTGCTGACTGGTTGCTGATGTTGCGCCAATTGGGTGCGGGTCCCATGATGGCTGACTAGGCGCAAATTGGGCGCTGATTCGGCACCAACTAGGCGTTGACTTGGCGCCAACTGGGTGTAGAGTTTAATGCCTCTTGGTTGGCTTGTGAGCCGAGCCGAGCCGAGCCGAGCCTGTTGTTCATGGCTAGCTTATGGCTGGCTCGCGGCTAAGGCTTTGTTTGGCTGCGGTTTTTTCCAGTTTTTTTAAAAATCCGTTTTCTCAATAAAAACATATATATATATATATATATTTTGAAAATTTATATTTGATGGGGCGACCTTTTCGGGTTGTTGAAAATATTATTTTTTTTTTTCTAAGTCTAAATATTTATATTTTCTCCTTTTTTTTGTGTTGTAGAAAATTGGAGCATGGCTTAGAAAATAATGTGTATTTATTTATTGCAATATTTGTGATTGCAATTTATGACATGTTGATTATTTATTATTGCAATATTTTTGTGATTGCAATTTATGCAATATTTTTGTGATTGCAATTTATGCTAGCATATTTTTGTGATTCAAATATGCTAATAAGTGCTCCTATTACATGAATGCATGCCTAGATAATTGCGTAATAGTATATTTTTATTGCATTCTTATTGAATATGTGCAATATGATTTTGTGCTATGAATATATCGACATTAACATTTGGGTGCTCATGCATTATGTGAGTATTTTTATTATTTGTGGAGATAATTTGTGATATGGTGGTAATTACTGCGGTATCCCCAATTTTTCTAGATTGATGTAGTAGGCCTTGGATGTGATTTTTTTTTTTAGCATAATGTAGTAGGCGTTACATCAATGTAATTTCATTTTTTTTTGAAAAATGTATTTTTAGGCCGTTTTTTGGAGGCCATGTAATTTTTTGTGGGGATATGTTTCGCTATTTACCACCATAGGGCCAAATTATCTCAACATGATGCACCAAATGTTAGTGTAGCCCATGCGGGGCTATTTATTATTTTGTTTTATTCATATCGCTTATGACATGCACGTAGAATTTTTTTTGGACATAGAGTTATTTTATTCGTGATCAGTAAATAGTTTATTATGACTTTTTACTCAGTGGGAGATGATTACTAGCCATGTGGCAAAATTTTCGATTCTACTGGTATAAAGAAATAATAAATAATTTACTTGGATCTAGAATAGAATATCAGTACTATATTTTTTTGCGCACACCTAGAGATCTTAGATTAACTCACCATTTTTCTGAGTCTATTAAATGTTGAGATGGATAATTGTCTAATACTGTCGCGACTTAGACGCTGACAATTAATGGTGGATCAAGAAAATATTTGCGCTTTTATTGGTTAAGCTGCAACTAAAGAATCTCATTGGAGAGTTGTCAAGCTCTATTCTTGAATATGAGCTCACTCATCCTTAAGTTGCTAATTGAGTTGACTTATGGATATTTATGTGTTCAACCAAAATCGCCAAACTTGAGGTTTGATTTTTTTTCGGTTGAAACACAAAAGAGATGCACTTGTTACTCATGTTGAACCAACTAAAGTGTTGTTGGATCAAACAAAGAGTAGCACGATAAGTGCAAGATTGAAAACTTGATCCACGAGGTGATAATTGTATCATTTTTTTCTAAAGCAAGTGACACCAACAATTGTCATAGTGCTATGGGAAATTAGTTACTCCACTCGTAATTGAACCGAGAGGAAGTTTAACTAAATAAATGCTCTCTCATTAAGTTTGTCAGGATCTCCAATTCTCTCCTTAGATGGATGATAGATATGGCAAGACCTAGCACATATAATTCGAGATTGAGCAAAATGACTATTATCGGTATTGTGGCATAGCGCACAAGAGGAGGCATGCTGGAAGTGCCACCCCACACTCATTTATTGATATGAGTTGTACTCTTCAAGAGTTATATAAAAAGCAATGGAGCTACTCTAAAGAGTTGTGCAAAAGGCACTAGTTATCCGATATAGTCTAATCGTGTTAAGAGCACTCTTAGGACATTTGTTGTGTGTTGTGACTTATCCATCTTAAGATGCATTTTTTTTACTATCATTTACATTTCTTCTTTCACTTCTTGTGTCATGGCATATGAGATTTTGAGAATGACCATGTTAGCTAGAACAAACTATTTGGTTAACTCGCTAAAGTCGACCTCCCCGGAGGAAGATTGTGTTAGCTAGAGGAGGCCACTTGGTTCATTCGCTAAAGGTTATTCTTCCTTGAGATTGACCATGTTAGCTAGAAAAACCACCTGGTTCACTCGCTAAAATCAACCTCCCCGAGGAAGATTATGTTAGCTAGAAGAGGCCACTTGGTTCACTCGCTAAAAGGTTACTCTTGATTGAAAATTTTTTCAAGCGAAAAGAGTTCGCTGGAAAAAAAGGAAGGTTTTATCAAACCACTAAAATTGTCCAATAAATGAATGCGGACTTATGAGTATGAGGCATGAAATGATGCAATAGTATTTCTCACGCTATTGATCAGTGCACCTTTCTCACTAGTTGAAAAGCGCTATTTTCAGCGATTTTTGACAAGGGTAGAGAATTAAAGGATGTGAATATCATGGTTCCATGTACTGATAAGGAGCGAAAGTACCATGTCTGATTATGTTGGACAAATACTGAGGAATATAAAACTGCAAACGAATCAGGATTCTAATCTCTTAGCAGGCTGCACGAGCTTGCAAAAGGAAAAGAATCTAACATTTCTAGAAATGTCTAGAATTTAAATGGCGCAAGACCATTTTGCATTTCACTTGGGTAGATGCAATTTTTCGAATGCAGCCTACAACATGATAAAGTGCCTCTACGAAGTTCTCCAACTCTTGTTAATATGGTAGCAAGCATATGGCATGTACCTACCGAATTGGCAAGATATGAACAAAGGGTTCATGGAAAAATTAGTCGCGCAATATAGATCCCTTTAGAAGGGACCTTTTTGAGATCAGTGAGGTCAATAAAGTCTTAACTATGAGAGTGAAAGATTCTTAAGAGAGGCGCTCATTTCTCTGCAATGATGATGTTTTATTCATCTTTAGTTGCAAGAAATAATCGAAGCGACTCAAAAGTCAGTGGGAACGTCTGACTAGAGAAAGGATTCTCAAATTCCACAAATAAGGAGTGAACATTAATAATGTTCCCCCTCGTCTATATGAGACTGAATGGGTATCCTCCACAAGTATTTGATGGATATTGATGAGTCAAGAATTGACTTCACATAACACTTCTGGTGGACAAGTGCTTAAAATTGATAAGCCTAATGACTAAGAACAAGGTTGATCTTCTATCTATGTGCAAGATCATTTTGAAACATGTGGTTTCTAAAAGGTCAAGTGCAAAGTAGATACGTATAAAGGTCAACTGACGGCGAAATATTTACGCCCACTGAGGGGTGTAGTTTTGAGACATTCTCCTTGATGGTGAGATTTGTCTGAACTCGCCATAGCCTCTATCGCCACTTTCACCTAGGTGTTCCCAGCTGATGATAGTTGACATATCCAATTAAGTAGTGGACATGATGATCATGTGGATCTTCTAGTTAATTCTAGTTGTGGGGCAAGCGCAAGTTTGGTGCTTGCAAGCTCCATTTATAACTTGAATTATTGCCCATGTAGTGATAATATCGATTCCATCGAGCTATCATTTGATAGGCTTAACGATGATCGAGATGACCACCAGATATGTCAAAATTGTGAGAGAATTAGCTCTCATCCAATGCGGGCGAATAAGTTTGATGGCTAGAAGTGATGTGGAGATATCGCCAAATAGAGTGGCAGTCTTTCGCATGGACATGGAGCAAGTATGATGCATACTTAGTGTTCAGACACTAAAGTTGTATACATATCGTACTATCCTAATTGATACTCCATAACCACAGTGTTCTTAGTTAAGGGAGATGCCTTAAATTGAAAGAAGAAAAGAAATGATGTGTTCGTGGGCGCTGTAGAATGATTGATGCGCAATATGTGCGCACAACTAGTCCTGTGCTCAATAATTAGAATGGTGAGTAGATATCAAGTGATCCTTGATGCACATATCGTGATGCAACAAAGTGATCTATGAAAGTAATCTAAGATCAGACTAAAAACTATCTGGTCATGATACATATGTAATGCACATAGCAAAACTCTGTATACATTTGGGCGCCAAGTATTGTTGGAGGACCTAGTATACAGATGCCAGATATTATTGATGCGCAATAATCAATTGTTCTCCAACATGTTCTACGAGCGATATGAGCGCTCATCCCTTTTACCAAGCCTTGGTATTGATGAAGGCATGTTAGTGGTAAAGGATCATGTAGAACTTGATTCTTATGACTTGTGAGAACATAAGATTGGTACTGAATTATGAAATGTCACTAGGCCCTGATTGGCCCTCTCACACGGGTAATCGCCCTGGCGCTGCGATAGCGAGCAGGATGAGACTTGAAAGATCATCTCGCACTAGTGAGTCATGCGAATGATCACCTTCGCACTTGAGAAGTGGGGAAGGACAATGTATAATGAATAGTCGCCTTGGCTAGAGAAGCTAAGATGAGATCACATATTTGATCGATTATGAAGTATGTCCGAACTTCATAAAAGGCCTATTATTGAGCTGAACGTGCGAACTACTAGAGGGCATTAAGAGAGTGACTGTCTTGTAGTGCGCAAGTTAGGCGCTTGGATAGCGACTGGACTTAGGTTCATATGATGTTGAGAGCTGTGACATGCCCAAGTTGAGTGGGAGCTCCATCATAGCATGTGATCATACTACATGTGCGTTAAGACGACCTACAATGGGGAGTGACTGAATAGGTCCCTGCTTCGTCACTGTGTGAGCCCATACAAATCCCTTGTACCCTTTGGGACTCAGGACCATGTCATGAGGCGTAAGCTTGATGATGCTACTTTAGCATGCTTTCCAATGGCCACGAGTGATGCGGTCTGTCGGAGCATGTCTAGGAAAGCTGTCAAGGCCAAACTGATTGATGTGAGAGGCCGAGGAAGAACCAAGTTTGGTGACGCACTTATGTTCTATTGTTCATAGCCCGGGCGACTTAGTCGGATATGTCTGACTAGTCATGAACGTAGAAGCATATCTGAGAGGGTCAATCATGCTCTATTTGTTGAGGGATCTAGAGATGCTTGATCAAGTGTGTCACGAGGTTTGGGGTACACAGCGAGTTTTTTTTTGGAGTTTGATGAGTTATGTTAGTATTGGTGATGACTTAATATAACTCTCCTCATGTTTTTCTCTTTTCTCGCTTTGGTCGCACGCCTTACTCCCTGTATGAAAGAGGGGATGGGAGATGAGATATTTGGATTGGAGAGGCTATGTCAAATATGTATGAGTGGGAGATATTAAATATCATCCATATTTAAAGAGTTTGATGTCTCCCAAACTTGTGGTTAGGGAAGACTCCTCTTGTGTGAAGAGTCTGTAGTCCCCTACAGTTTGTATTAGGGTTGGACTCCTCTCGTGCACACCTATAAATAGGGTGGTTCTATGGAATGAAAAAAGAATACTATTCGACGTACACTCTCCCAAAGCCTCTCGCCAAATACTCTCTCTGTTCTCTCTTGGAGTATCACCACAAGTCTCCGGGGGTTTAAGGCGTGTAAACTCTAGTGGATAGCTCTGGTAGCGATCTACGTGGAGCGAGAGAAGGGCGATCGTGACAAGGCCAAGAAGGTTCGTGCTAGGAGACACGTGGATTCGTAGGGCGTGCTTGCAGACCCAAGAGATCGTAGGAAGCTTGTAGACGAGCCACAAAGATCCGAGTGTCAAAGATAATTCCGCTGCGTGTTGAAATATCATACCATTGAGGTAATCACCGGAACTGATTATGTGCAATATGTGTTAATGTGCTTCACATATATGCAATATTTCCTTCAGTTATAACGAATATTTTATCGCAGTTATTAACCATGGCGAATAAGATTTTTATGGTGGAAAAGTTAGTTTTTGCTTCGACTTTTATTTAACCGTGTAGTTAATATTAATTATGTCCCACGATTTTTAGTTAGAGTCATTAAAAATATAGTTAATAATACTTTTTTTTCTAGTAACATTATATATATCCATATGTATTGGATTAATTTTCAATATCTTTACTATAGTGTAATACGTAAGTTATGTCCAATGAAAATTAATTAGTCTAGTTTGACTTCAAACACAATTTTTAAATGAGGGTTGAAACATTTGACAGTTGAATTAATATTAGTTTAATATTATATTTCAAATAGTGATTGAGATTTTAGAGCTATATATTCCAGGTCATAGTTTACTTTTGAATTGAAAGCGATGAATTTTTATTAATCGAAAGTAAAGTGATTACAATCAGTCTGTCGGCTATCAATATCAACAGAGACAAATACAATAATCATATCAACAATATCACATAAACTAATACTTAGCTATTACAACAGCAAATAATACCTAATATACAGTAGCAACAACATTATCCCACACAGGGGGTTCATACCCATGACCTTTACGATCATGGGGCTTCAGTTTCGCCAACTGAGCTAGGCCTCATCGGCATCTTGTATCTTATTCACTATAAATAGTGCGTGTGTAAATATTTTTTTAAATATATAAACAATATGAATTTGACACATACATTTTACAATAAAAAATTCTATGTGATAAAAAAAATTAGGGGCAGTAGTTTTCTGGTCTTTTCCCATTTTAGTCTTACGCAATATTGCTACATCAACAGTATACATTTTTAATTATGTTTAAATTATAATTTAAGGGTTAATTACACTTATACCCCCTCTGAAAATGCATAATTACACTTTCTTCCAAAGAAGTTTTGAAATTACACTTACACCCCCTCCAAAAATTCTTTGTTTACACTTGACCCCCATCGGTTAAAGTTTGGACGAAAAATGTTCACGCCAACAAAAATAATTACAAATTTTTTCAATTTTTTCCATTATTTAATATTTTCGTGTATATTTTTATACTTATAAGAGGATAAGTGTAATATATACATATAGATTGAGGCCAATATTATTATATTTTTTCCTTATAAGTACAAAATTATTACACGAGAATGTTAAACGAAAGGTAAAATTGAACATTTATGTAATTATTTTTGTTGAAACGAACATTTTTCGTCAAAACTGTAACGAATGGAGGTCAGGTGTGAACAGAGAATTTTCAGAGGGGGTGTAAGTGTAATTTCAAAACTTATTTGGGGGAAAGTGTAATTATATATTTTCAGAGGAGGTCTAAGTGTAATTAACCCTATAATTTAATTTATTATATATTTCAATTTTTAAAATATTTATATGGCAATTTATAAGGGCAATCGAAGATCCACCATCATTTTTTTTTTTTAGCTGGAAGTGATGAATTTTATTAATAAAAATAAAATGATTATAATTAGTCATGTCAGTATCAATATTGGACAGAGACAAATACAACAATCATATCGACAATATCACAGAAATTAACATTTGCTATTACAGCAAAAAATAAACCTACTATACAGTAGAAACAAATCATCCCACGCTGGGGATTCGAACCCATGACCTCTAGGATCATGGAACCTCAGCTTCGCCAACTAAGTTTGATCTCATTGACAATCCACCATCATTGTTTGTAAGTCCATCCTATTCCATTTTCTATTTCATTTAGGGTAAATTACAATAGGCTCCCATGAAACTTGGTATAATTAAAAATACCTCCTCATTTTTTTAAAAATTATACATACTCCCCGAAAATTATAAATGGACTAGTAAATACCCCTACGATGAACTATCACTAGGAGGTATCAAAGAGGTATTCGTAATTTTTTAAAAACTTGGAAAGTATTTATAATTATGACAAATCTCAAATAAATTCATTTTAATTTACCTTTTCATTTACTATATACACGTTAGATGTATAAAAACGATATCATGTGTTTTATAAAAAGTTTTATACACAAAATATATGTATATTAAATGGAACAAGAAATAGGATTAAATACATTTTGCACTCCTAAACAATGCATAAAATGCATTTACATCCTTAAACTATAAAATGTAATAAAATACTCCCTCATGATATGGATTAATTTTTCTTAGGGTTAAATACATTTTACACCTCTAAAGTATGTCACCCTCATCAATTACCCCCCTAAACTTCATAAACCTTCATTACCCTCCTATCTTTGTGATAATCCTTTAAATTAAATGAAAATGAACAAAAATACCCTTGACTATTTAATAATATGATATTTTCGCTTTAATACCCTCTATAGTAAAATAAATCAATCAATTGAACTTCAAACTTTATATACTTATGATGTTAATAAATTAGTATTGATCATCGCATATTTATGATGAAAATGCCCTTATTTTTTTACTCTCAAACTATGTCTATTACAATCATTCCTCTAAATATATATAATTTGCTTATTATAAAAGTTTTACTTAAAACAAATACGACACGATGAAATGACACATATTGCAGGATGGCATTCGTTGCAACATGGCATGAATAGTTTAAGGAGGTAAATGCAATTACATACGTAATTCAGAGATGCAAAGTGTATTTAATCTTAAAAACTACAATATAATTTAAAAGGGTAAATTACAGCCACCTTCCCTGAGGTTTGGCATAATTATAAATACCCCATCGTTGTTTGAAAAATTATAAATACCCCTATGAGATTTGTAATTTTTAACCGAAGCAAATTGCATTATAGATCCTCTATGTAAAAAACTTAAAAAAATCTTCCATGCGCATTGTAGTCCAAAAAAAATTTAAAAACTAAATAAAAAATAATTCAGTGCATAAGGGCATTTTGGTCAATTCACCCATAAAAATAGATGAAAATGAGTTATTTGTTAGACGGTTACAAATCTCTAGAAAGTATTTATAATTTTTCAAACAATAAGAGAATATTTATAAATATGTCAAACTTTATGGATGTAGTCACAATTTACCCAATTTAAAATAGAAAATTGAATATGAATTCAAATCTTGATATAACCTATTACCAAACATCCTTAACTCAAATAGTAGGATATATAGGTTTGCAAGTTCTTCGGGTTACCTAACATCCTTAACTCTTTGCCCTGCTGCCCGGAACTCTTACCTCCCCTTGTTCAGCCTGCCCGAACTGCCCCCATCCCACCTATTTCAGGTATCAGATATGCCTACACCAATTATCTCATCCTTCAATCCAAGACGAACCAAGCATACAAGTAAACTTAACTATGGCGAAACTCACCGCCGCCGTCGCTCTCTTCTGCTTATTCGCCATCTCACTTGCCCTCACTCCGCCGGAAAACGATGACGCCACCACTGAAGTTGTCCTCCCCCTCAACACCATCATCCGCCTCCCAACTGAGGGCGTCAAAGCCGACGACTCCGCCACCGCAACATCCACGCCGTCGACCGAAGTTACTTTCCAACCGATCGACCGCCACCACTTGGAAGTGGAACCCAGGACGAGGGAGCACGTGGAAACTCCCTACGGTGACGACATGATGGTTCCCGCGGGTGAGAACAGTGACTTCGACGACCCGGAAATGATCCACGGCGGAGAGCGGCGGTGGGTGACGCTGCACCACCACGATGAAGCCAGCGACAGCGACAGTGATGATGACGATGAGCGCGCGTTTGGGTACTATAGGTTTGACAGGAAGAGGCTGAAAGCGTTGGCGAAAATGAAGAATTTCGAGCTTCAGAAGGAGAAGGAAGATGAACAGAAGAATAGTGGTTTCATGCAGCGGCTTCGCAGCTTCTTAGGCCAGTACTTCTAACATAGTCTATGTCGCGAAATTTTAGTCCAAATCTGGTTCGGTCAAACCTAAATTAATTATATGACTAGTGCAATACACTTATCATGTGATTGGTGTAAAGTTCAAAAAATATTTGCCGTATAATTGATTTGGTTCAGTCAAACCTAGTCCGAATTAGAATTTTTCGCCTATGTATTGTGTGTAAACAACAGATAAGTATACATGCGTTCTATCACACACACGTGTGTGTGTTTGTATGTGTTTTCTACTTTTATGTGGTGGGGGTGGGGGTAATTATTTGTAAATAATGGTGCATCCATTTGAGATGGAGATGAACTTCATATATAGACATACATATATGCTTAATTTTTGTACTTGATTGTGAAGATTTCATGTTTCCATTAGTTTTGTTTGGGTTTGAAAAAAATAGACACTAAATGGGCCAATTTGTTTATATTTCATTTTTTCGTAAAAAAATATATATTTTAATTTTATATAAATTTTCGTGTGAAAAAAAAATATATTTAATTAATTGATGAGAACGTCGTTTATGTTGGACTTAGATGTCAAATAGTATTGTTTCAAGAAGTTTTTAGTATGTTTAATTTAAATTTTATTCATGATGTTATCTTTTGCTATCTCATGGTTTTTTGGTTGAGTGTGAAATTTGGTTGTGGTTATGACAATCAAGAATTGGCGAAAGTTTCTTCATATTTGTGAGGTTCGTTTGGTTCGCGTGATCAGACATGATAAAATTACTTATCATATACATTTGGTTCACAATATTAGAGCCCGGTGTCCCGTCGTAGCAATCCTAATTGATGGGTGTGAAATTTGGCTGTGGTGATGAGATAAGGACAATCAAGAGTTGGCAAAAGATTCGGATCATATTTAGACAGTATTCTAAGCAAATTTCACTATTCTTACAAAGTAATAATCATAATTATTTGTTGAGAAAAGATGAACAATGTTTCATAATTCTCAGAAGGAAGAAGCGCATGCACCAATTTGCTGGCTGCTGGTCAGTTCAGAACAGGGCAACGGGCTAACTTGAACCGCACCTCCACTTACATCAGAACACTGCCAAGGCAAATTCCTCTGCCCTGTGGCGCCACCCAGACTGATATTGGAGAGACAAATCCCAGAAAACGGTGCATTCTTCAGACCGCGAATCAGACCGGGTTGCTGTACCCTGTCACCCCAGACATCCTTAATTTTAACGTCCTTCAGAACAGGAAGAGCGTTCGGGTTATACTTCTCGTCCGGATGGTCTCCAACGTCGCCCGAAATCTTGATTCCCTTTCTTGCTTTGTCCATGTAAACATTTGATATTGTGATGTTTCTTATAACCCCTCCTCTACCAATGTTTGTCTTCAAATGGATGCCAATTCCCATATTGAACAGATTTATGTGCTCGGCAAGAATGTCCTCGACGCCTCCAGATGTTTCGCTTCCAACTGCAATTCCAGCAAACGGCGATGATCCAGTTACCCTTCTAATGGTTATATCGTGACTGGGGTGACCATAAGCAATTCCGTATTCATCCCACCCACTCTTCACGGCTACTAGGTCGTCTCCTGTCGATATGTAGGAGTCCTCGATGCATACATGGGAGCTCGAGTCTGTATCAGGAAATCACGAGTATAGAAAGATCAATATATGCCAGAGGGGTTCCTGAATCTAAACTACGGACACAGAGTTCCTGAATCTAAGTTTGAGTCGTTTGACCACAACCAACCAATTACCAGCAAGTGTTGGCGCACATGCCAAGTAGTTGGTCACTCTCTTTAAACTACACATCAATTACAAAACAAGACTAATGCACCCGCACATGATTTAGTTGGATTTGACTGAAGTAATTCGAACTAGAATTTCCTATTTAACCAAAGAAATAAAGGTGATATCTAAGTATCTATCATTAGGAAAACTCCAGAACAAACCAGTCACATGGCAACTAATGTGATCGCCATCAATTACTTCAGCTAAATGTGGTTTGAACTAGGATTTCCCAATTAATTAATGGGCCAAAAGCATTTCTGTGGCATGAACTTTGTTCTAAGAGGAAAAGGGTAATGAAGAATTGAGAAGATACAGAAAACATAAATTCTGTAGATATATTACAGCAGCGGCTTTACATATTGAAACACTAGTTAAAATTCTCCTGACTTACGGCTAAATCAATGTTGAAGCAATAAGGATATTACATTTTGCAGCATACCTGGATCAATTCCATCAGTGTTGGGAGAGTCGGCAGGAGCCACTATGGTGGCATAATTTATAACAACATTGCTGCCAACAGGAGAAGAGCAAGTAAAAACCAGGTCAACTCTATATCATGAACAGGAATATAACAACCAAACAAAATGCATTATAGTGTAATGGATGAGAAACCTCAATACAGAAGATTCTGAGTTTTTGTTAAAATTCCTGCTGCCCTACTACTTGAAACAAGCGAAATAACAAAGTAGATACACGAGTATTCATGGTAGGAAGACGATGACCCTAAGACATACTGATCAAATTGAATCATGTTTAGGGTAAGATCTGCATTTATGTGTCACTTGATTAAAATCTAGTCCAAACACTTTAAGCAGGGAACAACAAGTGTCTGGTAATTGATAGATGATATTACCTGCAATAGACAGGGTGTATGTTCCAAAAAGGTGAGTTCTTGAAAGTTATATTGGAAATTATTATACTTGTGGAATTCATCAATTCAACCATGTTGGGTCTGGTAAACTTTAGAGTTCTTTGCCTCCACATGTTCCACCAGACGTCACCTTGGCCATCAATCGTCCCATTTTCACCTATAAAGAAAGCAAACATATGAACAAGAGAATGCAAATAAGTCGGCTATTTCCACAAAAGAAACATGACTCGAGTTAATCGTTGCGTCTTTAATGTCCTTCCATTATCATATTCCAGTAAATCAGCACAGTAATTTGGTTAATCATTACCACTATTTTTTTAATCCACGAAAGCACTATTAAATATTATCTGAAAGATTGCCTTGAGATTTTTGCTTTCTAAAGTGTAAAAGAATTGTCTCATATGTTCAGCCAAATGAGATGATCTCTCTCATACTGACCTGTGATTATCACATCATGGAGCCCATCCCCGTGTATGAAGCTCATATACCTTCCTCCAGGTAATTCTCTCCCTCTTCCATAAGAAGGCAACGGAGGTAATAAGGGCCATTCCTCAGTATCCTGCAGCAATGAAGACATAAACATACAGGTCAAAACAATCATGGATTACCATGTAAAAGTACAGATTGCTCTCGATCAAGACAAATTGCCTGATATATTGTAACAAGATACAGTTTGAAACACAGATGATTAAACTTTGTGATTCTTTGGTCCAAAAGCAGATACTAACTGAATTTAAGTTCGTCAAGTGAAAGAAAATCCAATCGACTGATATGCTCAACTCAAACATTACTCCACCATATGGTTGTGCCAAACCTCCAGTACAAAGAAAATAAAATAAAGCCCCCCAATATAAGAAAACATTCACCTATAGCAGAGGCAAATACATCTTACAACTCAATGTCTGATTCCTACTAACATATGCAAGACAATGATAACAAACAAGATATGGCACATCATGACAAGATTTTGCAACTAGTAAATAAAACATAGAACATAATTTTCAAACAAGGGTCAATTCTAATACCACTGTGGCTTTGATAACAGCACCTCTGGCCAAGTACAGAGTCATGTGGTTGGTGAGATTAAAGGGTCCAGTTAAATACTCCCCGGGAGGAATGTAAAGAAGTGTGCCACCTCTCCTGTGCAAATGCTCAATTCTGTATATTGCTTCCTTAAAAGCTTTTGTGTTCAAAGTCACTCCATCACCCACTGCTCCAAAATCCGTTATCGATATCTTATCATCACGGTACCTCATCGGCACGATCCGCGAACACGTTACCTCCTCAGCATTTGCCGATGCCAAGCAATTTATCAAAAGTACTATAACCCCAAAGCATATGAAAATTAAAGAATCAAGGCAGCTCATCTTGATCTGATTTTGAGTTCAGAGAAGGGGAACCTCAGAACAATTGGTGGAAAATAAGTGGATTTGGTGAAGAAAAAACAAACAGACGGCAACAAAAAAGAAGTATCCTGTGGAGTAGATTTTGCTGACAACAATTAGCAATAACCAGTAATTTGTGGTTAATGCAGTTGCTAAATTCGGATTATGATAGCGATTTTGCAGTGGAGTACAAGCAAAAGAGTACAAAAGAGGGTGTCCCTTGTATTCTGCTTCTACAAAGGCAGAAAACCATAGATTAAACTCCTATTATTAAGTCTCCATACAGAAAAAGCGAGATCTGGAAAATGATCCAAAGAGAAAACTCCAAATATTGATCTCCTACAATGATTATACCGCAAATCTGCAATCCAGAGAAAAATGAGCAAAAAAAAAGGGAATGAGATTTCAAATAGAGAAAATAACCGCAGCAAAAAGTATAAACAACTTCGAGCTATGGCAGAAAACGGAGAAATAAACACAGAGAAGTGAACAAAAATTACTGAATCCAAATACACAAACACAAGTGTGTGTGCAGTGTGAAAAGCTACCTGGACTGGCAAGCAGAAATTTTGCTTTGTCGGCAAGCGGTTGTCTTCTCCAGAGAGAGAAGATCAGAGAGAGAGAGAGAGAGAGATTTAAGCGGAATTACTATGTGCAGTGTGTGTGTAATAATAAATTAACGGATAGTTTTGGGGGTTTGAGGGATGTCTGATTTTCTCGTTTCCTTTTTTTTTTTTTTTTTTTTTTTATAGAAGTGGGGGATGTCGGATTGACGCCGTGACTGTTGTCCGGGACTAATTTATATTTCTTTTCTTCGTCTACATATTTATATTCTGAATTAAATACTTAAATATGTTTACAGTAATACGCACCTTTTACAGAGTGGTTAAGATTGAGGTCTCATAATTAGAGATTATGATATCGAACTCAATCAATATTTAAGATAATAATCTACTGTATAGTAAATATTATTTGTATATCGTAATAGTAATGTGTTGTTTTGAGTTAATTATGTAATTATTGTCGATCATGATATGACGCGGTCTTATTTAGAGTTAATTATATTTTGATTATTATTGATCAGAGTATGATGTAATTATTTATATTCGATAGGGTTGATTATAATTGATTTATTTTAATTAATAATATTTATTATTTTCACTTTAAAATGGAAAAATGCACCCTTTATGAAAAAAGAAATAATTTAAGATAAGAATACCCTCCTATTTCAATCCCCTTCCCCCAAAATATATAGTTTACTAAAATCAGGCTTTTATTTTATTTTGTACCGATAGTCGGTGCACATTCAATCTGTGTGGTTAATATAAAATATTATATTATATTTATATTATTCAATAAAATAAAAAGAAAATAAAATGAATATTTTTCAACACTACTAAAAAAATTTAAATTTAAATGTGCATGAGTGAAAACTTATTAAGAAACTAATGATAAAATAGAATGTTATTAATTGAATATATATATATATGATGGCATTTTAGTCAATAGACATTTTGGCAATTAAAATTAGTTATTCTAAAATTTCTCACACTTAATAAATCGTAGAATGGCAATGACACACTCGGTATCTGTGTTTAAATTTATTTATTTTATTAAATTTAAATATATATTTATTTTAATGTGATATATACTTTTTCTTACTTACATATTTTTACTTGAACTAATTATTTAATAAAAAAAACTAGATCTTAAGAAATAATTTTGTAGGAGTAAAGTAAGAAAACATGGCAAATTAACTCTTTTAGTATTTTTAATTGTACAGAGTTAATTTAGTCAATACATTATATGTATATCAAAATTAATTATTTTAACCCTCGTCTCCTTAATTAATAGTACATACATATATATCAAATTTTAGGGGAGGTTATTGTAATTCACCCTCGTTTTTATGGAAGTCTAAAACCTCAAAGTTTTTACTTGTAAATACATGATAATGAGGTGGACGCATCACAATCAAGACGTTGTGGATTTGAATTTCATGAGGTGGGCATATAATTAACTTTTTTTTTTAGTAGTGTCTTGTTTATTTGTTTACTTTGGATGTGTTCGATTAATTTAGAAATATCGATGTATGAATTAATATTTGAATTTGAACGTAATGGATGACGTGTAATGAACCAAATTTTATTTTAAAAGAAAACGTGATAGTGAGATTCAGAATTGAAATATTCTGTTTGATTTGCTTTGCTTTTTAATACAAAGAATAAATTCAATTAATTTTCTTTTCAATAAGTAATATCATTATATATTTAGGTATTTTAACATAGTTTTATGTAACTAGCTTTACATTATATCTAATAAAATACTTAAAATTATAAAGTATTCATATATACTTATAACTAACTTTGAAGTATTTCATATTGATATATATATATATATATATATATTCGTCCTATTTAGTTTATTTGAAATAATACACAATTATGTGATTACAAATCTTGTAATTATAACTATTACTAAAGATTATTTTAGCAATACAAAAGAAACAATGTCTACTCAATTTATTAGAAATAGCTAAAACCATGGGTGAGATAAGGAATGGTCAATCTCATATTCGTAGGAGTCGACATTCTTAATTTAATTTACACCAAGAATTTGTTTTAGAATAAATTTGAGATATTTTTTTTCTTTAAAGTGAAAGCGATGAATTATTATTAATTGAAGTAAATCGATTACAACATCAACAATATTACATAAATTAAACTTAAACAACACTTTACTATTACAGTATACAAACAATACATACTATGCAATAGAACATCCCACGCAGGGGTTCGAACGCATTATCTAAGATCATGGAGTCTCAACTTCGCCAACTGAACTAGGTCTCATCGACAAATAAATTTAAAATATATCTATTCCATTCGTTATTCATTCCTACGTATCAATCATGCTAATAGATGATGAAGTCGTCAAGGCAATTAGTCTTCGTTGATGATTAAGGAAACATTTTGTGACTTTTAATAAGGGTAAAAATTGGTCATAGTGAATAAGCAAAAGGGAAAACCAAATTGCAAGGAAGGAATCTTTTGTTCCACCATTTGGCTCAAGGTTAAAGTTGAGATTCATAGAACATTTTGAGATTTGACATAATTATTAGGGTAAATTATAACCATCTATTTTTTTTAAAAAATTTGATATAATTACAAATATATTTATTAAATAATTAAAAAATTATAAATACTCTCCTAATTTTAATATTCGTATAACAACAGACCCATTCTGGCAGTCCCCGATAGGTTTCCACTCAAATTTTGTGGTTATAAATTATAATTTTATGTAATTTTTTTAGAAATTTTTGAAATATTTTTAAGGACTAATATGGACTATAAATTATTTATTTTACCCATTCTCAAATTTTTTGTATTTTTTAAAATATTTTTTTAAACTCAACAAGGGTAAAGTAGTAATGTCCATCTCACCGTTTAGGAACTACATAATTATCTTCCATATGAGGAAAATATTTATAATTTTTTAAATAAAAAAATATTTATAATTATATCAAATATCAAGAAAAGTAAGGGTTATTTTCATTTTAGTCCTTGTATTTTTAATCAATTTTCAAAATCATCCAACTTTTTTTTATTATTTTTCAATTTCATCCATTTTGGTGGAATTTGGCCAATTTTCCCTCCAATTTAAGGGTGTTCTTGTACTTTCCTCCATATTCATAAAAAAAATAATAAAATTTTATGAGTTGTAAATATTATGGCATGGTATATATTATGGTATTATCTTATATTAATATATGCACACTCAAATTTGTGTGCATAATTATTTTCAAACTTAAAAAACTAATAAATTATTATTTTAAAAATATATATTAATTAGATAAATAAAAATTGCTAGAAGAATATATATAAGTTGTCAAGAGTTACTGAAAAATGAGAGAAAAAAAAAAGAATGTGGAAATTGGTAAAATAGAGAATGGGAAGTTGAGTAGAGAGAGTGAGAGTAAAATAGAGATTAACAAAATAAATAAATAAAATTAAAAATTGACATATCAAAATAAAAAATGACTCCAACAGGGTGCTTTTCAATTTATCAAGGTGTAGATATTTTTGTGATTGATTGCATATCTGAATATACTGACATAGTACATATTATGACATATCTTATATACTTTTTATCATTGCTCCATTAATGTTGTTGTTGGTTGAATTTGAAGAAAACATAATCAATGTATACACAATAATTGGTTGGAAATGATACGTGGTTGATGACTGATTTTTATGTGAAATAGTTAACAAAAACATAGGGGTTGATTGCTATTGGATACTTGCAAACTTCTTGTGGTATTTTTCTTGCTTTTGTCAAATTTAATTTGTACATTTCATTTCTAATTTTACAATATATTATAAGGGAGTATGTTTGGCAAAAGGCCAAATTCCAACTATCAATAGTGACCTTCAATTAGTCGAATTCAAATGGTCATAATTTCCTAACCAGCATAAGGGACTAAATTGAAATTGAATTTGAAAATAAAGAGATGCTTTTGTAATTGTGCATATTTTACCAAAACTTTGGGGGCATTTTTGACAAAGACTATTTTTTTTACCAAAAAATTGGTCAAAATTCCACTAGAAGAATGAAATTAAAAAATAACACAATGAATTGGACCATTTTAAAAATCAATTAAAAATACAGGGATGAAAATAATTTTGCACACACATTTGGGTTACAAAATAAACTTTTTGAATTAATTGTGGTGAATATTTTTTTTTTTTTGTTCAAAAAAAAATATTCACCACAATTAATTCAAAAAGTTTATTATTTCCAGCCCATTGGGCCAATATGGGCTGCGAAATTTGGTAAATCGGTATGGTCTACAATTGCGTTAGCAGCCCAAGTCCACCACCTCCTAGCCCATTGCAGCTCCTCCGAAAGCGTCAGTTTAAATATAACGTTCTCATCGGGGCTAAAATTAAATTAAATTACTCGATACTCAATTCAAGTGATCGATAAAAAAAAATACATAATTTTTTGTGTGGTAAACTTTTGAGCTCAATAAGGTTAGTTCAAAATTATACTTAAAAATACCATATTATTTGAGGTTGACTCATGTTTAATTCAATTAAAACTCGTTTGGATAATAATCAAACCAAATCCAAACGAAATTTTTTAAGCTCAAAATAATTCAAAAAAGTTTAAAAAGTGGTTTCATCGCAACTCGAATCATTTACTGCCCTAATCTTTTTATCATGAATTTCAATCATCAAAAATCAATATAAACCAATTACTAATATCAAATAACTACTATTAGTATACCACAATCGTTATTAAAGTAGATCAATGCCAACACATTACTTGGATCCATGACATGATGGTCACGGGGCTTTACTTTCACCAATTAAGCTCGGCTTCATTACTTTTCAACTCTCGTTTTAAATTATAATGTTTTTGCAATATTGATGAATTTTATATTCTTTTAATAATAATAATAATATAATAATAATAATATTATTATTATTATTATTATTATTATTTTACCTAAATACTTCCTTCAAGTTGGAATTCTTTCATTCAAACGTAGTTTCAATAAAATTTTAAAGCTTGAAATATTAAATGATCATTATCTACAAAATAGAAATTGATAATTATATTTACACCCTCTCTGACATATAATTTGTTTATACAAACTTTTCCTATTTTTTAGATAACTACACATATTAGAATCGTCAACATTATTTAAACAAATTATTTATATTTTTTCCAAAAATTATACATACATTCTAAAAAACAAAACATTATAAAAAAGGGTAATTATATCTACCTCCCCTAAGGTTTGGTATAATTATAAATACTTTCTTGTTGTTTGAAAAATTACAAATACACCCCTGAGGTTTGTAATTTCCAACGAAAGACCTGAAATTGACCATTTTGCCCTTAAATTTTTAGTTAAATTACAGAAAATTCAATCGAGGCAAATTACATTATTAACTCATCCGTGTAAAAAACTTTAAGAACCCCTCATTGCGCATTGTAATCCAAAAAAAATCAAGAATTTTAAAAATTAAATAAAATGCATAAGGGCATTTTGGTCAGTTCACTCATAAAAATGGATGCAAATGGGACTTGTTAGACTGTTACAAACTTTATGGGGGTATTTGTAATTTTTCAAATAATGAAAGAATATTTATAATTATGCCAAACTTCAAAAAAAATGAAATGTAGTTTACCCTAAAAAAAAAAAAATAAAAGGTAAATTCGTAAACAAACCATAAATCAGATGATATAAAGGGTTAAATACAGTTACCACTTCTAAAGTATCCACCCTACGTCAATTACCCCATTAAAGTATTAAAACCTTCAAAAAAAACCCTGACCTTCTAACACCTTTAATTTTGAAGTTCAAAAAGTTCATTTTACCCTTACTAGAAATTGATTTATGAAAGAAAAAAATGAAGGAATTTTTAAAATACCAAAACCACTTTTTTTGTTTAAAGTTTTATCTAAATTTTCATATATATTAATTGTATATTTTCTTATTAGCTTAGGATCAGCTCTTTCGATTTTATTAATTGTATATTTATTTAAGTAAATAAATATATATATGTGTGCAGGTATAAACTTATGTTTAACTTGGTTTGACAAATAAGTGAAACTAAAATAAAATGAGCTCCAAATACTTTTGAATTATAAAAATAAAAGAGTTCGATGAACAAGTGAAAATAAAATTAGATAAAACTTAACAAAAGAGTGGTTTTGATATTTTAAAAATCATTTTTTTTCATAAATTAATTTTTAGTAAGGGTAAAATGGACTTTTTGAATTTCAAAATTAAAAGTGTTAGAAGGTCATGAAGGTTTTTGAAAATTTTAATACTTTAGATTATAATTAATGTAAAATAGATACTTCAGAAGTGATAATTGTATTTAATCTCATATGAATAAAAAGAGTGCAGTGTGGAAGCGATTCAATGATTCCCATCATGTTGTCAAGGCAAAGGGGGCAAACCCACTTCCAACCCATACATATTTATGGACTCGCGTACGCCCGTTTGGACCACAAAGTTTCTACCTATACAGCTTTTATGCATCACGAAAAGGCGCCAACACATGAGCTCAGAAATAGTTGGATAAATTGGAATGGCCAAACAGAGCGTAAACGTGGCCTAGCATGACATGACCTTTTACTCCCATGATTTCTATAATTACTACATCATGGTAGGTTAAAAAAAGTTAAAATTCTCAAACCATTTAGCACACCATTTGGCAACGAATTAAAATGTTAAAATAAACAATTTTGGCTTGTAAAAATAATTAAATATCAACCTATATAATACAAGAACTATATGCTAAAAATCATCTCAATATTAATGTTTAAAAAGAGAAAACTGCACGCAATCCACCTCTGATATTATAAATGAACAAATTACCCCCATAAAAAATAAAATGGAGAGATAAATTGCTACATTTTAAAAAACACAGAGAAGTAAATTGCATTAAACACGTTTTAAAAAATTCAAATAGTCACAACCATCCCCATGCAATATATTCTGAAAGATTTTTATTTAAACTATACTTATTATGTAATTGATTATTTAAATTATATTGTTCATGTAATTAATCCCAATTTGAAAGAATCCGAATTGGGCTATATTTTTTTGTGGATTTTTTGCGGACCTTGTTATAAGAATGGTTGTGATTATTCCCAAACCTTATAAGACGACAAGAATTTCCAAAAATTAACATAGCGCGGACATTGCATCCATAAATGTGTTTAAATTCATTTTAAAAACAAATTAAATTTCGTCTCATAAATAAATTTGAGATTATAAGCTCAAATATCAACGAATTTGAATATATTTTGTCTTTAAAATTTATTTCATAATTCTTTATTATACTGATATAAACATTAATATAATGATGTAATAATCACTTCTATATATATAAAAATAAAATAAACTCTTCTGAATTTACTTATTTTATAAAAACAAACCACTTATTATTTTTCCATATAAAACTAAAACTTCCTAAATTATTGGAGTAAAATGGATCCACAAGAAAAAAGCTTCACAACCCAAATCCACATGAACTCAAATTTATTACCACTGATGACTGAACTAAAACATTCTTCCCCAAAATTTCTCACATACCAAGAATTCGTTTTCACCTTGAGCTAATTTGCAAGAACTTCCCAAATAAAATCCGGGTCGAACGACGGCAGCCGAGCCAGCGAGCACGCATCGATGTCCAACTCTCCCGGCGGCGCCACCACCTCCGCCGCCGGGCACCACTCGTACGAAACGGAGTCCGGCGGCGAATCGCCGCCTCTCCAGAACCCATCTTCAGAAACGCTGCCACTGCAACTCCCAGCATTCACCGCCGACGACACGGATGAATCCGCCGTCTTCACCGCATTGTTCCCCCCGATTTCTCTTGCAGTAGCAGCCGTTTTACTGTCGGAATCACTATTACTATTGCTTTTGCCGGCCGATTTCTTGGAATTCCTGCGGGTTTTCTTCTCCCTCTTCACCTTCTGCCATATCGCCTGAATCTTCGCGTCCACGGCGCTCTTCAACGCGTCGAGTCGGGCCCCGTCCCCCAGCCCCAACCGGGCCGGGTCCCGCAGGTTCGGGAAGTTGAGACGGGCGTACTCCCCCCGCAGCTTGTACGCCGCCCTGTCGTAGGCGTAGGCGGCTGCCTCCGCCGTCTCATAGGTCCCCAGCCAGACTCTGATTCTATTCTGCGGCAGTCTTATCTCCGCCACCCACTTTCCCCAGTGCCTCTGCCGCACCCCTCTGTACAGCTTGGTCTTGCTCGGGCTGAAATATGGACCCAGCCCATGAATCGGGCCTGTGAAAGAAGCTCTCGGAATCGAAGGGCTTCCTCCATTTCCCCCGGAGAATTGGTGCACCAAATCTCTTTGCCTGAGGTACACCGACGAGCCCAGAGGCTCCGAAAACGGGCCCGTCGCCGGCCCCGCCTGCTGACAGTGGGAGAAAATCGTGTCCAAAGTGTTGGAATTACTGCTCAAAATCAGCTGCGACAGAGACAACCCAATATGAGAAGCGTTGAACCCAACAGTTTCTTGAATTCCCGCCATTTTTCCTCGTCGTTTTCTTGATCAAAACAGGAGAAAACAGAGGAAGAAGAAGAAGAAAACAGGGCACTGATAAAACTGTCCCTTTTCCTCAAATTTGACAAGAATTTAAGAAACAAGAAAAAACACAAGTTGCAAGAACAGAAGATTAATGCTACTGTGATCGAAGAATTAAAAGAGTAGATTAGGATGAAGGAGAGTGAGAACTCAATAATGAGTAGCAGCAGCTTTTAGAGAAAAAGAGGAAGAGAGCCTTTGATGAAAATATCGGGCTCTTTGTAGGTGTTAGGTAAAAAATGATTCTTGAGGTCTGAGGGGTTTTGATCTCGTCTTTGCTGTATTTATAGCTGAAGAGTAAGGGGATCCCTCTGTTTTTTTCCATGCTGTGGGAGTAAGCTGTTCACATTTATGGACTCTAACTTCACCTTTTTGGTTCGGAAAAATGTGTCGTATATG
The DNA here is from genome assembly GCA_034509735.1 of Sesamum alatum. Lineage (NCBI taxonomy): Eukaryota > Viridiplantae > Streptophyta > Magnoliopsida > Lamiales > Pedaliaceae > Sesamum > Sesamum alatum. Next base: position 3,609,725 of record JACGWO010000007.1, on the reverse strand, counting down.
ATCGAATAGAAGTAATTGAAAGTAAATAATAACGAGAATACGTGTTCAATATTCTTGAAAAACTTGAAATTGATAGTAAAAATTGATTAATGTTGAATGAATTTGTTACCAGAGTTATTAATTATTTAAAAGAAAAGAGTTGTAATTTTAGTTTAGGTAAAACAAGCCTGAAAATTGATTAAAATTTGGACTGTCTCAAAAGTCCACGAGACTCGACCCAAATGCGCCCTACCGTGTTAGCAATAATATTAAAATATCAGGACGAAAAGATAACTATAGAAAATTGGCAAAATGATTAAAGTTGACTGAAATGTGAAAAAATTTAAAAATTTGTCTGAACAGTAGTCGAAATGATAGAATTTCGCAATGAATGAATGGCTCCTCATAGTGGTGAGGAGTTGGATTCTCTTCTCGAACATGATTGAAATGGTCGGTAGATCGTCCGTAACTCCAACCAAATAAAAAATTATGACCGTTTCAAGTTCCACCGTCAAACCAAAACAAAATCGTTAAACTTTCGACTTGCGTCTATCCAAATTATCAAAAACCACCCTCTATCTCTTGTTCTACATAATTAAGAGAAGTCGGATGAAAATCATTCTTTTTTTATGATAAAAAGATTTAATATAAGTTAAAATGGCATAAAGAACTCCAAGCAAAAACTCGATTATATAAAATACAATTAAAATAAGTGTGTCTGAACACGTTTCAAATAAAATCGTGTATCTGTTGCCCCACAAATATATTCATGTTCGACTTACATCTATCCAAACGATTAAAAAAAAAAAACGCATCTACCTCTTGTTCTACATAATTAAGAGAAGTCGGATGAAAATCATTCTTTTTTTTTATGATAAAAAAGTTTAATATAAAGTTAAAATAGTATAAAGAACCCAAAACAAAAACTCAAACATACAAAAATACAATTACAATAAGTGTGTCTAAACACGTTTCAAATAAAAATTTACAATTTATCTAATACATCGCTTCCAACATGTCTATTTTAAGGGGTAATTATAAGAGCACATCATTATTATAAAAACATCTAATTTAAACGATAACCACTACACAAAAAGGTGAAACCATCACCCAATCTCATAAAAACGCAAAAATTATTCTAAATCACTGTTCACAATCAAATCATGTATCTACTGCCAGCCTCCCACAAACATATTTATGTTTGAATCGGTTCAATCTCGTAATCTATCTAACAAAAGACACAATCCCTTCTACTTAAACGGCCACCTCTCCATGGAAGTATAACTCAATTCATAAACACATTAATTAGGTGGGAGAAAAAAGGAAATAAAAAAAAGGGTTGAGAGAGGTGGAAAAATCAGAAGTTTCCGTAGTCTGTAATTCTTGAAAAAGTTGTGGGGGAGTTCACACTTTGACTAAGTACTCATCAGTCACCCCCAGGGCCCACCACCCCCACCCCCCACCCTGTGGGACCCATTTCTGGTCCGTATATCTGAGAAAATTTAAAAAGTTGCTTTATGGATTTAGTAGAAGTTGGGGGGGGGGGGGGGGACCCACCCACCCCACCCATTCATTCATTCATTCATTCAAGCTAAAAGCTGTTCTGCTCACTGAATAAATATTGCAATGAAAGCGCTGACGCGTTTTCTTTTCTGGTTGCGATTTCGTCTCCCCCCAGGAGAATTTTGCTTCCATTTTCCACTTCTTTATCCTTTTCTCAACTATATATTTAAGAACAAGTCAAATTTTTGTAGTTATTATTCAAGGAGAATCCAGCGGTTCGGGCTTTAAGATCAATTCTGATCCGGGTCGCTACTCGATCACATGGGACCTACTTGGTTTGGGTACCATCGAGCTCGATCTAGTCAGCTTCCGGACGAATAATCTGAGAAGAAACAAGCATGTGAGACTAGCCGGGAAGGTCCCCGGCGTAGACACTCCGATGCTTAAGTCAGATTCTGGCCGAGATGGATAGTCGATAATATGGAGAACAGTGCTGGTCGAATTTAATCGGAATAACTTACCTCAAATGTGGTGGGTCAGGCTTATTTATAGCACCAAGTGTCCGTACCTCTATAGTCTACGTGGCCTCATCTCTTTAGTCTGACAAGTTTTAGCATAAAAGGTTCATATTTGAACACCTGGTCCTTAGCAATATCGAGTCGTTAATCCGGGTCGGGTCACACGACCCGACCCGTATAGCTGATGCGCGGGTCTGGTGCTCCTTAGTAGCTTGAGGCTCGCTTTTCAGGGTGTTTTTAGTCTTTTGACCAATTTATTGGGTTGTACCCACATCAAATTTTTAGAGGTTTTGAATTCAAACATAAGACACTCCAGAATTTTGAAGTGTTTATGAATGAACTAATAAAATGGTTTTGAGCATTTAGGAAAATGGTACTAATAGACATTTGCAGTTTTTTTTTTTTTTCGTTCTTCCTCGATTTTACATTGGAACAACCACTTTTAAGACGTATGAGTGCCAATCATTAAGCATTGGATTATTTATATATGATCTTTGTTATCATTTGTGTTTAAAAGAATTACTATCTACCTTTTTCGGTAGGCCAGCACACACACATTGATCCCAATATGTGTATATGAACCTTGCATTCAATTTAGATTCCGCATAATATGTATGTAGCATACATAAGGCTCAAGCTCTTAAGAGAACTTGTTTTTGGTAGATTGGTTGAAAGATCGTTACTTGAAAGCAAAATTGCATATAACTCGTCATATGATTTAAAAATTCAACTAAAAATTCCAATATATTTGAAATATATATTGATCCGGGTCGCCACTCGATTACCTGGGACCTACTTAGTTAGGGTACCCTCGAGCTCGATCTAGTCAGCTTCCGGACAATAAACCTGAGAAGAAATAAGCATGTGAGACTAGTCGGGAGGGTCCTGACGTAGACACTTCGATGCTTAAGTCAGAATCTGATCGAGATGGATGGTCGATAATTTGGAGAATTGAACTGGTCGAACATAACTAGAATAACTTACCTCAAATGTGGTGGGTCAGGCTTATTTATAACACCAAATGTCCGTACCTCCATGGTCCACGTGGCCTCATCTCTTTAGTTTGACAAGTTTTAGCATCAAAGGTTCATATTTGAACACCTGGTCCTTAGCATAAACTGGGTCGTTAATCCGGGTCGGATCGCACGACCCGACCCATATATCTGGTGCGCGGCTTTGGTGTCCTTTTACAGCTTGGGGCCCGCTTTTTGGGGTGTTTTTAGTCTTTTGACCATTTTATTGGATTGTACCCACATCATATATAGACAAAAAACTTTTTCTTTTTTATAAATCTAGCTCACTTGCTCATCCTCGTTGATTGCACCTAATACCGTAAATTTTATAAAATGATGTTATGCCCTTATTTATTATATACAATTTCTTATATTTGTAATAACCATTGGATTCTTTTTTGAGTGTACAAAGCCGTATGATCTAATCAATTTCTCTCAACCGTTAGATTTTAATTTATAAAAGACAAAGTGTCTAGATTTAACAAATTTTGAATATATGTTATATGTATAATTATAAATTATAAAAAATAAAATTATTTTTTTAAAACTACACAGCCCCCAAACCTCCATCACTAGCCCCCGTCGCTCACCCCAACCCTTTCCTCGCTGCCTAGTGTAGAAGGGGGCAACGCGTACCTTGCCATAGTCGCCCAAACGTTGTCCCTGTAGCCTAATATAGAAGACGCGACGCCCCCGTTGCTGACAACAGTCACCTGTCGCATAGCTTTTTATATTTTTTACCTTTAAAAGAATTAATTTAAATTTAAAAATAATTAAAAAAAAGTGTTAAAATTTTAATTTAAATACATATAATGATAATTTAAATTTAAATATTATTTATAGTCAATAATATAATTTATTAAAATATATTTAAATTAATTAATAATTTAAATTAGTTAGTAATATATAATTGATTAATATTTACATTCATATAAATATTTTGAATTTGGAAAGTGAATTTTAGTGTATTAATCTTTATATTGATATTTTTATATAATTTTTCAACTAAAATTTTAAATTTTTACATTATTTTTGGTACTTTGATACTTCACTAAATATATTTAGAGTAAAATTATTTATGTTTTTAGGAGGGAGGAAAAAAAAAAGGTCAAAACAAGTATTTGACCATGATTCATTTTGTACGCACTACAGAAGCATTAGCCGATTTAGGGCAAAAAAGGGGGGGGGGTGTCGGAACACACAAAAAAACATGCCAAATCGCATGCCATTTGTGTGAATCCCACCTTAACGAAAGGGGAGTTTTGCGCAGGATTTTGCAAAAAGGGGGGGGGGGTATTTTTTGCCTCTTTTCTTAACACATGAAAGTTTTTAGCTATTTCGTAAAAATATAGAAGAAGAAAAAAAGAATTTAGCTTAGATTTTTCACTACACATAAATGATCACGACTTAGAAATCATGGTAAATCAATATTATTAAACATGGTTAAACAAAATCAATGTGAAACTTAAATTGTTATTACAGTTAATAGATATTTGCCATGATTTTTAGCAATGACCAAAATATTTGTCATGGTTTTAACTATAATTAATGTTTTAACCTCAGTTGAACAATGGTAATGGTCGTTCCGTAACCTTGATTGATTTGCATTCGACATGATTTTCTTTTACCATAGTAATTAACTGTAACGAAATATCATTTCTTCTAGTAAAATTCCCCACCCCGAAACAAAATAAAAGATTTTACACAAAATTACACTTTTGGTCCCGCACTTTTCAGGTTCAAATTTTCATCATACAAGATTAAAAAACATTGCAAATTGCCTGACATATTTGGTCCCATAGGATTAGTGCATGTAACCACTTCAACAACGTTTTTAATCCTAAAGTACCAAAAATGTTAATCTCGTAAAGTACAACATCAAAAGTGCATCACTCTTTATTTTATGGGACCAAAAGTACAATTTCGTAAATATTTACCACCAAAATCATAGACATAAACAACGGCTGATGTTGCGCCAAAAAGCTAAAGGGTGATGACACACGACATAACATAGAAAGAACTTGCTTCACGATGAGTCCTACTCCCACAACTTGGGGAGACAAACCCTCATGGCAAGAACTGAATTTCAAACATCATCAATTCAAAAACGTGTATTATGTGTGGATAAGTCGTGTTTTGTGCAATAATTGTGCAATTTTAGGCAAATGAATCGATGCCCATCTTTGAGGTTAGGTTTTGCACGCTGCAAATACTACCAAAACTGGTGCTTCATACAGAAATTTTTCATGTGCTTGCAAATTTGACTTAGAATAGTGACACCATTTAATTTTGTACAGAGCAAAGGTTCTGAGAATGTAGTCTTCAAGATATTGCATTAACCTCGTGCTTTCTCTTTCTTGTACATCTTAATTAGGTTTCGAGGGTGGGGATTAATACTCGAATCAGGTTAGGTTGAACCAAATCAATCACATAACAAATGTGATATATATGACATATGATTGGTCACTTTTCCCGAACTATCAAATCGGATTTTCTATTACAAATCAAATCATGTTCCAACTTTTACACCATTCAACGTATACAGACGTACGTGTGTAAAGACATCATGCATTTTATTTGAGGACAAATTCTATACACGTGGCGAGTATATGTTGAATGGGGTAGAAGATTGAATAGAGTTTGCAATAGAGAATGCGATCCGTTGAACTGTACACCAATCACCTCACTGGAAACATAAGATCTCCACAAAAAGAATATTCTCACAAAGGAGATAAAAATCTGCTAAAAAATTCTATGAGGAAGCTTTACAAGACAGAAGATACGAGCTCTTTAACGGATGGTAAAAGATTTAACAAATATTCTGAAGATTCGGATGAAGAATGGATAAGATTCTGGAGTTCGAAAAAGGAAAATCCACTACAAGTTCCGAAACAAGATCTTATTCTAAGAATATATATACAACGTGCCCTTGCTGAACTCTATAAATGGGGAAAAATGCAATAAGTTACCCCTTGTGTGTTTGGTATGTGAAAATTACACCCCTATAAAAAAAATAATAACAATTTACCTCCTATTATGCGAATATGATATCTATAGAAGTGTAAACATAATGCATAGTCTCAATAGTGAAGATTCTGAATTTCTTTGGTAACTAAGAGCAATAGAGGGATGATGAGTATAGCAACTCTCTTAAGCATAACTATACACTTCCTATTTTTGCAAAATGTTCTATTTAAGCTGTAGTTACTATTTTAATGAAAGACATTCTGTTGTTACAATCTTAAAAAAATGCAACAAGTGGATTGCATTGCAATTATTTCTCATAATTAAGTCATGAGTAATGGAGGAATAGATCACACCATTCGAGTTTTTTTTTTTTCATGCTTTTTCCAGAGATCTTGAGAAAGCTGCAAGCAATTGAATAGCCCTAATCCCCCTTCGCGTATGAAAGAGTGTGAAATTCTTTTTCCTTTCCGCAGGGACCAGGAGATTGGATCTAGTCATAAGAATAATGCTTGGTATAAACAACTCACTTTTTAGTCTTCGACCTCCTCTGTAAATATGAACGCCCTCCATCAGTGCAATTGGATGAGTATATTTATTTATCCCTCGACTCAAAATGGGAGCAGATTTCTCGTATTTATATATATATATATATATATATATTCAAATTCTTGATCTTACTTTATAAGAAAATAGGGAAAAATACAAGCAACTCCTCCGTGATATCGTAAATGAGCAAATTACCCCCCTATGAAAAGATAAATAACAATTTACTCCCATGTGTTTTTTAAAATGAAGCAATTTACCTCCCTATATTTTTCAAAATGAAGCAATTTACTTCCCTACCTAGGGAGGTAAAGGGGAGTAAATCGCATTAAATCCTAAGAAAATAGGTTCAAATGCACTTGAATTATCACCTCAGTGGTATTGATGCGGCTTGCGACTCGATTAATGTCCTGTTGTACGATGTATTGTTCATTTTTACTTTGTATGAGTCTTACGATTTTATCTTGAAAAGACGTCTCATTAGAAAAAAGAAATATTGCGCTAAATAGTATATTTCTTGTCCCTCTTACACAAAGAATAGTCCTTAAACATGGTGAAGGAGACACATACCCAACCCTATCTTGCTTTTCCCTCTTCTTCAACACCTTAATATTAACACTCTGTCACTCCACACACAGTCCACACAGTAGTGCTCTACTGTGTAGAAATCAAGAAAAGATATGTGGGACCCACCAAGTCCTGATCAAGACGACACGTGCCTGACGATCAACCACTGATCTGAATAGGGAGAATTCATGAAAGGGAAAATCAAATCACCCAAAAGTTTAGAGCAATCCCATATTCTGGGACCAGTGGACCATTAGTAGGTGAAGATAGAAAGATGAAGATGATGATGATGATGGGATTTCGAAGACAAGGCTCGTGATGGGCCCCATTAATTTCCAAAAGGATTGCCCAAAAAATAGCCTTTTTGTATGTATACGCATGTGACGCCGCAACCAAACACTCCTCAAAGTCAATCCAAATATTATATATATATATATATATATATATATATTCCTCTCCTCTCCTTTCTTGATTTTTCCAACACCTCGTTAGAGCAACATTAGTTGAGTAATTATTACAATATTTATAAACAAAAAATTAACTAAAAAGATAAATAATATCAATGACAAATAATTAGGTGACAATGTTTAAAATTATCATTAATTGTATCTTTTAAATAAAACTTAAGAAAATTATAATATAATTATAAGTACCATCTTGTTGTTTGAGAAAATACCAACACCCCTTGATATGTGAAATTATAGTAAGGTGAAAATGTTTACTTTACTACTACTGAATTTTTTTTCTTTAAAAAAATTGACGAGGGATAATGTTTCTTTTGCCCTATGTGTTATGGATGGATTATGTTTAAAAAATTAAAAATATTTAAAATTATAATTTAAAGCCTAAAGGGACATTTTAGGCATTTCAATATAAAAATTGAATGAAACCTTAATAGAAGCTAATATAACGTGTCTATTGTTGGACGGACGTTGCATTAAGGGGGTATTGGTTGTTTCTTAAACAAGGATGGGGTATTTGTAATTATGTTAGACCTCAAAAAAATTTATTGCAATATAACCTAAAATCGTTATAAAATAATTAATAAGATATGTATATAATTGAAATCAGTACAAGATCATGCTCCAAATTTACTACTCAAAGTGTCGCAAGGATAAAGTGAATTATTTTTTTGTCAGAGATGTATACAGTAGTTTTTTTTGTTTTTTGTTTTTATAAATTTCATATAACGTAAATGAGGGTACAACAAGCAATTACAACAAAGTCCTACCATGAAATCCTCCGGATTCTATAAGCAACTATCACTTTTATAGAATTCGGTCTATAGTGCCTTAATAATTTAACTCGAATTTGCTTAATCACTAACTCCACCAATGCAACTGGTTCCCTCGTGGTTTGCTGAAACAATCTCATGTTCCTCTTTTGTCATGTATGATAAACTAGCGACGTAGCCTATAACACTCCTTGCCTCCAATTCCGCACTGAACCACCAAATACATCGTTGCACATGCCTAACGCATGTCTCTGAGTAGGAGCACTTGAAAAAAAGATGGTCATGCGACTCACTGACCTGTCCATTGCATAAGATACACCACAAGCCATGTCCCAACACCCACGGCTTATCACGAGTAGCTAGAGTATCTTGAATTTCCATCCACATAATAAAGGTGTTCCGTGTAATTTTAAGAGGACCAACCAACAGGGAACTCCATAGGACCGCTTGAGGCTACAGTCGAAAAACCTGATACACTGCGGCTGTCGTATACTTCCCCAAACTGTTCATCCGAGATGTATGCTAGAGCAAAAGTATAAAGTAACTTACATTTTTTATCCTTATACTTAGAGTCAAAATTGATTTTGATCTCTAAAATATAATTTAAAACACAATTTTAATCCCTGGTCTCTTTAGAATATTATGGTATAGCATAGGGACCAAAAGTGTATGCTAGAGCAAAAGCATACATATGACCAACACAAGTGGGTAGCAATAGGAGCTGGAGTTAGGCAAGTGTGCCTATTATTTGCTTGTTATCTCTTGATAAGAATTAAGGTCAAAATTCTTTCATTAAAAAAGCATTAATAGTTTGGCAAATTCCTTGTACCTTTGCTTGAGGTTTCTCATAGGTAGAGCCTACATAGCCTCTTCATATTCTAAAATTGACTTATGATTTAAGTAATAACGTTATAAAAATCTAATACGAAACGTTATCCAGATAAATAATATCGCAAGTATATTATATTTGTTATATGATTAAATTACAATTCAAGAAGAATGATCAATCACATTATGAGTATAATACTTCTTTCTACATGTGATTAATTGATTGAATGTCGTCCAATTGATTTAAGTGAAAAATTTCCTGAAATGTACGTCATTTTTCAATTAGAAGTTTTCTAATTGACCAAATTATTGTGAATTTTGGATGTTACGATTGGAAGTAGGATAAACCTACACGGGCCAGCTTAAATACCGAGATTCAAAAAAGAGCTCTCAGTTTGCTATTTCAATCAAAGTCCTTCTCTCTTTTGTGCAATGCGGTTTATATAAACAAACAGTAAATTAGGCATGTCTGTATGTAAGTGTTTTTGTCGATGATCCAAGTTACACCGTCAATTTTGACCATATATTTGAGGGTTTTTATTGAAACTTCCACATCGCCTTCTTAATTTGGTCCTTGCAATATAGTCCCTCAATCTGAATAAATCATGTTTGTTCATTTGGATTTCAATTAATAACTACATAATGCTTATACCTTTATAAGATGTCGTGAGCCACGAAAAGTTCAAGAACGTCATAATATTGATGTTGCAATCACGAAACGTCACAAAAATGATCGGAATTAATAATTCAATCTGATAAGCGATTTATAAATTATTAAAATCTCAATACAAAAAAGAAAAAAAATAACTCACACGTACCAATAATTCGATCAATTTAACACGATTAATAAGTAAAAATACTCTAATTTTGAATTGAAGATGTGAAATTAATAATAAGAGAAGTATATAAGCCTAAGTATGAACACATTTATGACCAGGTTGAAGTGTTATATAATCTTATCTCATTATTCATTTTTCACAACAAAAAATAAATAAAAAATATTCAAAATTGGATAAAGGGCAAGAACGTAATTTTGCAAGTAGCATTTGGTCCAGAGTGGTGGGGTGGGGGTCGGGGCAGAAAAAAGAGTTAATTGACCAGCCAAAAAGGTATATCTTGTCTTGTAGCAGGACTTGGTCGTACCTGCAGTGGGCCCCACTTACCAGACAGCTGCCCAACTGCACATCGACGTGTCGTTTCCTCTGTTATGCATTGCGTTTTGATTTATTTCTGTTTTAGTTATGTTTTCCCATTTCTAATTGGAAAGTAGGACGATCGTTTGGGGTCGACGTGCCGCATTCTATTTCAGCAGCCAGCAAGAGTGATTCCTACGTCAACAAAATCTAATTCAATTGATGAAATTTTATAATTATATGGTTATGGATTTTAATCTTATTAATATATAAATATTGTTGTATTTTAATAATAGTTATTGATTAGATACAGTTATATGATGAAAATAGAAAGATATTATATATAAAGAAAATTACAGTCATTTTATATTTTGTTTGTTGGTAAATATAGAAAAATAAGAAATAAATGAATTCTTATAAGAACAAAAAGAAGTGAGTTAATTTCGCTCCAAAAGTGGTTGAAAGATGGTCAATTTTCCTCCAAAATCGGTCTACTTAACGGAGATCCAACTTCCATTAACCTCATTAACGGAAATCCGCAATGAGTCCTCAAATTGAAAAAAAAAATCCACTTATGGGACGTAATTCGTGAATGGTAAACATTGTGGGACTAAAATTGGAAACAGGTCCACTTATTGGACCAAAAATATAATTTACCCGAGATTTTATTTAATTTTACAATAGTTATTTATCTATTCTAATTGTGGTTGTTAATTAATTATGAATAATTGTTAATTAATTAATAATTCTTATTAGATATTATAATTGGTATGTTTATTAAAATTTATGATGTAATGGAGTATATGATTGATTGGTCCGAAAGAAAGACCAACACAGATAGATATGAAAACTGAAAATACTAAAAATAGAAAAAGCATAATTCCATCAATGTGAGGTGTATATCAATTATCCATACTTCTCCGTATAAGTATTAATCGTTGTTTTCACAAGTAAGGTCAAAATATTTATTGTAACTAAAACTTATGTCAAATATTTTAATTCTAAATAAAACCACAGCTAATACCATTTAATCGTTGTAAATAATATTATTTTTATTATAATTTTTAAACAACGATAATTTATATATTTTTAGACTTCAATCTTATCATTTAAACTGCACCATTAGGACCTCCACTACTTATTTAATGCCTAGATCTTCCATACCAATCCTACCATGAGATTAATATATAGGAGTAGCAGAGAATTTTGTAATTAAAATATTGTTCTACCTTTTTTATTAACACCAAAAGAAATATGATCTTTTGTTACAGTAATTACTACAATAAAAAAAAATCGCGCGAAAATACAAATTAATCATAATTTTACTACGATTATTTATTAGTCGTTGTTTCTATAAGTAAGGCCAAAATATTAACCATAATCAAAATCATGACAAATATTTTGGCCATATAACTAAAAACCATAACAAATAGGGTAAATTACAGTGACCTCCCCTGAGGTTTGACATAACTACAAATACCCCTTAAAATTTGTAACCGTCTAACAAATACTCCCTTTATGCAAACCGAATTATTTTTAATTTTTTGATTTTTTTTTGGTCTACAATGCGCAGGGAGAGGTTTATTAAGTTTTTTTACATGGGGAGCAATAATGCAGTTTGTCTCGGTTGATTATTCTACAATTTTAACTAAATATTCAAGGGCAAAATGGTCAATTTCAAGCCTTTGGTTAAAAATTACAAACCTTAGGGGGATATTTGTAATTTTCAAACAACGAGTGAGTATTTGTAATTATGCCAAACCTCAAGAGAGGTAGCTGTAATTTACCCTAACAAATATTGATTAATCGCTGTAAAAATTTAAATTTTCGCATTAATTTTATTTGACTATAGTTAATAATATTGATTTACTACAAAAAAAAAAAATCAATTTTTTTAGTGTAATTATCAAATCGCTAATTTAATCATAGCTAAACCCAAAAACTAAATATATTGAAATTTCATAACATATTTAATTGTTTATTAGTATGAAAATTTCACAAGTTGCATATTAATTAATCAGTAGGTGAACAAGTGTTTGTACTTAATATTAATATATTTGACTTTATTTCTTGAAATAAATTAAATTAAGGCGTAATTAATCTTGTATTTATGCCTCTCCTAGTACTAGCATATATAGTTCCATCTCTAATTAATAGATTTTACTTGATTGCTTTTAGCTATACCTCAATTATTTTTCATTAATACCTTCGTCTTACCATTAAATGTATAGTTTGACTAGTCAAAGAATTACAGATAAAAAATAAAAAAATTAAACTATATTTAGTCTATTGTCCTGAAATTATATTTACACTCTCAATTTATAGTCTGTTTACACCACTCATGTCTTTTATATAATTAAACATACACCCACAAAAAACGTCAACATTATTTACATGAATCACACCGTCGAGGAGGCCTAGCTTAGTTGACAAAGCTGAGGCCCCATGATCTCAGAAGTCATGGGTTCGAAACCTTGCGGTATAATATGTATGATTTGCTGTTGTAATAGCTAGGTGTTAGTTTATGTGATATTATTGATTTAATTATTGGTAATTGTCTCTGTTCGATATTGATAGCCGACAAGACTGAATGTAATCACTTTACTTTCGATTAATAAAATTCATAAACTTCCAATTCAAAAATTTACATGAATCACACCTTTTTTTTGGTTATTTTGAAAATTACACGTACACCTCTAAAAAACATCACAATCACTACATAAACTACTTTTATTTTTTGGTTGTCATGGATAATTTATGTAATTATGCAAAAAAAAAAAAAAAAGGGTGATTTATATAAATAGACAAAAAATTAGGGGTAAAAGATTAATTGGTAGGTAACTAATATTGAACTCGATCATACCCCCAGCTAGCAACTAGCACATTCCATATCAAATTAATTGAAGATTACTCAACCGCGTCGGCTCAATTATTTTCCAACTAATTCACTCCAATTATCATCTTTTTTTTAAAAAAAAAATTATTTACAACTTATATTTTTTAATTATTTAAATTAATAAGCTCATTTAAGTCAAAACCTAAAAGTTTCTCATCGCCAATTTATTTAAATAAAATTATATATTAAAATTTCTCCCAAATTGACCTTTCACTTTTGTTTTCAGACACTCTCTGTTTTCCATACAGATAAACTTACAAATTGGTTTTTACAGTTTACTCCCGCACTAGAAAAAACGTACTATTACCTGCAGTTTTATTAGCTATACACTAAAGTCGTGGTAAATAAATATTACTAACTATGGTTAAATAAAATTTGATGTAAGACCTAGTTAATCTACAATAAAAACTATTTTTGTCATTGTTAGGAGTCATAGCAAGTATATTTTAGCCATGACAAATAGTTTACTCACACTCGCAAAAATCACGACCAACAATCGTTGTGTTGCCGTGGTTAATAATTATTTATTTTTAACCATGATAATTAGTCAAATAATTAACCATCTTTAAATTTTAGGGTGAATTACAATGAGTTCCCCTAAAATTTGACATAATAGTCCCCTCATTGTTTGAGAAATTACAAATACCCTCTAAGGTTTGTACGTTTTAACAAAAAAGCCTGAAATTATCTATTTTGGCCTTAATTTTTTTTTAAATTATAGAAAAATCAGTCGAGACAAATTACATTATTACTCCTCTATGTAAAAAAAGCGTAAGAAACCTCTCCGTGTGCATTTTAGTCCAAAAAAATTAGAAAATAATTCAGTTTGCATAAGAGCATTTTGGTCAATTCATCCATAAAATAGATGAAAATGAGTTATTTATTAGACAGTTACAAATCTCAGAGAGTTTTATAATTTTTTTAAAAACAAGAAGGTATTTGTAATTATGTCTAACATCAGGTAAGATAGTTATAATTCACCAAAAATTTTATATTTCTTCTAATTCCACCATTAAAATAGAAGTTAATTGTAAATTCACTATGATGTACCTGCTCACAAAGTGATGTATGGAAGTCCAAAAATAGAAAAAAAATTGGGGGTATATTTATTGATTGTTCTAAACAATAATACATCAAAATTAGTAACACCACATATTTTGGTGAAGAAAAAAAAATAAGATGCATTTTATAAAAGAAAAAGATCCCACATATTTTGTCCTATATCTCATCGCAACGTGGCACGATCCGAACAATTAAGACAGAAAACATTAAAAATAGGCAAGAATTCCGGGGATTATCTAGAACCAGTGTCCACGTCACTCATGTCCTGTCATAATCCCTAATTGGGAAAGCATGCTGTTCGGAGGAGAAGTCGGTTTGACAAAAACTACGAACTCCCCTTTTTATATTAATACATTGACCACTTCTTCAGCTGCCAATTAATAATAGAGACAGCATTTTTTTTGTTTAGTCTTCTATTGGGAAAATCGTTTTTTGGTTTATATCATAAGATCGTTTTTTATTTAGTTTTATTTGTTATATTTAATTTTATTTGTTCAATTTTTTTAAAAAATTAATTTGGGTTCAAACAGTATTTTTCGTTAAATTGTTAATGGAGTCGTCAAATTTGTTTTTGGGGCAAGACTCTGTCACTATTGACGGCTCTTATTGGGGCAAGACTCTGCCACTGTTGACGGCTCCGTTAGCAATTTGACGAAAAATGTTGTTTGTGACTAAATTTGAGAAAAAATTGAACGTATGAGACTAAATGTGAGACAAATGCAACAAATGGGATCAAATTAAAAAAAGCCCTAAGATATGGGAGAAAAAATGAAATTTTCTGATCTTCTACTTTATTTAATAATATATATGTTATGTGTATAATATATTTATTTAAATAAAATTTATGCGTAATCTTTATAGATGTGCTATGAGTATATTAAATGGAATATAAAATACAGCAGAATTTAAAATAGAAAATTCAATATCTAGAAATAGAGATATTAAATGATTAGAGATCGCTTGCTTAAACCTAACTATCTTTTTATTGTAACTTTTATTGCAAATTCTATTGCACCGTCTATTTCATTTAATAATATACACATCACGTGTATAAGATCTTTCCCAAAATAAACTAAAAGGCGTCATTTTTATACACGTGACATGAGTATATTGATCAATGGAATATAAGAAAATACATCAGAATTTGAAATAGAAATCAAATATCTAGAAATAGATAGGTATTAAATGTTAAGATCGCGTACTACCTATATAACTCTCTTTTCATTGTATTTTTTGTTGCAAATTTTATTGCACCTTCTATTTCATGTAATAATCTACACTTCATGCGTACAAAGTCTTTCTCTAAATTAAATACATGATGTCACTACAAAAAATTTGACTTTTTGTTATACTATGAATGATTACGGGTCAAAAATCGTGGTAAATCAACTATTAACCATGGCTAAACAAACCAATGCAAAAACTTAAATTTTTGCCACAACCAATCAATATTTGCCATAATTTTTGGTCATCCAAAAAAAATTGTCATGGTTTTGGCCACACTTACAGAAACAACAACTAATGACCATTGCAAAGCCGTGATTAATTTGTATCAGCCCACGGTTTTTTATTTTGACCATAATAATTAACTGTAGCGAAAAATTATATTTTTTCTAGGGCTAAATGCAACTTACCCCCCTGTGATATAAGAAATAAGCAAAAATCCCCCTGTAAAAAAATAATTATCAAATTATCTCCCTATGTTTTGAGAAATGAAACAAATTACCCCCCATCAAGGGAAAACACAGAGGGGTAATTTGCTTCATTTTAAGACCACATGAGATAATTTGCTACGTATTTTTTCACAAGGGAATTTTTGTTCATTTTTTATATCACAGTATGATAAATTATATTTATCCCATTTTTTTAATATATTATCTTACGCTAAATATGAATATATTGAATGAAATACAAGATAAAATACATAGAAAATCAAATATCTAGAAATAGAGGGGTACTATCAAATGATTAGATAGATCAGATGGGTTGCTTAATTACAACCCAACCCTTTTGATAGCCTGTGTTGTTTGAAGTGGAAAGGGTTGCATGCATACACACCTGCTTGCTTAACAGGAAAACCCTAATTTTAGGGTAATTTGACTTTAGTTTCTATCTAACTCGTGGAATTTTCGAACCCCTCATCATCATCATCATCATCATCTTCTGTGTCTATTTTTCTTGTTTGTTTATTGTTTTTTTGTGGATGTCGGTGCTGAGGTGTCTCTTGTTTTTGGGTTACAGCCTAGTTGTCTAGCACCGACAGCTGAAGATCATGTTACAAATCCGACCTAGTCAAAAACCCCCTGTTTTCCCTGTTACTTTTCGTGATCATTCAAGCTTTGTTTCTCGGTGATGAAATCACTTGGATTTCGTGAGTTTGATTTTTAAGACAGTTTTTGTTTTTATAGGTACGCTCGTGCACTACAGAAAAATAGCTTAATAACAATAAATAAATTTATTGATAAAATTAATGTGGAACTAATTAATAGCAAGTAAAATTATTTTTTTTAATCTATAATACTTAATATATATTCTAAATAATTCGTTGTTAATTAGCTCGATATTGATTTTATAACATGATGTGTTTGGCTAAGTTTTTTTAAAATATCTTTATAAGCTCTAACATCTTGTAAAATATTTTAGGAGCATATAAGATGTTGGATCGTATTTTAAAAATAAGTTTCTAAAGTGTTTGGATAAAATAAGATGTTTTCATATCTTATAAGATATAAGGGTGCTTAGCATAATAAGATCTTTTTATTGTAAAATGATCGAAAAGGACATGTTACCATTAGAATCAAATAAGTTGTTATTTTCTTGACATATTTTGTATTTTAATTTAAAAATATTTTCATAAATAGTAAAGATCAGTTTAACTTCAAATAAAAATCTAATAGATAATATTTTTTATAAAAAAAAATATAATGATAATTATTGCCTCAATTTTTGAATTAAAATAATATATATGTACATTAATGTTAATCGAATATTAACATTGATATATAATTGATATTCTCTTTATTAACAATATGACTATTTTTTAGTCGTATAATTTCTAATGTCATTAATTTATATTTTTTCAGTAAATATAATATAAATAGCAATATTATTTTTGTTTAATGTATAAAAATTTATTATTAAGTAATGAAACATTTCTTTTTTTTAATTGTAAGAAAAATTAAATACCAATAAAGTTCTTTAAAATCTTAAGAGAGAAAAAATGTGTTTGTGTGTGTATTCATTTGAAGAGTTAAATTAATACAGAAGGAATTTTGCTTTTTGTGGAAGAATCCTAAAAATAATAATTGAAAGGAAAAAGAGTTTTTTTTTTTTTTTTTAAACACCTTTATTGTTTAGCTCTTTTCTCTTTTTGTTTCCCACCCAAACAGTCCCTAGCTTAATTGTGATTGCCAAAGACCTCAAAGCCCGTTTAGGGTCAAACTGAATCTGCTGCAGTGGTATTGGGCCAATACAACTCTTTACCACATTATTGGGCCTAAAGTCACATGTACTTAAAGCCCATAACACTCTTGGCCCATTTAACTATTAGCTTGCGGTTAGCGGCCCATTTTCATTGCAATCTCGAATGCTAGAAATATATTCTATATTTAGTTCGATTGGCGAAGGCCGAGACAAGTAGACCTGTTAATAGGTGGGTATTACCTTATTCCGGACCCGAACCCAATAAATACACGTAGTTATTATTTTAGGATCTAAACCTTACTCGTATCCAAAATACTTACTTCAATAGATATAAGTCCGAATTTGGGTCTAATATAAAACTATTGAGTTCCGAATATGAATATTAACTACTATAGTGGGTCCTACTTGAATACTGCCCGCCCAGTGAGAGGTCTAGACATAAGTATGCCAAAATTATTGTTATTGTATCAATGAGAAGGATTTCTCAGAAATTAATACAAAAATAAGAATATTAAAGAAATTCAACCTAATTAACAAATACAACAAGATGTGAAAAATCATCATAAATGTGGGTTCGAAATTAAAACTTACTTACGATGGTTTATCTCACGTAATGTGCTCTCCTAATTGCTACGAGATCTATTCGTAATCTTACTCGTACAAGAATATTAGTAAACGACTACTTTATCTACATGTTTAAATCGTTAGAAAATAAAAAATGTATAATATTAATATTTTAATTCATATTATTACCTGCAAATCATGCACATGAAACCATTCTTTCATAAATTGACGACAATGATGAGATTTGAATTTAGGGCCTTTTGTTTGGCTCGATTTTGATATCATATTCGACGATCATATCTAAAGACTTAAGTTGTTAGAGAGGGGAATTATTTAAATATGAACTCAACATTAACAGTTTTTCCTTTTTCTGTGAGATTAAAAGGTTAGTAGAGAGGCTTTGGAGTTAAATTTTAAATGACTTCATATTAAATTTGTTCGAGATTCATTACAATACCGTTAAATATAATTTAAAATGAGATATCAAGAATTTAATATTCTTTGCTGTATGGATTAATCCAAATAAGTATGATGGATTTGTCATTATATAAATTGAAAATACTTAGATTCAAATCCATCGATCCAAACGATAAACATAAAAATTTTAAAATGTTCTTTTTTGAACTGCAACAGTTGTCTAAATGACGATTTCATCATTACTGCTTAAAATGCAAAATGGACCAGAATCTCTGCTCACAGTCAAATCATGAGTCTGCCATCCTAAATGAATTTTTGTTCTAGTCAAGTTGATTTCATGATTAATTCAGGAGTAACACAAGCAATGTTTTCATTTGGCACTTGACACGTACTACAAGAGATATGATATTTAATCATGATTAATATTAAATAGTCGTAGTGAATAGTTATTGATCACGGTTACGTAATGGTTGTCGATTGTGATTTTTGCGAGAGTAACTAAAATACTTGTCATGGCTAAAAGTTATAATGCACGAACACTTTGAAAAATTACTCGATATAGTGTCGGATACGTGTCGGACACGCCTAGAACACGGCATAAGTGTGTTCGAAAATATAAAATCAAAAAAAAAAAAAATAACACGGTGTTGGACACGCCAACAGGCGTGTCTCCATATTTTGGAGGAGTTTTGGACACATTTAGAATTTTTTTTATAATTTTAAAAAATTTTGGTTTTTTTTTTTTAAAAAAAAGAGTTTTGGGCTAAATAAAAAAAAAACAATTAATTTACTTATCTCAAACTAAAAATTTTGGGATAAAATTACTAAAAATTTGAGAGATAGTCATAATAATTTAACTAATGCGAATGATTAGAACTTTTTTCATTGCGTACTTTTAGTATAAACTAATTATGTATTTTTTTTAAGTCATGTATTTTAGTTAAAAATTTAGATGTAAGATAGGCTTATTTTATATATTATCTTAATATTTTCATATTGCATAAATTTTACAAAAAAAAAAAAAATAGAATATATATATAAAACATATTATATATAGCCGTGTCATTGCTGCGTCGTGTCCTAGTTTTTTGAAATTTTCTGTGTCGCCGTGTCCGTGTCGTATCGTGTTCGGGTCGTTATATCCGTATCCATGCATCATAGGCTAAAAGTCATGACGAATGTTTTTACCACGGCTCTTAACCGTGGCAAATAAGTTTTTTATGGTGGAAAAACTAGTTTATGTATAAGGTTTATTTAACCATAGTTAATAATAGTTATTTAGGACGATTTTTAGTCATAGTTATTAAAAATGTAGTTAATAGTATTTTTTTTTTCGTGAGTCGTTTTAACTGTAAATAAATATTTTAAATTTAAAGAAGTGATTAATCAACTTCAATCCTCATATTAAAATAATAATAGCAGAAAAAAAAAACACAATCCTCCTGTATGTATAGTATGAAGGATTCGAATCTGGAAAATGATTTGTTTTGAAGGCATCGATGAGATTTGAAGGATGTCGGCGGTGTTAATGTTGTAATAAAGGAAGGAGAGAGAGAGAGAGAGGGGTTGGAGGAGGTGTGAAAACACGTTTTTGCATCAGAGGCGCATATTAAATAAATATTTGGACAGGTACAAATACGATTTCCTTGCATTTAATTTTATTACCATTATTGCTCAATCAAAGCCCATGTGGATGCATTTCCTCGTGGGCCTTGTCACCCCCATTACATCTCCACCGCACATTCTCTACATCTACCCAGATATTCTTTAATTTAAAATTTTATTATTATATTTTCTATTTTATTTAATATATATTATATTATTTATTTTGTTTTGAAAAAAATTATGCATTCGACACATTTATATTAAATAAAATAAAAAAATATAACAAATTTTGGAATTAAAAATTCAATTAAAATGTTTCTCGAGCTTTTCTCAAAGGTCCTTTTATAGAAAAAGAGGGGGGGGGGGGGGGGGGGGGAGAGGGGAATGCTCTCTTTGTTATTAATTACTTATCATAATATCTTTTTTTTTTGATGTAGGGTTATCATAATATCTTGCTATTTTGGAATGTGTTCTAATTAAATAGTTGCAACAATGAGAGTGATTAATTTTTCTCATAACTCAGCTTATATTGTAGATAATGGGAAAGTCAATGATTTTCTTTAGCTACTTTTGGATGGAAAGATTTGCTTTTGATGAAAGTATTTAGAGAAATAATCTCAAATGACTTTGTAGTAAAAGCATTTAATGATTCATAATATTTCATAAAATATAGTTCAAAGTGAAAGTTGATGGGCTTGAAATCCTTTGTAATATAAATTAACCAAACAAAGTCAAAAGATTTGTTATTAGAGATTTAATGGGTATTTGCAATAATTTTTATTTTTGTGGTGAGAATATATTTTGTAGTAGGTAAAGTTGAAAGTTGAACAATAATAAAAGTTTGGAGTGTTTGAAAAATAAACTGCAAAAGTTGAATATGCAGTGGCGTGAGGAAGACCCGATTATGGCTTGAGCTAGATGCACAAAACGGTGTTGCAAATCAATTTATCGATCACACGGGGGGACAGTACGCGTAATACTTGCATGGTTGCCTCCATCTTGTGCGTCAACTCCTGATGTTATGATTCATACATGTCTATAATGAAGGTAATCAGTTGACTAACTATTTTTGCTAGGTTGTCTGCAGCGAAACAAAGCTCACGGGAATGCCACGCACATGAGATACATGGAACACCGGAAGGAATAGTTAGGCTCAATAGATTAGATCAATCTAACTTTAGAATTGTACACTTGCGTGTAGTACTCCTTATTTATTTTTGTTGTTTCGAATTGTTTTTAACAAACTTTCTCGTTTTGAATTTTATTAAACGGGTAGAGGTCAACCCCAAATCTCTTGCTTAGACATAGACGACTTAAAAAGAAAAAAAGGCTGATGTTTCATAAGGGTGACGAACTTACATGATCACGCTAAAAATTAATTGCCATGTTGGTATTATATTAAAGATTAAATATAATTACCACCCTTAAAGTATTCATCTCATATCAATTATCTCTCTTAAGTATTAAAACCTTTAAAAGAATCCCTTTGACCTTTAACTTTTTAAGTTTGAAAAGTCTCTTTTGCCTTACAAAAATTGCTTTCTGAAAAAGAAAAATCAAAGGGATTTCTACGATGCCCAAATCACTCTTTGTCAAAACTTTATCTAATTCTAATTTCACTTATTCATCAAGCCCTTTTTATTTTCATAATTTTAAAGTACTTCGTATTCATTTTATTTTAGTTTCACTTGTTTGTTAGCCCAAATTAAATAAATTTATACATGCATATATATATATATAAATATTATATTTACTTAAAAATATCAATTAATATATATTTATATATATGGTAATTATATGTATGTACAAATTTATTTTTAATTTGGTTTAACGAATAAGTCAAACTAAAATAAAATAAGCTCCAAGTACTTTAGGATTACGAAAATAAAAAGAGCTCGATGAACAAGTAAAACTAGAATTATAAAAATCTTTGACAAATGATGATTTTGACATTTTATAAATTTTTTTAAGAAAGAAAATTCTTGTAAGGGTAAAATGGACTTTTCAAACTTAAAAATTAAATGTTAGGATTTTTTTTAAAAGTTTTAATACTTTAAAGGAAAAACTGATGTGAGAGGAATACTTCATGAGTAATATGTGTATTTAATGGTGAAATTAATTAAAAAGCCATTCATTTTATTTCAAAAAAAGAGTAAAAGACATCATTTGACAAAGTCATTAATGCCCTCGTGGAATGCAATTCAGTAGCTTCCGGAAGACATGCGACTTTTGTACTATATATGTGCTCCCAAGAAACACAAACATACGACTTTGGTACTTTTCATTATATTAATGTTATTATTATAACTTAGATAAAGCGCATTTACTTAGATTTTTGTGAGATTTGACCAAATTCCCTTCTACTCATTCCCCACTGCTCGTAAGTCGTATCTAAACTTTTAAATCAAACAGTTTGACTTTGCAATTTGAACTCTACTCTCCATCCAAAAATTGGGATAATTATATTTATACCTTTTGATTTATGATTTTGATGCAGACAAACGTCCCATATTAATTGCAAACGAGGAGCTTGAATGACTTATAAGCCCCACCTCCTCTTCCTAGCAGGGTGCTTTTTTAGGACAAAATCGTGAGGCTCATATGTAATCAAAATGGACTATACCTCGCGCAATAGAGCATCGATCAAGTTGCAAGTAGCATCAGATTTATTTATACAAGTTACTCATATTTTTTTTTTTTTGAAAAATTATATATATACTCATCAGAAATGTCAGTATTATTTATACAAACCACTCATATTTTTTGAAATATTATGCACACGCCCCGAGAAACATTCACTTCATTACACAATCTATCCCTACTTTTTGACGATTAACCGTTGTGTAAATAAACTATACATTAAGGGTGTAAAATATAATTATCCACTAAAATATTCTTTCAGATTTTTTTAGTCATTGAAAAGTGCTGAATTATAATGTGTACTATCTGTGCATTATTATTTTAATTTTGAGCACAGTTGTCGGTAAAATAAATCATTTTTGTAAGATTGAGCTTTGCAAAATACAATAATAAAATAAAATAAATTTGAGATACAACGAGTATATATTATTAACCATAGGTAAATAGTACGGATGATATGGACTTGTGCCGGAAATTAATTGCATTTGATTTTCGAATGTGACTATATATAAGTGTTTTTTCTTTGAGTGAATATTTCGTTTTATAGCCGTAAATCAGAATGCACTCAATAAATTTGAATCATATTCAACAGGACTTATGGGCTCGGAGCATGACAAAAAGGACGTTCCGATATTTAAAAAAAAAAAAGATCAATGCGATCATGACTAAATAAATTAAAGTTAAAATCTTATTATTATACAAGTGTAAAGTTATGAGTTTGATCTCATTATAATTTTTATTTCATAATGATTTAAATAAAATAAAAAACAAAATTGATAACATTTAGATAAATTTATTTGTCACGTCAAATAAATAAAATATGATGTAAGAGTAAGACAAAGATTTGAGCGCGCATGGACCGTTCTGACCGACTGTAACCAGTTAAAAAAAATTATTAACCGGACGTTGTCGGTGGTCATTTTATATTGTGATTTGCGGGTACGAGATTAGAATACGGTTTACGAGCGTTTCTTGTCGGGTTATCGGATCGAATCATATTCTGGAAACTCGTCTCTCAAACAAAGCTCTTGCTGGCTTGCCACGTGTCACGCCAAATCAGACTTGGAAATCCAATCTGTAATTGTTTGTGATTTTATTTCAATGAGAAAGAATGACTTTGATTGAGACGGTATTTTTGCTGGAATATGTGATTGGATGTGACGTGTAATAATAATAGTTAATAGGGTAAATTATAATTAACTCCTATGAGATTTGACATAATTACAAATACTTACTTATTGGTTGAAAAATTACAAGTATTCCCCCTGAGGTTTGTAACCATTTAACAAATAATTCATTTACATCCATTTTTATGGGTAAAGTGACCAAAATGTCCTTATGTATTGAATTATTTTTTATTTAATTCTTAAATTTTTTTGGACTACAATGCGTAGGGAGAGGTTTCTTAAGTTTTTTACAAAGAGGAGGAATAATGCAATTTGCTTCGGGTGATTTTTAATTTTTACAAAGGGCAAAATGGTCAATTTCAGGCTTTGGTTAAAAATTACAAACCTCAGGAGGTATTTGTAATTTTTCAACACCGAAGAAATATTTATAATTATACCAATCTTTAGGGAAAATAGATATAATTTACCCTAGTTAATATGACGCGTAAAATGTGTTATACATACAAAAATCTCTAGGGTCAAAATGGACAATTCGGCAATGGAAACAGTCTTCTGAAACTTTTTGACTTGTCCCTTCTGCTGCAACTCCATTTCTTTCACACCCCTTTTCGGTAAATCACAACAAATCAGTTAAAATATTGCAAAAAATTGGGACATTCCACTAATATAGTCAATCCTTAATTAAGCACCATTGATCCTACCAATTTATTTATTATGCATAATTACTTATTGGGTAAATTACAACCATCTCTTTTGAAGTTTAACATAATTATAAATACTCATTCGTTGTTTGAAAAATTATAAATATCCCCTGGAGTTTATAATTTTTAACCAAAGGCCTGAAATCGACTATTTGCCCTTGAATTTTTTTATTAAAATTGTACAAAATTAGTCGAGACAAAATGCATTATTGTTGCTCTGTGTAAAAAACTTAAGAAACTTCTCCCTGCGCATTGTTGTCAAATTTTTTTAAAAAATTAAATAAAAAATAATTCAGTGCATAAGGGTATTTTGGTCAGTTCACCCATAAAAATAGATGAAAATAGGTTATTTGTTAGACGGTTACAAACATCAGGGGTATTTGTAATTATGTCAAACCTTATGGGAGGTAGCTGTAATTTACCCTTGTTTAAATGATTCAAATCATCTTTTAACCGTTGATCTACTATCACGTTTTCCCTTATTCTTAAAACCCCTGACGTATTAATCTGATTGTGCGTGTTTTCAAGTATTTTGCGTGACATAATAACTAGTTTTAGATCAAATATTACACAAAATGTAACACTAATCCTGAATATACTGCCACAAAAATCCAAAGCCGATCCTTCGTAGCAAATAGCGCCGAACAAAAGCACATGCGCTCTCCCCATTTTCATCTTTCCTCATAATTAATTTGGTCCTGTCCTTTGTTTTTTTCCTTAAATAATAATAATAACAATAATAATATATTTTATAATTTCGGTGAATTACAAGTTTTTTTTTTAAAAAACAAAATTGACATAATAACGGATACCCCTTCATTCTTTAAAAATCACAAATACTTCCTAAAGTTTGTAATTTTAACCAAAGACCTGAAATTGTCCATTTTACCTTGATTTTTTTTTTAAATTATAGAAAAATCAGTCGAGTCAAATTATATTATTGCTCCTCTGTGTAAAAAATATAAGAAACCTGTCCGTGCGCATTTTAGTCCAAAAGAATTCAGAAAAAATTAAAAAATAATTCAGTTTGCATAAAGGCATTTTGGTCAGTCCACTCATAAAATGAATGAGAATGAGTTATTTGTTAGACGGTTACAAACTTCACGGGAGTATTTGTACATTTTTTTGAAAAAATAAAAAATTATCCCTAATTATGTCAAATATCGAGAAGGGTTATCGTAATTCACCCTTATAACTTTTTGAGTAAATTACAATTACCTTTCCAGAGGTTTGACATAATTACGGATACCCCCTCGTTGTTTTTAAAATTACAAATATATCCCGGAGGTTTGTAACTTTTAACCAAGAGTCTGAAATGATTCATTTTGTCCTTATTTTTTTTTTTTAAAAATTATAGAAATATGGATCGAGGCAAATTACATTATTGCTCCTCTATGTAAAAAACGTAAGAAACCTCTTTCTGTGTATTTTGTCCAAAAAAATTTAGAAAATTTTGAAAATAATTCAATTTGTATAAGGATATTTTGGTTAATTCACATAAAAATGGATGAAAATGAATTATTTATTAGGCGGTTGCAAACCTCAAGGAATATTTGTAATTTTTGAAACAACGAGCGAACATCCATAATTATATCAAATCTGATGGGAGGTAATTACAATTCACCCTAACTTTTTTTTTTTTTTTAAACAAATGGAGAGAAAATGAATTTATTGATCTCTGCCTATTTTTGTGTACCATTGCCACCTCCCCCTATATATACTGCACTATCAGCTCCCCCTTCTCTCCCCATTCATCTCCTTCACTTCTCTCACACTTCACCTTAAATTTCAGCTCACAGCTTAGGAAAACTGCACTCATAAACACTTTTTTACACACACTACACACACTAAAGAGATCTGCAACCCTACATTTTCAAAATTGTGATTTCCCAATGTCTCCCCTGTTTTTCGTGCTCGCTTTTCTCCCATTGATGATCACAGCTGCAAGCCATGACTACGGCGAAGCTCTCTCCAAGAGCATTCTCTTCTTCGAAGCTCAGCGGTCCGGTTACCTGCCCGCTACCCAGAGGGTTCAATGGAGGGGTGATTCAGGCCTCAGCGACGGAAAGATCAACGGGGTACGACCCATTAATGTTTTTGCTTTTTCTTTTTATTATTATTCCGTGCTGAGGTAGAGGTGTCAGACAATCACAATCATTCATGTACGATGATGCGGGTGTAGGTGGATCTGGTGGGAGGGTACTATGATGCAGGGGACAATGTGAAGTTTGGACTTCCCATGGCTTTCACCATTACTATGATGTGTTGGAGCATAATTGAATATGGAGGGCAGATGGATGGAGAACTTGGAAATGCTGTTGATGCTGTTAAGTGGGGTACTGATTATCTCATCAAAGCCCATCCCCAACCATATGTCCTCTATGGGGAGGTAACTCATTTTTTTTCACACGATTATATCAATATTTCGATAAATTGAGTAACTCGTGGATTCAGTCAATGTATTAATATAATTAAAAATAAGGATAGATTATATCTGTCTCTTCTAAGATTTGATATAATTATAAATACTATCATGAGGTTTGTACTCTTTAACCAAAGGCCTGAAAGTGATCATTTTGCTCTTAATTTTTTTTAATTAAAATTGTAGAAAAATCAGTCGAGGTAAATTTCATTATTCCTCCTCTGTGTAAAAAACTTAGGAAACCTCTCCCTGCGCATTGTAGTCCAAAAAAAAATTAGAAATAAATAAAAAATAATTCAGTGGGTTAGGGCATTTTGGTCAGTTCACTCATAAAAATGGATGAAAATGAGCTATTTGTTAGACAGTTACAAACTTCAGGAAATATTTGTAGTTTCTCAAACAATGAAAAATATTTGTAATTATGTCAAACCTCAAAGGAGCTAACTATAATTTACCCTAAAAATAGTAAACCAATTACTACTTGCACATCAGGTAGAACTCAATCCATGATCTCAAACTTATTTCATTCTTAACAATTAGACTAAGACATCTCAGGTGACACACTATTCTTCTAAGACTGCCTAATTTACTTATGGGGTTAGGGGTGTGGCAATGTGTGTGAATTTTTTAATAATGCTAGTGTCAATTTGAAGGTGGTAGTCCATTTTGTTGCAATTTATTTTATTTGGGAACTTTTTTCAATCATAATTTTGGAGTATTAAATTTATAATAGAATGGTTTTATTTGAATTTGTGGTTAGGTAAATCTAAGGTGATTATACGACGAATTCATTACACTTACTATGTGATTAATATCTAATTTTGGCAGTGTAATTGATCGAGTGCGAACAAGAATCTTTTGTTGTATATGTTATTTTCATGATGCCTCTTTTATTATAACTATGGCCGCAACATTAAAATATAATCGAAAAATTCTGGCCCGAATTAGTTTTTGTCAAATCTGAATTAATCACATAAAAAGTGTATTTAGGCATACTTTAAAAAAATTATACACTTATCATATAATTCGATCCGATCAGAGTTAGTTAATTTGGATATAAACTTTTCCCAGACTTAGTACTTTGTTACACAGTGTGTGATTGAATTTTTTGTTGCAAATCTTATTTTATTTTTTAATTCATTCAATATACACATATCACGTGTATAAAAATGATATCATGTCTTTTATTTTATATTGAACGAAGTAAAAAATAAAATAAATTTTACAATAGAAAATCCGACGGATGATTAAGCAATTGATGTGGTATGGGTTGGGGTGTATGTATAGGTGGGAGACGGAAACACAGACCATTACTGCTGGCAAAGGCCAGAGGACATGACAACTTCCAGGGCTGCTTACAAGATTGACCCCAGCCACCCGGGATCTGACCTCGCCGGCGAGACCGCCGCCGCCATGGCCGCCGCCTCCATCGTCTTCCGCCGCTACAACCCCTCCTACTCGGCGGAGCTCCTCAAACATGCCTATCAGGTACTGAATCCAACAATTTACGACTCTCTGAGCTTCATGGTGTACACGTGCGCATTTTAGTGAGAAGTTGGATGCGTACAGTTAAGTGAAATGGCTGTTGTCGGTGCATTATAGCATTGTGCGCCACATCCACGTATACACGTATAGTAGGAGTATATTCTATGCTTGTATATTTTTCTATTATATTTATTTAATTCAATAAAAATTTAAATAAATAATTTATCAGAACTACTAAATATTTTTTAAATTATTACGTGCTTGAATATATAAAAATAAACACAAATGACTAGAATGATGATTATTTTGTGTAAAAAATATTTTAGTAGACAAACATTTTTTCAACCGAATTTAAGCAATTAGTAGGCCTTTACATTAAAAAATATTATAGATGTACATATATATATATATATATAAAAGCTTATTCAAATTGGATATGAAAACATTAAATTGATTCATAGTTAATTTTATAATAATAACTATGTTGTCATGATATAATTAGTTTAAATCTAATCACATTCGATCTGAACTAAAATTTTCTCCACACATGATTATCTAAAATTATATCTCGAGAAATGTATCAACTTTACCAATCAAAAAATTATTTTTTAAATTATATATTAATTTTATAATAAGTATACAAAATATGATTTGAGCTCGTAAAATTAAGAGTAAATTACAATGAATTTTCAAGAAATTTGATATAATTATAAATACCACTATTTATTTGATAAATTACTAATATTCCCTTAGTTTAACATTTGCCTAACAATTAGCACAATCAGTCTTCATTAGGTTCTCATTCGTTTTTATGGTGAACTGATCAAAATGGCCTTGCAGATTATAAATTATAACTTTACTTATTTTTTAAATTTTTTTAAAAAAAATTATAGCCTAAGTGGATATTTATTTTATGAATTTTTAAAAATCTCCATCCACCTAGTCTAATTTATTTTTATAATTTTTGTTTTCTTTAAAAGATAAAAAGATACAATAAGAACAAATTTGATATTTTTTTACGTTCATTCAAAATTACATAATTTTATTAAACATAAGTAATTTTTTTATAATTTTTTAAATAATAAAAATAAATTTATAATTATATCAAACTCAGTCGTAATTTATTCTTAAATTTAAATAAATCTTGTGTTGGGGGTACAAAAATTTCGCCGCATGTCACGGGGATTGTCTGGCAGCGTACCGATCTGGTGAACCATCAAAATCGGAAGCATCACACCAGTTGATACGTGCGATTGTTCTCTTTCGGTGGGGCATCTCACGTGGTGCTGCTGTACCCGCCGCACAAAATAACTCCTCTGCTTGTCATTGTCAAATTTACCCTTGTTTCTTTTAGTTATGACTGACAATCATTCCCTGTTGATGTTCAGCTTTTCGATTTTGCGGACAAGTACAGGGGCAAATATGACAGCAGCATCACCATTGCACAAAAGTACTACCGATCCGTTAGTGGATATGCCGTATGTGATTCCTACCCTTTTATTTACATTCATAAAAAAAGAATATTCATTTTTTATTTAATAGTTATAAGTCATTAATCTTTCACGCTTGTGATTTTATCTGGGTGTATAAAGATCGAGTTTTCTGAAACTGTAATTATATAATTACATTAATATTTCAATAAATTGAACAATACATTAGTTCAATCAATACATCAATATTTTTAATGTGTTACCAAGTTGGACAACGTTTTTACGATTTTTGGCAAAATAAATACTTGATGGAGGTCAAATTTCCTCAATTAGGATAACCATAAGGATGAATTGCAGTAACCTTTCATAAGGTTGGGCATAATTACAGATATCGCTCGTTGTTTAAAAAATTACAAATACCCCCTGAAGCTTGTAATTTTTAACGAAGGACCTGAAATAGTCCATTTTGGCTTTGATTTTTTTAAAAAAGAGAATTGTAGAAAAATCAGCCGAGGCAAATCACTTATTGCTCCTCAGTGTGTAAAACGTAAGAAACCTCTCCCTGTGCATTTTTGTCCAAAAAAAATTAGAAAATTTTAAAAAATAATCCAATTTGCATAAGGGCATTTTGGTCAGTTCACTCATAAAAATGGATGGAAGTGATTTATTTGTTAAACGGTTACAAACTTCAAGGGCGTATTTATAATTTCTGAAACAACGAAGGAGTATCTATAATTATGTCAAACCTTATGGGAGGTCATTGTAATTCATCCTAACCATAATGGGTTTAATCTGATCGAGCCTTTTAACTTATTTAAAAGAAAATAAAAATCCCATATTCTTATCTTATTTATATTATTATATAACTATAAATTGGTATATATGTATTTGATTTGGGCAGGATGAATTGTTGTGGGGGGCAGCATGGCTATACAAGGCAACAAATGATGAGTACTACTTGGATTACCTGGGGAACAATGGTGATGCACTTGGTGGAACTGGTTGGGCAATGACTGAATTTGGTTGGGATGTTAAGTACCCTGGTGTTCAGACCCTTGTTGCTAAGGTACATTCTTGCAACATTTTCAAAATCGAAAATTTTCGAGATTTGCGTTATCGATTGTTATGTGCGTTGCCGAATTTTATTACAAGATGATGTTACATCTCGTATTTCATTTATATATATATAAATATTACACGTGTGTGTTAAGTTTGTGTCAATTATATGTTTTATACACACGACGTGTATATGTTAAATCACGAGAGATGACACGGCATGTTTGCAAGTTGCTAATTGGTTGTTTGATCTGTTTGCAGTTCTTGATGGCTGGAAAAGGTGGCAAGTATGCACCAGTGTTCGAGAAGTACCAGGAGAAGGCTGAGTTCTTCATGTGTTCATGTCTTGGCAAGGGCAGCCTCAATGCTCAAAAGACTCCGGCAGGGCTCATTTTCCGGCAGAGGTGGAATAACATGCAGTTTGTTACCAGTGCGTCGTTTCTGGCCACCGTCTACTCTGATTATCTGACGTCTGCCGGCAAGTCGCTCAGTTGTGCCAACGGCAACTTCTCGCCGTCTGAGCTCCTCTCCTTTGCTAAATCTCAGGTGAAATGCTAGTATTAGTATATTGTTAAAAATATTAAATATTAAATGATTCTCCTTCTCGACAGTTTAAATTTTTAAATGAGATGATCGTTTAACGTGATGTTAGAGTTGGCAGTATCTTTGATTTATAAAAGGAATTTCACCTACTAGGGCTTCGCAAAAAGAATTAGCGTGACGTGTCTATTTTATAATAGTTTAAACTTTTAGATGAGCTGGTCATTCTACGTTTGCATCAAGATAGCTCATTCGTCTTTGCTTGGATCGCTAGGTGGACTACATTCTTGGAGACAACCCGCGAGCCACTAGTTACATGGTCGGATACGGAAACAATTACCCTCAACAAGTGCACCACAGAGCTTCCTCCATCGTGTCGTATAAGGCCGACCCATCATTCGTCAGCTGCAGGGGAGGATATGCCACTTGGTTTAACAGAAAGGCGAGCGATCCGAATCTGCTTACCGGAGCTATTGTTGGTGGCCCTGATGCCTATGACAATTTTGCTGATCAAAGGGACAACTATGAGCAGACCGAACCGGCTACCTATAACAACGCCCCACTCCTCGGCATATTGGCAAGATTGCACGGTGGTCACAATGGCTACAATCAGCTCCTCCAAGGTTAGTTAAGTTTAACGTCTACGTTTTCGCCAATTTGATGATTTGTCTAACATCTGCCTGCAACAACTGTTCACGTTTCGTTGGTTGTCGATCTCAGAGGAGATACCTGCACTTAAACCAATTGCTGCTGATCCGAAACCAGCTACAAAGCCAGTGGTTAGTCCGGCTCCAGGTACCGTTACTGCTTCTCTGGCTTATTTTCATGTACGTTTTGAGTCAGACTCCACACTCCAACATGATTGGGAGCTTGTGTTTGCAGTTTCTTCTACCAACCCTATTGCTATCAGCCAAAAGGTGACGGCGTCATGGGATCACAATGGGGAAACTTACTACAGATACTCAACAACAATCACCAACAGGTCTTCCAAGAACTTGAAGAATCTGAAGCTTAACATATCAGGGCTCTATGGTACTCTATGGGGCCTGACGGAGTCCGGTGGCTCTTACGTCTTCCCACCATGGATCAACTCTATGCCTGCCGGCAAAAGCATTGAGTTTGTGTATATCCACTCTGCAGCCTCTCCGGCAGACGTCTCAGTTTCAAGCTACACTCTTGTATAGTTGACAGGCAGTTGCTTATAACGCTTTGCTCTGGCTGTATTGAACTGTGATCAAGAATTGTGCAGCTATATCTATAAGTTGAAACTAGGAAGAAGGAAAAGGAGCGACGAGACGATTTGAAAGAAGGGCTCGTCCTCTTTCTTCGACACTTCATCGGTCGCGGTATAGATTATTTCAGCAAGTGAGAGAGACAGTACAATGAGTAATGAAGAGAAGTGAAGATGGTTGGAACATATCAGTCTTTTTGGCTTTAGAGCAGAACTGATGAGTTTCTCTTAGTGTTATCCTCTTTTGTGTTTGATGTTGTAAAATTAAAAATATTTGAGTATAGTTTGTGCAGAAATCATTTGTTTCACAATTTCTTGACGCTTCTGATGTTGGTTTTCATGTTGTGAAATGTATTGAATCTCAGTTAAAAACAATGATGATTTAACACCAGATTATTATCATTACACCCTCTGAGTTTTCGCCAATTGAGTTGGGCTTCTAAGTCTGTTCAAATTCGGTCATGAGTCGAACGTTTATTACTTGATTTGTCGATTTGACAATATTCTTCGATACTTAGGTCAGTAAACTACATAACAGTACACCCAATTGGATCTTGAAATACACAATATTCACCCTCAAGATTATTCAAAAACATTAACCCTAAACACGAAATCGTTCATTGTCATACAATCAACCAAACACGACTCTCCACACCACAGGGATCGAGAAATCCTACTCCAAATCAAGTTCAACCAACACCGAACTAATCACACAGCAACTGTAACTATTACATTACATTCGCCGTGTAATTGATTCAGTCCGCTCAAACCTAATCTGAATAAGAATTTACCGACTTTCTATACATGGTTCCTTCAACAATTAAAACCAAAACCAAAGCCAAACATCAAAGAAATACCAATAAAGTCAAACACAAAACAGAAAACAAAGACCAAACATATCAGCTATAGGTTCACTTGACCTGCACAACAATGATGCTGATATTGTGTCTGCTCCCTTTAGCCATGGCCAAAACAGCTAAAGCTGCTGCTGCCTCCGAAGCTGCATCGCTACTACTTCCATCTGCAGACAACCTCTGCAACTCACCATTCACACAATATTTTTTGACAACTTCACATGCAATCTCGTCGCAGACCACATTCCACAGGCTGTTGGTTGCTACGATGAGGAAGTCATCCGAATGTTCGGTTCGCTTCGTCACCGTTACTTGAGGCTCCGTGATTATGTACTGTTTTCGGTATTCACTGCCTGCAAAGTTTGGACAAAAAGATCAATGAGATCTGATGACTAGGAGGCCATGGATTCGAGTTTATAAGTGGTGAGTATCGGCCTACTTTAACAGTAGTTGTTAGTCTATTGTAACAGTAGTTATTGATTGGTTATAAGTATTTGAAATAGGTAAATAACGTATATTGAATACCACCTGCATAGTTTGTACAAAAAGAACAACAAGGTCTAATGACTAGGAGGTTACCAACATACATGGTGAGTATTGGTCAACTTTAATAGTAATTGTTAGTTTACAGGAACACTAGTTATCGAGTAGTTATAAATATTTGAAATAGGTAAATGACTTATATTAAATATCACCTGCACAGTTTGGACAAAAAGATCGATTCGAGCTCTACCAATATGTATGGTGAGTATTGGACTACTTTAATAGTAATTATTAGTCTACTGTAACAGTAATTATCAGGTAGTTATAAATATCTGAAATAGGTAAATGACTTGTATTGGATACCACGTGCACAATTTGGACAAAAAGATCAATGAGGATATCAGGAGGCCATGGATTTCAATCCTACCAATGTGCATGGTGAGTATTTCGATGTACTTTAATAGTAATTGTTAGTTTACTATAATAGTAGTTATTGATTAATTATAAATATTTAAAATTAGTAAACAAAATACATTTTTAAAATGTAATTGTAATCGATTAACTCATAAAAAAGTAATGGTGATGTTACCTAAGGATATTGAAGTTGTAGAGACTGCAGGGAGATGGGAAGCATTCCACTTTATGGTCCTTTCCTCCACAGCTTCATCATCAGCTCTCCCCTTCTCATTTGCTCTCTCACCCTATTGTAATAAAAATAAAACACCCAAAATAAAAAAACAAGCAAATTAAATCAAATATTTGATTTAATTACCTTTCTTCCAATGTACTTCCTTTCACTTAGATAGATCCAATGTCACTCATTGGGATATATAATAATATTATATACTAAATTTTTGCAAGTAAAATCAATTATATATATATATTTTTTATATTTATATATATACTTATTTTAATATATGACTTTTGGGATGTACACAAATTTAAATATATTTCATAACAAATTGTGCACTGGGAAGTTCTTTTTCGTTTTCTTTTTTTTAAAGAAAAATCTCTATTTTGCATGCAAAATTTTATTACATGACTTGCAAGGTCTAATCAGTTGCCAACTAAAATGGTAAGATTTAATTAGATTTATGATCACAAAAGTTAATTTTGTGAAAGTTTTAGTACATATATGAGCTGAAAGGAAGTGATGCTATAGTAATTGTAATATTACTGTCGTGTAATTTATATTACATACGAAAATAAATTAAATATAAAAAATTATCTATATATATATATATATAACAGTTCACCTTAGGATCGCTCGACAAGGGCACCGCCAATCCACCGCGGCAAAGCACCGCCCTGGAATTCCCGAAATTGACCACCACCACCTCCTCCTTCCCGACCACCACCACCATAGCCGTGAACCGCAGTACCGCCGCGGCGGAGCTTCCCTCTCTCTCCTTTACCTCATGCCAAAACTCCTCATCCGCGCCGCCGAAACAGTCGAGCATGACTTTGCCCCAGTCAAAATCCCTGTCCACCGGCAGCTTCTTCGTCCTCTCTATATGCCTCTCTAAACACTTATGCAGCCTTACGCTGCACGTTTCCGCTACCATAGCTCCCCCGTCCCCGTCGTAAACCGCGAAGCAAGAGTACTTCCCGGCCAATCTCCCCGGCGGCACCACCGTGACGGCATTCTCCATTACTCTCCGGCGCCCCATGATCGATACGAATCCGTAATTCAAGGCGCCGCCGCTCAGATCACCCGGCCACGGATCGGAGGAGGGTTTGCCAGATTGGATTCCATCAAGCTTGGAATCTGCCTCCGGCGACAAAGTCACCGACCTCCGTAAGGGAACTTCTAGCCTTCTCCGGCAACGTTTCGCCGAATCTTCGGCTGGTAAAACATTTGGTTTACCGGAAGCCATCATTGTTGTTGAAGGAGTAGTGGGGTTTTTGGGAAGGTAATGTTCAAAGCTTCGAGTCATGGGCCACGCTCTCGGCCTCATGTACTATAAATATAGCAATATTACTTCAGATCTTATATTATAAAATTATATTTCGATCTCAGACACACATAAATAATTAATATATATGTAGATATTTATGTAATTAATGCACATGAAATTCAAATGTATAATTAATGTAATCATGCTAAAACAATTATAAAGTTAAAAAAAATATGTTGATGTTAGTCATATTTTAGTAGTTTTACGTAGATGGAAAATTAAAGATGATTATTCTGATGAAATAACACTGTTTTCTCTCCAATTAACTAATATTAATGGAATTTTTGTCTTTCCTAGTATTAATTATTGCACAATTGTTACTAAATAATAAAATCTTACTACATAATTCTAAATATTATTTTCTTTTGAGATAATTAATATAATATTCTCAAAATATAATGCAAAAGCTGATGTAATTCATCCTTGATGATGTAGGCAAACGTTCCATAATGATAGTAGATGATGAACTTGAGTAACTATATATATAAACTTCAATGTTTCATCTCTCTAGAGAAGTACTTTTTCAAGATAGAATAGTGGGTTCATAGGAAATCAAAATGGACAAGACTTCACACAATCGAACACTAATCGAGTCACAAACTGCATCAATGAATAAAACGAAGCGCTTTTTCAAGTTAGAACAGTGAAGTTCATACGAAATCAAAACAGATAAGACTTCGCACAATCAAACACTAATCGAGTCGCAAACCGCATAAATAATGTACGGTGATAGTAGCAATGTTGTTGCTGGTCACAGTGGTTGTACAGGTTCAGAATCTCACTTAATTTCTCATTAAAAATACAAATATATTTCACTATTTTGGCTAAATTGCTTTTTTGATATCACAAAGAAGGAGTAGTACACTTTTTGGTCCCATAATTTATGAAATTTTATTTTTTATCTCAAAATTATTAAAAACTTTGCAAAGTTAGTCCCGCAGGACGTTTTCCATTATTTTTAACAGCAAGTGGACGGAATCCATTGATCCCCAATTATTAAATTATTTTTTTGGTCCTACTAAGAATGGGAGTTTGCTTTTATGGTCCCACAATTTACGGAAAAAAAATTTGGTACCAACATTGTTAAAAATTTGCACATTGAGTCCAAAAATTTCATTTTCGTCAATTTTTTGATATTAATAAATAAATTAATGCACACAACATCGAATTATTTTATTAAATCAACAATCACTCTTATCCAATCACTATTGAATAGACTAATAATTTATTTTTTATATTTTTATAATATAATTTATGATTTATAATATAAATTATTATTTATATTTATATATAGACAAACAAACAACAATGTACCACCTATAATTATAAAATAATAATAATAATAAAATACAAATATCATGTGTTGGTTATTTTATTTTGTTTTTTTCTAATTACAAGTCCAGTAAAAACTTTCAAAAATCGAGTAGTTTCAAATCACATACGAATATGTGTTACTCGATCACATAACAATTATTGTAAAAATAAATTTCTCAATCACATAACAACAATTTCTACATTCAATGCTATTTTTTTTTTTATTTTTTTTGTTTTATAGATATGGCTCATACATTGTTATTTGTTTATATGTAATATAAATATAAATATAAATAATAATTTATATTAGAAATTATATAATAATAAATATAAAAGGGAATAATTATTAGCTTATTTTGATAATGATTGAAAAAAAGATTGATTGTTGATTTAATAAAATCGTACATTAATTTATTGATTAATAACAAAAATTGACAAAATTAAAGTTTTGGGACCAACTTTGTAATTTTTTTAACAATTTTGGTACCAAAATTTGTTTTCGTAAATTGTGGGATCAAAAAAACAAACTCCCATTCTTTGTGGGACCAAAAAAGCAATTTAACACTGTCCACTTGCCGTTAAAACTTAACGGAAAAAGAATTTTGGAACTAACTTTGCAAACTTTTTAATAATTTTGAAACCAAAAGTAAAATTCTATAAATCATGAGAACAAAAAGGGTACTGCCCCTTCTTCGTGGAACCAAATATACAATTTAGCCTCACTATTTTATATAGCTGTAAATTAATTATACTACATCACATATACATATATATATATAGTATGAATGTCAGTATCATAAAATTCATGTCACCTAGATGTGTGTGCATATAAAACAGAGAGTCACTTTTCTGATACAATTAGTGATTTATGATATCCACATCATCAAATTATGATATACCTTTAAAAAATTTACATCAATAAAATTATTTAATTCAACAGTCAATGTCATCTTTTAATTACCAACATGCTATCGTATTTATGTTCCATTTTTTATCATGTATTATTTTTAATTTTAAATTTATTTCATCTCTATTTAATTATATATACGCAAGTACTACCCGCTATTATATTTTATTATAAAAATAATATATAAGAAGAAGGGGAAGACATTGAGGGTGCGGGTGTACAGAAATAGGATACATGTATATATAAAACCGCTAGTGGTATATATATGTATGTGAGTGGATTTGGATAGGAAGGAAACTAAGACAGTGCGGGCGGGTGGGGTGGCTAAATACTGTGAAACTAGCGCCTCTTTGTGTGTTTTGCGGGATAAATATTACCTAAATAATGTCACTAAAGTAGTTTTGATTTTTAAATTTTTTGAGATAGCAATATTAGTTCTCAAACATTTATTTTTTAAGTATGTTTGGTCCTTCCGTTAGTTTGCCTGTTATACTTGACGGAAATTTATTTTTTTTGGTTAAAAATATTATTTTACTCCTATTTTGTACTATTTTTCAACTTTCAGTCTAATAACTTATTTTTTTCATTTTTCTTCAAACTTAAAGAGATAAAAAATAAAAAAATATTGAATTTAAACAACAAATTTGCTATATAATCTTTACAAAATTTATCAATAATCTATTTTGTGTATGATACAATACCTAAAACATGTGCAAAGCAAAAAACAACATAAATATTGAAAAATAAATTGTTGTTTCGATGTTTATTTTTCAATATATATATATATATATATATTATTTTTTGCTTTGCACATATTTTAGGTATTATATTATACACAAAATAGATTATTGATAAATTTTGTAAAGATTATATAGCAAATTTGTTACTCAAATTTAATATTTTTTGGTGTTTTATCTCTTTAAGTTTGAAGAAAAATGAAAAAAATAAGTGTATTAGACTAAAAGTTGAAAAATAGCATAAAGTAGGAGTAAAATAATATTTTTTTATAAAATAAAAATGAATTTCCGTCAAGTATAATGGCCAAACTAACGGAAGGACCGAAAGTGCTTAAAAAATAAATATTTGAGGACTAATATTACAACCTCAAAAAGTTTGAGGACCAAAACTACTTTAGTGACATTGTTTAGGGACCAAAATTGCATTTATCCCGTGTTTTGTAGTGTCAGTTGCCTCGTGTTGTGAACCTAAATAGACGGGGGATGCCTTTTATAAGTTTTTGTTCCCACTCAAACATCTTTATCACTACAGGTAAAGTGTATTACTTGGAGTTTCGTACATGCATCTACTTTACTGGAAAATTCTAACTCGAATTTGATTCGGATAAATCTAAACAAATTATATGAGAAATATAATATACAAGAAAATAATCAATTATATAGTAAGTATACCACACTTGCTTTATAATTGTCAAACCTGATCAGGACAAGAATTTTTTTCTGCTCTTAATATTTGATTTCGGAGCAATCAGTGCGGTTGACAGCTGGGTTGGATGTCTTCAAAACACAAATATCATGAATACTAGTAATTTTGTGCGGACACTATGTGTCTGCATAATTTTTTTAAAAATATTTAAAATAAATAATTAGTATTTAATAATATTTATAAAAATAATAATATAATATTATAGAATGAAAAAAGATGTATAAAATAACATAAAAAATAACTACCGAAATAATGAAAGAGTAAAAAGTTAATAAATAAATTAATAAATTAAATTACAGGCTAAAAATTGAGAGACATTAAATTAATGCTCTTCCTTAGTAACGAAGTATAGACAAAACTACTTCCTCCCAAAGCCACCGCATACTAATACCGTCCCCCATCCCTATTTGAATCAGTATTTGTTTTCTTCACCAACTATTTTTGTGTTTGTGTATATCCATTACATTACTGTCTAGTTTCAGCAGACGTCACTTCCAGTATTGTAATATATTTACATCAGTGTATAAAATCTTGGATGAAAATATTAGAAAAGAAGAATTTTAAATAAATTAATATTAAATAAATTTGAAATTCATGCTATTTCACAAAACATAGTTTATCGAGACAGAAATAATATTAGAGCATCTCGAAAAATAGTAAGGGTCATATAGTTTAGGGGTTAAATGCAATTTACGTACGTAATATGAAAAATGAGTAAAAAAACTCCATGTAAAGAGAAAATTAGCAAATTATTTCGTGAGCTTTTGAAAATGAAGCTAATTACATTCCTAACGACGGTCTAAAATCGGGAAGTAATTTACTTTATTATTCAAAACACGCGAGATAATTTACTATTTTTTTTTTTTTCACATGGGTGTTTTCTCATTTTCCATATCAGACGTGAGTAAATTGCATTTAACCCCATTTTTAGGATAAAGGAATCAATACCATTGAGATAAAACTCAAATTTCTGCATTCACATAGTTTATGTGCTAGCTTGTTTCCAATCTCCTGACTTTAACAACCTTGAGCTTGATTATGGTCTTGAAGCTAGATTCCAGCTCAAGTAACCTGCAATAGTATCCGTCCACAAAAGTATCTCCAGATACATCATTGAATCCCAACAAATTTTTTATTAACAAAATCCAGTTCCAAGAAGATGAATGTAAATTCAGCAATTCATATGTAGACTCCAAATCTAACTAAAGAAAACATCTAAACCTTACAGACCAACTTGTCATGAGATGAGAACTGTAAGGTACTCATTTTCTGACCTCGGTTTATTTTGCATTCTTGTACATGCTGTCAATGATATCCTGCAAACACGAGTAACGGAATTAGTGAGACGGACACGTTAAAATTACCGTGAGCTTATGCACAAGAAGTTGGAAACAATCTTGTGGGACAAAAGCATCGGGGTAATTCAATCTCATTACAACTACAAGGTTAAGGAGAATGAGAACCTGGTAGTACTTAAGCAACTGGGGTCTTTTCTTCTTGTACGTTGGCGTGATAAGGTCCCGGTCCATGTCAAACAGGACGGGATCAAGGTGGATGGCTTTGATGAATTCGAAACCCTTCAACTGGAATAACAACATACAGGGTAGGTAGGTTTAGGAAAATGTTACTACAACAACTTTCAGCTTATGAACAGAGCATGCAAGAGAAGACGGACCTTCTTTTCTTTGGCGATTCTTGTGAGCTCTTTCAGGAAGTAGTCTTTTACTTCGGTATTTTCACATAGAGCATTGAAGTCGCCAGATATACCGTTCTGTTCTGCCCATTGCTCCACTGCTTGCTTGTTTGGATTAATAATAGCAACGAGAAAAGACTCAAAGCTGTTGCCATATACCCATATCTGCAGTTGAAGAAATATGCAGCTGGATATCATATCATATAACAAAACATAACCGGTAACAAAACATAATATTTCAGGTCTATTCATATTCTGGGATAAAATATTCAGCCATAATGTCTCAAGGTGGACGATACAAGATTGATTCTCTCCCAACTACTTTGACATGTTCAGAACACTTTGCAGGAATTTTCTCCCACAAAAAAGTAAAAACTTTCTAAGGATGTTATCAGCATCTCTATGTCATAGATTCATAAAGAGAAATACGATACATAAATCTAAGACAACATATTCATGCTCACCGACTCGATAGCAGGAACTAGACTGTAGATATTTTCCAAGTTCTCCACTGCGACATATTCTCCTTGTGAGAGTTTGAAAATGTTCTTCTTGCGATCAATGATTTTCAAGCTCCCATCCGGTTGCCATTCTCCAATATCACCTGAAAAATGGAGTTTTACAGAAATCAGCATTCGAAACATTATGTGACAGATGAGAAATCAATCCCAATATCACTAGGAGAGGAACCTGTGTGAAACCAGCCATCAATTAAGACTTCCTTTGTAAGGTCTTCACGTTTATAGTAGCCTGAAAATAGAGTATCCCCTCTTACACATACCTCTCCGCGTGGGGTTCTTGAAAGAGCATCATACCCCATTTCAGGTACAGATTCCAGGCAAACATCCACATTGGGCAGTGGAGGACCCACGGTACCCAGCATGTTCATCTCTTCCGGTATAGAAACAAATGTGCCGGCACAAGTTTCTGTCAGACCTGCATCAAATAGAAGAAAACTAGTTGGACACCATCAGAAAGTAGGAAAATATACAATACAACCATCACTAAATTGAGTTTCAAGGTTTAGAAAAGGAACAAAAATAGCAAAATGAATATATGCTCAATTGAACTACCCTAATGATCAAAGCCAATGACCAGCAGATAGGGATTATATGGATATTTTCTATATCTAAAAGTATGAAGGAGCTTAAAAGTTTTTTTCTTTTTTTGATTTAACTAAATTAACCCTATAATATCATTTTACTAGGGTAAAAATGTAAAACTATATACTTATTAATTTATATTAATTGCTTTCAACTTATATTTATTTATTCTTATGAATTACTTTTTCACATTATACTTATTTACTATTAATTTATTTTTAATATTATATTCATAATATATTATACTTACAAGATAAAAATACCCTTATGATATAACACGAAATGACTAAAAGAATTCAAGAAAATTAAAAGAGTTTCATGCATTGAGAAATTTCCTAGCCAATATATAAATGAGAATCATGTTAAAATAAGTTGAAAAACAAATAAAAATCAATTAAATTAATTGTCATGTAAAGGAAATATTTTAAAGGGTAAATTACAACTATCTCCCCTCAAGTTTGGCATAATTACAAATACTCCCTTATTGTTTGAAAAATTAGAAATACCCCCATTAATGAAAAATATTTGTGTAGCCCCTAGACAGTGATGTGAAAAGTACAACAAATATCATTGCTAAATTTTTTATTGTTTTAAAAAAATATAAAAAAAAATTCTAAAGGTGGTATGGGTAAAATAAATAATCCATAGAGACTATTATCCGCAAAAATATTTTAGAAAATTCTGAAAAATATATAAAATTATAACTTATATTCCAAAATGGCATTTTGGGGAATTCACCACAAAAATCGGATGAAAATCTAACGGATGCTA
Organism: Sesamum alatum; assembly: GCA_034509735.1. Lineage (NCBI taxonomy): Eukaryota > Viridiplantae > Streptophyta > Magnoliopsida > Lamiales > Pedaliaceae > Sesamum > Sesamum alatum. The sequence goes on along the minus strand of JACGWO010000007.1, from coordinate 3,566,315 downwards.
ACAAAATGGGCACCTTGTTAGACGGACGTCAAAATCAGGGGGTACTTGTAATTTTTCAAAACTGTGGAGGCATTTGTAATTATATCAAACCTCATGATGTGGCTATAATTTACCCTATTTTAAAAGTAAAAGAGGTTAAAGATAAATGAAAATCAATCAAATCACTTCTCCCATAAAGTAAAAGAGGTGTAACTACTGTTTGTTATATGATTTGTTATTCGTATATGTTATAATAGGAACAAAATGTCAGGATGTAACTCAATCTTTTTTCAACAATGTAAGATAGAAATTGTTCCTCGTAAAAATACCGAAATGCATAAAAGCTGCATCTAAACCATCACAGCATATTACTATTTCCAGCAAAAAAAAAAAAGAAAAAGAAGAAGATGAAGAAGAAGAAGAAACGATGGGCATGCAACTATGTAAAGATAAATATTATCTATACTATTATAAAAGGTGTGAATGGTTCAAGGGTCATTTGAAATTTTTGTATTACATATTATAATCTTATTAATATAGTTAGTAATAAGATTGTAATAGGTATCATAAAAATAACTGTTAATTAGATCATTTAATAAGTTATTAATATATAATAATGATCAATTTGGTACCTATTAAAAATGTAATGAACCACAATTGATCAATCGTACTTATTAATCCTCTTTGTTTTGTTTTACTTTTCAATATTTACGTAAGTCAACATAAATTTATCTAGTTGCCTTTTGAGAGTCATATAAATTAATTTTCTTAAAAAACAAAATAATTGCTTAATATTATGCTAAAACCTAGGCAAAAAGACACATTGAATTTCACAAATAAATTTTGATAACACAATTAATTTCATTTAGTAAATTAAAGTATATGAATTACCATAAATGCATGTTATAATTCCTTAATTGGAATATTTTCATGATAAGCACACGTAAGCCATGACTTGGTATATTTTGCATTAGTCAAGCAACTTTTATTTTTTTAATTCTCATTATTTATAAAAAATATTACTTAGTGTATGTTTATTTTAATTAAATATGATAAATTAACTTAGAATTTTGCCTTCGATAAAATGTTACTTGGTATAGATGGAAAAATTAATTAAGAAAAATTGTTGATTACTTAAAAGTATATTAAACTACAAAAGAAAAAATACAAGTTTGAATTTTTATACAATTAAAACTACCATAAACTTCTAAAAGTTTTTATTTCTTTTACATTTTAGAAAAATCAAATCATGTATGAAAAAATAAATATTGAATTACTATTCAGTAGCATCTCATTGATATAATTTAACTTAAAACTTAAAAAAGGAAAGTCGAACAATATTTTCGAAAGCAATCAACTAATTAAATTTTATAATTTTGAACTTAATAGATATTTTTAAAAAATATTTATAGATAATATATATAAGTATTAAGCATACACAAGCAAAAGTTATATGTTAGATTTATGTAGGTATCTATGCTCTTTGCCGAAGCTATTGTCATTAGATGAATATTCTTTCGCTATTTAATTATTTGAGACCATTGAAAAGCTTCAACTAACCATCAACAATAGTTTATATAAATTCATTTTTACATATGGTAAGGAATGAGCTTACAAACTTCTATAGAGTTTCAATTTCTCACTGCACTCAACGAAAAGACAGAATTCGTCAATGACATACTGAACGTCATAGCAGAGGCCAATAAAAAGAAACAACATCTACCAGAAAATTAGGGGGGAAAAAAGACATCAATTAAAACAGTACAGAATGATGGACCAAAATGGAACTTATTAGACCGGAAGGCAATACAACACTCGAAATTGACAACAAAATGTTGGAGGTCTCTATAAAAGAAAGTCAGAAGAAAAAAGAGAACTGTGCAAGAAGAAAAAATAAGAACAGTTTGAGATTTAAATTTTGAACGATGACGAAGAAACTCTTAAAAACTTGAAAAGAAAGTACATGACAAAATCCATTAAGAGAAACAATAAGAAGACATTACTAGGGATCAAGATCAAAAAAATAAAAATAAAAAACTAATGCATATCACTAGATTACAAAATATTTAAGGTATTTTGTTATTTAAATTTAGTATTTTCAATTTTTAAATTTTTTATATATTAGGACAATTTTTCAAGTTGATCAAAAATTTGAGAATTCATTTATTGGTTTCTGAATTAATTAAAATATTTTATATTTAATTATTGAATTAAAAAATTATACTATTATTTTAATAAAATGATATGAATCACGAGCAACGCACGTATTCATTACTAGTTACAAGAAAAAAACGTAAAAGGGAGGATTCTAACTTGAACATAAAAGGAGTCTCCTAAGTTATTGTGCTCCGAATTAGCAACCAGTGCTTATAAAGAAAAGCGCAAAAAGTGACAAGAGATAAGTTTCAGAGCATGAAGGAATACCATATCCTTGAAGAACATAAGAACAAGTGACTACTCGCAGGTACTCTTCTACATGTGAGGCAAGAGGCGCTGCTCCAGATAAAATAAGTCTTACATTGCCACCGAGACCTTGTTTTACCTAAAAGAGCATGCACTAATGGAGGCTGTTAGTCTTTGCTAAAACTTCTGTGAATATGAAAAAGATAGAAAGGGCCATCAAGATAATGCTAATCACCAAATTGAAAACAAGTTTGTCACAGATCGGAGATGCCACAGATTGTTTGAAGCCATTCCTCATGTTACGCAGTTTCCTGCTCAATTTTTTTGGCATGCAGTTATCAGAAACTATAGAAACTGTAACAATGATAATATCCAACTTTTAAGTCAAACTCCTGAACAATATAAACTGCAGGCTTGAAGCAGATTAAACCAAAAAGCCATATTATTGAGGCTTTGAAAGGTTTGGTTGATTATCATACAAGTCAAAAGCATCATGATTAGAATCAAACACTTCTGTTTCCACTAACATGATATGCTGTAAAATTTCTTTTGCTTGGGTTTCTCAAGAAGCGAGGAACAGGCAAGAAGACCTTTTGTCATAATGGAAACTCAATAAAGATTATAGTTACCTCTATTTCCTAGTAAGAGAAAAAAAAGTTGGATAAGAACTTACAAAGAGTAAGAAAAATTAAACGCGGTCTGTTTAATGAAACCCCCCGCAGAAATCTTCTGTTGCAAACCTGAAATAAGAACGGTTAACTTGGAGAAACAAAACCTGAACCAAGATCGTAAAATCTGTAGAAATCATTGAGTTCTTCCACCAGACAAAGCCAACCTTTTCTCCAAGACTTGTGATATTTATATTCCAGAAGTTCAAATGGTTAATATTTGCTTAAGAAAGTTCGCAAGTGGCATCACAGTGTTGAAGGTCTATATTAAAAAGTCCCATCATTAAGTTTCCATGTCTGCCAGCTGGATATGGATCTCATTATCAGACACAACCAAGTATAGAAAGTTTCATCTAACAAATACAATGTTATCGACTAAGAAAACATACTCCACCACCTTCCATAGTCCATCTAAAGAATGCCAAACAATTAACTAAAGTAATCATGTTATGCATCATGGATGAACAAAGCAAACCTGAATATATTCTATCTAGTACCCGAGGAACTGCACAGAAGATACTGGGTTGAAGCTCTACAATATCTTCAACCAATAACTTAACATCCTGCAAATATGAAAATAACACAACATATCAGTGGCTTTTTATGAACTCTAGTACTGGAATATAAATGAAACCGTCTTACCCCACGCCAAAATCCAATTGCAGCCCCCTGATTGATGAAACACTCTTCAATGACACGATCAAAGATATGCGCCAACGGAAGATATGATAGATACACATCATTGACATTCAACTACAAAAGATTAAGAACGAACTTAAGTTGCAATATTTTGAATTATTTATCTGATACCTCCCACATTTTTATGGAATGAGTAGGTTTTAACTATGATCTCTCACATGAATTATAAGACCAGTACAAAGCAAAATAAATAAATGTATAATCACCGCTTCATTCACACTCTCTAGCATATGCTTCACTCCAGCAATCAAGGTAACAATGCTGTTGTTGGAGATCATGACACCCTTAGGATCTCCAGTAGTTCCACTAGTATACATAATCGTGCAAATATCAGTTTTTCTTTTAGTAGGAAGATTGACGTTTTTATTTTCTCCCTACACAAAATACAAATATAAGAGTTCAGATCAAACTTTGAGTAAGCAACAGAGTATAACAACGATGCATGAAATAAATTTTATGCAAGGAAAAAAGACAGATGAATTTTTCAGTATAAATTGAAAAAAATCTACAATAATTAACCTGTAAAATTTGCAGTAAACATACTGATGTTCAAATTACCAAATAACACAATGATGTACCAGAAAATACAGGATAACCATTGTTGGATTTCATTGCTAACCCCGCACACCCAACAAAAAGAGAACAGGTTCGGAAAAAAAGTTCGAGCATTCTGTCCCTAGAAGTGAGAGATTGATGCTCTTTCCATATATTTTCTTGTCACGATACCTAGCTACAAAGCCATAACAAGTCAGCAGTTAATTCAGAAAAGCTTGCATCAAATACTTCAGTCTCCTAATAAATGATTATTTATTTATTTATTTTTTTGGTTTTTGGCAACTCTCCTCACCAATGATTAACAACATCAATAGAGCACCCAAACGATGGCGGTGAATTAACATAGGATGACAAAATAAATTGCCAAATTTCCAAAACCTTTTCGAAATGCTAAGAGCATACCAGGATGTATAAGAGGTGAATTAGCAACTAAGAGCACTAGTGTTAACGCTGTAACATAGGATTAGGAATAACTTTGTAGCCTTTACAGATAATGTCAGGGACAACTTGCTTCTTTTTGGTTAATTGGGCAGTTTACTGGAGCAATATACACCACATTTCTACACTTGTGATTTCATTAAAAACATCAGAATAGATTATGATACAAATGAGATTCAAAGCTAAATTGGGTTGCACTTAACAAGGGGCCATGCGAGGTGAATGCCCACTGGAATTAGGCCTCATACATGAAGCAGCTTCATTCATTTGGAAATCACAAGTTTGCAGTGGCTAGCCAATTCAATTCCTAATCTAGAAAGAAAGAAATAGCAGACTAAAATCAGCAGGCTCACCAATGACATAAACTCATCCCAAGAATAAATAGCAACCCCAAACTTTTCGACATCTTCCTTCTGTTGAGAGGTAACTTTCCCAAAGCTCACAATTGCTGAAATCGAGCAATGCATTCATCAGTACTATTCGAATCAACCCACCAGAAGCAAAGGAAATTAGATTCTGGGAGGTACTTACTTTTCAAGTACTTAGTTGCACCAGGAAAAGTTTTCAACAGCTGCAAATCCGAAGTACGTGTTATCAAAAATTGCATGTTTCCAGACCCATTCAAATGATTCAGATACAAACGCCAGAACTATTAAAGCCATGTATGTGCCAAAAACTATGAGCTCGATCATCAGAAGAGGCATAATTCAGACCAATATTAGTCAACAAAACTTGTCGTTAAAGCAACAAACTTGATAAAAGAATCCAGAATACAATATGCAAGTCAAAGCAATTTTATTTCCTGAACTAAAAATTGTACCTCAGAAATTTTTTTCTCTTCCACAAAAGTAAGTGTAACTTCGGCATGGGATATGATGAATTCAACTGCCCCGGCACCTAAACCAGTCAAAGGATAGATTAAGCTAAGAGCACTTTCAAATGCATCAAGTGCATGGCAAGATCCTGTTGACTTCAGAATATTTCATGGCACAGGCACACAGTGAACTACATAAACAAAGGAAAAAGGAAGAATAGTACATACCTAAGGTGTCATATAAAGGGACACAATAGAGTCCATGAGCATTACACGCCTGCATTAATTTGTTTAAGTTTAGGATGTGCTCAGAAACTTTTTTCCAGAGAGTTTGTGGACAGCAGTTGATATCCACACTAACGCACCAAAAGTAACTACCAACAAGTAATTCGGGGAAGAGAGGAAAAGGATTTAGAATGAGAATAGAACATGATTATTTCATCTCCGTCCAGAATTTTTAGAGTTTCTTGCCTGGAAATTCCATCAAAATATTCTTCAAATATGCATTTGCAAGTTCACAGTTACAACAGGTAAATCCTAGGTCCGCAAATATGTACATTGGCATGCGCATGCATACACTGCATGAAAGGGCGCACATAGAAAAGGGGAGAGGAAATAAAATCACTGGAGTACCTCCATGCTCATAACCCATTCAGGGCAATTAGCACCATAAATTCCACAGTGTCCTCCCTGAAATCATAGTCAATTAAGCAAAGAGTAAGCAGGAAAATTAGTATATAAAAGGGCAAAATCGAGACAACAACAGACCAAGAAGATAAAAAGCATATATAATTCCATCAATGACTCGCACTCATATAGAGACACATGAAGAGCTTCCAGTCTAAGAGCATGAAACCAAAGAAACTTATCTCATAAGAATAATAAGACATTTTAAAGACAGTACACATTAGAATTAAGCCACCAATAAGAAATCTGACTTCATTGAACATATAAAAATTGGCAAACTTCAAGGGATTTCGGTGGTAAGGTTACTTTTCTCTGGGGAAAGAAAAATAACAAGAGAAATTTCATTTATAAAAGGTAATGCTACTTACTTCCTCAATGCCACAACTGCGAATAGAATTACCAACTTTGAGAACTATGTCATAAACTTCTTTGTAAGTCATCCATGAGTATTTACCTGGCTGGTGAGGCAGAGTAACAATGAACATCAGCGAAAAGATTCCAAAAAATAGAAAAGGAATAGATTATGAAAGTAGAAATAACCAGAGGTAACTTGAAATTTCGGGCATGCATTAGAACAATATACCTTCCCATTCACAATTTCACGACGACCAAGCATTCGATTATTGGGATATTTCTCTACTGACAAGCTGTGCCGAAAAGGAAAAGCTTTCATTAAAATTCATCAGCATAGAAAGTTGAGACAAATAAGAGTAAGATTCAGGCAGGCCATCCAGTATGCAAGACTGACAATCCCAAGAGCTGGAGTATGTCAGCATAATCTTGTGTGACATAGTCATAGACAAGATGTATATCAGATTCCGAAGGACTAGTAATAAGACTGACGTGATAGATACTCAATCATCCATGCAACTCAGTCTTCTATTATAATTTTTAGATGCTTCCCTAGTACTTTTTGGAATTCCAAAAAAATTTTCATTATCTATTATTTAATGACTTAATCTTCTGATCCTTACGCTTGAAATAAGCCATTCAAGTCCTTGAGTGTGTTACTTGTTGGCTTAACTCCCAATTTCATTTGGAAAAACTTGGATAATAATCCCTTTCAAAATGGATAATAAATGCCAAGATTCAGTAATTGGTTTTAGATATGTTCTGTTATGAAGCATTGTCTTAAGCTTGTTCCTTCCTGGAAATTTTCATATCCTTGTAGCGATATTGTCGTTGTCATGCCAATAACTGTGCTTCGCAGTCATGTACTTGGATAACATAAGCTTATCAACTGAATGAAAGTTCAGAACTTAGTCATTGTCTTCCTCCTTGTAACTCGCAAAACACTTGAACATATAACAGGTATATACCAGTGCAGACAAACATGTATAGGCATAAAGATGCAGGATGTACATGAAGCCTATCTAAACAGTTAAATTCTTAGAAAAACAGCACTTATGTAACTATTGATACGAAAAGAAACTCTTACTATATTTCAAGAAACAACAAGACATGAACAAGACCAAAGAGTATTGAAATGCTATATTTAAGTGACATCAACTCAGAGATTATTATAATCTCCATCTTAGTAGGCTGAAAACAAATAGACTATTGCTTTGATCCTTATAATTCCTAAACCGATCAGATTCCGTCAATTCTACAAGAACACAAAGTTTCAAAACTCTCAGTAACGCAAACCAAACACCAGTCTCACAGTTTACATTTTCTAAATAGCTCAAAATCCGAGAATTCACGAAATGGAAACGTTGGCGTCCTCTTTCAAACACACCGCGACCAAAAAAATATACACAGTTTGCACACGACGCTCACACACAGCAGGTTCCTCCCATAATTAACGTAAACCTTCATGCAAGCTATTGACAACAGATCACCCAACCGAACAGTTAAGCGTGAATTAATCTCTCAAATTGTTTTCAACAAAAAAAGCAGAAAATCAAACCGGAAAATATCCCAACAGCTTTCGAGCCCCGGAATGGGCGGCGGAAATCCATCCTTAGCGAAAATACTACGAAAAACAGGTCCGATCGACGGCTTCCCGTCCTTGGCAGGCTTCGACGGCTCCACCTCTACTATGAACGTCTTCTCCTCCATTTCCAGAGACCTTGTGAAAATCTCTACCTCGCACTCCACCAAAATGTGAGTGTACGATCACTGAATGGGCAGAGAGTGTGAAGCTACTTGCGGAAATAGCAGAGCAAAAGAAAGAGAGAGAAAAACCAGGGCAGAGTTCATGAATTGGTTACTTATTTTAGTGTTGTATCAAGGGTTAAATACATTCACCGACTCTCAATTATTCAGTTTATATCGATTATTTTCTAAAGTATTAAAACCTGTAAAAAAAAATCCCGACTTTCTAATTTCTTTAATTTTAAATTTAAAATATTCATTTTATCCTTAGTAAAATTTTCTTTCTAAAAAAAATTAAAAATTTTTAAAATATCAAAAACACTCTTTGTCGAAACTGTCTAATTCTAGTTTCACTTGTTCATCGAGCTCTTTTATTTTTATAATTTTAAAGTATTTGAAGGTCATTTTATTTTAGTTTCACTTATTTGTCAAAAGTGAAAAAATAAATTTATAAATGCATATAATTACCATATATATTATAAGGTTGTGTTTACCGGACCGTATTAACCCATATTCGGGTTAATAGGGGCATGCCACTTGTTTACTTGCAAAAGTCGAAACACGCTACTATTTATCAAAGCCCGCTACTAAGTCATACTATTTGCACTACATCACTTCAATTTTTAGGTCCCATATTATTAAAATGTGGGACCCATATCAATTCTTATTAACTTTCGTTTCCTTTATTGTCCTCATAAAGTGTGTCTATGAAGTCTAATTTGTCTCTAAATTTGGACCAGATTGCAATGACAATCTTCATTAATTTTCTGAAATGTGGAAAGTGACATTTATTGAGGTAGGTGAACATTTTTTATTGCTTTGTGTAACCTTCTAGTATTAGTCCTACAAAAACACACAAACCGCACCATTTATTGCATCAGATCGTTGGATGTGATGGTGATTAAATGCAATGGGCAAAAAGATAATTGCATGCTCAATCCGGAATTAAGTGGTTGATAGTAAACGTTCAAAATTTTTTGTATACGGACTATTACCCATATAACCAATGCAAAGTAAACAAACTATGAGATAATATTGTACAGATTAATATAACATATAGTATGGACCTACTATAATATGACTTAATACAATACGGTTCGGTAGACATGGCCTACTATAATATGGCTTAATTGTATGCTTGTTATTACTTCATCAGCCCTTTCGATGTTATTAATTGTATATTTATTTAAATATATATATATATGTGCTTGTATAAATTTATTTTCAATTTGATTTGACAAACAAGTAAAATTAAAATAAAATGAGGTCTAGTACTTTGGGATTATGAAAATAAAAATAGCTCGATGAAAGAGTGAAACTAGAATTAGACAGAGTTTCGACAAAGGTAATTTTAGTATTTTAGAAATCTCTTTAATTTTTTCTTTCATAAAGTAATTTTTAGTAAGGGTAAAATGGACTTTTTATACTTAAAAAGTAAAGGAGTTAGAAGGTCAGGAAGGGTTTTGAAGATTTTAATACTTTTATGGGGTAATTGATGTGGTGTAGATACTTTAGGGGTGGTAACTGTATTTAATCCCTGGTACTAGAGAAAATATCTATTTTGTTTAATTGCATTTGTATTTTGTTAACAATAATTATTTTTCTTAAAAAAGAATAAGTTTTATTTCAATATATCTCATATTAAATTTTTTTACGTATATTTGTCATTAATGTATTATTAAAATATTGAATACTAATAGAAAATTTGAATGCTTAATTCAATAATGCTCCACTTAAGTAATATAATTGTTTATTCATGCAAAATAAATAAACTTGCCTGATTGACAAAAAATATATATTGTTTAATTAATCATAGCAATTTAATTTGATATTTTTCTAAAATATGAGAATAATATTGGATGATATTAGAAATACAATATAAAAATTCTAAAATAATAAATATGTGAAACTATAAATTTTATTAGTGTTAAATTATTGAAATTATTTGAAAACTCTAACGTCAATTTTAGATGAGCAATTTCACAAATAAATTAAAAAGTGTAAACTTTAATTAAGATTATTATAATAAGGATAAAGTAATTCAAAAGACATTGAATTTATTTACGAAAAACCAAAGGAACTAGAAGCACCCCTCAATATACTTCTAGTTTTTGGGTTAAAAGTATTTTTTTATAGTAGTTTAAAAGTCCAAATATCTAAAAAAAACAATTTAAAACCAAAAGTTGAAAAACGCTTTCCAAAACTCTCTCGAACGCTCCCTTAATATATCAAGAATATTAAACTAATAAATAATCATTTTAAACAAAAAAAAAAAGTTTATACAGATGGAAAAATAGATAGGCTCTCTTGGCTTAACTCCAGAGGAAGGAATGGAGTTAAGGCTCTACTGCTCTTAATAGAGGAGTTGAGCCAATATTCTTTTTAGTAGGAAATAACTTGATGAAAAAAAAAAAATCCCAAACAAAGTTGAAGTGTAATAACTAGGCAATCATAGGCAAGTTACATCACAGTACTCTCTATTATAAAAATGTCTATAATCGAAAATATTTCAGACATAGGCAGAGAAACTTCTGTGTAACAAAATTGGGAGTAATATCATCACTCTCTCAACTTCCAGCAAGTCCTCTTCTGATAGAACATACAACGTTGTTTGCATCCAGACAAGACTATATTTATTCTATTAGAGCTATTCATTAACGTATCTTTTTACTTGGTACTATTTTACCATTTTCTTCACCTTTTCTTGCCTTTTTTCCTTCCCTTGACCTCTTTCTCCAAGCTCTTAATCCTTTGACTGAGAACGGAGGAAGACGGTATTCTTTGATTCGCGGGTTTTGGTGATGCATCGGTGGGGGACGATACAGGCTGCTGTTGTTGAGCCGCCATGTGCTTCTTGAGCGCATCAAGGAATGAGAAGCCCGCCTTTTGATTGGTTGGAGATGGTGCTGCCTTAGGTAGTATTGGCACGCCCAAGAATTTCTTCACCTCGGGCTTCTTTAACGCTGAAAACTCAAGAGAGAACGAATCGACAAGAAAATGATATTATGAGAATAACGACGCTAAGATGAATATAAAATGCCGTAGTAATGGCAAATGGATGAATAAGCGGGACTCACCTAATCCATATGTGAGCGAAAACAGGTTGGAGGTAATCCAATAACAGAATATAGCCTGCAAAATGCGTGCACGATGGATTAAAAGGATTGAGATGATGAAGTGAATGAAACGTCTTCATGAAATTGAAAGGGAATTATAGAAGAGAGAGTTGTTTTCATCATATATAACAAGCTCGACCCGATAGCAGAAAATAGTCGGTAAATCCAGTTTATGCTCCAAGGCCATGAACGAGTCAAATGTTTTATTTTACAATGCATAAACCTAACAATCAAGACAGAACGTAGACGAAGCCTAAAATTGTGGAAAGTCGATTGTTTTGTCCACTGATCTGATCTGAGTTCAAGACAGAGTTTGTGTTAGTGCTTCTGATCTACCTAACAAAAGGAGTTCTAATCTCACTGCTTAAAAGAATAAAGGAGCATCACTGAGATCGTAAGCAATTAAGCACTACTAATCAATGGAGATGCTTCTATTGCCGTAAAATATTCAGTTTGTGAAAATTATACAAAGTTCGGCACAAGTAACGCAGCAGCACATACCTTGGGGAAAGCTGCGGTGAAAGGGACTGTCAAAGCAGCCAGAACCCTTGAGAAATTCTTGATCGTGCCAGCAGTTGGGTTACCTTCCAGACCTTCTTGAGCATTACACTGAGAAGGGGGGGTATTATCAAACATAAATAAATAAGTAAACAAGACAAACCAGAGCTTGGAGCAGTCATATGTAATGGGAAGTGAGAAGACACATTATATCACCAAAAGATACACCAAAAGTCTACGCTGGTGAGATTTATTAATTTATTATTTTACTGTTCACCAGTCAAAAAGAATAAACGCCGTTGAAATTTCTTGCATTGTGCTGACAGGAGAGGTGCTGCTCCTTGCAAATAACAATTTCAAAAGACGTTGGAGTTAAATGAAACAACCAGCAGAGATAGCAGACAGTTGCAAGAAACTTTACGTATGGGAAGATACCATGTGCTTTATGGATCTGGGTGCATCAAAAAAGTAGTAAAATAGCCAAGGACGAAAATGAACTCAATATAACATTAAAGCGTCAAGGACTCAGCCAGGATATAATTCGAGAATAAAATAAGTGTATCTTGAAAGATACAAAGTCAAGGTAGATACAGAAAAGGTGGCTAACCTCCACCGTAATCCAAAATGTCAATGCAGTCAAAATTGGAAGAATATACATGCTATCCGGAGTTGTCAAATCGGTAAACCACAAAGGTCCTCCCTCTTTAAAAGATGGAACATTCTCCGCCATGTTCCTAACCTGCACATAACGTAATGACACAAAATAGTCAGATTGTGAAAATATTGATAAAATAACTGAGGAGAAAGCAAAAGATGGGACGGAGAGCACAAGGAATTATCTACAAACAGTACAAGGGATGTGATCTTACAGCAAAGAAGAAACTGCAAAAGATGGGACCTGAAATTAGAATTCCCTTCAAAGGGGTGAAGGGTGTAACACCATATCTGTAATAGAAAGATGCAACCATCTCCATCAAACGTCCCCTCTAATCCAAGTATTCTTACCACAAAAGTGGAAAAACATAAGAGATGACTTCTCATGTCTCATAATGCTCTTGAAATTATAAAGAAGGAAAAGCTACATACTCCTTGAATAGTTTCTTCATCCGTGCCTGGCCTTCAGCCACAGCATCCGGACTCATATCCTACAAAGAATCAACAAGTATAAATCAATAGTAAGAAGAAATCAAATCAAATTATAAGTCAATCATAGAAGGTAGGAGGCAACAGAAAAAGCTCTTTTAAGCATAAACCTCCCACAGAGAATAATTGAATTGAACAGGGTCTAAAAAGCCATTCACACATGTTCCAGCAAGTTTATGTTGATCAACTTCATACAAATAGCAAAGAAGAGTCAGACATTCATACCCTACTTTGCATTTCTTCCTTAATCTCCTCCAATCGCGGCCGTAGAAGCTGCATATGTGATAACTTGCACGTCAGCAAAAGAAGCATGCAGAAGCAAAACAGAGATAGAAGGGAAGAATAGTAGTGAGACAGATGTTTGGCACAGAAAGAGGACAAAAGCCAGTAAATCGCAGAGAAGAGAGAGAAAATAAAGGACGAGCGCATAGAAGTTCAACTCCAGCAAAGAGAAGGCAAAGAATTAGCACTGGGGTCGAATTAAAATTTTCTTCTCCTCCATATATCTATTTTGAAATGTATTTTACACTGTTAAGGAAAGGGGCAAGAGGCAATTAAAATTTGCTGAGGCTCAGCATTGAATCTTGGACGACACCACGGAATACGTGCATTCAACTAACAAACTCTAAACCTTATTACAATTTCCAGAGGAATTGTATCACCAAAAATCATTACTAGGTCCACAATTGAATTTCCCATTTGACTCATCAATAACAAAAGATTTACATGAAAACATTTACATATGATTTAGTTTCTAAAGGATGTTTTAGAAGTTAATTCACCATAGCAACTTACTCTACAATGCTTTTCTTCCTCAACGTTAGAAAAAAAGTAATAGGAAGTAAGCATGAAAAAACCATCCATCTTAAATTAGATGGCGAATTCAACAATGCACATATTTTGCCTTCTCTCTTCCCTCTTGTGCACAGGAATCAAACGTTATAGATGGATGAAATAAGCAAAAACTTTGAATCCGAACTAACGTTGAAAAGTGATGGCATAACAAACTCCAAATATGCAATAGGGAAAAATCATGTGAACTTACTGTAAATTTTGAAGTGGACTTCAGTTGATTTATCATAATGGGGAGCTGAATCCCACGAATCAACAGAGTTGCCAAAACAATCGAAGCCCACCTAAACACAACCAAATTCCAAATGATCATTACATCAGCAATCCTTAACAATCTCAACAATTTCTCCCAATCAAGGTTGCATCGGAATCCTTAACACTGGAATATCACAACAACAACTTGGATACATCAAAGCATCTTAAGAAGGTCTAATTCGAAAACAAACAAATTAAATGGGCAGCCACATACGTCCATATAATCAAGCACACATCTCTTTTCCATTTCAGTTCACATTAGTGGAAAAAGAATGTCATACAAATATACAATAATACAATATTTATCAAGTTTCTAAAACACAAAACTTTCTTGTTTCCATCTTGAAACATTAGTCATTACTTTCAAAACAAACCATTTCCTCATAACAATATAATTACAAACCAAACCAGATGAACGCTGTCCCATTATCTAAAACCAGAAGTCCATTCTCACCAATTAAACCCAGTGAAACTGTGTATATAATCAATCAAGTACTGGAGAGCAGCCACCGGAAAGAACGAGTCCGCTGCCGCAACCGTCACCTCATTCACCACCGGGCCCACCTGAGAAGCCACCTCCACAGCTTTATCCCCCAATACATCAGTCATTATCTCAATCTTTTCAGCCGGCCCTTCTCCAAGACTCGACATATTCCTCACAAACACCGGCCCACAAGCCGCCGGAATCCCAAATCTCCGGTCTTGAAACAAATTTCTCGACCTATGAAAGAAGCCCACATTATTTCCCGTCCCGAAAAACCGGTGCTGGAAATAACTAGGGATTTCAGGGTTCTTCGAAATGGTACTATGATGCAGCGGAGTTCCATGATCGTCATCATCGCGAGGAATATGTGAAAATGAAGGAGCAACTCGGTGCTGTTGATAAAGCAGCTTGGCTCGAGCAGTGATGCTCCGCCTATACGCCATTAATCTTGCTTCCTACGAGAAAAGAGAAACAAAATGAGAAGATTTCTACGTTCAGCTTATCAAACCAGAATCTTTACACAAATCTCTCAGACGGGCTTCCGGAAATACGACATCAGAACAGATTTAACTAAACTCTTTCCAAAGATCGATAACTTACGAGGCTGTTATGCAGCCAATTTATGAAGGAAGAATTCCAGATTTAGAGGGTTTTGGAATTTGGGGTTTGGGGTTTTTGCTCCGACTGAGATTAACGCTTGTGTGCTGATACTGATGCTGGAGTTCAGCAATTCAAAAGCACGAGGGTCTTTCCATTGGCCAATGGCCGCAGCAACTTGTGAACTAAAATCGTCTTTACGACTTCTCTCACGATTTTACAGCAAATTGGACAAAACCTCATGTTTAGCCCAGTACCTAATATAGGGAGATGGCTGGGCCCAGATTAGCCCAGACGCTTCAATTCTTTTTTCCAACTGAAAAGCCCATATTGATAAATAGCCCAAATAATACGAATTTTTTTAAAAAAAAAGAGATAATTACATTTATCCCTAACTTATGATTTGTTTACGCAATTAACACCTATTTTTTGAATAATTACACATACATTCAAAAAATATATCGATATCATTATACAAACCACTCTTATTTTTTTAACTGTCAGTGGTGATTTATTAATTATGTGAAAAAAGAAATAATTTTGTAAAAAAAATCATAAATTTGGAATGGAAATATAATTATCTCAAAAAGAAAATATTCCCTAACTAGATTCTTTTTCCCATATCCTCTTTAAAAAAAATAAATATTTTTTCTTTATTTTAGGAAACATAAAAAAGATATAGACATCTAAAATTTGTAATTTACATTTTTAATTTACCAAAGTTTATAAAATGTGAATATGGTCGATAAAATTCATATCGACATTTACAATATTTGATGCGTAGTTTTTCTCTTTTTCTCGAGCAACTCTCCTTTGTGCCTTTCACTTTTATGACTTCTTTCTTTTATAGTCTCACATTTTATCCTAAATTAATTACTTGCTTAATATGAATAAAATAAGTAAATATCTCAAATTCCAGTGTAACTAGCCAAAATATTTTTTACTAGAGAAAAATTCGCGACACATGACTCGATATCCTAAAAGTTAGACAGTAGGTTATATGATATGCTTACGTGGCATGAGCTGCATGACCACATGAGCTGATATTTATAGTTTGTGACCTATAAATAATTCAAATCATTGTTTCGTGAGAATTGAGATATGATATATGATCTCATCACTCATTAACTGACATAAAAACTTTCGCTTCAAAAAAAAAATTACGTAAAAACTTTTCTTGTGCCACATGCACTAGTATGATCCTTTTTTTTCCTTTTGGTTACGAAACAGGTTAGCAGAGGTGACGCATTATTGCACTATTAATCCATCATAAGGGAATTGTACATGCACCATATGTACTGATCAGGGTTCTTAGAGCTAATTTACTATCATCAAAAACCAAGACATAATCAAGTGAAAATAAACATACACATCAAAACAAACGTTTAATCCTACCAAACATCTTAATGAGAATTCGAACTCAGATCGTGAATTGACGCGATTTGATAACTTCCACCTAAATTGAGGAGACTGCAGAGAGGTCCAACTAAAACATCACTGTCCACCGATTTCCCAAATCAAAAATAAAAGAACCTTCTTAATTAAAAAAATCCCAAATTAATAATCACACTAATTAAGGGACCAAATCATGATTAGAAAAAACACCACCGCAATCTTGATTAGAATCCAATTTTCAACAAGATGGATTCGCCACCGTCACCCAAATAATTATACTACGTAACACCCATTTCTGTCTCCTTTCCATTGAGGGTAAACTATTCGTTTCTGCGTATATATAATAAATAATTTTTTATGTTTTAGAATATATTATAAATAAGAGTAAAATATATAAACTAACACATCACATTAAAAAAAGAAAGAAAAACCTAATTTATCAATTAATATAAAATTTGAAAAGTTGAATAAAATAGTTATCATATCAATTGAGGAATATTTTTGGCATTACAAAAAAATGGTGCGACGATGTCATTAACTGACATTTGTGACTAAAAAAGGGGTTTATTTTATATAATAGTATAGATTATAAATACTTCTTTTGAGGGGGAAAATGCAAGCAACCCCCATGTGATATTGTAAATGTGCAAATTATCCCCCTATGAAAAAATAAATAGCAATTTACCCCTTTGTATTTTTTAAAATGAAGTAATTTATCCCCCCTTATGTTTTTCAAAATGAAGCAATTTACCTCCCTGCCTAGGAAGGTAAATTGCTATTTTCTTTTCATAGGGGGGGTAATTTGCTTATTTGCAATATCACAGGGGGGTAAATTGCATTAAACCCCTCTTTTGAGGTTTGACATAATTACAAATACCTCTCGTTGTTTGAAAAATTACAAATACCCTTCCGAGGTTTGTAATCGTCGAACCAATAATCCATTTCCATCCATTTATGTGGGTGAACTGACCAAAATGCCCTTATCCACTGAATTATTTTTTATTCAATTCTTAAAAACAAATTCGACTACAATGGCGCTGAGAGAGGTTTCTTAAGTTTTTTACACAAAGGAGCAATAATGCAATTTGACTCGGCTGATTTTTCTACAATTTTAATAAAAAATTCAAATGCAAAATGATCAATTTCAGACCTTTGATTAAAAATTACAAATTTCATAGAATATTTATAATTTATCAAACAATAAGTGAGTATTTATAATTATGTCAAACTTTTAAAGAGGTGGTTGTAATTTACCCTCTTATTAATCATAATTTGCTCTCACATCAGTGGATGTCCTCGTCATCTCATTTTTGGTTGATATTCTACTTTTTCTAACTTCTGTCTTGGACTTGATCTAAAGGCTTAAATCACTAATTTTTCTATTTAAAATGTTATAAGTAATAATCATTATAATCTCATTGAAAATATATAATTTAACCGTTCAAATTTTACTTAAAACGTGCAATTTGTCATGTTATATGTTGAAGTCAGTGTACCGATTTTATCATCTAAGGAGAAATTGGGTGTCATTTTTCTTTTCTTAACATACACGTACACACTCAAAATTTTACTGAAGACGTGCAATTTATCATGTTATACGTTGAAGTCAGTGTACTGATTTTATCATCTAAGGAGAAATTGGGTGTTATTTTTTTTTTCTTAACATACACGTACATACTCAAAATTCAAACGTAAAATATCCCTAAACTATTTCTCCTGCGGACGGAATTAGGTGGCAGTTATTTGACGTTTCTTTTCAAAAGCTCGTGTGAACTTTATTTGATTATTTTGCATGAAAATTGATAGTGTTCCATCTTTTGAGGGCTAAAGGACGGCCCACGTGGCCTAATAATATATCAACTTTGACCATCCAACCTTTTCTTTACACACACAAAAGTTTCAAATTATATAAACACTTAAACACTTGACATTATTAGAAAAATCAACCATATTTTAATAAAGGATGTTTGGTTGAGCTTGCATGTTTGTTTGTGTTTTCCAATAATAATTAAAATAAAAATATATTTATTTATATGTATTATTTTTGAAAATCTATCGATTTTAACAACATATTTTAATATAAAATATAATTTCATTAACTAATCTGATCGTATTTTCATTTCACGTGAAAATCTATATAAAATAGAAAATACATATTTTTCACTAAAGTACTGTATTACAAGCTCTTTTAAAATGTATAAGAAGTTCCTAATTTACTTTTAAAGTATTTTATAATTTTTTTCCTTTAAAAGAAATAATCTTTTAAAACGTGTAAGAAGTTCCCGATTTACTTTTAAGATCTCAACAAAGTCTTTCAGATAGGCTCACAAATGTATCACTACTAATATTTTGTAAACCCCATCATCATTTTTTGTTCAAACGCTTCAAGAACTTTATTTTTAGGTACATTACAGTTATTGTCCATGAAATTTGACATAATTACAAACACCTCCTTATTAGTTGAAAAATTATAAATACTCCATTCAAATGAAAAATAATTATATAACCCTAGACTCTGGCATGAAAACTTATTATTACTTTACCATTCCTTTTTATATATATATAAAAAAAAAAAACGCCTGGAGAAAAGGTAAAAACATTATGACGGTGGGTAAAATAAATAATTTACAATGCATATTAGTCCATAAAAATATATAAAACAATTCTAACTCATAATTTAAAATGACATTTTGAGCTTTTTACGATAAAAAAATAAATAAAAACCTAACAGAATTAACGGAATGTGCTCTTTGTTAGATGGACGTTAAATTTCGAGGGTATTTATACTTTCCTGGGAATGAATATATAATTATGCCAAAGCCTGAAAAGAGACGGCTATAATCTTTACCTTCAATCGTCATTATTAAAATCAAATTTGATATCTCATAAATTCTAAAACTTTTTAAATAAATAAATACACCCAAACACACACTAAACGTGTGCAAGGGCATCTGAAAGCTATAAAAGGCCCTTGATCCCACACACCTGCCCACAACAATTCTCAACACTTGATCTGAATTATGAGTATGGGAAACTGCATAGAAACATGCACAAACAGCCCAGAAAAAGACATGAATCCCCAACAAGAAGCAGAGCCAAAATCTGAAAAGAATATGAGAGTAAAGATTGTGCTGACAAGAGATGAAGTGGAGCACCTGCTGTTTCAGCTGAAGACCAGTGAAGGAAATAGGCAGCAGCTGGAGGATGTGTTGCTGGAGATACAGAGAAACAGGGAAAAGGCTGCTGCCTGGAGGCCTTGTTTGGATAGCATCATTGAGTGCCCTGAGATTATGGAGAGATAAAAAAAAAAGGGAATTAAAATTTTTGCCCGGATCGAGTTTTGCCGGGCAAAATGCTTTTTTAGTCCCGTAAAATTAGGAAATTATTTGTTTTGGTACCACAACTTAGGTAGGTGGCTGTTTTAGTCACATAAAATACGTTTTTTAGTTTTTTGTCCCAAAATATCATGTGTTTCGGTTTTTTTATCCCAAAATATCATGTGCCTTGATATTTTGAGACAAAAAAAACTGAAAAACTTGTTTTATAGGACTAAAACAGCCACCTACCTAAGTTGTGGGACCAAAACAAATAATGCCCTAGTCTTACGGGATCAAAAAATCATTTGCCCAGTTTTGTCGGACTCGACAGACGAGTGAGCAAAAAATCTTTAGTTCACGTATTATGCGATTGTTGTAATACACGTGTTGTGTCGTATCGGATTGGATATTCTATTGAAAACCCTATTGCATCTTCTATTGTATTTAACATACAGTACATATCATGTGTATAAATTTTTCATTAAATAAAATATATGATGTCATCTTTATACACGTGAAGTATTTATATTGAATGAAATATAAAATGTAACAAGATTTGAAATAGAAAATCCAATACAATGTCGTATAACTTGATTTGATCTTACCAAACTGAGTTCCGACCAGAATTGGAATCATTTCTGTATCCTTCTTGATTTTCAACATTTTTTGCTTCTGTATAAGTATTATTTTCGTGGTTTAGGGTTTCTAGATTTTCTGATGTGGCCATAGTTTGAACAAGGTTACTTTTGTATATGTTTCTATATATCAGTTTTGTTATTTTTTTATTTTTTAATTGTCACGCATTATTTTTTCATTATTGTTGTGTAATTATCTTTCTCATTTGTGACAGGAGGTTAAAATAAAATAGAAATACATTATATCTAAAAATTATCGACGTTGGCGTAATTTGTTTTTCTCGGAATATACACTCTAGCTATCACATTTTTTTTTTGTATGTAAAACCAAATAAAAATTGATGTAGGCAAGCGTCCCATATTAATTGCAGATGAGGAGTTTGAGTGGCTTATACACCCCAATGCATCATCTCTCTAACAAGATGCCTTTTCAAAATAAAACCATGGGGCTCATTTAAAGCTAAAATGGACAATACATAGCGCAACGGCGCACTAATCAAGGCACAAGGCTCATCAAAAATAGGAAAAATTTTGACCTCCGGCTTCTCAATAGTCTTTTTCTTTAATCGTATAAATTCATTTATTAACAACTACAATAATGAATAAATCACTTATTGACTTAAATATAAGATATTTATAATTATCATTTTTTAAGCAAATCACTTATAATTATATGAATTTCAATTATTAACAACAAAACAGTCAACAAATTAATTATCGACATCAAGTATCTATCTATTAATATATATATTTGAAGGAAGTCTTTGACTTCAATAGTTCAATTTTGACCAAAATTCTAATTTTTAGAATTTTGAATTTTTTTTAATTGTAAAAATATTATATTTGGTAAGTAGGCATTCATGGCATATGTTATAATTTTCAATGTATTTGGCCTCTTTAAATTACATCCTTTATTAATTTATTGTTATATTTTTTTGATTTTGAGAATATTGATTCTAACATATATATATATATATATGTATATATCCTCCACCCCACATATATATTTGTAGTATGCATGGTATATATTGTTTTTTTTTTTTAAATTTCAAATAATTTTTACAATGCATTTTAATTTTTTTTTTAAATGCATGGAGAACTTAGTGTCATTAACATAATTAAAAAATACAGTTAACTAACTTTATTTATATTTATCAATATTATTTATCTTTAATTTGTACTTTTGATTATGATCTCCGTGATTTTAGTTTACCACTTAATTTTTTAAAATTTAATTAGTTTTTTCTTATTTATCAATAAAACATTAATAGAAATATAACTTCCTCATAGAATTAGTGTAGCTTCACCGTTGGATAAAATAGAGTAATTTAACTTTATATACATATATGAATATTATCTATTTGAAATTCATAATTTTGGATATGATCATCTTTTTCTTAGCTCAACACTTATTTTCAAAAGTAGGGTAATTTTTTGATTGACATTTTTGTAAATGCTAATTTGTGAGAATTTTTGAATTTTATAATTATAATAATATTCCTATTGGTACATACAAATTTTCATATATATAAATTTTCTAAAATCCAGTCATCTACTTATTAAATGCCATTTATATTGGTTTAATTATTAAATTCTAAATATTATAATTTGTGATATACTTTTTATTATAATATAATATTTTGTTTAGAAATTATTTTCTTTCTATGGTTCCTAATTATAATATGACACCCTTATTCATAAAATGTTAATTTTGTAATTATCTTTCCTTTCATATCTTTGTCTTTTGTTTTATATAATAATTTTGCTTATTGTTAACTTTGTCTTTTGTTTATTCAATCTACATATAAAATATGAAGGGATTTGTTGAGATTATATCTTTTATTTTATATATAATACTAAAATGTCGTATTGGCTAGCATATTCAATCACCAAAATTAATTTTTAATTGTGCTAAATAAATCTTTCTATGCATTTAACCATTTGTGTATATGTTATATTGGATAGCAAAATAAATTTTGGAATCATTGACTTCAATTATAAAAATAATTTCTAATTATGCTAAAATAATCTTTCTATGTATTAAACAATTTATGTTTTAAATCAATTTATTTCTCCATAAATTCTTTCCAAATTTTCTTTCATAAATTTTTTGCTAAAATTGCGACATCATTGTGTAACTAATAAATAATCACTAAAAATTTGCCTAATACCATGCAATTAATTAAGTATTTTGTCATTATTTGATGTCCACCTCTTCTCATCTCATTAAAGTATATATATAGTGGGATTTTTTTTTATTTGTTCAACTTTTTGTCATATCCTACTTCTAATCTAATTTATTTTTTAGTTTTCTTGATGAATTTAACTTCTTTTGAATTTTCATTTGTTGTTTAATATTTTTTATACTTTTCATGCTTAGGTTTCGAGTATGCTATTCCAATCAACATACGACAAATCCTTTTACTTTTATTTTATGCGTTCCAAAACTTAAAGAATTATTTTGAGTTTGAAATTATAGGATGTTCACATTTGCTCATCTCATTTAACTATATATAGTGGGACTTTTTTTAATCTGTTCAAGGTTTTGTCATAGCCTACTTCTAATTCTAATTTAATTTTTAGTTTTCTTGAAGAATTTAACTTCTTTTTGAATTTTTATTTGTTGGTTAATGTTTTCTCTACTTTTTCAGGATTAAGTTTCGAGCATGTTATTCCAAACAACTTACGACAAATCCATTTATTTTATTTTATGCGTTCACAAGTTTCAAATAAGTCTTTTGAGTTTGAGATTACGAGCTAATATTTTAGTATATGGGTGAAACAATAGCATAAGGGGCATGGAGATTTGGACCAAAAGTAGCAAAGAGTAAACAACGATAGAGATTTTACTATATAATTTTGACATTAGAAAAAAAATAAAAATATTATATTAAATAGTCGAACATAAAAAGAAAAATTAATATTGAAAAGTCTCAACAAAATAAAATAATCGATATATATATATATATATATATATATATATTTCTACATAATAATTTAATAATTACTTGCATGCACAAGTAAGATATATATTTGATTCTTTTTTTATAGTGATAATTTTGTAAAATTGTCAGCAGGCTTCCAGATATTGATTTGATGAATTAAAATAATTTTGTATTTGTGATCAATTGTTATTTTTCTAATGATTTAGTGGGCTTCCATGACATCAAAGTTATGAAAATAGGATAATACATAATATCGTTTAAGCAAACTTAACATATATTTAATAATCTTATTTTTTTGCCAAAACTATTTTTTTATTCGTTTTATTATATTTATATCTACTAATATTTTTTTTTAGTATTAATTATTTCTTTAGTATTGGTTAGTTACTTGAAGTTCTGTAATATTCACATATTTTTTTTCCCTTTTGGTAACAATTCTATAGAAGTAATGATACCATACTATTAGTTTTATGATAGAAAATTATATTATATAGTAACATTATATAATAAGATGATGTAATATTGATATGCGATTTTGTTACATAGATATTAGTATAAAAAATATTTTTTTATTAAAATTATTTATGTTTCATCCAACAATTATATCAGAAGAGTCAATAAAACTAAATAATTAGTTAAAATTTAAGTTTATTGGATGTATATCTCTTCATTCTTATTTTGATAATTGTAAACTTTTGTAATTTTATTGATATTGATTAATTGTGATTTGGAGAAAAGAATAGTTTTATATTATTGATCTCATTCAAACTAAAAAAAAAAAAAAAAACTAACTTTTACATAATTTTTTTTGTAAGACATAATTTTAGCCATAATAAAATTAAACCCGTGCATAGCACGGGGCACACGCTAGTGGAATATATATATAACCAATAACAAGTATTATAAAAGTATATTAATAAATTAAAGTAAAATATAATACCCACACATTGGTATAATTTGAAATAATGACTCTACAGTCATGGGACTTCATTTAGTCAAATAAAGTAGACTTCATCGACATACAAAACACATCATAAAAACACGTTATTGTGCTAGAATCATTATTTATATACACTAGTAACACGTGGCACACTCTATGAGTGGGCATATTTTTTAATATAAATAATAAAATATTAAATTAATTGTTTTTGGATTGTAACATTATTTTTAATTTTAGAATCTATTTCAATTTATGTTAAATTATAAAAATTATTATTTAAAAAATAATATGATTAAAAGAAGAAGCAAAAGGTGAATACAAATTAAAATAGTCTAATTAAAAAAATAATAGCAAAAACAAAGTAGCCGGACAAAGTCCATCGATAAAGATGGTAGTTGTCAACCAATTTTCTGAGAGGACACCAAAACGCCCGCTTCAATAATAAATAGTCATAAGTGAGACGTCGTGATTGTGTGCATATAATTAATAATTTTTTATATTTTAAAATATATTATAAATAAAAATAAAAATTATTAATTGAATAATTAAGTTAATGAAAAAGTTGAGAAGTTGAATAAGTTAGTTATTTTATCAGTTGAAGAGTATTTTTTTATCACAAAAAATTGGTGCAGCAGTGTCAAAATCTTCACTTTGTGTTTATAACACTTATTTTTTTCCCTTTTTTATAATAATATAAATAGTGTAAAGATCATACATATATGATAAAATAATAAAGTAAAAAGAATAAGTTCCATGATTAATAATCTTTTTTAATAACTAAAAAGATAAAAGTAGAGTGATCAACATAACATTTTTTTTTTCTTTTTTGGCTACGGAAATTATTCATCGTCGTAAATGATGATTTAGGCAAGCCCCACATTGGTTGCAAAACGAAGAGCTTGAGCATGTTATAAGCCTTAAAGGCTTCTCCCCCTGGTAAAGTGTTTTTCAAGGCAAAATTGTGAGACTCATATGCAGCCAAAGTGGACAATACCTCGTGCAATGGGATCAAGTTACTAGCCACATCCACATTGGTTGCAAGACAAGGAGCTTGACCGGGTTATAAGCCCTAAGGCTTCTTCTTGCTAGCGAGGCGCATTTTTAGGACAAAACCGTGAGGTTCATATGCAGTCAAAACGAATAATACCTCGCGCAACGCGGTACCAATCAGGTTGCTAGCCACATCAATTGCCGCCATATGTGGGAGACCATGTGTTTGTCCCAAGCCCCTCGTCTGGGGGACAAATGATGTAGGCAAGCATCTCACATTGGTTGTAGATGAGGAGCTTGACTGGCTTATAAGCCTCAATGCCTCCTATCTCTAGTTATGAGCATTTTTAGGACAAAACCGTAAAAGTCATATACAACTAAAGTGGACGATATCTCGCGCAATGGGGTACTGGTCGAGTCGCAATCCACATCAGTAAAATTTTCAAGGAAAATTCTAGCCCGGACCTGGTTCGGTCAAACCTGAATCAATCATATGGCAAGTGCATCACACTTGCTGTGTGATTGGTGTACAGTTCAGGAAAAAACCGATCATATAGCAACTCCGTGATTGGTTTGGTTCGACCAAATTTGGTCCGAATAAAAATTTTCCAATTTTCAATTTGAACCATAAGTATAAAAAAAAAGATATATATTGAAAGTTTAATTTTAAAAGCGTACGTGTCTTCAAAAACGGTTTCTTTTAAAATTGGGCCTGGCCCAGGTGCAATAGAGTGGGCTTGATAATGAGGTAAAGAGGCTTATAGCTTCTTATTGGGTCAATTTTCTGGTGCAGAATGAGGCCCAACTCTCCTAGCCCATGATTACAGAAATAAAGAGTAACGGTAAAGTTTCGGGAGTGTAATAAGTTTCAAGAGTGAAGATTGAAGAAGGATCATTTCGTTTAGTTTGACAAATTTAGAGAAATGGGCGGAGGGCAGGCGATGAAGAGGATACCACGCATCAAGTTTCCTGATAGGCGCGCGAAAGCCTCTGGTAATGCTCTTTTCCGATGCATCTTTGGTTTTTCGCCCTATCTGATGGGATTGGATTCTGGTTATATATGATTGGGGTTATTGTAATTTGATGATTGAGGTACTTTGTGGTGATCTGATCATTTTTTTGCGTTTGCGAACATCTGTAGCGATTCGCAGGTGTTGTAATTGTTTTCTTCAGTGATTCCTTCTCTGACGAAGCAGAAACCCTAATTTATTATAGTTGGAATTGTTGGTCTCTGGATTTGTTGAATGTTCTGGTATTTTGGACTTTTACCCATTCTAGTGGTAGTTAATTGCCTTTCTTGGAAATGTAAGGTATGAATTGCATGTGTAATGGAAAATGCATGGTATGATAATGTGGATTGCAAATAAAAGCTTATGTCTAGAAAAAGTGACATGTTTTTCGATTGGTTCATTGGATCATCGACCAGGATCCTAAGTATTAGGTATTTTTTTGACAATTTATAAGGTTTATGAACTACATTTACAATATAATCTACAAACAAGTTTCTTTTCAGGAGAAGAGGGATTCTTGATTCGGCTTTTTCTTAAATAAGGCGCCTTTGGCGCATTCCAGTTTTCATTTTAATATTTTTTCCATTCTTTTATTAGCTTTGATTGATTGATATTATGATTGGCTAACACATTTTGTGGAAAGAATTGTTGGTGATGTTTTTGAGGAAGTATCAAGCGGTCATGTAAAATTTCTGTTAATCAAGGGATTATGTTATACTTGATTGCACTTTGCGTGTCAGTTTAGAGACTGATCTCAGTAGGACCAGTAAATGATCTGTTCCCTCAATGTGATTTGTGGTAGCATCCTTCCTGTTTGGTACATCTTTAAGATGTCTTTTAAGACATTTAATATTTATTTTCTACGTCCTTTTAAGAAACAGAACATCTTAGGATGTCTCGTAGTAATTAACATGTTCAAGTTGAATGGCTGGATGAGGATGCTGTTACAGAAGGCCTCTGGATTTATGATCCAAAGCAATTAATCAGCACTTGAAGTTTAGAGCATACTAACTATGAATGAGAGGGTTGTTGTTAATAATAGGGTATTTTTGCTTGTACCTGCTATAAAAGTGGGTGAGGTGGAGTAAAATGAGATGACATTGTTCTTGGGACCTGATAGCGTATTGGAAAAGGGTGCTTAGGCAGGTTGCAGATTTGGGAATGAGAAATCATGTGGCTGCTAGCGGGTTTCTCAAAACTCGGGACCCGACCCTAACCTAGACCTGACCCACTACACCCAGTTAGAAATTTTAAAATATTATAAGGTATACTTTTCTTTAAAATAATACTACCTTAACTTTATAAATATGAAACAGAAATATCATTGAAATATTTTCTTATAAATTTATATGTGCATATTTTAGACTCTAAAATATTATAACTTGCACAATATATATTACTTATGTGTGCATTAAAACTAAAAACTATTTTAAAATAATTACTTTACTGTATTATATGTAAGTATAAATAAAATATTCACATTCTTTTCATACATGTATAAGTATTCTTAATATAAATATATATAAAATATATAAAAGAGTATAAGAAATATTAAAAGAACCAGGTCCGGTCCAAAACACCTGGGCCCTGGGACCCGCCCCAGGACCTAGTAATGGCTTCAAAAACCTACTCTAGGGGTGGCAACGAGTCGAGCTCGAGCTCGATTTTGAAGGGTATGGCTCGAGCTCGAGCTCGACGAGCTCGAATCTCACCTAATGAGCTCGATTGACGAGCTTGAGCTTGAGTCGAGCTCGAGCTCGTAATTATTTGTATAATTTTTTATATATTTTTTAATTATTGGTATAATTTTTTAATAAAATTATATTATTATAAATTATAATAGTATTGAATATGTATATATATAAATTAATTGTTAGGACTTGTTAATTTAAAAAATTAGAAGAGATTACAAATAAATATTAAAATATAACATAGAATTTACATGTGTCATATTAAAAAAAATATTAAAACTTACTAAATTGTTGATTAAGCTTGTTGATTTCATTATTATTATGATTATTATTATTGTTATTATTATTATGATCATCATCATCATCATCGTCATCGTCGTCATCATCATCATCTTTAGATTAATTCATGGGAATCACTAAGTTTTAACATAAATTTATAAGTAAAACTTATAGATTGTATAATGTATATTATGTATTTTGTCAATTTAAAAAGTATAAGAGGTTATAAATAGATATTAAAATATAACATAAAATTAATATGTGTCATATTAAATAATTATTTTAAAAAAATATTATAATTTACTAAATTATTGATTAAGTTTATTTTTATATAAACTATAAAAGTTAAATGTATAAATAAATGTATAAATGTATAAACATATAAAAATTCTAAAAATAAAAAAATTTATATAAAAAAAAATGCTCGCGAGCTTAACGAACAGTGTATATTGAGCTCGAGCTCCAAATCAAGCCGGCTCGCGCGCGAGCCGGCTTGACTCGCCTGCCACCCCTAACCTACTCCAAACAGGTCCGGGTCTAACCTGAACCCATTGCCAACCCTATCAGCTAGATGTGTCAGAAACAGTGCAGATGCTAGAGTTTGTTGTTACTCTGGGGTCCATATTATGTTCCATTGCGCTTACTGTTTGACTTTCTTTGTTTCTTGTTGTGCATGTCTCATCTGTGCTTCAGTTATCCATCTATAATACTTTGTTTACTTTGTGAATCTCTTTTGAACTTTGCTTATGAACATCTAGATTGCAAAACTATTCTAAATTGCAAAACTATTCCTCTTCAGGTACAACATCCCAACGCCAAGAAACATCTGAAAACAACGATCTTGTTCGAAATTTTTTCTCAAGGTCTCCCTCCAGCACGTCTGTTGGAGGAAAGGCTTCTGATCAGCCCAAAAGAACTCCCGTGTCTCAAGAGGAGATTGACGCTATTATGGTACGTTAGAACAACTGAGTAGAGCATAGGATATTTGGAATTTATTTCTATCTGTTCTTTGGGAGAGTGATATGCTATAATTTTCTTGATGTCTTTTCGATCATTCACTTGTTGGTTCAAGCACATCGACCAGATTACTTGCAGAAATATACTCTGTTTCCTTTGACCTGCTTTTAATCTGTAAATATTAAACAAGAAACTGGCATTTACAAAGATTTGCACATTGGTAATTTAGCTAGGGTTGAACAAATGTGCTGAATTACCATAAATAGTGTTCCAGAACCATGGTATTTTGAGGATGCTTTTGACCTCTGTAGAAACAAAATCATATTTTGCTGCTCTACGAGTATATATTGCGAGTTTAATGTTGGTTGTGGATATCATGGCTATCGATTTGACAACAGAGAGAAATCTAGAAATACTTTCACATATTCTTCTTCCCTTGATGAAGTTGTTATATTTGCCGCTGATGGTCAATAATTGATGTTGGTCATACATTCTTCTCTTAGCACAAGTGCTTTCTACTTCTAAACTCTTGCAGTTATTTCTGTTGCCTTAATGCTTGTTGATCTTCTTCTCTTTCAACAGTTGGGTGGCTGTATCTAATCATCTACCGGAGCTCGCCAACAAAGGACAACACTCGAGCCTTAACTTGATGCTTTCTCGACTGTTCCTTAGTTGGAGAAACTCGTGGAGTCCTTGTTGAAAGAAAACTTGTCAAATCTGATGAATTTCAGGAATTATGTAGTCTTTTTTAGACCACTTTCACATAAAAAAGAGGTCGAATATGTGCAGTAGTACTCTAATCTCCACACACGAACCTTCTTCGAATGACGAATCCCGTCATTCGAACACAAAACGCTTTGATTCTGTGGTCCTGTGTAACATGTTGTGTCTGAATTTGCTGTTCATAATACTATAATTTTTACTTGGGTAAAGCACTGTCAGCACTCATTAGAATATAGCAGTGAATTTCCATTGATCATATTTGTATTGCTGGAGAAGGAGAAGCCTGTGATGGACCCAGATTTGTGTGGTTGAGTTGTTTCACTGAAAACTTTGTTAAAGTTAGAGATGGCTACAGAACGAATAGGGCTGGAATATAAATTTACAACATTTGTTCAGAACCTTCATATGCTCAAATCCCACGTGGGGTGGAAAAATAAATCAAATTATTCGATATCGTTCAAGATCGAGTGGAAAAACTTTTTCTGAGTTTGATTAGTCAATAAATCAAATCAAAAGTGAAGCAATGTTTCATTTGATAAGATTTTGAGTTTGTTTAAAATTTGATTCCGTTAATGAAAAAATAATAAAATACTAATAATCGGGAGAGCATTTATCTATATATTTGTAATGATTTGTTTGTGATTTAAAAGCAAAATGTATTTTTTTAACATTAGAATCAAGAAATAAAATTATATACAAATATTTTTATGAAAATTTAAAAAAAAAATAGCTGTTGATAGTTATTAGTATCTTTTAAGAAATTACATTTATAGGTCTGAAGGGATATATTTAAAGAGAGAAAAATAAGAATATATTTGTACAACTACTCATCGTATATCTAGTTTTTTTAAGTCCCTCCCACTAAATTCATAATACATAATTTAAAAATATTAAATTACTCAAATTTATCAATAATTAATTAAAATTCATTCGAGCTCGATACACCTAATAATCGAAATAAATTATCAAACAAGCTTCAAATGTGTTCAGACTTCAATTTTTAATTTAAATCGTTTTTTGGTGCAAAAAATAATTAGGTAGTGGACTTTTGATCATTTCATAACGTGATTGATATTATTAGGCTGGTAGCAATCATCATTTCCTTCCATCTAAGAATAAAAAATTACAAACTCCCAATAATGAGAAATGCTGAGAATGTAGTTACCAAATTGCCCATCACGCAAAGCCTCGTTGAGGCTAAGATAAGGGGTAAAATTGTCATCAATGTACAATCCCGTCAACTATCAAAGCATTTTCATGTGAGTCAACAACTTTTCCAAGAAGATAACTACTTCTTCTCGTGTCTGCTAGCTCATCATCAGCAGACTACAGGTCCGAGCCTCGTTGTCTCCTAATCTCTGTTAGTGATCAGCGATCAAGGTAATCTGTTTTTGCTTCTGGGTTTTCGGATTGGAGTCTTTATGTTAGTAAATTTATCATAGGTTAGAAAGATCTAACGAGGGTTGTTTGAAGCTTTTGCCAAGATCATGTGTGATTAGTTTGATTCTTGCTTTCAGTTTAATTGTGGGCTGCCGTCCTTTTTATTTATTTATTTCTTTTTGGAGATTTTGTCGTTTTTATTTTACTACATGAGTAGTTTGCTGGATAGCATAATAGATGGCCTGAAAAGGTTTGTTCTTGTATTTTGCATATTTTGAACATTTGGTGGTGGATCATTGGAGGGATTAGTTATGTAACTTCATGTAGTTGGATTAGTAACTTTTTAGCTTCACAAGAAAAGCTTAATTTTTTTCAATGGTTTTATGGATCATGAGTAGCTTTAGGGGGGTTGCAGGTGTTATAATTACACAAAGTAATTTGACTTGTTAGATGATAAGGGAGTGCTTATTTATAGCGGAAAATGCAAGCAACCTCCCTGTCATATTGCAAATGAGCAAATTTAGCCCCCTATGAAAATAAAATAGTAATTTACCTTCCATGTAGGCAGGGAGTGCTCTATTTTAAAGAACACGGTATTTTAAAGAACACGGGGAGGTAAATTGCTATTTTTTTTCATAGGAGGTAATTTGCTCATTTGCAATATCACATGGAGATAAATTGTATTAAACCCCTTATGAAATTATTTATATGGGATGATGAGTTCAGTTGTGCAAAAAGAATGGATAATCATTGAGTTTCGATGTTCCACTTTGTTAACGAGGTGTATAGTTTGGATATTGGTACGTTTTATGGTTTGCATATTAACTTGGGAAGAATAGTCTATGGTGAGGTTGAAGTTTTTGGTATTAGAGTGTAAGGAGCTTGGGCCTTCCTATAATGTTGTCGTATGTTTTGATATAGGTGTTTATGAGCAGAGTGAGGCCATGGGCGATGGTCCTCGAGGAATACAAGTGTTTCCGGATCATTTTGCAGCTTCAACTTCTGCTGCAGGCTCCCGACCAAGCCAAACATCATGTGTTACAGATTTGAGGTATTCATTCTTCAAAGAACTATGATAAGAAAATAAACTGATATTGCTTAAAAGTTGATTTTTGTTATGCTGGTTTGCTTTAGCTTAGGCCCCATGGCCATAGATTGGCTCGAAGAAAATTAAAAAATGCTGTTTCGATACTGCACTTGCTTACTCTAAGGGGTCTGTTCCGGGAATCAGGCGAAAACGGACAGGAAAAGGTAGATCCAATAGTTTTCAGCTGCTTATCATTTGAAAATGACGGTGTAAAGTTTTATGACGATTCAAATTCTTACAACAGGTTGTATTAAGTGCTGCAGAAGTGAAATCTCTTCGTTCAGAACTAGCCGCTTTGGATGAAAGAGAATCTCATTGTAAAGCTCAGTAAGCAGGGTTCATTCTCCAGTTGAATTTTGCAATAATGATGCTTTGCTTCCTGTTAATATTATTTGCTTCCACCTTCTTTCAGCATTTCTCTGATACAAACCACGAGCTAATATGATTAATCATAATTCACCACGCTCCTATGAGGCCAATGGCAGAGGAGAAAATCGAAAGAAACCAATTATGATTGTCTGTGCATTTTTGTTATTTCCCTTCCCTGATAAAGATGGTTATCTTCGTTAATCTGGCACTATGATTTTTCATCTCCTCCGAATATCATATATGAACACCTCCTACTACGTTGTGGCCTGTGTAGAGCATTGATGTTAAACACAGAACGGCACCAAAAGGAATTCCGGTATCTAATGATGAGACTTGTTTTATATCAGGTTGGAGCATGTTAATGAAATATTGCGGTCAGCTCGTCTATCAGGATATCTGTTATTACGGACGGTACGCTTGATTCTTTATAATGTCATTTCTGGTGTTCTGACTTTCACTAAGTTACCTCCTGATTTCCTTTGTTCCTCTTTTTCAGAGATGGGCAGCATTACCAGGAGAACCTCCTGTCGATGATGCTGAAGTTGATGATTGGCTTCCACGCTTTGTGGTCCTTCATGGATCTTGTATCTATTTGTATATGATGGCCACAGGTAACTCATTTAACCTTTAGGGCTTTTCTGTAACTGGCATTTTCGACTTTTACAAGCTTCTTGGTTTCCCATTTGATTGGTTGATTTGAAAACTCCCGTATCTTTACCGCTTGAAGAGAAAGAAGACTTTTCCGTGAATTTTTCCATTGAAAGATACTATAAAAAAATGCTACATCTCTTGATGACATAGTTTTGTGTTAGAACTTTTCCGTTAATTTTATGATTATTACAAAATTGTTAGCGCACGTGCCATTGCTGATCATAGCAAAAGAGATGCTTCACTCTACGCGCATTCTTTCTTTGACGGATATCTGAGACATTTTTGCGGTACTGAATATCCAACGATTTTTTCTATTGGCCATGAGTTCTCATCATGGTATATATGGTTCTTGACTTGCGCTGTGGCCTGCTTCGCTAAAATGATGGCCGGGAGAAGACCTTTATTTGCACACTTAAACAAGTTATCATGTTCTCGTTTTACTCTTCTCTATTTTTTCTCATCTAACGATTTCATTGTACTACATTTATCCCGCATTAAATCTGATGTTCTAGAATCTCAAGGTCTTTCCATAAATCATGGACTTCATCTGTTCATTGTTTGTCGAAATATGTTTTGCAGATTTAAGTCCACAGGACTCCACCCGCTTATCTGACGTTGTTGAGGTCGGTCATCTCCCTTGCATGACGCGTGAAGATGAGGAAACTCAATATTGCTTCTACATATTAACTCGTCAGGGGCTGCGATATGAGTGCGCGAGCCCTTCTAAAATACAGGTATATCAAGCTTTTCCAATAATCTGAGATAATATCCGTATTCCAGATTCCAAAGTGAATCATTGCCTTAGTCATGAACACAACAAGAATTGCAATTTCAGAGCAAAAGGGGCTCACCGTTTTTAATCTATGATGCACCTAATTTATCTTTATCGTTCGTCTTTCACGTCGCTTGCCATGCACGCTCTTATCGAAACAATATTCCTGCGTGTTCTTCAGGTTGATTCCTGGTTGGCAGCACTGCGGACTGATTGCCAGTTGATATCTGATTCCAAAGATCTTAACCATCCGAGAAACGGGTAAACCAGTTCCCATTATTATTATTACAGCCTTTGTATATGTTCAAATCCATGGATATCTCGACACCAATCAAGGGTGTTATGTTTATGTACATAGCCCATTTCTTGCTGGGAAGAAACAGACCGCAGTCGCCTTTTTCACCGCGTACGATCTGTACATTAATCAAATTACTCGACGTTTGTTCTTGTTTCTCATCACCGCTGATCCCTTTTTAGTGCTACTGCCAATTCAAAACCAGCTTTTATATCAAGCAAACATGAACCAATACCGGTACTATGGTGCAACGGGAACTGCTGACAGCTCCCACGTCTGTTCCCTCTGCTCGACATTCAGGATTCGTGCCTGTTTTAAGGAACACCCTTGAAAATACAGTACAGTAGTAGATGTCCTGATGGATTGTTTGCATCTAATTGTTTTCCTGCAAATATTAGTTCTTTTGATCGATATCAATGTTCAGATTATAACATTGGCTGAGGTTCTGTTTTTGCCACCCTGATAATCTTGATCTTGCATGGAGGATTTGATGTCTGAATTTGCATGTATAACCAGGAAAAGAGAAGGGGCAAAAGAAGGGTGTTCTTCTTACGCAGATCTAGTGTTAAAACACCAAACAGTGTTGATTATGTCACATCAGCAATGTAACTTACATTGTACTCACGTGGCATAATTCAGTGTTTTCGAACCCTATTACAAGCAAGTCACTCTTTGGAGACGTGCACGTCTGAATTGAATTTTTTGGTCCAGGATGTTAAAGGGGTGGTATTATAAGGACACTCAGTTTTGGAGACAACAAATTAGAACATTAAATTTTAATTTTTGTGCAATTTAAAGACTCCAGACACCGAAGTTTTCAAAAGTGAACGAAAAATGATGAGGTTACATTTTTTAGGGTTTTAGGATCTGAAGCTTTTTGTTGACTAAGCCCTACAAAAGTAAATCCTTGTGTGGTTTACGTGGAAGATACTTATCCACGTAGGCCTCCTATGTTGCAAGGATTTAATTTTTTGGGATTTAGTCAGCAAAATCCCCAATCCTGAAACCCTAAAAATTGCCATCATATAATTTTTCATCACTTTTGGGGATTCCGGTTGCTGGAGTCCCAAATTTCACAAAAATTAAAATTTAATATCTTAAATTGCCGACTCCAAAATTGGGTGTCCTTACTCCTTATAATGCCATCCCCTTAATGTCTTGGACTAAAAATATAATTTAGCCTCCTTTCGCTGAATGCGTGTAGATTTCCACTAATTTGAGAATTCAATAGCCTTCCACTCTCTTTCCTGAAGGTATGAGTGTGCCAAAAAATCACTTTAAGCCTCATGGACACTGACAATCGAAGTACACTCGATATAATATATAATTTAATTTTTTATTATAATATTTTAATTAGATAAATATAATGTACATAGTTGATCAGAATTGATAAAATAAATTGGTTTTATTGCACGTGAATAGAAAATTATTTGATATAACTAATTAAATAAAAGATTGGTTGTTTGCAAACGAAATAAGTATAGATAAGGGTATTTTAGTCAACTCACATTTTGTCTATCAAAGGTAATTACTTAAAGATTTTGAACCTTAATAAATAGCATAGACTTTTAAGCACAACTATTTAATTACAGGTGGAATATTGAATGAGAGCTAAAATTTAAATTTTATATATGTCTTTTGTTAACATAAACATTCTTCATCCAAAGCTAACGGAAGTAAATCAGGTGTAAATGGTGAATTTTTGGAGGGTGTTGAAACTTTTTGGGATAAAATGTAATTTCACATTTTCAGATAGGCTTAGGTGTAATTAATTTTAAACCATGGGCCGAAATTATTATTTATAATACCTGAGGGATCATTTTGCAACATGATCTGCAAGTCTAAACTCTAAACTGCCTACGCAGCACGTGATTCAGGCGTTACAAGTTAACTCGTCCGTAACGGCGTCGTACTCGTGATCCAGTAACGGCCCCATGGTAGTTTTGATTCTTTTGAATACCCCAACCAACCTCCTTTGTCTCAGGCCAACAACTCCTAATTCCACACCCATGTACAACAATGCAAAGCACAATGTACAACCCCTTATTGCTCTCCTTGATCTGCCATTAGAAAATTTTATGTCTGCCATTGGTACTTCATCATTTATCTGCCAAAGGTGTGTTTGGTAGGAGGATTTGCTAAAAATGTATATATATATATACATAAATATATTTAAGGAAATTTAACTTATTTTATCCATTAAAATAATAATTACCAAACATCACGTCAATTTGATTTTCTTTAATTATAGTCTAAATATATTTTCCCAACCTTTTCAAAATAAACCAAAGAGTAAAAAAAAAACTACGGTAGACCTCAATACATCATAAAATCTCTAATTATAAAACTAACCACCACGGCACGCAGTACTTGTACACATATAATCAGATATAAAAATCAATGTATGATTTAAAAGTGGATCAAATAATGAAAAAAAGTGTAGGATAATAAGATAGTGTATTGATGATTAAAAGATGCCGTGGACTATTTAAAATATATAAGTAATTACATTGGTACTAATATTCAAAGATATAATTGTCAATTTAAAATTTGGTGTTGCCGTACATAAACCATCAATTGTGAGTGAGAAGTGATTTTTTTTTATACTAACAGTCGTGACACGCCGTTCCTATGCGTATATAATAAAAAATATTATTTCGTGCTTTAAAATGTATTATTATAAATAAAAGTAGAATCTATAAACCAATACATACATTAAAAAAAAAAAGAAAAAAAAGGCTAATTTATCGGTTAATGTAAAATTTTGAAGTTGAATACGCTAGTTATCTTTTCAGTTGAATGACATTTTTGGCTTCACAAAAAAAATAGTGCAATAATGTCATTAATCGTAATTTGTGAGTGTGTATGGCTTTTTCTTTTTATATTAGTATTGATAATATTGTAAATATCTTATTTTATTTAAAAATATAAAGAACATAAATATTAAACTTATAATAATCTAGTTATATTAAATAAAATATAAATATAACACTATTATAATAAATAATACAAAATATTCAATTATCTTTAAAATTTAACGAACCTTTGGAATAATTCTCCCTCCAAAAAAGGTGCAAGTTTTAGGATGTCCTCACTTTCCGTTTTTCTGCTATGAACCAACCTTTTCAACTTTCTACCAAACACGCCCTAAATTGCGGGAACTCCCGTATCAAAAAGGCCGTCACTCTTTCTACACATTTCATCACTCCATTGTTACTCAGAGCTCTCTCACTCAAGAACAATCACTCGTTCTTCAAAATGAGGTCTCAGATTTGCAAATCCGCGAGGTCTCTCCTCTCTGCTGCCTCGAAGCACACCTCTCGTTCAATTTCTGGTAATTTGCATCTTCTTTTTTTCCGTTTCGTTTGAGGGAATGGTGAGTTTTGTGGCGATCTTTTGGTTTGGTTTGGTTTTGGTTTCGCGTGATTTTGTACGTTGGAGCTTGTTGGTCGAAAATGTTGGTGAGATTGTTTGGATGGAATGCGAAAAAGAAAGTAGTTACGTTGATTTGATTTTCAAATTTCGTTATGGTGTATTATGATCGGGAGTTTTTGGATGTGTTGATAACCTTGATGTTGTGTGTGTTCTTGTTTGTGATTTTGTGGATTGAAAAGGTTGATTGAAAAAAACGCAAATCTGATCCATAACTGGTCGTTTCTGATAAATGGGCAACTGATATCCATAATGGTGTTTTAACCCCCACGATGGTGTTTAAACGCAAGGGGTTATATACATGTTTCTCCATAGGAACAGCGAAGTCGTCAAATTCTGTGCATGCAAGGAACTTGAGAAAAACTGAAGATGTTAGACTAAATGTGAGAATTTGCATTATGTCCATCAAGTAGGCAACTTGAAAAAATCTGCAACCAAAGTCAGTCTTTTTTGCCTACTGGTTGAAAAATAAAAGATGAAACATGATGAATTGGAGATAATAATTTATCACACGCGTGTGACTGCTTATGTGGATATTTGTTCATTAATTTGCTAAATGCTCAAGTGTGCCAATAATATGTTAATGAACAATATTTCTTATTTCAGGCGGGCGAGCAGCAACAGCAGCTGCTGCAGTTTCATGCAGAGGAAGAGTGTCATCTCTCGCTTCATATGGTGTATCTGAATCAGGAAATGCATACAATGGCTGGATTTCTGGTGTCCTTTCCCTTCCTGCAGCAGGTTTGTCCAACTTACGTTGTCCGTGAATGTTTTGAATGAGTTCCTTCCCTAGATATGCTACATTTTGGTGGATAATATTGCTATTCATGCCTTTTATTTTATTTGTAGTGGGTATCTTTTTCCACATAAGTAGTGCTGTATATCTCAGTTGCAACTTATTTTAGATGCTGTTTTAACTGGTGAATTACAAGATAGGTCACTTAAATGTCAATTTCCACATAGTGCGTAATGCTACTGAGCAATAAGCTGCATGAAATAGAAGAGCAGCCTTGCCCCTTGCTTAAAAATAGCATTGCGGCATCCGGTGCCTCTTCTAGAGCAACTCGTACATGCTTCTGCATGATAATTGGGTGAAATTGCTCATGGTTTTGGTGAGGGGTTGGGTTAATGTCTCTATTCTCATCACAAACTTCTTCATCCACAAAATGCAAGTATTTTTGCTTCCCATCTTTTTTGCAACCCCTCTGTGACACATTCCATCTCCAAACCAGTTAGATTTCAAGATAAGTCTATATATCTATGGTGTTACGGTAAATATTATGCTTGACTCATGTTTCTTTCTCAGTAAATATTAGCATCTGTTATGTAAAGTACTGATTTATCTTGTTTTGCTTCCTTTGCTCCATAGCTTTCATGCTTCAGGAACAAGAAGCACATGCTGCTGAGGTACTTCCATCAACTTTTCCTTCTCTTGTTTCACCATGCGTCACTGCTGTTCATTCTGTTCTGCCAACTGATGCTTGTTTCTTCTTTTTCTGAAGATGGAGAGAACTTTTATTGCCATCAAGCCAGATGGAGTGCAGAGAGGACTGGTAGGTCACTGCACACTAATCTATTAAAGATTCACTCAGTGCATAGTTGATGTAAGAGCTTGATGGGGTTGGGATTTAATTAGATTATTTGCATTTTATTTATTTTATTTTTCAACGGAGCATTTTATTTGCTTAGTATGCGGTACAACGTCTAATTTTCCTTTCCTTTATCCCCCCTGTAAAATGGCTGTCATAACAATATTTCACTGACTGCTTAATCTAATTTACATGAAAAATAGGAAAACACAAATGCACACAAAACACACACAGAGCAATCATGCTTAGATCCATTCTCCTCCCTTTTCAGAGGATATGCGCATTTTGAGCCTGCTGCATGTGTGCACACATTCTGACTAAGTTCCTATTGGTGTTAGATTTCGGAAATTATCTCTCGCTTTGAACGAAAAGGCTTTAAACTTGTGGCAATCAAGGTTGTGGTTCCTTCAAAGGACTTTGCCAAGAAGCACTATCACGACCTCAAGGAAAGACCTTTCTTTAA
Source organism: Sesamum alatum (assembly GCA_034509735.1). NCBI lineage: Eukaryota > Viridiplantae > Streptophyta > Magnoliopsida > Lamiales > Pedaliaceae > Sesamum > Sesamum alatum. The sequence continues at coordinate 3,526,110 of JACGWO010000007.1, read as the reverse complement.
TGGGTTGTGCGATTTCCTCAGCTCTGGACCAGTCATTGCCATGGTTAGAAGTGCCCACCTCCAATCTTCTTCCCCTACGCAATATCTATAAGAAGAGCATTAAACATTTATCTTTGTACTCATCCAGGTTTGGGAAGGTGAAGGCGTGATCAGATATGGCCGCAAACTCATTGGTGCCACCGATCCTCAGAAATCAGAACCAGGAACCATCAGGGGCGATTTAGCCGTTCAGGTTGGAAGGTATAGATTCTTTCATTCAGTATAATTAAACATCAGTCTTTCATTGGGAACGGGATTCATCGTCCTAATATCATTCTATTTCGTTCACAGAAATATAATTCATGGTAGTGACGGCCCTGAGACCGCCAAGGATGAAATCAAGCTATGGTTTAAACCTGAGGAGTTGGTTCACTACACCGGCCACACAGAGAAATGGATCTACGGCGACTGATGTCATTCTTTTCTGCAATTTTTCTGAGTTTTGCCTGCAGCAATAGGCCTTTGAATAAACAGTCTGTGGAAGCAAAATGATGAACATAATGTGATTTATTTAGGTGAATAGGAAACTTTCTGAGAAACCTCAGCTAAAAATCAACTGCTGCAATAATGTACAACAACGCTTTACATTTTGCCTTTGCCAACACACGTTTTTGTGCCGTTATCTTTTTATTGATCAATACCTCTTTCTTTTGCATGAAGGCCATGAAGGTAAACACACAAGAGATGAATGAGAACAGTTTGAGTTTTTCCTTGCAAATTAATATTGCGTCTCATATTAATCAGTTTAAAAGAAAAATATTATATTTCGCCTAACATATGTTACTTATGTAAAATTTAAGATAATTACATTTACACCTCGTGACGTATGATTTGTTTACACAAATTACCTTGACTTTTGGATTATTTCAGATACACTCACTAGAAATATTAACATCAGACATAAATTATTTTTGTTTTTTGGATGATTATACGTATGCCCCAAAAACATTAACATCATTACACATACTACCTTCACTTTTTGGTTGTCGGGGTGGTTTCTATAATTATGCAAAAGGCGATAATTTGTTTGTGTAAACATATCACAGGTCAAGGGGTGTGAATATAATTATCCCTATATATAATGTGTGTATGTGAACTGTAGTATGAGACAAACAAGTTGTTGGTCCGTGGGATAGATCTTCAAGTGGACTTTTGCCAAATGAGTAGGATTCGAAATTTTAGAGTCATGCTTGTTGAAAAGTATTTAACTCTTTTGTTCTCTTTCCACATATGATTAGTTTTACCTTCAATATGGCATGAGGATACATGAGGAGAAGGACAAAAGAAAAAAACAAAAAACAAAAAAAAAAAAAAAAAAGAAGAAGAAGAAGAAGAAGAAGAGATTGTAATGCAAGATAATAGTAGTTTAATTTATAGGATATTTGTATTGTTCCTTTGATCGGTGTTGATAGATGTGAATATATTATTATATCGTGGACTGAATAGATGTTGTTATACTGTGCAATGAATATTGTAATAGCAATTGGTCGTTTTAAAAACATTGTTATACTTTCAAATTAATATTCCATCGCTCATTATCCAAAGAGAGAGAGAGAGAGAGAGGAAGATACAAGAAGTAAGAGAAACATGAACAATTAAAGAGCGTAAAGCCCTGTATGATTTTCTTTTAAATATAATATGCGATTTATTACATCATTCAATATTTTAATTCAAATACTAGTTTGATAAATCGATAATTTAAATCAATGAATACATTCAAACAAAATAAAAGCACAAGAAACTAGTATAAAACTAGCATACACCACATTTGTGGGAATCGACCGTACAACTTTTTGATTCAGAGGCCTCAGATTTATTAAATAAAGGAAGACCTCACTGGCCAGTTTTGCATGAGCCAATCATACAATCTATCTTGATTTTCTTAACATTAGTCGTGGTGGCATGCCGTTTTTTCATGCATATAATAAGTAATTTTTTATGCTTTAAAATATATTATAATTAAATAAAATTAAAATATATAAACTAACACATCACATTAAAAAAAGAAGGGAAGAAAGAAAAAAATTAATTTATCAATTAATATAAAATTTAAAAAGTTGAATAAAGTAGCTATCGTATCAATTAAAGGTTATTTTTGGCATTACAAAAAAATGGTGCGGCGATGTCATTATCCGCCATTTGTGAATAAAAAAATGATTTCTTTTATATAATAGTATGGATGATTAGTGTCCATTCCTCACTACTATTTCATTTTCTTTTTATTATAAATTATGAAATAATACCATAATAATTTGCCCTAAATGATTAAATCTAAATAACACTGTTCGAAATTCATTCATTTAGGAAAAGAGTGAAGCAAAATCGTGACGCAGAACAATTAAACTAAAACTAACTAACTAAATCTAAATTTTTTAGAGAAAATATTCTTTCAATGATCAAAGATATTGATAATGAGTTTAGCCCATGTAAATAATTACAGGCTTACGATGAAAATTTTTAATAAACTAAACTAAAAAATAAAATCCTAATCAATATAAATTATTATGAATATCCCTCTTTAAATATATTATTATTATATTATATTATATTATATTATTATTATGATGATGAAAATTAGACGATCGTTGGAGTTAATGCCCAATTTACCAAGGGAAAAATTGCATAAAATACCCCTGTAGTTTATTAAAATTGTTAAAAATTTAGCTGTGATTTTTAAATAGCCTAAAGGTCCCCCATAGAATCTAAAACCCTGCAAAAATATCCCTTTTTGTGAAAAAACAGGGGGAAGGGTGCATTATTTTTCAAAATAGATGATTTTTTTTAGCATATTTACAAACTACAAGGTAGTATTTTGCAAATAAATGAAAGTATAGGGGAGTTTTTTGCAATTATCCCATTTACCAAGTCCGACAATTATTTATATCCCCCTCTCCCTCTGTGTTTCCTCATTCTGTCACACCCGCCGCGTTTTCTTTCCTTATAAACGTTGGATTGGAAGCTCTCTCGCGCAGATTTCGTCATCATATTGCTCCTCTTTCCGAACCCTAAACCTTGTTTTCATCCCAATTCCTGCACTGTTTCTATTGCGTATTGTTTAGCAGGTATTATTTTCTTCGCACCTTAGATCATCTTTTGGAATCTATTCACCGTTTCGGACTTGTTGGTATATGTATCACATATGCTTACCTGGTATATCTTGTTCGCGATTATTAATGTAATTTGATATTTCGTTGTTTTTCTGTTTTTATGGTGAGATGTTTTGAATTGTTATTATTTTGTTTGATCGTGCTAATATGGTGAGAGGGGCCCGGGGGTGGGGGGTGGTGATTCTGGTATTTTGATGTTTATATAAGGAGTTCTGCAGAGAACGACTCTATGTTTTGAATATAGCTGTTTGATTTTTGCTGTCAATTTAGCTCATATATTTGCCTGACGCCTCTCCGGAAGATTTTTCTTGGGATTACAATTTATGCCAGAATCTTGTTTTCGTTTTGTTTTCTAATATTCTGGCTTTATTTTGTTGCAGACTATTTTTGGATGATCTAGAGTTTTGCTGTGTAATTAGTCTAGGCTATGTGTTATGTGGTACTTGCCCTAGTGTTTCCTAGCCACTTCCCCTTCAAGAGAGATGATTCTTACAGTCTAAAGAAAAGAAATGAAAGGAAAGTTAAATGTTGTTGGTTTCCTGGTGTTTTCTTATTTATTTTTCGGCGTCCTGTGTACTGTTTGCCAAATTTTATAGCACTCTTGGGGGTCAAAACGGCCTAATTCTGTTTTTTTGGGAACATGTGATTGATTTGACTTGCTTGGTGTTGTTCCTCTCCTTTAGATGGCAGCGAAGCCCCTCACGAGTGAAGCAATTGCTCTAACTGAGAAGAAAATGGACATGACTCTAGGTATGCATGTCGACAATCAAATGTTCTAATTTACCTATTTCGGACAGTTTACATTAACTTAATTCTTCTTCCATACTCAATTTAGATGACATCATCAAAATGTCAAAGACTAATGCTATGAAGCCTAAGAGGCAAAGAGTTTTTGTAAGAATCTCGTCGGACTCTTCTGATTGACTTTTCTGATTGAGATCAAATTTAAGTTCTCTGATTGGTTCTAATTGTGTTGAAATAACTGCAGCTTAGGGGTCAGAAATTTGTTAACAATGTTTCCCAAGATAACTCTTTGAAAGTCCGAAGGTTTATGGACACAAGATCGTTTGTTAGACAGGTATATCACAAAACTATAGAATCTGACTCATATGTGGTGTGTATATATATATATATGTGTGTGTGTGTGTGTGTGTGTGTGGTTGCGTACAGATAGATATATACCATATACATAGTGCGCCTTGTATATGCATGCGCATGATTCCTTTCTTTATGTTTCATTGTTTTTTGGTGGGCTGTAAGGTGGGATTGGGTGCAGCTGGCGTCTCAGTATTTTATGCGGTATATGGTATGATTAAAGTTTTATTCTCTTCTGACAGGGAACCCTTGCTCGTCGAAGGTCAAACTTTAAGGCCAATCAGTTTCCTTTGGGAACTGAGGCCGCTAAAAAGGCTGCTTTTGCTCCTATTTGCGGTAGAGCCTTTAAGCGAAGTAGGCCATTCAGTGTGAATAAACCAAGGTACTGCCAGAGTGTTCCTGGGATTTTATGCTTGACTGAATTGTTTCGTATTGAGCTGGTTAGGTGGCGGCAGGCTTAATGGTTTGTCCCATTGGTGCACTTAATTTGTGGTTCTTTGTATTGTTGACTTTGCCATGTGCCCCTGCTTATCTATTTCAAAGCCTGTGGTTGTCGCCCTGCATTTATTTGTGTAATAGCATTGCCAGAGCGCTTTGGTTCTGTTGTGGGCAGAAGAGGGGTGGCTTTTCAGCCATATTCATCCTCCCAGAAATTGGTTCTGGGATGCACTTTCTTGAATATTAAACACATTTTTGGGTTGGCTTGTTGCAGCCAAAGAAAGTTGCTTTGCTATCATAATAAGTGGAGCATCAAATTTATGCATGAAATTAAGAGTAAGACGAAGAGTTATCTACCTGATGTACTTTTTGCTGCGGTTGCCCTAATTTGATATTATTGCCCCTAGATCGAATAGATCATGTTCTGAGCCCTCATGCTGCTATTATTTGGGTAATGTTTGGGGGATTATGAAGTGTTAAGATCCTCTGTTCCAGTTATCCGTTTTAGATATATAACGTCATTTGAAGGCGTAATTTGGATGGTTCTCTGGTAATTGATGGCTTCTTATTCGTTCCATTTTTGAACGTATCTGCTGCAACTTGAATTGGACAAGCTTTTGTAATTGGGGAAAATAATCAAGCGGATGTAGGGCATGCTGTCTCCAAGGGCATGAGTATGTCTTCGGGCATATAGAGTCATGGCTATTTTGCAGATCTTTGACAACAGCTTTTCTGAACTTCTGAGGTTTTACTCTCCATTTGCTCTGTTGCTCGTGTATTGATGGTTCCAGGACCACACTGGATTTGCATGGTTACTTTAATTTTTCACATGGGTTGCCTATTCAAATGTGAATCTATGCTTAGGCCGTTGGACTGGATGGTCTGGTGGAGTGCATTTTTGAGGCTAGTTATACATAGCTTGTATGATGTTTTTCCACAACCTCAAAGAGAACGTGCAGTCTTGATTTGTCTCACAGCTGAGTCCATATGACATAGGAGAGTTGGTTATTAGTTACACACGAAGTTTCCTGTGCCTCTGAAGGCTGATCCATTCTACTTGCCAAGTTTAATGCCGTGGCGATGAGTCAGGGAGACTTTTCATGCTCATTCATGTTGCCTGTTCTCTGAGTACTGGCCAGCATCGATGTTTTAAATTGAATAAAAAGATATAAGCATTGAATGTAACCCTGGTATGTTACGGCACTGTGAAATAAAATAAAAAAGAGACTGGTGTAAATTTCAAGTTGCTTCCTGGTCAGGTGGTAGCGCTGAAGGATATAATATATGTCCCAACTCTGGATGCTTTCGGTTTCCTGGTCAGTATTATTTTAACTCACATGGTTATGTAGATTATCCAATTTTTGTTTGTTATGTTTGTCCAGGACTTGGGCCCCGACCATCCAGAAGAATCCTGTGAATGGAGGTGGCTTTACTATGAAGGTATAATCTTTACACCTAGCATTGTGCAACCTATGCATGTAATATATTCAGTCATCATATACTTACATCCAATGGGAAAAGACGACATGCTACAGAACGTGCATTTCGTTTTCATTCTCACCTAGAGTGATGGTTTTACAAGGCTATAGATTGCTTTACCTTCTCAGACATGGAAGTTCTGCTTTGAGGACAATATTTTGTGAAATGGTTCCAGTTGTGAAGAAGTCATTATATAACTTGGGGCTTGTTTGGGTTTTCATGTATCTACTATGCAATGATATACGTTGTTGATAACCGTGTGTGAGGCAATGGGGACGTGGAGCCTATGCTTAGGTTCGATATTATGTTTTAGATATGTGGATTAGTTGACTTATATTGTGTATGTGCAGAAACCACTGCAACAAACCAATGTAGGCCCCAAGCAGAATCATCAAACGTTGGACTCGCTATTTGCCAACATGAAGGAAGAAAGGAAGAGGGTTTTGTTTCAACAAAATAACGGGTCAAGAAGAAGTGGAGGCGGCCAGCCTAGAGCACCTTGGGCAAGAGGTGATATGCGCAGTTAATACTACCGATCACGGAAAAATGTAGTCTGCATTCAAGTTCTTGATAACTAGGAGATACTGGAGTTTCTGTGAAGATGTCTTTTCGCTGTCTCTGGCATGGCATTCTTTTATATTTGATTGAGAGTTTCGATTTTGTATATCATTTTGCTTATGGTTTTGGTGAAACCTGTGATGAATTGGAGAAATGGCGTTGTGAATAGATCTGTCATTTCAATCAATTGTGGGGCGGAAGATGTGTAACAGAGCTATTACTTGTAATCAGACATATTTGCCCCGGAGATCTATGTATAATTCAGCTCCAATTTCACATTTTATTCAATTGGGTAAATACTAACAAAAAATGATTAATTTGTCCTATTTTAGATTTTATTCAATTGGTCCTATCGATACAGTAAAGTAAGCGTTCCTTTATGTTGAATAGAAGAAGGCGGAGAGTTGAATATTATGTTGTAATCTATTACTCAACCAATCTAGTTAAAAAATGGACAAATTTGGATCAATTACACAAAGTTTGTCCTTAAGCAAGAGAGTGGAGTGGATCAAAATTTGAGTAGTCATTTAGCACTCATGTGATAAAATTATCCTAAGGGTGGGGGGAGGGGGTTGATTATTTGAGCTGTCATAATCCAAAAAGACGCGTTTGTGAGGTGAACAACACTATCGGTTGTCTTTACTAAAATAATTTCAAATGTTGATCAACAGGGGGTGTAGCTCATATGGTAGAGCGCTCGCTTCGCATGCGAGAGGCACGGGGTTCGATTCCCCGCACCTCCATTTTTACTTACCTCTGTTTCTTTTCACTCTACTCTGATCTCTTCCCGCGTGAAAATTGTTGGGACACCAATACGCTTGTGTTGCTTAAACTGCTTTTGATTTGGGATGAATGAGTTACCATCGCGTGCGCTCGATGTTGAGGAATCAACTCATTCCATTTCCAGTGGCAGAAAAAGCAGTTTTCTCAAGAGCATAATATCGAACACCATCCGTGCAATTACCCACCCTCGAACAGGTACGTAATCCTAATCCTCCTCAACAACTTGGATCCAAGTTTTCTACAGTTTTTTCCCACAGCCACAGGTATTCTCTCTACTGCCGGAGAAGACAACAAGTCTCCGATGCAAAAAATAAATATATATATATATATATATATTCTCGGCGTCGAATGTCTTCTACTTCACACAATACATACATACATAGAATGCTGCTTGTGTTGATCTCCAGATCTGAGTACTGAGTAGTTACACACACTCACAATCAATGGCCGGTTAGTAGAATTGCTTGCTTTCATCCTTTTCCTTTCACCAACCCATCAAAATTAGGATCTAACAACCACACCCATCATTGCTGCTCCTCTTCAAGCAATCATGAGAGCAGACCGGCTTTTTCTTGCTGTAAATCTTAAGAATTTCTTTTTCTTACCAAATTCAATATTTAAGTGACTCTCGTTTATTAGTTATACAAATATATGCTTTGGTTAACTTTTTTTTTTTTTTATATATATATATATATCAACTTAATTTAAAAACTCAAAAATAAAATCTATAAATCAAAATTATTTTTAATTTCATTTTTTTAAATAGGACAATAAGAACTTATTTTAAACGCTTTAAACACCCCATAGATCTTGTTTGGTACTAAAGTTGGGCGCTTGAGGGCACCTCTACGGTGTCTATTTCTTTTTTGGTCATTTTTTTTTTCATCTAACTTCCGACTCACTCATTATTTTTTATAGTTATTTTTTAAAATTTTATTCATCTTTTACTATCACCATTTTCTTATAAATTTAACATTAATTTATTATTTTATATATTATTTATTAAATAATAAATATTTTAATTTAAATAGTAATATAGAAACTGCACACATATAATGTGTACCATAAATTATTAGTATCTATACTATATATTAAGGGAGAGCACCACTTCCGTCTCTTTCCAATTTTTGATCTTTTTTTTTTGTTTTATATTTATTATTATTTTTATTTAACTTCCCACACCCTCAAATATCGTTTGATACTTATTTTCTTCTTCTTTTTTTAATTTTCATTCATCTTTTTTATCACAATTCTTTTATGAATTTAATATTAACTTATTATTTTATATATATTTTATTAAATAATAAAATTTTTAAAATATTTTATTTAAGATAATATTTATAAAAGTTGCACACACATAGGGTGTGCTAAAATTACTAGTTATAAGGAAGAGTGCCCATTTGGTGTCTCTCCCTTTTTTTTGTCTATATATTTGCAGTTAATTTATTTTTTATATTTTCGCATCTAACGTCTCACTCCCTCATTATATTTTAATAATTTTTTTCTTTTTTTTTAATTTCATTCATTTTGTTTTATCATCATTTTTTTTTATAAATTTAATATTATCTTATTTTATGTATATTTTATTAAATAATAAAATTTCTCTAAATATTTTATTTTAAAGAATATTATAAAAGTTACACACATATAAAAAGTAACACAAATTACTAGTACATCTTATTAAGTAACCGGTACCTATTGGTTGTTTTTGTTTTTTTTTTTTTTTTTTTTTTAAAATACAACGATATTATTAAAGAAATCCCAACTATTACAATGTTTGGTACGCATTACAAGTTACAACAATATAATTAAATCTATCATCAATAATTTCAAAACAAATCAAGAACTAATGTATACACACTATTATAAAAGTAGACTTCATTTTATACCTAACATTATAGACTCGAACTCACGATCTCGTGGTCGTGAGACCTCAACCCACCAAGATAAGGAATCGTTAGTATACCTATTGGTTGTCCAATACTCCAATTAATGTAACTGAACAAAAACGACATCCGCATCAGTTCAATTAATGCTGAATATTTTCCATTCAACGAACGATCGTAATTGTCCAATCATTTTCATATTTTCAATACTTCCATAACAATAAATAAACCCTCAAATCTGAATATTTCATTAACTCCAATACCATACAATATGATCAAGAATTAATATTTTTATATTTAATATACATATAAAATTCACCGACAAATCCCAATTTTCAGTACCCTATTTATCTATTTCATTGTCTTTATTAGACGAGGTTGGTAATTTGTGGTGGTGAAATAAATAATTCACGTGAAAAAAAGGACAAAATGACTCAGAAAATTAGTCCCATAATGAAAGAAAAAGACAAACCCAAATTGCATTATTTTATTATTATTTTCTATGTGGGATTGGATCTAGGTTGGTTGAGGGGGTTGTCGAGATTACATACAACCTTGTCTGCCTCTCGAGGGTATCCTAAGATCCTCCCAAAATTTAATAATAATTTAGTTTACAATATTTAATAAAATTAATCAAGTACAATTAATAACATCGGGTTAAATATTTAAGCGTTAAATACAGTTATTACCTTTAAAGTACCCCACATTAATTACCCCATAAAATAGTAAAATCTTAAAAAAATATCATGACTTTTAATTTTTAAGTTTGAAAAGTCTATTTTACCATTACAAAAAATGCTTTCTGAAAAACAAAATTTAAGGAACTTTTAAGATGCCAAAATCACTTTTTGTCCAAACTTTGTCTAATTTTAGTTTTACTTGTCCATCGAGCTTTTTATTTTATTTTTATAATCCTAAAGTACTTAGTGCTCATTTTATTTTAGTTTCACTTGTTTATCAAAAACAAAAAATGCCCTTTAACCGACAAATAACTAACTTATTCAACTTCTAAATTTTACATTAACTGGTAAATTAACTTTATCTTTCTTTATTTTTTTTTAATGTAATATATTGATTTATATATTTTGTTGTTATTTGTGATACTTTTTAAAGAGTAAAAAATTATTTATTATTACATGTTGGATCGACGTGCTACAACGGCTAGTATCCATACTAATCGATACTAATATAAAAAGGGATGGCATTTTACACTCACAAGTGGCGGTTAATGACACCGCCACATCAATTTTTTATGATGCCAAAAATGCCCTTCAACTGATAAGATAACTAATTTATTCAACTAACCACATTTTATATTAATTGATAAAATAGTTTTTCTTCTTTCTTTCTTTTCATTTTTTAATGTAATGTATTGATTTATATATTTTACCCTTATTTATAATATATATATATTATTTTACCATATGCACGCAGGAACGGCGTGCCACCACGGCTAATATATAAAAAGAAAAGAGCTTACATACTCACAAACGGTGGTTAATACGCCGTTGCACCAATTTTTTGTAAAGCTAAAAATACCATTTAACTGATAAGTAACTAACTTATTCAACTTTCAAATTTTGCATTAACTGATAAATTAATTTTTTTCTTTTTTCAAATATAATATATTAATTTATATATTTTACTCTTATTTATAATATATTTTAAAATATAAAAGAAATATTTATTATATGCACGTAAACGACGTGCCACAAAGGCTATTAATAAACAAAATGGCGGAGGTTTTATTCTAAATAAAATTTCACTCATAATATATAAATAAAAAAATAATAATTTAATTATTAAACTACGGGTTAAATGCTTTTTTAGTCCGTAAGATTAGATCATTATTTTTTTCAGTACCACAACTTAGTTAGGTGACAGTTTCAGTCCCATAAAACACAATTTTTAGGTATTTTTAGTCAGAAGTTAAGGATGTGGCATGATTTTATATATTTTTAATCCCATAAAATACGATTTTAGGTATCTTTAGTCCCACTATTTTAAATATTTTTAGTTCAAAGTTAACGGTTGTTAACAGACATGTGCAAAACACATGACTTTTTGGGTCTAAAAATACCTGAATTCGTATTTAATATGATGGAAACCATCAGACAAAATAGCACTTTTGGTCCCATAAATTAGGTCTGTTTCACTTTTGGTACCATTCATTACGGGAGTAGCACTTTTGGTCCTGTAAGTTGCAAAAAGTAACACTTTTGGTCCACATCTATAATTTCGTCTATTATTTAACGGAGATGACCATTTTCCATTAGATTTTTGTGTTGGAGGGAATTTTGGCACCATTTCTTGCTTAGTGATATTTTTGGAGGGTAATATTATTAATTTGGGGGGGGGGGGGGGGGGGGAATCAAAGTTTGAAGCTTTGAGTGCAAAGAAAGAGATTTTCCCTCTCTTCACCCAAAAAAATTCAATCTCATCTCCAGTTACCAGTTTTTAAGTCTTATTCATTATTGAAATTTAGTACAAGATAGAAGAATTTTAAAGCAAAAAAAAAAAAAAAAAAATCCCCTCGCCCATTTAATTTTTTTTTGCTTTAAAATTCTTCTATTTTGTACTAAATTTCAACAATGAATAAGACTTAAAAATTGGCAATTGGAGATGAGATTGAATTTTTTTGGGTGAAGATAGGGAAAATGTCTTTGCACTCAAAGCTTCAAACTTTGATTTTTCTCCCCCAAAATTAGTTATATTACCTTCCAAAAATGTCACAAGCAAGAAATGGCGCCAAAATTTTCTCCAACACAAAAATCTAACGGAAAATCGTCAACTCCGTTAAATAATAGACGGAATTATTGTAGCACCATCTAACAGCACTACAACTATATCTCCCCTAAATATCACACTTAATGTAAATCCTGATTATATATAATTATGCACATAATCTAGTCCCAACTGAGTATAAATACACGTGTCTCATCATCACAACAAGAATCTTTATCATCTCCTCCACAAGATTATATATACATATATCAAGTACGACAAAAATGAGACTATTATAATTAGTTCACATGCCATTCTCATTTTTAATCCAAAATAAGACGTCTATTTCTATTTATGATGAGGAGAAAACTGCATACTGGCCCGACCTGACTGGAATGCAAAACGTGGACCTAGTTGTCGTGAATAGCACAACAAAATCTACACCTGAAAATATTAGCAGAGGGATGAGCCTGCAACTCAATAAGTAAATAACCAGTACCAACTATACACGCACCTCAATTATATCAACAAGACAAAAACAAGTAATATATATAAAGAATAATCAACTTGATCAGGCACATTTCATTTCATTTCCACGTATTCATCTCATAACACGACAATCAATCAAACTTATCTTTTCCTAGTTGGCTTACCAGAAAGGTGATATAGTGTTTTCTCCACCAACTCAACCTCACTATTCATTCATATATATACATGAATCCCCTTGACATGCCTCACAGGCTCATAAATCTCATTTCACATTAAAGCTCTTTCATTTCGCATCATAGCTCTTTTCACATCGCATCATAGCTCTTTCATATCGCATCATAACTCTTTTCATTTCATTTTGCCACATAGGCTTTTCAACAACATCAAGGGGTATTCATATTATAATTACATCAATTGCCACCACTCCCTCGATTCCACATATCACCGTTCTTATAAGCCAACTAGCTACATAAAACCACATAGCCGTATTTTTCACGTACAAGCATATAACAGTGATATCAAACAACCAAATAGCATATCTCAATAGGTTTCCTCATTTCACTTTCACGACATAATCATTCAAAGTAATCATCAACTACTCGTACAATTCAAAATAGATTAGTGCTAGCACGAATCATAGGCTTACGTAAAAGTAATATCACCAGAAAATGAAACATATGTAGATAATACTAATTATTTACGTACAGAACACTAATAGGGAAAAGGAATCTATATAGGCAGCACTAATTATTTACTTACCTCGACTTACAACGATCTACTTGTACGTAGAGAGTTGCTCAATCATTCACCTTATCCCCCTTATCCTATAATAAGTTATAATGTATATAATCAACATATCAAAAGTATCGTAATTTCTAAATAAAATATTAAATAGTAATTATATATATTTTTCACCAATATCTCAATATTTCATTAAACTCCTCATTCTACCATAGCTACCATTCATAATAACAATTCTTGGATTATATTTATCTCAAAATATATTTATCTTTACTAAATATAATATTTTCAATTATATTCTATAATATTTCTCAAATATAATTTTCAACCCGATTAAACTAAGCCAATCAATTATAGAAATTATTAAATCTAGTAAATTAAGCAGCTTAAGCCATTAATTATAACACCCCTAATTCAATTGAGACATTTAACCAGACGCTAATTATAAATACTCAAATTCATAAAATTTTTCGGTTAAATATTAAATTGGGTAGTTGACATCATATTTAATAAATTCACTAATACAATAATATAAACATATAAATTAATTAATAGATTTTAAGTTATTTAGTACTTACCGACGACGATGGAACTGTACAATTGTTGAAGAAGAAAATGAACCTCTCTGTTGTACTCACGAATTAGAATGAGTCTGTATTTTCATTTCTATTCAATATTATACATATATATATTTAAAGTGGTGTCCTTTCCAATAAATGCACACGTGCCCAAGTAAAAGCATCCCTATCCCTTTCTTCTCTTTTTCATTTGTCTTACGACTTATATGATTATTATTATTATTATTATTTTAACTTTGACAAAATCACAATTTGTCCAAAAACTTCTAAAATTCTATAATTCACCCCAAAAACCTTTCTAAACTTTCAATCAAGTCCCTTAAATTTTAACATATTTAAATCTCGACCTATAATTTATTTATCAATTAATATAAATTTCTCTAACACTTATTAATTAGTCCTACATTTCTGTATTAGAATCTTTGGGCGTTACAATTATAAACGTGGACCAAAAGTGTTAATTTTTGCAACTTTGGGGACCAAAAGTGTTACTCCCGTAATGAATGGTACCAAAAGTAAAACAGGCCTAACTTATGGGACCAAAAGTGCTATTTCCTCGAAACCGTCACTTGCTTAAGTTGTCATACAAAAAAAAAAGGGGGTTAAATGTAGACACCCCCAACCTTTTGGGGGGTGTTGCACTTTACCCCCCAACCTTTTTATTTACCCGTAACCCTCCAACCTTTGTGTTTTATAGCACTTAAAGTTTTTCTTAAATTTCCGGCGAATTTTGGTAGAATATTCCCGTGTGTGTGATACACGCGCCCACCCCCTGTATTTTGAAAGGAGTTTACGTAATTTTCACTTCATTTCTACCCAAACTAACTGATAAATAAAACTCCCCAAATTTCTTGCCTTAAGTTCTTCAAACACAACGGTTGTGAAGGAGGAGTGAAGAGAAATGGAAGAAAATTGCTACTTTGGACGTCGATCAATGAAGAAAACTTCGTGGACGGACATGAATCCAGGCCGAAGATATGCTACTTGTGATAGATTCCGGGTAAGTGCATGTAGTCGAAGGAAAAAACTAATTGAAGAAAGAAAAAAAAAAAAACCTATTTTTTTGGGTGAATTTTCATACGAAATTCTTTTATTTTTGAAACGTATTGTGGAGAAAGAAGGAGGTTGCAACTACTTTTCTTGGATTGATCCTCCAATGTGTGAGCAATCGCGACAAATCATATCGGGTCTACTAAGAAAAATCAACCGACTTGAAGATGGAGAAAAAAAAAAAGAAAGAAAGAAGAAAGAGGAATGTTTGTGGGGGGCATTGTGTTGTAGCTTGCTTTTATTATACTTGATGATATGATTGTGTTGTAGTGTTTGTGGGTGTGTTGGCAATTTTCAGATTTTGGTATTATTGTATTGAAGCCAACTCAGTTGTAAATAATATTCCATTATGTATGTTATGAAAATTAACACTTTTTTATTATAATTTATGGTGTTCAAGCCAATTTTCAAATTTTTGGCGTTGTGGTAATGTAGTTTTTAGGCATTGACAGAAATAACAGAAGCAGAAAATGCATTGACAAAAAATTGGAATTAGATTGATAACAACAACTGTAATGTAGTTTGCACAGCAAAAATGTGACGTCCATATAATTTTATTCATAATCGATGGACTAATTAGTCATTATTAAGAAAATATAAATTTAATTATAAGTTATAGGTTGAAATTATAAATATATTAAAACTTGAAGGGACTAAATTAGAGCTTTATTAAATATTTGTGGTCAATACATAAATATATAGAAGTTAAGGATCAAATTGTAATTTTAATAAAGTTAAAAAAAAAAAAAAAGAGAGAGAGAAATTAATTTAACGCAGCACGTGGCTGCCTATCACTCTATCCTCATGTATTAAAAATATATATATATATATATATATATGTACCTTACCATTTAAGAAACTAAAACATGTACCTTTAAATAAAACCAACATTACACAATTTTGAATTGTGTTAACTTCGGCCGAAGGAACGAGGACACGGGGATAAAGTAGAAGACTAATCAACTCCTACTAGCATAATCGTTTTGGGATCGAGGTAAGAATAGTTAATTGAATTTATATATATATGTATATATATGTGCTATATATATATATGGATACATATTCTTGTGTTGTATACGAAATTGTGAGTTGTTGGCTATTTGTTTGGATTACTTGTTATTCTGTGAAGTTGTTGTTATGTGATTATATGTGGTTATGTTGTTCGGAATTTAGAAGGATGGTGATATGCATTATATGTGATTCTTAAATGAAATTGAATGTTGAAGTTACGGGTGGGGATTTGATTGTTGAATGACAATGAGTGAGGAGAATATTGTGAACTGAGATAAGTAATGGCTTACCTAACTGGAGGGCATACTGCAATGGCTTATGGTGATATGATTAATGACGAGCTGTGTGCTGTCATTGATCGAGGGAGATGATGTAACATATCATACGAGCTGTGTGCTGTGTCATATGATGAATGATGGAATATCATACGAGCTGTGTGCTGTGTGGTATCATTGATTATGGGGTATCATACGAGCTGTGTGCTGTGTGGTACCGAGAAAAAAAAAAGAGATATTATGATTGAGGGATGATAGCCGGCATAGACCATTGAGTGATGTACTCCAGCATGGGTAAGCAGGGCCCTAAGGAAATAAACAATAAAGTCGAGTATTAGGTGTAATTTGATATATGATTGTTGGTATATGTTATTTCTTATATTTGTCGTATTGCATGATACTCGTTTTATTATGTATGTGCGTGTATATGTACAAGTTAGTTAGCTATACTTATTGAGTAGGCAGCTCATCCCTTGCCAACGTTTTTCAGGAGATAGATCACGGTGACTAGCTAAGTCAAATTGGAAGTCTGCCATGGACCTTAATACGTGGGTCAGCCGTGACATCTGAAGCCGTTGGTTTTGGCCATATGACTATTAAACATCTAGTCTTTTATCGGGTTTGCGTTTTAGATTATGTAACAGCCTGAGACTTTCATATTTTGGAGTTTTGTACATAAGTATATCTGTGGCCTAGTAAATATAAACTTTTGATGATACCTATCGTGATTTAAGATATATTTATAGAATTATATTATATCGAGAAAATTAGGATTTATCTTATTAGTTTAAAATGAAAATTTTTATAAGACAACTTACAATTGCGAAGATTATAATGATTAGTAATGATAAAGTATAGTTACGTAGGGGGTGTCACAAAAAATATCCAAAGTGCAAATTCAGCCACCAAAACAACAAAAATCTACAAAACATGTCTATGCTTCATTTTGTTCTTTCCAATTCTCTATTGTTGGCTACATCCTAGAGGTAATTCAAAATATTGGTCTTGACTATTGGATGAACCTGTTGAAGCTGCAACATAAGATAGTCTTGGAACTAAATCTTGAACTTGTTGGAACTGAATCTTGAACTTGAACTGGAACTGAAGCTACATTTTGAGTTTGTTGTGTCTCCTTTTTTTGTTGGGAAGATGGGATATTATGTGGCCCCTTCTTAGCTTTACTTGTGACCTTCGTTTTTCTCTTTTTGCTAGGTGTCCCAAGCCCATTTACTGACCTTTGGCTCAAAGGTAATGAATCAACATGTAGACCTTGCAACTAAGGAACAAGACCAACATGAGATACATTTTGTATGAACTGTAACAACATAATGTCAATGGTACTTATTGCAACAACACTTCTAGTTAATGGCCTACTAACATCTGTCAGATTTGATTCTTGACTCAAGAAATTTGCCTTTCTTTTCTGTTTCTGTAAATAAACACAAGATAAAACATTGAGGTACCTCAACAATAAGCACAAGTAAAAGTAAAATCATTACCTTTTTTGTAGACAAACAGGGAGGCACCTCAACACATTCTTTTGGTTCTGTATTTTTTCTGTTTTGATGAGATGTTCTGGAGTTATGTCCTACAATATGACATAACTTGCAAGTCATAACAAGCCCCTGCTTGCCTAGTGTGTCACATTATTGCCCACAGTTTGTGACTTCCTTTTTTTTTGTTTTTCAGTTCGTCAGGAGTCTTCCTTCTGTCGTGCTTTTTGGGCCTGCCTGGCATCCTTTCAATGATTGGAGGCAACAATTGTGGTCTGTCTGAATGAGGCCATTCTTCTGGTCAAAGTAGTGGCATCATCAAATGGTTAACCTTTAAAAAGACAAACCTTTTGGCATTCATTAACATAATCCTCTAGCTTGTATCCCATGAAATGCATGCCAGAAATTGCATGTGCACATGGGATTCTAATAAGCTGCCACTTCTTGCAAGAAACCAAGTATCAAAACTTGCATTCAAAACAACAATTCTAGACAAACAGTAAAATGTACTTACCTGGAAGAGCATGTGTGTTCTGCCAAGTTCAGAGTATGCTTGTCACCATAACAACTTTCAATCTTGAACTGATCCTTGCCATTCCAGTGAGCAATGTACTCCATACTTTTTTTCTTCAGTTCTTCAATCAACTTCTGAATGTTTGGAGTCAACTTACCCTTGTGTTTTTTCATTTGATCCTTCTTAACACAAACCCTCTTTATCAACATCATTCTGATTGTCTCCAACATGTCTATAATAGGTTTACTCCTTGTAGACCTGTCAATGGGCTGGTATTACTCGGACCCATTACTTTTATAATATACCCGGACTTGGAACCATTACTTTCTTATTAGACCCGAACCTGAACCAATACCGATTGAAATAAGTATTTCGGGTATGGGTAGGGTCTAGACTCAAAAATACCCACCGGTATGGGTATTGAATGGGTAAAACCTAATACTATAAAAATTCATAAATATACGTTAACTTATTATCATTAAACTTGTAAATTTTTAATAGATTAATAAATTTTTCTATTTTGCGCGTATCCAATTGATGGAGCAAGATACATCAGCTTAGCAAAGTTACCAAAATACCCTCAAGTGTACAGCCTTCGGAGGTACCTGCAAAACAGAAACACGAGACTTGCAAATATATATGGTTAGAAGAGCGAGTTATGCTAATTTTCAAAATTCTAAGGCAAGTTTTGAATTTTTCAACAGGCAAGCACTTAGTTCCCATGTCTGCCTGAATTAGTGATTTTACTTGCCTTGCTAGCAAGTTTGTTCTTCTGTTTCTGG
This sequence comes from Sesamum alatum, assembly GCA_034509735.1. Classification (NCBI taxonomy): domain Eukaryota; kingdom Viridiplantae; phylum Streptophyta; class Magnoliopsida; order Lamiales; family Pedaliaceae; genus Sesamum; species Sesamum alatum. Next base: position 3,507,068 of record JACGWO010000007.1, on the reverse strand, counting down.
TTTATGTATATGATAAGGGGAAATTTGATCTTTTAATTTGCTTCAGTGTTGCTGTAAACTCTGAGACACATGAAAAAGTTGCAATCAAGAAGATCGGCAATGCATTCGACAACACGCTTCGCGAAATCAAACTTCTCCGGCACGAGCATTTGCGCATTCTATATGTTATCGGATTTCAAATGACTTTTTCCTAATGAGAAAAATATTACATTTAAATGATAAGAAATGTTAGTTTGTGTATCGAGATTCTAAATACTAAACCAAACCATTTGAGAATATAGCAATGAATCAGAAGTGGAAAAATAAACCATTTATCTCTTTGTGGATGTCATCTTCTTCCAAATTGTGGATTAAAAAAAATTGTCAGAGATTTTCATCTTTATTTTCGTAGCGATAATTGCGAATTAAATTTAGATAAAATTAATTTGAATGTAAAGTGATAAGTCAAGCTAAATTAATATATGGTACTAATAAAATTTGTTCTTTAAATTGTAAAAAACTCATGAAATGAAAGTTGAACCGATTTTCAAATCAATAAAAAAATCATTCTTAAGTTAAAAAATAATTTTCATACATTTTTCCTATTGGTTATTTAATTTACATTCCTATATTGAATCTATGTCGATGTGTAATTGGTTTATATGATTCATTATTTGAACAAAGTCAATATCGTCATATATATTTCAACGATATTTAATCTGCACATGTTAAAAATTCAAATAACTTTTATTTTGATTTATTGACAATAAGTTCATGAAATATATTTAATAAACTAATTTAGTAATATGTTAATTTATGTGATATCATTTACAAAGAAACATGTATAATTAGTTTATTCATTTTAATGTAAGACCCAATGGGTAAGACCCATAATGGACCCAATTAGTATGGGTATAGAATGGGTACCAATGAGTATTTAATGGGTAGGATCCGAGTAAAATACATAAGTAATAACTATGGGTATTTATTGGGTTCGGGTAGGGTAATACCCACCCATCGACAGGCCTAACTCCTTGCCTCCAGAATTGTAGCATTAAAGCTTTCACACATATTGTTCAATAAAATATCACATTTGGCATTAGGTTTAAAATATACTATGGACCATTGTGCAACAGGTCTTTTTGTAAGCCATTTAAAGGCTTCCAAGTCCTTACTCCTCAATTCATTCAATATCTTCTCAAAATCCACTATTCTTGTAGCTTTAGCAGCTTTCCACAAAATCATTTTTAAACTAAGACCTTTGTGTCCCAGCTTAAAATTATTATATAAATGCCTAACACAGAATCTGTGCTCACAATGAGTCAACTACATCAATGAGACCTTTTTGTTTGTCTGACATGATGGTCCAGTTGTCAGTATCAGTTGGGATTTCCAAGTCATTCATCAACAGTTCAAGAAACTACTGCCGTGTACTTTTTTTTTTTCTTTTTCAACCACAGCATATGCAAAAGGATACATACTATTGTTGCCATATATTCCTACAGCACATAGGAGTATTCCACCACAAGTAGTTTTCAAATGGCAACCATCAAGGCAAATTAATGGTCTACAACCATCTAGAAATCCAGCCTTCAATGCACCCCAACAGCAGTAAAATATTCTGAAAAGTAGCCCGCCATCTACTTTTTTTGTTTTAATTTTGACTGTAGTATTAGGATTAGATCTTGTAATCGCTGTCGCATACCTCCATAACAAACTATACTGATTTGCTTCACTTCTCGCAGACATTTTGGCTACCTTCCCTTTGGCTCTATACATCTAAAACTTACTGAATAGTAACTTGCATTACTGACATCATGCTATCAACAGGCCATTTTGGATCACTCCTTATCTTGTCTTTATATTTGTTTACTAACCATTTAGAGTTTGCTGCAAACACTCTTTCAACCTTAGTGCATTGATGCTCACTGTGCAGTGTCTCCACTTGCATTGTGTCATCTTCATGAATTTTTGAAGCAAATATATACCATTTACAACTGTCATGTTTGCACTTAACTTGAACTTTATTCTTATAATTTTTTGTAAATACTACATCCCTAGCATTAACAATTGAATGTTGTCTGACTGCATCTCTGAATGACTGAGTGTCAGGAAAACATAGGCCAACCTCAAACTGGGGATCATCATTATCCAGATTTGAATTAAAGACTGCAAACCCACCATGTTTGTCAACTTCTTCACCTTTACCTTTACTTTTACTTAAACTTCATTAACTGTGCACTTTCCCCTTCCCTCCTACACCACCCTAGTTCACTTCTATCCCAAATTCACTCTCATGATCTTCAATTTCTAATTCACAATCCACTAGTATATCTGAATAACAAGAATCATTTTCTTACTTTGTTCATCATCACGAAAAATATTGGAGGGTTAAGTGCTATAAAACACACACGAAATATTTCATCAAGATTTGCTGAAAATTTAAAAAAAAAAGTTAAGTGCTATAAAACACAAAGAATGAAGGGTTACGTGTAAAAAAAAAATTAAGGGTAAAGTGCAACATCCCCCAAAAATTAAAGGAGCATCTGCATTTAACCCCAAAAAATAATAATCTAATCTTATGTAACTAAAAACACATTTTGCCTGTTAAACTACCGTATAGAAGGTGGACGTATAGTGGAGAAATTTCCGGAGAAAGTGTTCTCCATGTGTTCGACCATTTGTCTACTAGAAGTCGAACTGAAGCGAAAAATAAAGAACTGCCAAGACCACCGTAGAGGTAACTTTCAAAGATTCTACCCACTCCCACCCACCCACTAAGGACAAACCTACAGTGAAGAAAAAATTACAGTGAGCCTAATACCAGTTTTCTTTCCTCGTCCTCACACGTGTATTCTCTCTCTCCATCCCTCTCTCTCTCTATATATATATGTGTGTGTGTGTGTTAGTGCACAGGGACTGTGATCAGAGCTTGCTCTAGTCATTCTTGTATACAGAGCGTCTATAGCACAGCCCACGAATTTGATTTTAGGGACTCGATATCCTGTTCACTGAACGATGTCGTCGAGTATACTGGTGACGGGTGGTGCTGGCTACATTGGAAGTCACACGGTGCTTCAGTTGCTTCTGGGAGGATACAAGGCCGTGGTGGTGGATAATTTGGACAATTCTTCCGAGATTGCCATCAAGCGAGTCCAAGAACTTGCCGGTGAACATGGTTCAAATCTCACCTTTCACAAGGTCCGTTGTTTTCATCAGATTCTTACTTTTCTTTTGTGGGTTGTCAGATTTTGGTGTTTTTACTTGCGGGTTTGGTGTTAAAGTTTGATCTTGGCTGGTCTTAGTTTGATCTTCAGTTTGGTGGTCTGGTGGGAGTGACGGCGATGAGTGGGATCTTGAGGGGTTCTTAATGTTTGTTGTTTGTTTCGATCCGTGCTTTTCTGTTTACCAGCTTTGTGATGACCTTTGATTTTGGATGTGGGGAGACGTATATGTGTGTGAGGAATTGATTTTTGACAGTTTAGATTTGATATTGAATTGGCTGGATTGGTGAGTATGAAGCGGCATCGTTTGCCAATGGTGTAGCGAGTACGATCTGTTCTTCTTTTCCTTCCTGGAAGTAAATCTGTGATTTTTCAGTTGTATTAGTTGATTTTGGGTGTGTGTGCTAATGAGAGTATTGCGATGTGTTCAATTCCAAATTTAGTTGCTCCTTTTGATCGCTATCTTTGATCTTTCTCAAAGTGTTTGCTTAGTTGTTGATATTTGATCTGTACAGTTTCTTGTCATTAGGTGCAGAACTTGAACTTTAGCATGCTGGGATTTGTTTTTCTTGATGTGCATTGTCAGTTCCTAATCAGTTCAACTTTAGTAGATTTATTCCGAGAGTAGATTTCTTCGATGTGTATGGTTTTGATTTCCATTTCTAAAATACCTGATATTTGGTTACAGATTGATCTTCGGGATAAACCGGCGCTTGAGAAGCTTTTTGCTTCTGAGAAGTAAGTCTCAGTTGAGTCATATTATTTATTGTTTCAGCTCTCAACACCGAGCCTTTTACAGGTTGTGGGAGTGTCCGGTGGTCTCTTTGGATTATGTTTCTTGTGGGTTGAAGTACTTATAGTTCGATATCGTAGTTATCCGGAAAAATAAGTTTCCTTTGTGTGCATATTGGTTTTAGTGGTTATAAAGAGACTCCTGTTTATGTTTGGCCTTTCCTACTTAACGTTGTAACATGCTGAAATCATGTTGCTTCTGATGTTGTATTTAATGAAGGTTTGATGCTGTTATTCATTTTGCCGGATTGAAAGCAGTTGGAGAAAGTGTGGCTAAACCCTTAATGTACTATGACAATAACCTTATTGGTACAATTGTTTTACTGGAAGTCATGGCTGCCCATGGATGTAAAAACGTAAGATTCTTTCAAACACAGACATAAACAGATACATATGTATGCGTGTTTGTATCAGATTCGTTTCCCTGTCTTAAGTTTTACTTATTCTTCATTTTCAGCTTGTATTTTCATCATCAGCAACTGTTTATGGTTGGCCGAAGGTGGTGCCATGCACCGAGGAATCCCCCATTAGTGCTACAAATCCTTATGGACGGACAAAGGTGACCTTTAAGTTACTATGTTTTGAGAACTAAGCCCACCTAATGATATTGATGCTGCTGGTTCCAAAAGAATGAGAAAAGAAGCATGCCCGTTTTGTGCAAGCTTACCTGTCCTTTTTTCATCGTTAGTTGTTGCTTAAGTGTTGTTATCGAGCTCACCCGATAATGTTTGTTTCTCCAGCTTTTCATTGAAGAGATATGCCGCGACATTTATCAGTCTGACTCGACATGGAAAATCATATTGCTGAGGTACTTCAACCCAGTTGGTGCACATCCTAGTGGGTATATCGGTGAAGATCCTCGTGGAATCCCAAACAATCTCATGCCGTTTGTGCAACAAGTAGCTGTTGGAAGGCGACCGGCACTGACGGTCTTCGGAACTGACTATGGAACAAAGGACGGAACCGGGGTAAATACTCGTAATTAGATCTGGGGTTCTGTACTTCGTTGCTAGTTACTGCCTGCTCTTCTGGTCTTTATCACATGCATGCCCATAACTGCTTGCTCAGTTCACTGGATTTGGGATGTCCATACTGCAAAATTTTACATGTCTACATGCTAAAATTCTCATCCTTGTGGTTCATTCTGAAAACGTACTCCCATCTGGCCATCTCCACCACCAACTTGTTTTCCTATCCTCTTGTGAAAGCATGAAAACTGGAGGGGGTGGGGGTGGTATAGAAATCATTCATTTGTCATGGTCTGTATTTTGTTTATTTCTTTAACTGCATCAGTAATTTTCAGGTACGTGATTATATCCATGTTGTGGATCTAGCAGATGGCCATATTGCCGCTGTAAACAAGCTCTCTGATCCTTCTGTAGGTATGAGCTCTGAGTTTGTTGTTTTGCATTGTCATGTATTCTTAAATTTGCGACAGGACTATGGATGAGTTCTGTAATTTGCTCTTGGAATATTCATATTGTTTCTTTAACGCGTAACACCCCCGAACAGGAAACTGATAACAGTGGTATGAGTTTAGGTATATTATGGCTAAAGGGAATGTGAACTCAAATTCTAGTGTTAAATTCTCGTAGTCATATAATTGACTTTTACTAATTGTATGTTATGAAATCCGAACTTGCTTGTCTCTTGATCTCAAACTTTAAAGTCAGTTAATCCCCTTTATTTTATTTCTCAGCAAGATTATGTTTTGAAAGGATTTGGTAATTATGAGACTTATTAAACTAAAGTCGATCATCTGCTAATTAGATTGTTGTCGCTATTAAGCTATTCCCATCGTTTGAAACTGGAGATTGTATAATCCTTGATGACATTCCCCTTGGATATGCACCTTATAATAAACAACGTAAATTGGTTACTTCCCCGTTATCTACTTCATCCCTTGTTGCAAGTTTTTGCTATGCCGGTACATTTATTATGCTGATCTTATATAAATTCAGTCGGACAAAAAGTCTTTATCACTAGATCCAATTGTGTAAACTGCAGGCTGCGAGGTCTACAACCTGGGAACTGGGAAGGGAACATCCGTATTGGAAATGGTAGCCGCATTCGAGAAAGCATCTGGAAAGGTCAGTTCTTGAAATTAGTGTTATTCTTTTTGTGGAAAATAAATTATAATACATCCATAAATTTCATATCTACAATGAAAAACAATGATTAGTATTGGGAATTAAACAGCCCACCATGTCAGTTGGATCTTTGGTTGCTAACAATCAACCTGAGAACCGTGTCCTGAAAGAACAAAGGCTGGAGTTGTGATTATTTACTCCCGACACATTTGTATTTCCTCTATTATCAAGTAAAGAGCTCTTCTTGCAATAACGCTTTCTTGTTCTGATTGTCCAGAAAATTCCATTGGTGACGGCTGGTCGACGACCGGGTGATGCAGAGATTGTATACGCTTCAACAGATAAAGCTGAGCGTGAATTGAACTGGAAGTAAGTTTTAACTATTTCAAGTCGTTGCATGAACAAATATCACTTTATTTATTTGTGAAATAAGGGATTTCAAAGTATTTATCTAGAGAACCATGGCCATAGCAGTGAGGCATCTATGTTAACACGATTCGTGCACACACACACACATTTATATGATCTATGCTTGAGTTGTACCAAGAGAAGGAACGGGCGGTATGAGGGTGCGTCTCTCCGCCTCCTTTCTCTCGGTACTTCACTTGGAATGCTGTTTTAAGCTATAACTATGAGAATTGTAGCTGATAAATGATTGTCGATAACTAAATGTTTTGGCATATTTGAAGGGCGAAATACGGAGTAGACGAGATGTGCCGAGACCAGTGGAACTGGGCCAGCAAGAACCCGTATGGCTATGAGGCTCCGGAATCGACTAACTGAGTTGGAGCTGCTACCAACAGATCTTTGTAAGAGTTTGATATTGAGGCTGAGTTTTCCGGATTGTATGAGATGAGAGGCCTTTTCTGTCTGGGCTGTTGTTATCTTGATTGAGAAACATCACTTGTTTTCATTAACCTTAATAAATTCAAACACACTTCTGCTGTGTAATCTGTGTGTGTGTGTGTGTGTTTTGTGAAGCCTGCCAATTTATAAGGATAAAGCATGTTCCATGTAATTTCAACTAGCTCTGAGGTTCTAATGATGTCTGGCAAAATTATATTTGTGATTCTGTAACTATAGGTCGTTAGTACTTTTGGTCCTGTAACTTTCTCCATTTACACATTTAGTATTGAACATTTCACATTTTGTCATTTTTTGACAAATTTAATCTTGTGTTGACAATTTTGGTTTCCTTTAGAATGGAGTAGATTTCATTTTTGGTCCTATAAGTATATGTTGTCAGGACTAAATTTGTCAACGCAGGACTAAATTTGTCAAAATAGGACCAAATCTGAGACGTGCGGGATTAAATTCATAAAAAAAAAGGACTAAATGTGTAAACAGAGTAAGTTAAAGGGAAAGTGCTGGCGACTTAAAGTTATAGGACTAAAAATGTAAGTTTGTTATGATGTTTTGATAGTCAAGGTTGAAGTCATATGAATAAGTTCGAATTCATGGGTTTGAGCCTCCTTTCTTTATGGGGTTATTGTAATTTGTATTGTTTTTGGGCATGTTGATGTATTGGTTAAATTGATATATTAGTTGATTTATTGATATGTTGATATAATTATGCACGTAATTATTATTTAAAAAACAAAGAACAAAAACTAGCCCTGAGGCGAAAAGAAGAGTAGACTGCGATTGTTTGATACTTTATATGAACGAGAAAAATGAGATGAAATGAATTTGATTAAGATCAAAATAATTTTTTAAGGTGTGTCCATACGTTAATTAAAGGTTTAATAATGATAACTAATATGATAGTGTAAAATGTGTTATTAATAAATAACATACAATGATGAGAAATTATCTTCGATTTTGTTTTCTCACCATCTTCGAGATGGTGAGAAAATAAAACCAAATATAACATTAGCCAAACATTCTCACCGGGTGTTTTGGGTAATTTTTCCATTCTCCAATACAATAATATATTATATAATTTAATCCACTTACAAATAAATAAATATTACTATATATGTATATATATTTATAAAAATATATAAAAGAGATATTTGACAATGAACGGTATTTTATATTTTTCAATATACAATAACAATACATGCAGTAAAAATAAATATTACTATGTACAAATATATATTTATAAAAATATATAAAAGTGACATAATTTTTTATTTTTGGTTCTCAATATACAACACAATATATACAATACATTTATTATACTATTTAAAATTAACTCTAAAAATAAATTCAAACATACACTTATCTCTAACACACTTATTTATTTTTATTTTCTCTCTCTATTTTCACAAAATAAAACAAACACTCCAAAAACAAAATAAAAAATAATAGATGTAGTTTATTTCTTTTCTTTTTTCTGTGTTGTAAGCTATAGTGTTTAAAATACATTTAAAAAAATAGAATTTTGTAAATAAATGTGCATTTATTTGTTGGAGAAATATTTGATAAGGAGTGATGAGACAACTTTTGTGTTTATTACAACTCAACTCAATAGTTCCAAAAGTGATGCTGCGGATATTCCTTTCTTTGCTTAATTAAGAAGCAATGCTTTAGCTTTTTTAAATGATAATCACTTTTGCAAAAGTATTTAGCAATTTAATAATACCATAAGTTTGAATCTTTCATGACCTCCATTAAAATATGATATAATTACGAGTATTCCTTACTTTTTTAAAAATTACAAATACCCCATGAGATTTATAATTTTTAACCAAAATCCTGGAATTATTCATTTTGTCCTTGAATTTTTTTTTTTAAATTGCAAAAAAATCAGTCGAGAAAAATTACATTATTTCTCATTTGTGTAAAAAATCGTAAGAAATCTCTCCTTGCGCATTTCAGTCAAAAAAAAAATTTAAAAAATTAATAAAAATAATTTCAGTTTGCATAAGGGCATTGTGGTCAGTTCACCCATAAAATAGATGAAAATGAGTTATTTGTTAGACGATTACAAACTTTAGAAGGTATTTGTTATTTTTGAAAAAATGATGGGTACTATGATTATGCCAATTTAAAAAAAAATTGTTGTAATTCACCCTATATTTTATATGTACCGCCACGTGCGTAAATATAGGGGGTGAGAGGTAAGAGGCACGAGGGTCGAGGAATGGTTACTTGCCAATCTAAGAGTAAAATAAACAAAAAAGATGATAAATTGTAGATATCACTTCTGATATTTGATACAAGTACAAATGTTTTATTATTATTTGTAAAATTATAAATAGTACCCTAATTTTAATGTTCACCGAACAATGGGCCCATCTTGTTAGCCTCATTTAGATTTTCATCCGCAGATTAAAATGTCCTTCTCGATTATAAATTATAATTTTATATATTTTTTAAAAAAAATTAAAATATTTTTATGAACTGATATTCCTTTTGAATTATTTACTTTAAATACCCTCAGATTTTAGCAAATATAAAATAGTAATATCTACCTCATCATCTATAAACTACATAATTACTTTTTATTTAAAAATATTTATAATTTTTTAAATAACGAGAGATATTTATAATTATGTTAAATATATGAGGATATAACAATAATTTACACTATTAAATATTCTTAGTACAATGTGTGAGTGAGAATGGGCATTCCATTCAAATTTTGGCGGAGGGAACGTATTAAGGCAGCGCGTGCACCTGACTCGCTCTTTATTCGCTTGTGCAAAGAAAGAAAAAAGAAATAAGAAATAAAAGCAATAATGTTGGCGTACGGGTCGTCGCCGTTGTAGTTAGAACAGGTGGCGGAGTAGATGTAGATCGCCTCGTCCTCGTCGGATCCCACCACCAGACACCCACATCATCTAGAGAGAGAGAGAGAAAGTTGGCGCGTTCCCGAAGGTGGGTTTTCTCGTTTTTCTTTTTTTGTTTGGTCGGGATGGGTGTTCAGCATAATGTCTATGAGATTCAGACACGATATGTGTTTTCATTTCTGAAGCTTATTGATGGGAAGGGAACAATGTTGGATGTTGTTTTTGTTCATGTGTTGTTATTCATTGTAATCAATTAATGTGTGGTTTATCTTCTCGTCCCTTTGAGGACTGCGTGTTCTGTCTGTTTTTTGTGATTGGTTGTTCAGTTCGTAGTGTTTCTGACATTCTGTGTTGGAAAGTGGATGTGATTAGGTTGATTCGGTTCGAGTGACGATCGAGATCGTACTTGAAATTTGATCGGATCTGGTTTTCCATGTTTCTGTTTTACACAAATCACTTTCTCTTGCTCGTAACCTTAGATCCAGACAGAGAGGATTGAGGTTCATTATTGTGGGTAGAAAGTTGTGTGATTTCCAGTTATTGTAATTGAGTATGAGGTCTCTATGTCTGAAGTTCATACCAACTCCTAGGATTTGCTTGAATAAACATTAAAGTTCCAAAATAACTAACTTGTCTGTAACTTACAAGTTCATGCAGGTCCGAGGAGAACAAACAAGAACGTAATAACAAATTATGGCATCAGAAAGCGAGACTACTGCTACAACTGATCCTTCAGCTCCTATAATTGCATCAGAAAGAGAGAATTTCGAGCTGTCGGGGCCTTTGCACCTGACAACAGTTGATTGGTAAGACCTCAAACTCAATAATGCTTTTCATATTGTCTACAAGATCGACATGAGATGTCTTCCCATCATCCCCTGCTGACGTTTCATTACATAAACTGATACTGCTTCTCAATATTACAAGAGCTATTCCAACTGAATTAGGATTATAATGTCTTGTTAAAGTGAGAAGAAGCCATGATTCTTGTACCTATACATTTGCAGGAAAGATCCCGGTCACCGAAGGACTGTTGCAGCCTGTCTTGTTCAGAGTGTGTACGTTTTGGAACGAGAACCGGCAAGAAAGACGCGAAGGGAGCCAAGCGCTTGCTCCGCCTTGGTGGAAGTCTTTCGATTTTGAGCTACACACGCAGCTTATAGACGATGCTGATTCTTGCGTTTTTGGAGCAATATATCAACTCACTTCCACAGACTCAGATGGCAATGATTCAGCTCCACGCTATGTGATTGCTTTCCGAGGCACTATAACCAAAGGCGACGCCTTTACACGAGACCTTGAGCTCGACATCCACATAGTCAGAAACGGGCTGCATCAAACATCTCGGTTTGAGATAGGGATGCAAGCCGTCAGGCATGTTGTTCCGACGTGTGGAAGTTCCAACGTCTGGTTAACCGGTCACTCCCTTGGGGCCGCCATGGCAATGCTTGCTGGTAAGAACATGGCAAAGACGGGCGTTTTCCTAGACGCGTTCTTGTTCAATCCACCGTTCTTTTCAGCCCCGATTGAGAGCATCCAGGATAAAAAAGTGAAGCACGGGATACGGTTTGCAGGCAGCGTGATCACAGCAGGCCTTGCTTTCGCCATGAAAAGCAACCAACAGACAAACCGGTCGGGGAGTACGTTTGATGCCTTGTCTGCATGGCTGCCATGTCTGTTCGTCAACCCGGGTGATCACATATGCTCGGAGTATATTGGCTACTTTGAGCACAGAAGACAGATGGAGGAGATCGGAGCAGGAGCGATTGAACGGCTGGCGACCCAACACTCGATCGGGGGTCTTCTGTTGAATGCAATGGGTAAGCAATCAGAAGAGCCTCTGCATCTTATTCCATCGGCAAATCTAACGGTGAACGTAACCCCGGCACGAGACTTCTATGAAGCTCATGGTATTCATCAGTGGTGGAGACCTGATCTGCAGTTGGATTCAAAGACTTACAACTACAGATGACTGCATTTCTTTCATTTGTAAAATTATTTCATTCTTTTAACATGCTTTCTGATTAGCTTCAAACTTGGGAATGTACTGTACTGAAATTGTAATTAGATTGAAACAAAATCAGTGTAATTCTCCAGTCCAGCTTTGCATGGACATGGAGGTGATGTGGCTTGTGACTTGAATGATACCACGTTCCGTGAACGAATCTCACGATTTTGTCCTGAAAAGGCACCTCGTTAGGGAGAGGAAAACCTATCAAGAAAACTACTAGTCACAGAGAAAATTGTAGCTCGAACATGTCAGTGTAGGATCATTCACCAGGAAAGTCAGAGGTATTAGTGCAATTATAATGCTAGATAAATATGGCAATACATAATACTACAACCTTGTCCTCCGAACAGTGATCTTGTAGTGATCATATGTAGAGAAAAATATTACACGGTGCACTGCAAAAGTTGCAATAAGGAAAGGATGAAGAGAAAGAGAGAGGTAGAGTTTGATGTAAGAAACAACTTCATATTTCTTGTGGCAGCAAAACTACAGAACAAACTCGTATATCTTGTCAGAATGACTATACCGTTCAAGTAAGACCAATCAAAGCATTTTACCACAATTTTCATTTGGTATTCGCTCCTCCAGGAACGAGGCAGATATATGACTTCATCGGGTTAGCCCTTGAGTCTCCTAGGTCCTTCCCTTTTTCTTGCTGGAAAATTTCACAAGGTAAAGAGATGAGGATTAGAGTAAACCTTCAGTTTATGGTAGCAAATAGACAATCACTGATCCACATGAAAACTAGACTTTGAACTCTTCTCCCAGAGGATGTACATTGTGTCTAAGAACATCTGGAACTAATTTCAGACAGTTGAAACCTTATAAAGTTTTGTGTACACTTTAGTGCCAAAAGCCGATGCCACAAGTAATTAGGAAGCATAACCTGCTTGCTACCTTGATTGAGTTCCATCACTTGTTCTGGCTGAAGCAGCTCTGCCCCCCCTTCCAGAGACAACCTCGTCCATGCTTTGCCCACTTCGTGTGTACCTGCCACCAGATGCCACATATGCAGGACAAGGCCGATAAGCTTTTATCGGCCACCAACCAAAACCTGGGACTGTAGCAATTCCACCTTGAATTCTTCCTTCACCGTTACAACCCTTTTCTATCTCCTCTCTTCCGCAGGCCTTACAACCCCTGTAGAAAATTGTACATGGAGAAAATATGATCATCATCTCCAATTAATTGCAGGCCACATATTGCAAGGCTTTTCTTCGAAGATAAATAAATTTCACCTTTCCATTTTTTACTTGAGCTTCTCAAATGCAGATTTCAGATCACCTCCATTTTAGATATGTTCAATTAATTTTCCTATGTATGAATAAACTTTTTATCACCTTGAAAAATGATCAAACATGGCATTAACTGTTTCTTTTTCAGTTGAATAATTGTGAGAACAGTCCAAATTTCACAGGCAGATTTTAACCAGTCAATTATTATAATAGCTGAGAAACAACCAACAATTAGTAACAATATAAAAAGAACATAAATCAAGCTTCTGAAAAATCTAAAAGCATTTGATAAGTTTATCCATTTAGATCATTTTGATAAACCAAAAACATCCAAAAGCATAGACTCCTTCAATAAAATATCAATCAAGTTCAGTCCACTTGAAATTTTATATGCTGCATCAAGAACTATATTTTACATCCGTTGGGCGTCCAAATCAATAACCTCCACTAGGAGATCAGTTCTGTTATTAAAGGATTGATTTATATTAACATGAATAAAATTGCAGATATAGAATTCTCTCATAATAAGTTGTCGGACAAAGCAAAGCTTCCCGCTTCAATATAGTTAAATTATTCACTTAGGGAAATGCTATTGATGACAGGCCAATCCTTCTCGACTTCTTCACCTCCCCATGACTAGTATTAATTTAGTGCAACCATTTCCCTCCAAAGTTAAGCAAAGTAAACTTGCTCAATGTGGCACGTAGCACACAAAGAAGTAATTACACAGTAAAAAACTCTCCCGGCGAACATATATTTGGATATAATTTTACCCATCTATTCTCAAATCTTGATAAGTGAATGCAAGAGAATCCCCCTGGAGAAACATCACCATTTTGGATATAATCTTGAACACAAAAAAGCAATATATTTAGACATAAACTACACTCCAAGCAAAGCAACAGGGCCAAAGAAGACACATTTCAGCAAAAACGAATTCCTCAAGAGAGCAAGAATCAGCCAATCCCACAAATAACAATCAGTTGATTCAAATTATCAAGCATACTGCACAAAGATTCATCTACTAAAGCTGAAAAACAATGAAAATAACATAGCGTCCAAGACTAAAAATTTGGGAAATGAGAAAATGGCAACTGACGTACGTTAGAGGAGGAAGAGAGCCCGAGTCCACAAACATCTCATCATCTGATGGGGGGCTCCCACTTTCTTCTTCGGAGTCGTCTTCAACAACAGCTGTCTCAGGCGACGAAACAGAGCGTGGGTTCCTAATACGTGGCGACGGCGAAGACAATTGGGGTTGGGTGATGGAGAGAGAGGAAGATGAGCATCTGTAAGAGTAGAGAAGCTGTTTGGAGAATTTGTGTGATGGTGGTTGTTTTGGGGGAGAGAGGGGGAAGAAGGTGGTGGTTCTACAGCTGCAGGTTGCGGCGGTAGCAGCCATGTCCGGTATCGCTCCGCCCCTTCTCTGTATCTGTCTCCGCCACTGCGTGGAGAGATAATCTTACATTACATGGGATAAAACTAGCCACCACTACTCAGAGTCAGTAGTTGATGTTGTTTTTCTTGCTTTTTCTTTTTTCTATAAACAATATTCCAATATTTTATTTGGACCACCAATGCAATATTTAAATACTATCTCAAGATTGAATTTTTTTGAGTAATTGGCATTTTGCACCCTCGAATTATAGAGATTTTGTACAATGCAATTTTAAATTATAAAAATAGCACTTTGTACCCTTTAATTATGTATTTATTGGCACCATGCACCCACCACTCATTTTCGGTGAGTTTTTTGCCGGAAAATTATATCAACCTGAATATGAAGGGTTTTTTTATTAGAAAATTATATCAACCTGAATATGGTATCCAAAAAAAAAAATTGACCATAAAAAATTTAGTGGTTTCATTGCAGATTGTACATTTCATGTAATTTACGCAAATAAGTATTTGACAGAAAAATATTTATATCACAACCAAAACCAACTAATCATTTTGCAATGCACAAAGCTTGACCATGATGTCTAATAGAATTCTAAACATACAAAGTAATTATTTTACAATGTGTTATCTACAACACATGAAACGTACATCAAGAATTTTTAATATCATTCTGCACAATAAACTAAACAAATACACATTCAAAAGCATTTTTATACAAAAAATTTCCTCAACATATACTGGAGCTTGATTTCCAAAAGGTACATGAAAAGACATCTCATTATCCTGCTCTTGTCTCAATATGCCAGCCATGGTTGTTTTGTGTGTAGTATAACACCAATATATAGTCTCTCTTTTTTTTTTTTTTTTTTGTAGTTTCTTGATAGATAAAAAAGTTGCAAAGTGACTAGATTTGCGAGAGTAATGAAGAAATATTGAATCTGCAACAATGAAGAAGTTTGAATTTGTTCATCTCCTTTGGACTTTCATTTTCTTACGTGTATCTTTACTTTTTTTCTTGTAATGAATTTGCCTCTATTTTGCACACGCAAGTCATGTGCTGATTTATTTTGGAGGGAAGGTTAAATTGACCAAAAAAAAAAATTCATATTCCGATTGTTATAATTTTCCGACAAGAAAACTCGCCGAAAATGAGTGGATTATGGTGCCAATAAATATATAATTGAAAGGTGTAAAATGCTATTTTTACAATTTAAGGTTGCATTGTGTAAAATCTCTATAATTCGAGGGTGCAAAATGCAATTGTCCAATATTTTTTAACCCAGATTGAGTTTAATAGAAGCTCGATAAATGAAATACACTTGTTGTATAATTAGTATAAAATTTAAAAAAAATGATCAATTATATAAAAAATGTATCGTACTCACCACGTGATTAATATGATTTAAGTAAAAAAAATCCTCAAATTGGTTCAAGAGAGGAAAAGAAAAACTATTCACTTAATGGGATTTAAATTGAAACTAGCAATTATCAAGTAATATCATCAGTATTTTTAATTTAGAATTAATTAATTACACTTAGATCCCTTTAAAAATGTGAAAGTACATTTGCCCACCTTCCTCTTACACATTTACAGAAAAAAAAAATCAATATAAATTTTGAAGTTCACGTAATATTTATAAAATAAAAAAAATATAACTGTAATAAAATATTATTTTAAATTATTATCGTTGGATAAAAAATAACCATTAATGAATGGTAAGAAAAAGTAATCATATTATCAATAATTTATACAAAATGCTAAACAAGGTATAAAATTAAAAATTTATTTAATTATTTTGGAAGTCAACATTCTTCATTCAAATCATAACGAAATGCTAATGTTCTTGAAATTTGTCTCATTGTTATGAGGGTCTAAATATAATTAATCTTTTAATTACAATACTAAGAAAATTTAGAGGCATTCAATTGTAAACATTACATACAAGATATTTTTCATCAGGTGTAAAAGAATTTGGTAAGCCGTCGTCTCTGACTTGTTTCCGCAAAAAGCAAAACTTGCAACTGTGCATGCATGTATTTTTAAGCATAGAAGAATGGTGTTGAGAAAACCAAGTTTAGATGATAGCTTCCTCAACAGGAAAGTTACATAAGATCTCCCAAGAAATCTTTTGATGATGATTTCTTAGAGTCATTTCTAACTAGTTCAAGGCCAAAACTGTACCACTTCATCATTAACATAGATTTTCATCTTTGCAATGTTGCCTGTTATCCCTGCACAAGATGTTGCTCACCTTCTCCATGGATGAGAATTGCTGAGCTATGATGGTGCACCATATACCACCTACCGTTGTGGAACTCGTAAACATTTGTCATGAGATATGGGCCGTTCTCCATGTCGACATAAGCTTTCAAGGTAACCCAAGCCACATCTGCCAGGACACGAGTCCTTACGTCTCGTATCTGGAAATCTGCAACATTGTCCCAGGTAAATGCTAGCTGCCAGCTCCCCATAACTGCATTATAACTAGAAAGAGAGTTGAGGAACACATTAAGCTCCTGTGTTTACACATGGAACTCAACAATGATTAGACACTGAGGCAAACAACTTTGAACAAAAGGAAGGGAATCAGATACTCAACCAAATATAAATACACTTGGCCGTTAATTTAAATCAGTCAACAAGTACAGAGATGAAAATGCCATGGACTAGCAACATTATAAAAGGATTAAATATCACGTGTGTGCTATGAGGGTTTTAGGAGGTAGGTTTCCTTTTATTAAGAAAAAAAGGAATAATGTTCAATATAGGACAAATAATGTGTTAATGGTTTACATGTGCAGAGAGTATAAGCTCATGTCCGTCATTTTAATTCTTCAAACATCACAAGAATTTCTACGTCTTGTTATATGGCAGTAGTCCCTCATATTTCCCATGTGAACTTAGGCCTACGGCAGCCCACCTACCTCTGACTTCATGTTATTGCCAACTGCAAAATTTTAAAGTTATTAGCTTGAGTATTATCTGATAGTTAACACTGATAAGAGTTCAAGACAGAGCCACAGAGATACAATACTGCATATATATCCATAGGCGCCTCTACTGCATATATCTTCAGAAACTTTCTCTCAATTTTAGATTTTCAATATTTCATGATGGAAAATTTGCTTGAAAATCAACAGAAAATACGCATAAATTATCAAAGCAAAGAACAGAAGAAGAAATTCATAGGGAATTCAACATCCAATCTAATTTACCTAAAGGAGCTAATAGTATCAAGTGCACAGGGTAAAGAGAGAAATAATTGGTAGTTTAGAAAAGTGAAAATACTCATTGCACAGATTAAAACTACATACCCACTAAATGACTCGCCAGTTGCATGAAAACACTTAACATAATCTGCATTAAGCCAAAGCTGCCCCATAGCTGGAAGCGACCTTTCCTTGACTATCCTAAAAAATTCGGCATTGATATTAACAATAGCTCTTGTAGCTGCATAATAAGCTTTCCATCCATTGGCTGGTATCACACTATCTTGCTCCAGAGTGAAATCCTGCAAGGTGAAGCCAAAAGCAACGGAATCAGCATTATTTACCTTTTCAAAGATGATTAACTGACTGGATAACACAATAGAATTTCACTCCTTATAGCTGGTATCAAAGAAAAGGAATCGTATAAACCAAAGGGTTTGGAAATGCTTGCGGTGAATATCAGCATGAGATAATCATATGATTCCCTTGAAGCAAAGTATAAAAGATGTGTGCAAACATGTATGTCTTACGAACCGATGGGCCAAATAGTACCACAGGGTGGAAAAGATGAGAGCTTACGAAATAAAGAATTTTCAAGTACCAAAGAATATATGGCCAATTTAAAACAAGGCCAACGATCCAAAAATCTGAAAGCTTTAAAGTGGAATACAGATATAATAAATCACAATATAGATCAGAGCAGCCATCTCCAGTAACAGAAGAATTTCTTCTTTTTGGTTCCTACATTGGATTTATACTCTTGGTTGTAAGCTATTGCACTTGGTTTGTTTCTCCTTTTGTCTGAAGGGAGAAGGGAGAGAAGGTAGTTATGTATGGTGGTGGTCGCGACCATTACTTGGGAAGAAGGGTGGAGGAGTGGTTATACGGCCATCCTTCGCCAATGAAAGATGCCCTGGTTCTGTTATATGGCATAAGAAGAAACATACGAACGATGTCGTTTTTATGAAGAAAGCGACAAATGCTCTTAAGAAATAGAAATGCTGAGGTTTCCATTTTTCCCCATTGAGTTTTCTTATACTTTCTGGGTCACTTTAACTAGTCAAGAATAGATAATATCAACCTCTTGTACTCTGGTATGTAGCTCTAATTTTCGATGAACAGAGAGAAGTACAATTCTTGGATCTTATGCATTCTTTTCAACGTGAGGAAAAACCCGACAAACAAACCCTGTTAAAAGTACTTCCTATCTTAACATCAAATCAAAATCCTACTTACAAGGCTGCATGGCGTCAATGTGAAAATATTGCAACATGCAACTTCAGAGAATGTCATTTCTCTGATGAAGTAGGACCTCCGTAATCTTTAAAGAGATGTCCTGACTTTTTTACAGACTCTTTAGGCGCACGTTGCGTAACAAATAAACGCAAAGAATGTCATTATATACCGAAAACAGCTGACTGACAAATCTAAACATAAGCATGCATAACTGCATCCAGGCCAATAAGTGGTAATAACATGTCCATAACCATCTCGAATAATTTGCAAACTTTAGCCAATTCAAGTTGCAGCACGTTGAGTTGCTTCCCAAGTAGCCAACAACCAATGATAGCCCAAAGCATATGGCAGGCTTATATATAACAATGCATCAACTCCATACTATGACGTGGATGTTCATGTGTATATTTCCTTTTCTTTCAAAATGCCAACGCTGGTACTCTAAATTCTGCATCACAAGTATTACCAGCATATGCTAATTTCTTGCTTTCTTTCTCACTGATTTTAACTGGCGCTGCTCCATGAAGCAAAATGAGGGAATGATAGTACTATATGTAGATATACAATCCAAAGAATTTCATAGACATGTTGACAAATAACTATTTGTCCTGCAAAATTCCAGAGACTACTTGATAGCAATCAAGTAGTAGTCATTTAATGAATTAGCCCTTATCTCAACACTTGAACAAAAAACTAATCCAAGTTAACCAAACAATTCCAAAAAAGAAACCCATATAACTCTACCATAAAAATAACTACCAAAAAAAATTTCAAGAATTTCGAAAGAACCAAACCTTATGATAGAGCGCCTTCCACGCATTGTCATCATTGGCTGCTTTGCGCATGAGTGAATTCGTCATTGAGAGACGACAGAGGCTCGGATAATCCAAGTAACTGAGGGCATGTGTAGTTATCTCCGGCACCAACTGCTCCATCATCGATGCCCCCGTCTGCCTCTCCACCACCATCTCTCCACCGTTCTCACCACCACTGACACCGCAACTCACACGCGCAGTCATACCCTCACTACTATCAATTTCACCCTGCTCACCCGCACAATCACAGGGCTTTAACTTTTCCAACTCAGAAACGCTGGACTGTAATTTCGCTTTCCGGAAAATTAAAAAAGTTACAGAAAGGATGCACAAAAGGGCCACCAAGAATGACGAACACTCGCTGGTAAAGAGAATCCTGGTTATCGTAACCTCCATTCACAAGTCATGAAATTACAGCAAGAATAATCATTGCAATAATTCTTACAATTCATGAAAGAAAAAGAACAAAAGAACGGAGAATTCAGGGGGAAAAATCAAGAAGAAAAAAAAACCCTAGTTTACCTTCTCCTGCAGCAAAAAAAAAAATAATGTGGTTTTGCATGTGATTTCTTCTTCTTTTTTTTCTTTCTTTTTTCGGGTGGGGTACAAATTCAAGCCCCCCGCCTCTCTTTTTTTCTTTCCCTTCTTTTAGCTTATAGTGTGTGTTGGTGAGATTCTAGTAATGTTGAAACCCTAATCAAGGGTTTAGAGAGAGAGAGAAAGGGGGAATTATTTGCAGAGGGTAGAGAGAGAAAGTTTAGTTTGTTTCTGTAACTGAATTCAAAAGGGAAGAGATGGAAAGTGAACGGCGTCAGCGTCACATGTAAATACGGTTCAAACTAAGGGGTAGTTTTGTCATTTTACAATATAATTGGATCAAGTGCAAACGTCAGCAATCAAGAAATGCACCTACTAATTAAACTTACCACTAATCATGTATTAATTTATTAATTAATACTAAGATTTCATAAATGAGTTTAATGCATTTAAATTTTGAAATATTTATCTGATTTTTATTTCATAATCATTTACTAAAAAAATGCATTAATCATTGTTGAATTTATTAAAATATTTAACTAATCATATAATTACTACTTCTGACATTGATTATCTTCTCTCGGCGAACGAAAAATAACAGAATCCACGATGCAGTTAAATCTTTTACGATACAATACGTGTCAAGTGAAGTTTATTCATAGTTAAGTATTTTAAAGGAATACATATGATTGATATTGCATGTTTGATATGTGCATGTTATAATTTGCAATAGATATGAAACTTTCTTTTTTTCTTTTTACGAAGGATGAATTAAAATAAGTTCGATAATTATAAATACCCATCATTTATTAAAAATTACACAAATCCTTGAAAATTTTAATTGATTAACAAATAATTGATTTTCATCCATTTTTACGGTAAAATGACTTTATGCAAATTAAATTATTTATTTATTTTTTTAAATTTTTTCGGACTAAAATGCGCATAAAAAATTTTTTTACGTTTTTTACACAAAGAGACAATAATATAATTTGACTCGTCCATTTTTTCTACAATTTTTTTTAAAAAAAAAGAACAAAATGAACAATTTCAAGCCTTTGTTTAAAAATTACAAACCTCGAAAGGGAGAAGAAAATACTTGTACAAGTGACTGCCTCTAATAGGAGATAACAAATAAAAGGAGAAATTACATTGACGCCTTTGAAGTCGGGTCAAAATACGCAAACACACTCTGCCTTTTATAAAATTATAATTACACCCCTCGGGGTTATGTTTGTAATCCTAAAAAAAAAAACCATAATTATAACTATACCCTTTATTCAAAACTAAAGTTCATACAAACACCCCCTAAAAAACATTACACAAACACCTGCTAAAAACAAGTAGAATAAATTATTGTTAGAAATATTAAATATTATTATATTCATAACAACTTATGTTTTTTTATAAGGTGGTTATTTATATTGTATTAAATCAGACCAAGTAACAGTTTCTAAATTTTAAACTTTAATACTAACCATACTACTTCACACCAAAAAAAAAAAAAAAAGAACGCATATACATAAGAAGGAAGGTTAAAAATATTAAATATTAAATGATACTGATTATTACCTTACACTAAATACACTAGAAATTTGAACCTGTCAACATTTAGCTGCCTTTCACAAATTTGAACATGCAGTGCGCATCAAAGCATACCTTCGGATTTCATCCACACAGTTGCAGTCGATCCTTCTTGCTGAAAGGCACCCCCTGCACTAACCTCATCATAGAATTTTGATCAGATATGAGAACAAAAAGAAAAGGTTTCCTTAAATGACATCTCAATAGAAAGATTTACAATCACAAAAGGCCGTTAACGACTGTTTACTGTTCGATTGTCCTTCGTTCTGAATTAATTTCTTCAATCAAATCTACGCATCCAAGAGATGAAAGACTGATACAATTTTGATTAGAAAGACGAAGAGACGGTTCCTGCTTATGTTTTTGCCTTCTGCTGGGCAGCTTCAATGTACTGCTCTGCCAGTTTTTTCACCTTTTCGCCTTCCTTGATGAGGAAATTTGCATTCTTCTCCTTAGAGTGGTACTTCATAACTTTCTCAGTTGTTTTACCCACGGCCCAACGGTATTGGTCGACTGTGATCACACCGCTCTTGCAAAGTGGTCTTATGTGCTCCTTTATATATGCTTCAACCTGCAATGAGAGAAATAGGATTGATTTTGCAAGATAAGATGAATTCGAGCACTGCCATGTATTAATGCATAGCACTTGTACCTTTTTTATGACCGTACTATTCTCTTCTGATTGCTTGGTTTCGCCTTTAGTTGACTTCGCCTTTTCTGCTTCATTCTCCCTGCAACTTGGTTGTCCCGAATTCTTCTCCGTTTGGTTGGACCTACAATCTCCGGTTTCTCCAGGTAATTCGTTACTGACAGTCTGGTCAGATGGTGTTACGAATGCTATCTCGGGACACTTTTTAATAAGCGGTTCTTTATCAGGTCCATAGAGTTCTTCACATTCTGCTAGAGCGGCCTCCTCATCATTATCAACTGAAGAATTCTGAACAAGACACTCGTCTCCAGTACTAGTCTTATTTTGAGACTCAAGCGGCACAGATGTGCCAGCTAAAGCTCCAGGATCTGCCTGTGCCACGTCATCGTGGAGCTCCAGAATCCCATTTGGTTTCTCTGATTTAAGGGAGGAAAATAATAATTTGATTTTTGGTGGTTCTGGCTGTAACTTAGAAACGTTTAGAGCACCAGCACCAATGAAGTCATCATCTTCCAAATTATACTCAAAATCACCATAAATGTCAAGGTCTGGCTGAGGATCAACTTCAATCACATTATCAGGTCCCTCCTCATCACTTTTTCCTGGTGAACCAACTTCATTTTTAATGTCCTCGGTTGTATGATTGGGACTATTCGGAGGGGAGTCTGACATGAGTCCTGCCTTTCTTAGTGCCTCATCAACTCCCAAATCTAAAGAGCTATTACTAGTTTCTTCAAGTGGTGTATCAGAAAGGCTTTCTGAAGTGGATGGATGAGGTTCTTTAGCTCTGTCCGAGTTCATATCGTCTGATCTCCGCAATAGCTCCTGCGAGCACAGATTCAGGTAGACAAGCTTGCTATTTGACCGGTCAGCAACTTGTTTTTCAATATTAACTGCATCTGCAACTGCCAACTCTGTTTCAGCAGTTCTGCTGGCCACCGAGACATTTGCTTTCTTCAGAAAGTGCTCCGTCAGGCGATAAAGTTGAGTCTGTATAAGAATTATTGGTTAATTTTATCTGCCACACTACAGATAATACTCTCATTCCCTAACAAAGAAGATCCGGCCTCAGGATAGACAATAGCATAAAACCAACACGGATCACTGTCAGGTAACAAATCAGAATATATATATATATATATATAATATACATAGGGACAATTACATTTACAACTTCTAATCTATGGTCTATTTACACAAATCACCCTCGTCTTTTGCGTAATTACTGAAACCACCCCTGGCAGCCAAAAAAAAGTAAGGGGTATTGTGTTATGTTGTCGACATTTCTAGGGGTGTATGTATAATTTTTCAGAAAGCTTGAGTGGTTTGTGTAAATGATGTTGACTTGTCTGGTGGATGTACGTGTAATTTATCAAAAGGCATGGGTGGTTTGTGTAAATAGACCATAAGTCACGGGGTATAGATGTAATTATCCCATAAATATATACATAGCAGTGAATTCATCTGCAATCTCTAGGATTACACCCCTTAAAGAAAATATAGTATTAGAACAGATATAGTTCCCAATCTATTTCAATTCTTGTTGTATTTCATAAACCCCACAGTTGAAAGGACGTGTTATATTAGATCTCCATCTTTCCCTGGCTCTTCTTCCCAATATCTCATTATTGGCATAACTGTTCGTAAAACTGCTGTGTATCTTAGATAGGAAATCACAATTTTCAATGCTAAAACAGATTGGTCTCTGTGAACATGAAAAAAAGGCAAACTTTACCTGCCTAACTGATATCGGGATTTTATTGTGACGACTAGTAGCCAAAACAGGCCGCATATCTTTTGGTAGTTGAGCCTGTTCAAATCATCAACTTAACTCAATTACAAATTTACCAGGAAGCAGAAAGAAGTTTTGGATGAAAAAATAAAATAAAAATAATAATATAAGGCCTACCAGTAAAGTATAATTCCCTTTGAGAATTGCGTTGTCCTCTTCTTTCCCTGGTGTATTCTTGCTTGAGGCTGCTGTTTTCCTTGCCACAAGTTCTAAGGCCCATTTTCTTTTATCACCCTTTATCATGTCAGATTTACTTGCCATATCCTTCTCTGAGGCTATTTTCATGCCACCTGATGCAGGAGTAGGTGCTCCTTTAGGATATCTCTTTTGATGTGCATCACCAGAAGCACTTCCAGATTTCATTCCCTTGACGCTCTTCTTCATCTCTTTACCATCTAACGGAGGAACAGACACCTGCAATAGACTATTGTCCTTCTGAGTTTTCTCAGACTGGTCAATGGGCAGCGGTATCGAGGCTTTCCCAGGCAAACCACTTTCTATTTTCTGTTCAGGAGTTGTGGCAGCCTTTTGAGCTGCCACAGTTTTAATATCATTCTTCCTAGGGAAAACAGACGTGTCGGCTAAATACAATCTTGAAAGAATAGAACCCTTATCCACCTCTTCATTCGCAGGCATTTTTTTCTTTGTGTAATCAGAATTATCTCTCAGGAGGTCAAGAACTGACTTTAATGTCTGAATTTTTTCAGGCTTAGATGCTTTTACGCAGCGATGTTTCCAGAACTCAACTTCACATTCCCGAGTCCAAGCTCGTCTTCGCTTTCCCCCCATCCCATATATTTTTTTTGTTAGACTTTCACGTACTTTTCCTTTTTGCAACAATGACCTTTTTGCCTTTACATCCAGAGTTGGCTTCCTATTTTCAGCACCTGATCCAGCCAAAGCAGCCCTGAAAGCATCAAGAAGTTTTGGATCGAAAAGATTTCGTTCAAGCTCTTGAGAGGTTTTGTTACGAACTGCTTCTCTGATTTTTTTCCTAAGCTCTTGAACTAGTGCTGAAGAATCTTTATCATCACCAGCTCTTCTCATGATCTTTTTTAGCCTCAATCCAGCTGCACTCTCTCTATCTGTATAACTTTTATGTCCATGCTGCTTAAGAGATCTACGATCTGTCCCCTGAACTATATCCATTATATCAGAAGAACCATTTTCCTTCCCTGATTTACATTTCGATGTGCTCTCCTTTGAACTACTTCGACGAGAAATGCTGCTGGAGTCATCAAGAGCAGATACAGCTTCTTGATCCGTCAGACTGTTAAGTTGACTATTACTTTCAGCTTTGATTTTCTTTTTTGATAATTTGGACTCAATATTAGCTTCTCCTTCTTCACCATCCGCATTTCTACGAGCATTAAAAAAAATTATATAAAACAAGGCCAAGAAATACAAAAGGAGATAGTAATTCAAACCTTAACTAATTTTTTCATTTCATGACTAGGCCTATTATTGAACAAGGAGTTTTAATGCAAGACGAACTCAGAATGAAGCAAGATTTGACAAGCACAGAATACAGGGCAATCCACAATAGCTCCAAAGTCATGCAATTAGGAAAATATATAAGTTAAATATGCCCAACCTGAAACTCCAACCCGGTAACCAGGAAAACATAAGATATATTGATTTTTATTGTACTGTCCAACTCAATCCTAAATGGCAACCTGAATGGAAGCATATAGATTATGAATTAGACATTTTCTATATGTTTGACCCAGCATGTCATATTTCACAAATATACAACTTTTCAGGACAAAAATAAAAATAAAAATTTGCTACAATGGTGTGCATGTTGGCTTTAGATATAAGGCAGTTTCAATAAACGAAATATTTTCTTCTCTGTAGCACAGATGGAATAATAAAGGTAATCAAGACCTTCAGTCAGGAAATGTTTAAAACAACAATAACAAGGTACTTTTTTGATCAGTAGGCCTTTTGGCTAGTCATTTGCAAATTTTTATTTCAAAAACAACTTCACAAGAGAGCGTCACAACCTGCTATCTCTGTGCTTTCGTTTAACACCAGTGACTCCACTTGCGGTCTCTTTCTTATCTGGCGTACTTTTAACTGAGAACAGTTTTATTTCATTGTGCACCACGTTCTCACCTAAAACCACTCCAGTGAGAAGGGAAGAAGAAACAAATGAGATCTACTTGATTTTGCATACTGACTGAAAAAAGGATTGTTGTTACAGCACTATTACTCAAGAGAGATCAGAAAGGATTTGCTTACTCTATCTTATACCTTGTAAAAGATCTTCTGACCTATTATTTTGTTCCACAGACCTAGGCACATGATCTTCAGCTGTGTCATTCTCCTTCATGTGTACTGAAAACGCATACATAAGAAAGCACAAGACGAACATCTTTATCCTTAATTATATGCTATCTTAAGATGAAACTTTCAAAAGGAAAGAGGCAAAAATCTTGGAAATGCTATTACCGGACATATCAGAGCACATGGATAAACCAAGATCAAGATCTAAACCAGAGTCAACCCCTTTATTGTTTATATGTGTCGGGCGTTGTTTGACTGCATCATCAGTGCTTATCTTCAGCTGACCAGGTGATACAGAATGTGATGAACTGTAACAATTATCTTGTGATAAAGAAAGTTCCAATTCTTGTTGACATATGTTAGGTCCAAGACTGTTCCTATTGTCTGGTAGTGCTTCTGACTTCAGCACGTCAGATGTAGAAGCGGGAAACAAGGTGTTCTCCATGTCTTTGCTACACTCGAAGACTGATTTACTTGATTCTTGGCTCTCCTGGTTCCCTTCAAGCAGTGAGATGAGTATAGCTGTCTCACCGTCATCAGCAACAGATACTGATACTCTTCCAGAAAAAGAAGCTTCAGGTTGACAGTCACTGCCACTGATTTCTAAACCATTTTGGTGGTTTTTCCTTAATACTGAAACCCTGTCTGGATTCTGTGGACCTTTATCAATGGTACACCTGCATCAACTATCATAACAATATCAAGAATCTAACAAGAAGCAATTTATTTAAAATTTAGGGTAATTAAACTGATCTCTGCTGTTACTATAGATAATTACAAAAGTCCACAAATTTCAGAATTACTGATAGCAACCCCTTACCTCGGAATTTGGTCAAACCTGACAATATTTGAAGTGAGAAGCTTAGCCTTGCTAAGTTTTAGTAGTTATAGAGGGTAATAATAATCTTTTGCAGAGTGCGAGAAAGGAGTTGTATGTTTACATATCTCAAATGTGTTTTATCCATTTGGAGAGAAGTCACTGAGGCCATAAATGAATTGGTTTCTTACGCAATTAACAACAAATGGGATAGGCACATTAAACAAGTTAATGATCAAATTATGGCACATGAGGAAAAGTATCAAGCTATACATGACTTCAGCTTTTACATACTACCAAGCCTGGTGGACCATCTGACATTGCATTCAGTGGACATACTCCATTGACCCCACTATCCATAGTTTCTGATTTGTTGACAACATGTTATTTAAACAATTAACAGCTATGACATAAATAGTTCCCATTCTTTTGCTAATTGGATATCATTGTAGATGACAAGTACTTTATTAGTACAATATTAGGATTCTTGGAACTTAACTGGATATTGGTTGTTATGGTTAATTTTTGCAAGTACTGTGGTTTATAAAGTTAAGGGGTAATATTTACAAGGTGGCAGAAGTTTTGTGATATTTGTGAATGACGTATCAAATTATGTCACATCATCAAAATACATGAGGGCGTCTTCAAAATTTATAAAAATTCTACTAATCACATTATTAAGTTCATCAGGTTGACTGCCCAAGGGGTGACTGTTAGCCCAAGATAAGTAACAAGGAGGGCGTGTAACTACCAAGTAAGAGGGGAGATTTGTGTTTCACCCAAGAAATATGGGAAGATGGTGTAGTTTAAGATACATCTATACTTTTAAAAAGGAGACAGAGATATAGGATAGTCAGATACAATATAACATTGTTGGATACTCCTCATATATGTATCGGATACTTCAAAATGTATCCAAAACATTAACCGAAAAAATAGTATTTAACAAAAACTCGAACCCTGACATCTTGCACACATGTATAAACGTGTTTAACACTATCAAATACGAGTTATGTGGGATAAAAATATAAAATTCAAAACACCACAATTTATGTCATGAGATATTCTTAATACAATGCAATTTATTGATGCATTTAGTCTGTATATAGTCCGTAATTTAATTTTCGTCCTACATTAGCATGATTCAATTCTAGAAGAATTACTAAATATAATATTTTTCTCTTGTTTTCTTAATCTCAAATATATATTTAATGTTACTTAACTTAGTTTGCAATCATATACTATCCTGAATCGTTCATATTTACCATATAGCTGAGTCGATATTCTATGTATCCGTACCACTGCAACATAGGTGTAAATATCCCAAGAAAATTATGACCAAAAAACTACTTCAAACACATTAGATGACCAAGAAGGCGCATCACTCACACCACAATGATTAGAAATGTCAATGGCCTTCTCAGATTTTATTGTTTAGAAAGTTCACATTTAGTGATGGTACAAGCCTCCACTCGGGACAATGTCCCAGCAGAAGCAAACCATAAGCAAACCACTTTGGTAATGTATAGATAATAAGCAGCATATCATGGGGTTGCATTGGTTTAAAAGAAACCAAAAAAGAAAAATCAATTACCTTGGGCACAGCCACGAGCCATCACAAGAGCCTTCAGGATCAAAGCCCACACAAAAAGCATGGTACCTAATTGCATGAAATATAAAAACAAATCAGGAGAGTACTTTGGGAAATAATTTTAAACAAACAACTTAACCATCAAACACACATATGGTAGAAACTTCACAATAAAGTCGTTTCTAATAGTGAAAGTTCTCTCAAGTCAGTAAGAGCAAACATGGTAACTTCAACCTCAGCGCCCAATTAAAAATAAAAGGTGAAAATACCCACTCCATTTGAATGAGAAAAGAAAGGTGAACAAATATAAACAAAAATTAGAAAAGTTCCTTCCTTACCATTTATCACAGGAATCACAAGCAATGGATGTATCAATATCTGAATCTTCTTGAATTGCCACTGATCCACTCCGAATTTTGCAGCCATCTCCATCCAAGCAGACAACTGCCTATAAGAGGACAAAGTCTCAATAATCGCATGTTTACTAGTATTGCTTATATCAAAAAGGAGTTAAAGGAAAAGACAGAAAGTAATAATAAAACAGGACAACAAGAGACCCCTTAGGTATAGGTATGAGGATATTGAGCTCACTGAGCACTGAAGACCATATCTAGTAAGCAAAACTTTGTAATCCTAAATTAAGATGAACTCTCACATAATTTATGCTCAAAAGTCACTAATAGCACTTCTCAATTTCTTTCTTTTGAGAATCTATTAGAGAAGGAGAGTAGTCACAGTACTTCTTTAGAACTGAAGAACGGAAAATGCTGACACATAGTTCACACATGTCCACAACACCTCCCAAGATGATTAACACACCGGCACCCAAGTATCTATATAGAGGATTCAAAAACATTGAGCAAAGGATAATTTAAATCCTCAATATTAACACAGAAATATTGCAAAATGTTTTTTATGCTCAGTTTGAAATAAAATAAAAATGTGCAATAGCAAGATTTCACAGACATCAGAAGCATACCATCGAGTCCTCGACTTACATTTTCATCAATATAGTATGAAGGAAACGATAGAGTGTTATTTTTCCCTTCAATGAACCATTCATCATCTCTGCGACAAAATAAGAAAGATTACCAGAACTGAATGAAGTGCTTTTTGACACACAAGTAAAAAAACCATTTATGTGCAATATACAAATTCGACCTCCTATATAAAAGTGCTTCCAAGTTCCAAGAAGATCATCATTACCTCTTATATTATAATTTATAGTCACAATTCAAGAAGTCCCAAACACTACTCAGTTTTGCAAAATCGAGTCCTATCAACAGACTACCAAAATTTGCATTTACTGGCTCTAACTCAATATTCCAAAATCAATTAGAAGAAGATCAACAGATTACCAAAATTTTGTCAGCAGTCCTCACTTCGTCTATATCATTGCAATTAAAAGATCACTGTCTTTTTATATCACACAGTCTAGTCACCATTATAGTAAGAAAGTATGCGTCTTTAAACGAGATAGTGTAGTTCCAACATGCACCTGCCGACAACTTGATTGTGTGCAACTTCACAGAAGACAGAAGGAGAGAAAAACAGGAAATTCGTGATGACTTATAACATAACAAAAAGTAGATATATAGCTTCAAGGATGACAGAGGGTAGAGGGTAAAGTATGGATAAACCTCAACTCCGTACTCCTCTACCAACCAATCAGTAAGTGGTTCAGATTGAAACCCAATAAAGGTGTACTTACCTGACATGTTCCCTTTATCCTAGTTTCTGAAGGTATGACAATTTATGAGCTCAAATAGACTTAGCATACATCATCTTCCTAGATCTCTAAAAACCACCAAGAAGAGTTTTCATGCATCCCTCCTCTTCCGTAATACAAGATAGATCATAATAGGAAAGATCGTAGTACAGGAAGTTCATAATATAAGAGATTAAGAGCCAGAGTAAAATAATAAACTAAGAATACCTTGGATTTGTATCATCGTCAGTCTTGTTGCCACCAACAGTATCATACACCTTCATTTACAACAAGCAAGAACGATTTAATAGTTTAAATTTTCTTCGGAACCATTCATGCAACAAGATAAAGGAAAGCAATAAGTTAAAAGGATGCAACCAGTTTTATGTCCATAATTTTAAAGTGTCCAAAATGGAAGACAAATTGATAACCAGGCAAAGAAGTGACAGCATGAAAACCAAGAAGCAGCAACCAATAGCTTAACAAATTTGGTTACTCACAGGTACACAAGTTATCAGTTGAAATTCATTCTGACAAAGAGGACAAAGGCTTGTGATAGTAGCCCAGTTGTCAATGCATGCAAAACAGAACCTGAAACATAAAAAGATTATTAGATCTGCACCAGCCAAGCCATTATGACCAAAATTTGTATACATTTATGGCATTACTTGATTAGTACTTTTGACTCTCAACTCTGTTAATCAGATAACTTTACCCCATGAACCAATAGCTACAGCAAATAAGGACCCTTCACTTAGATTCCCAACAAGGATTTAAACTGGGTAGCAAAGTATGGCGTGTGCTGAGTTCTTCTAAAATATTCTCTTATTATGATAATCTCAAATTTAGCCAACATTAGCACTGACTTAAATTCACTTCTTGGCGCAGCCTATGAGGGGGAGATAAAATTTGCCTCGAGAAGACTAGGCCAGCATTTGTTTCTTGACGCGTACCTCTTGCAACCCTAGTCATTCGGAATATGCCACTGGAAAATGTGACTCTAAAGATTTTCTGCATGTTCTGCTAGTTGTCTAAGTTTTTTGTGCTCGTCGCATGCAAGTTATCTATTGAGAGTTGAGTACTCTTATCATTTTGTTTCTCTTCTTTTTTTAACTGGACTCTGGAGTCTTGTATCATTTCATAGTATTTTTTTCCGATAAAGAAGCTATAGTTACCTTTATTTCCTTTTTATTCTGAAATGATCTTTCTATTGTATGGTTCTTATACACAGAGAGTTTCCGTATTGTACATCACTTATCGCAAGAGCTATAAGTGTATATCCTCCTCCAGAACAGATCCATTCACTAGGATAGAGGGAAAACCACCACTCTGGAAATACTAATAAAGAAAGAAACTCAGATACATGACATCAACAAATATAAGTACATCCCGATTCAACATACTAAACCAAGTAAAGATGGACACCAATAGGCTCATTGACTCAGGTCAAACACTAGCAACAGTTGGCTTTTTTCTGGCATGTAGAATGCTATGAGATAGTCCAGCTATTATAGCCCCAAAGAAACTCCAAACAGGAAGTAATAGACCCATCGATTTTAACTTTTACACATGACTGAAAGATTTTACATATGGATTCAAAGTTAAGCTTGAAAAGCCCAGTCAAAAAATAGAACCAGGCATGGACAGATTAGAGACAAAAGTTGTGTGAAAGAAGACACTAGTGACCAAAAACAGCGAGGCGTAAAGGACTGGGAAGAAACTGAAGTAATAAGATCATATATCATCACAATTACATACCAATGCTGGCAGCAATCAAGCACACCTCTGTCGATCACGACGTCCGTACAAATCCCACATCTTTCACCCTCAAAATTCAAGTAATCCTGCACGTGACAATATAAAACTAAGCAAAGCAAATTCACAAAATGTACATCACGAATCAACATAACAAACCAAAAGCAGCACCCAGAACTTGAGCTTCAAAATCAAAGCATCCCCTATTCCCCTTGTCGCCCAAATATTGTTTCCTACTCTTCCACACACCACCAACAGTAATTCTACACAGTTTCCATAATCTAAATTTCATAATGTGCACCGTCTGAAGTCTAACAGAAAATCAATTCGCCAAGCTACAGAAACATAGCACAGATTTAACTAATATTTTACCTCACTGTTTTCATCAAGACCGTAGTTCTCGTCCTCCGACGTTTCATCCGTAACCAATTCCACTTCCATACCTCCACATAAACCAAACAAGATTGCAGCTGAAGAAAGCAAGATAAACACCCAATTCATCAAATAGAACGAAATGAAAAAAAGAAAAAACCTTCAAATGATGAAAGAATTCATAAATACCTAGGGTTTAAAAACAAAACTGCTCATGCTCAGAAGATTTTTCGTGAAAAATGAAAAAAAAAAGACCTATGAAAATACTGATCAATCCCTTAATTTTGAGGCTCCACTGTAGTTACAAAAGTCTTGATCAAGAAAATTGAATATAAAAGACAAGAAAATTGGAAGATTGAACAGCTGGGGAAATAAATAAACAAATATAAATAGATGCGGCGTGTTTGGCTGCTCTCCCGACGAATTTGGAATTTTCTCTATAATTTTGCATACATTTTCATACACAAAGGGATATTTCCTTCAGGCCCAGAAGCCTTTAATGGACTGACGCTGAAATGGAGCCCAATAGCTATTCAGGCCCATTGCAAATTTTTTGGAATTTTTGTTTATAAAAGCGATAATTCTATCTATGATTTATTTACACAAATCACATATTTCTTTTGCTTAATTACGCCAATCACCCTTGACAGCCAAAAAACAAGAATGGTTTGTGTAATGATATTGACTTTTTTAAGAGTGTATGTGTAATTTTTCAAAAAAAATAGGTGATTTGTGTAAATAATATTGATGTTTTTTGTTGGTGTATATATAATTTTCAACGGTTATGACTCATGAGCGATTTGTATAATGTAATTATCCCTTTAGAAAAATACCAAAGACTTTCATACTTGCTGTCAACTTTTGCTTTTTTTCCCCTTTTCAAAAGATATGTTTAGAAACTCGATTAGCAAATATTTTTTAAACAACTCATTTTCGACAAGAAATTTAAAAGTACTTTAATCCAACGTTAGCAAAATACTCATGCAAAAGACAATTGATCGAGCTCACAACTATTGATTGGCGCTTTTAGAATAACTCAGTGTGCCTTAATTAAATAGGAGTTTTTCAGTATTTTATATATAGATACGATTTAAATAAGATGAAACACACTGTTCCTGTATGATCTACAATAAGTTTATAAATAAAATAAGGACAAATATTAATTTTCATTCAATTTTTTACTGATGTCAGCAACTCTCATGAATTGTACTGACATTTTGATCTACTTGTTGGACAAAAATAAACATTAAGAACCCTATATTTATAAAAAGTTTATGTATGATTATACCAAACTTCAATAATGTAATTATCCATATAATATATCCTTATTGGGAGCTCCAAGAATGTTTGATATGCATTTGAATTAATTTGTAAATTCAAATAAATTTTTTGCTCAAAATAAAATATATATTTTTTAAAAATTTTCCATCACATTTCTTAAATACTCTCTCTCTCTCTCTCTCTCTCTCTCTCTCTCTCTCTCTCTCTCTCTCTCTCTCTCTCTCTCCAAATCTAATTCAACGTTGTAGAATGTAGAATGGGACGCGTGAATTAAAAATTAGTCAAAATGTATGAAGACCGTTGAGCATTGTATGTACAATGTACAGAATTAAAGTCATGGAGTCAAAGGCACAGAACAAAGGCAACGGCTATAATTCCGCTCTCTTTCTCCCTCTCTCATTTCCTGACCCTGCCCACTTTTACTACGCGAAAAAATCGCTCCTCTTTTGGTCCCATAAATTCTGTTTTTGATCTTAAAATGCTATTATTACCCGAAATGGAGCAAAAATGAGGCGAAACATTGCCGATTACATTCCTCGGCAAGTTTCCGCCACCTCCCAATGTTGTCATTTTTGCAGAAATAACCTCAGTTTCGGGCACCCTTTTGGATTCTGATTCTTCCCCCTTTCTTTTTTTCTTTTTTTTTTTTTTTGTTTTTAGGGGGTAAGAATCCAGTCAGAGTTGTTCTGCGGGGAGAGGGAGAGTCTTGGATTGAAGCATTAAGTATAGGTTTGGATCTGATCTTTTTTGGTTTAGGGCAAAAACTGCAGGGGATTTCTTCTTTTGTTTTTGTTCTGAACTATTCTGAAATTCAAGCCTCTCCCTCGGAGGTTTTTGGTTGGTGGGAATTTTCATATTATTGAAGAGTGATCAAAATTACAATTTTTGTGTGATTTTGATAACTCTAATCTGGGATTTGTTCATTTTTTTTGTTTTCCAGTGCTTTTGGTTGCTTTGTGTTTGTCCCCGTATATATATATATATGATTCTTGATTAAGGTTGTAGATTGTTTTCTTTCCCTTGTTAGAGTTTGAGGTTGTACTGGGCTCTTGATCAATTTCTGTTATATATCCATCTGTTGGGATTTGGGGATAGGTGGATGTATTAATAGAAGGTTGTTAATTTAGGCAACCGGGAAGAAGAAGGTCCTAGATTAACAGGAAGGAGACCAGTAACATAGATTTTAATTATAATGTCTGCTGTTGATGTTGCTTGGAGTCCAGTCTGCGAAGAGACAGCGAGGTCGTCCGCTGTCTGTCTGAATAGACGATTGGGTTTTAGCTCAAGTGAGTCGATTGTCATCTACATCACAGTAGGGGGATCATCGATTCCCATACGTGTGATGGAGTCGGATTCGATTGCATCAGTGAAGCTTAGGATACAGGCGTGTAAAGGTTTTGTAGTGAAGAAGCAGAAGTTAGTGTTTGGAGGCAGAGAGCTGTCAAGAACTGATTCTCTTGTCAAAGACTATGGCATCACTAGTGGGAATGTCTTGCACTTGGCACTGAGGATCTCTGATCTTTTGTTGATCAGTGTTAGAACGTCGTGCGGGAAAGAACTCGAGTTTCATGTCGATAGGCACAAGAATGTAGGGTATCTAAAGCGTAGGATCGCCAAGAAAGGGAAAGGTTTTCTTGATCTTAAGGATCCGGAAATCTTTTGCTGCGGTGAGAAGCTTGAAGATGAGAGGCTAATTCATGATATTAGCAACAATACTGATGCTGTCATTCATTTGGTAGTTCAGAAATCTGCAAAAGTTCGGACTAAAGCTGTCGAGAGAGATGTTGAGCTCTCCGTTGTGGCTCCAAATTGGAATGAAAAAACAAATGGAGCCCATAATGACAAGAATAATCCACCAAGGGAGCTTCGTGTGTTATCAAGGACTCCTCCCGACAAAGATTTTTTCTTGAAACCAATCATAGTAAACCCACAATTGAAGTTGCCTCCACTTTTGCGGGACATGATACAATCAGTGTCTGAAGGATTAGCACGAGGCAAACAACCAGTCAGATCATCTGAGGGCACTGGAGGAACTTACTTCATGCAAGATTCCTCCGGCAACAAGTACATCTCCATTTTTAAGCCCATTGATGAGGAACCTCTAGCCGTCAATAATCCTCAAGGCCTTCCGTTATCAGCTAACGGTGAAGGGTTGAAGAGGGGTACCCGAGTTGGAGAAGGCGCGTTGCGGGAGGTTGCAGCATATATACTGGACCATCCAAAGACTGGTCCAAAGTTTTTATCTCGTAATGGAATTGGTTTTGCCTGTGTACCACCAACGATAATGGTGCAATGCTTGCACAAAGTATTTAACCATCCAGAAGGTTTCAATGGTTCAGATGCAAATATCAAGACTGGATCACTACAGATGTTTATGAAGAATCATGGAAGTTGTGAAGACATGGGTCCTAGAGATTTTCCTGTAGAGGAGGTCCATAAGATCAGTGTCTTTGACATGAGAACAGCAAATGCAGACAGGCATGCTGGAAACATTCTGCTGCACAAAGACCACGAAACTGGAAGAATTGTCCTGATCCCGATTGATCATGGCTACTGCTTGCCTGAAAATGTAACTATTCTTTTCCCTTCTAAACTCTAAACTGCATGTTTATCCCTATCGAATTGTGGATGGATGTTTAGTGCCTTTATATATCAATCATGTTCTCAAAATTATGCGTAATTCTTGTTATTGCAGACTAATGTTTTCATCTTTCTTGCAGTTCGAAGATTGCACATTTGATTGGCTCTACTGGCCACAAGCCCGCCAGCCGTTCTCCCAAGAGACAATAGACTACATAAAGTCACTCGACGCTGAGCAGGATCTAGCAATCCTCAAGTTCTATGGAGTGGATCTTTCACCTGAGTGTGCTCGTACTCTTCGTATCTCTACCATGCTTCTGAAAAAAGGAGCAGAAAGAGGGCTCACTCCTTTTACAATAGGAAACATTATGTGCAGAGAAACCTTGAACAAGAAATCCGTAATAGAGGAGATTGTTCATGATGCACAGAACTCTGTGCTTCCAGGAACGAGCGAAACTGTGTTTCTTGAATCTGTTTCCGGGATCATGGATGCAGCACTCGACAAACTCCTGATGTAAACTCCATGGGGTGTCTAAGCGTATAACTGTATATACAAAACGGATTAACCGACCTGTATGGACTGAAGCTGGTGCCAAGGACAAAAGAGGCCTTACTTTATTAGTTCTCTTTGTGCCCTTTAGCTCTTGTTATTTTATTTTCTTCCCCTTTTCCTCCCAGCTTCTGTCAGGCAAACGGTCGGTTGAACTACTTTGTAATATTGAACAGAAGTTGCAACAATGATGATGTTGAATAAAACAAAGTGTTTATTCTTCGTTCCTTTGCCCCCCCATATGAATGTGGTTCAGACAACTTACATGAACGTAGTCGTTTCTTGTGTGACGAGGTTCTGAGAACATCGTTGTTGAATTACATCGTTTCTTTGTCAGGCTCCCCCAGTCCCCTATGAATGTGGTTCAGACAACTTATGCGATGATAGCATAGTCGTCTGTTGTGTAACGATGTTCTGAGAACATCGTTGTTGAATCGTAGCCGACGCCAGTTCCATGGTTGCGCAATTTGCCTAAGTTAGTTACTACTGTCAACTGGTGTGCGGGAAGACAAGACAGACATTGCTTGTGCTTGCATCCTGTGCAGTCAATTTGCATTCAGTAAGAAATGTGAAGGTTTATTATCTCTACCTTGTATTTGTTTGATCAATGTCTTAGGGTTCATACTCATGATGCATTATTCTTGCAGATTTGCTTTACTTTTTTACCAAATACTTCATAATTTTCTATCTTTTTTTAACTATTAATTGCAAACACTTCTTACCATGAAATGATATTGAACAGTACTTTCATAGTAGGTATCGTTCTACATTAAGGGAGTGTTTGTGAGAGCTTCTGCTTTTAAAAAAGTAATTTTCGTAGAAAAAGTTGAAAGTTGTAGCATAATCAAAAGTGTTAGTGTTTGTAAAAAAAGTTGAAAAGCTAATAAAAGTTAAATTGGTAATGTTTGGGGGAAAAGCACTTATAAAACACGTTTAATTGATTAAAGACTGTTTTGTCCCCATGTATTAAACATATGTTATTTTGCCTTAATATTTGCACTTATCTCTTGATTATAATAATTATTTTTCCTCAAAAATAATAATTTTTATTTCAATTAGTATATCTCATATTTAATTTTTTACAAAATAATTATAATTTATATTATTGAAATATTCAATACTAATAGAAAAAGTAGATGTTTAGTTCAATAATGTTCCTATTATGTAATATAATTGTTCATTCATGCACAATAAATAAACTTACAATATTGACAAAATAATTATTATTTTTTAATTAATCCTAGCAATTTAATTTATATTTTTCTATGATTTAGGAATAATATCATATAATATAGAAAATAAAATAGTAAAATTTTAAAATATTAAACATGTGAAATTATAAATTTTGTTAGTGATAAATTATTTAAAATTTTTAATATCAACTTTAGAAGAGCAATTTTGAAAATACATTAAAAAGGATAAAATTGATTGAAATTATTATAATGAGGGTAAAGTAGTCTAAAAAGAAATTGAATGTATTTACAAAAAAGCCAAAGCAGCTAGAAGCACCCCCCAAACTTGGATGTTTAGTGCTTCTAGCTTTTGGCTTAAATGAAAACGAAGAGCAATTGGATGTTTAGTGCTTCTAGCTTTTGGTTTAAAAGTGCTTTCCGTAATAGTTCCAGAAGCAGAAGTTGGCATCCCAAACACCTCAAAAGTGCTTTTCAACATTCAGAAGCTGAAAAGCGCTTTTTCGAATCGCCCGCAAACACTCCCTAATAGTAGTTGTTGATTAAATATAATTATCTAATATTAATAATTAATATATGATTGTAATATTTGTTGGTAAATTGTTAGATATAGATAATTTGACATTGATGATTGTAATCGATTTATTCAGATATAATTAGGGATGGCAACGGGGCGGATCTGTACGGGTTTGCTCGAACTCGAGACCCGCCCCGGTTAAATTTTTTAGGCCCCATACCCCACCCCGCCAAGATCAAACCTCTACCCCGCCCCGCCCCGCCCCGTCCCAAACCACCATGAATTTATTAATTTTTTTTTGTGCTCATTTTTTCATTTCATAAACACAAGAAATTAAAACATACTTTAATGCATAACATTCCTAAAAATATATTATATTTTTTAATATTAAATATTATTATATTAATTATCAAAATATTAAATATATAATATAATATTTTAATTTTTTGTTATAAATATAAACTACTAATTAATTTAGTAGTAATATAACTAATAAAATATACTAAAAAATAAAGAAAAGTCATATTGAACAATTTAATATTGTAGAAAATATCCATTTTCTGGAATATGCAATTAAAATACATAATAATATTTATAGTTGAGATTGGTATATGTTCACAATATGCAATAAATTTGTATATTTATAAATGTTAGTATTACATTGATGTAACTATCATCTTATATTGTTGAAAACATGGGTTAATTGGACCGTTAAAATTCAGATCAAACCGTTAGATATGATCAAACTTACAGAAAAATACATTTGGTAAAGTTTTAGACTTATTGGGTATACGGATGTTGAGATATTGTACTCGGAACAAAAGAGTAATCATTTAAGACGGTGTATCGTTGAATCAGACCATGTGATTTTAAATCGTACCGTCAAATATGATCTAATGGACACAAACTTATATATATTAAAATTTGGTATGAATCGGGTGGCTGGATTTCAAGATATCGTAATTGTTAATTAAACTTTTTGATCTCATTATATAATAATACATATCTAAAATAAATTGTATAAGACAAATAATATGTTTATCTAAATTATTAATCTTCTTTCCAAGTAATATCATTTTACGATTTACAATGAATTATATTATACAAAGAATACATTAAACTAATATTTTATTTTTTAATCAATAATATCAATTTAGATGTAAATAACTTAATATAGACTATATAGTTTTAATTTAAAATTTAAAATAATCATTAAATTTCTTATCAACTATTTTTTTATTTTTTATATAGAGTTGGGTACATGCAAAACTTATTTAGAATTTAAATATAATACTATAATTTCTTATTTATAATATATATTAATAATATATAATAAAAAAGAGGTGGGACCAGGGCAGGGTCGGGGCGGGTTTTGGATAGGACCCGTACCCCGCCCCAGACCCAACCGGGGCAAGTTTTTTATGCCCCAAACCCGCCCCGACCCCAAAAATTTGGGTCCCAGACCCGCCCCATATGGGGCAAGTCCGGGTTGGATTTTCCGGATTCGGGTTGAAATTGTCATCTCTAAATATAATAGTTCATCGCTTTCTGAACAAAATATGTCAAATTTAAAATATTTATCTATTTTTATGTAACTAAATATCATTTTATTATGAAAAGTCTTATTTGATTACTTGTATAAAAAATATTTTGAGAATACTATATGATTGGACAAATGAGAAAAGAGAGAGAGAGAGAGAGAGAGAGAGAGAAATATGAAAAATGTTTTCTTGAAAATAGATTAAAATGCACGTCGGAACTATAATCCTATTACACTTAATAAATAGTATAGAAATTATTTGCTTAAAACATTATTTTGACATCTATTAACAAAATAAGTAAATCCCATTCATCTTTTTCAAAAGGGTAAATTACAATCAAGTTCTTGAAATTCGACATAATTATAAATATTTTCTCATTGTTTGAAAATTTATAAATTATCCCCTAAAGTTTGTAACTTTTAACTAAAGGCCTGAAATTGGTCATTTTGCCCTTGAATTTTTAGTTAAAATTGTAGAAAAATCAACCGAGACAAATTGCATTATTAGTCATATGTGTAAAAAAAACCTAAAGAAATCTCTCCATGCGGATTGTGGTCCAAAAAAATTCAAATTTTTTTAAGAATAATTCAATTTATATAAGGCTATTTTGTTCAGTTCACCCATAAATCAAACCTCGTTTTCACTAATAAATGGCGGTTACTTACACCGCAATACCAATTTTTTTACTATACCGATAATACTCCTAAATTAGTTTTCATTTATTTTTTTTCTTTTTTTTTATAAATACAATGTATTGATTAATATGTATATTTTTTATTTATTATAATTTTAAAACGTACACTATTATTTTATATGTATACATGGACGGTGTGCCACGACTGTTAATTTAAGGTAAAGACAACTGAAAAAGTAGAAACACGATTATGTCACTTTGCGCTTTTACCGGAAGGAAAAATCGAATGTGTCTTCCTTGCCTTTGGATACTTTACCAATTATCAAGGCTACTGCTCCCCACTCGCCACAACATAGAACTGGCGCCTTTTCTTTCCTCTTTTGTTAAAAAAAAAAAAAGGAAAAAAAAATTATATAATTATATTAATATTTTAATAAATTGAACATTGCTTTGATTAAATTAATATAATAAATAATTATAATAAACTCACATAACTTGGAACAAATACTCCACATCTAGTTAGATTTGTACCCATGATCTCAAACTTTTAATGAGATATCAACCTTAATCACTAGTCGAAAACATCATTAGCGATTTTGCATTTTTTTTAGTTTTTTTTTTAACTACTCGCCGTCGTGGCACACTGTTCCTGCGTGCATATAATAAATAATTTTTACGCTTTAAAATATATTATAAATAAAAGTAAAATATATAAACTAACACATCATATTAAAAAAAACAAGAAAATAAAGAAAAAATTAATGTATCAATTAATATAAAATTTGAATAAAATAATTATCATATCAGTTAGGGGTTATTTTTTGTATTACAAAAAAATAGTGCGACGTGTTATTAACTGTCATTTATGAGTAAAAAGGGAATTTCTTTTATATAATAATATAAATATATATTTTTTACTAATGTGAGTTGAGAACCTCACTTTTGGAATTACTTGTTTTACAAGAATTTTGGTTTATTATAAGATTAATCTTTTGAACGTA
This sequence comes from Sesamum alatum, assembly GCA_034509735.1. Lineage (NCBI taxonomy): Eukaryota > Viridiplantae > Streptophyta > Magnoliopsida > Lamiales > Pedaliaceae > Sesamum > Sesamum alatum. Next base: position 3,464,950 of record JACGWO010000007.1, on the reverse strand, counting down.
CTTTAGTAAATGATTTTCAAATAATTGGTTGATTGGACAATAATTTAAATTTAGGATGTCAAATGCTCTAAAATTTACAATAGAGTTTTTTTTTTTTTTGGTAGTTTTGCTGTATCGTAATAGGGTTTTAAGTGATTCTTTTGAAATGCCTACCAAATTAAGGTAGAATAAAGATAACTTTTGAGTTCAAATTATCACATGATTTGAAAAAAAATTCACTCTTTAGTAAAAATTTGAAAAGTGACCGGTTGATGTTTTTCCAATACACTATAAGAAATTTAATATTTAACTATGAAGAATTGTCATAATTAAAATTAAATAGATATAATAAATAATTATTCACCATGGACACATAATGGGTTTTTTACAATTGTGGTTAAAACATTTGTCATGGCAAAAATATTTACTATGAGTCATAGCCATGGTAAAAATAATTTTTATTGTGGATAATTTAGATTTTTACAATTATTTTTACTTAACTATGATAAATAAAAGTTATTTATCATTATTTTAGTCCCTATTAATAAAATTATAGCCAATATTTATCTCTCTCTCTCTCTCTCCTTTTTTCCTCATTCTAAATTATTCTAATGTTGTCTCTTTCTCCCTCAGATTTCCCCTTTTTCTTTTCCAATTATGTTATCATTTTTTTTTAATCTCAATCATGTTATTCTTTTCTAACTAATTAAAAATGTTCTTTTTAGCATATCTAAAATAAATTAAAAGTGCATTCAGATGGATTTTTTGTTATAAAAAATGACTTTTCTTATGTTATTTTCAAAATATTTACAAACTTTTTTGTTTTTAATAATGTGAATTGCAATATTATCATTTAACATCTTATAAGTTTCATGATCTTAATTTATCTAAATATTCAGAAATCTAATTCTTGTAAAATGTACATTCTATAAAATCTTTTATGTTATATTTAAATTGATGGATTTGAACTTATGAATTTTAAATTCTCAATAACAATCTATTTGAATTCGTTTTGATGATTATAAATTCAAATACTTTACATCTAAACTTACCCTATGTTTTATCGAATAATAATGATTTCAAATCCTTATAATATGCAGACCATTGAAATCATTTCTTCAAATTATTGCATTAAATCCAAATTCATCATTCCAAATATAATCTTAAATAAATTTAGCCAAATACTTTCTAAACCCATAATATAATTCAAAAGCAACAAAAAAGTTAAATTAATAAATATAAATACATAATCTCTTTATAAGTGAATTGATTATAATTACATCATCAATTAAGATCGTCAATCCACATTAATTACTAATATCAAATATGTATAATGGATAAATTACATTTTCTGTCCCGTATGTTAAGGGGTATGACAAAACAAGGATCATATATAAAGGGGTGACAAATAGTATCCCAAAATTAATTATTTTTGGCAATTACAGGACTCCGATCACCAGAATTATAAAAGTGCATAGAAATTGATGATGTGGACTAAAACTATGAGTTTTTTTGGGCTTCTGCTGACATGACATTTTAATTAAAATTTTGATGCCAAGTAAACAAATGACTTTGCAAAAAAATAATATAAATTGAATCTTGAATTTATATTATCTATATAATTATAAATTATAAAAAAATATTATATAATAAAAATTAAGAAAAAAGCCCAGCGCACCCCCCCCCCCCCCAAAAAAAAAACCTATGAATTTATTATAGGTATTTTTTTAATAATATATAATGATCTATAATATACTAATTTCTTTTTAATAATTTTATGCATTTTATCTTTTATTGTGTATTTTATTCATTTTTATACATAATACAAATACAAAAATCATGTTATACTATTTTTTTCCAGGTAATTTGCTTAGTTGGCATCAGAATTTTAATTAAAATGCCATGTCAGTAGAAGCCCAAACAAAACCCCCTAATTTTTTAGTCCACGTCATCAATTTCCGACCACTTTTGTAATTTCGATGACCGTAATCCTGTAATTGCCAAAAATATTAAATTAAGGGGTACTATTTACCACCCCTTTATATATGGTCCTTATTTTGCCACCATCCCTAATATACGGGGCAGAAAATGGAATTTACCCTATGTATAATTAACCAACAACTACTATTAAAATAGATCAACACATTAGTGAGACTTGAACACACGGCCTCCTGACCATGAGACCACAACACGACCAATTAAACTAGGTTTCATTTACAATACATTGAAAAATTTAAACCACATTAGGTTTGATCAAATCAAACCAATCACACAACAAGTTTGATATACTTACAATGTGATTGCTCACTTTTTTTAAATTGTAGACCAACCACACAATAAATACATTACACTTGCCATATAATTAATTCATACACGACAAAATTTGGTCTGAATTAGAATTTTCTTGCAATATAAATCCATAATTTCATGCATTACAAAAAGAAAACAACAAAAAAGAAGACTGTGTGGAAACCAAAAGAAGATCACAATCCAAACAAAAAGTCTCCTCTTTCACACTGCCCTTTACCTCACCTCCTCTTCTCCACTTTCCCTCTTCACTCACACACACAACACACACTAAATCTCACTGCAGCACCTCTGCGCCACCACCGCCGACGATTCCACAACTAGAAACAGCATAATATCTCAAGATCAGATCAGCAGATGGGCAAACCTCACCATCCCCGGAAACCACCCACCGGCCGTACAAACCTAGCCTCCTGCATAGTCGCCACCGTCTTCCTCGTTTTCGTAGTCATCATAGCCCTCATAGTCTACTTCACCATTTTCAAGCCCAAGGACCCCGTCCTCACCGTGAACGCCATCCAGCTCCCCGCCTTCTCCGCCGCCAACTCCACCGTCAGCTTCACCTTCTCCCAATACGTCACCGTCAACAACCCCAACCGCGCCGTCTTCACCCACTACGACAGCTCCCTGCAGCTCGTCTACGCCGGCAGTCAGGTGGGCTTCATGTTCATACCCGCCGGCAAGATCCAGGCCGGGAGAACTCAGTACATGGCCGCCACTTTTTCAGTTCAGTCGTTCCCGCTCTCGGTCTCCGGCGGGCAGCCCGAGAGCGTAGGCCCCACCGTGACTGACGGGCTCAGCGGGTTCCGCGTCGGGCCTAGCATGGAGGTGGAGTCGAGGCTGGAGATGGCGGGTCGGGTTCGGGTTCTGCATTTCTTCAGCCACCATGTGGAGGCCCGCGCGGATTGTCGGGTTTCTATTGCTGTTAGCGATGGATCCGTTTTAGGCTTCCACTGTTAGTAATTACTGTTGTTAATTTCTCCTTTTTAGCTAATCCTTTTGATGATCAATGTGATTGTGGGGTTTGTGAGTTCAAAAGTGTACAAAACAGAATGGTTTCATTTTTCACTTTAACCACATTTTCACCAACTGATTTTTGGGAAATTCTTGTGCACACTAAATATAATCCAATCAAATCAATCATATAGCAAGTGTGTTATACTTGTCATGTTATTAGTCATTTTTGCTGTACTATACACACAGTAAGTGTATTGCACTTATCATATGATTTATTCAGGTCTGAACGAGTCATGAGTTAAAATTTCCCCTAATTTTTGTTTTCTTATCTTTGATTAGTTGATTGGGATAAATTTTAGTTCGAATTAATCACTCGACGATTATATTATATTTACACTAATAATTTGGATCTTCAATCACTTTTTGATATGCATATCATTGTCATTATACAATTTTGTAATACATAAGACTAGATAGAAGATTTTTTATCATTCGAAACTATTGAAAGATAATGCCGTTAAAATAAAAGAAAATATATATTTGATGGGGGTTTATTACATATATCTGGTTAAAGAACAAATTATCCCAAGACAATTGAAAAATTATCCTATTTACCCAAGCTCTGCATCTCTTTACTTCGGGTCTGGTCGCAGAACCCGACCCATTCCATGAGCCGGGAATCTGGAATATGGATTATAAGCTCATGCATTGAGATAATGTCACGTGGATCAGATAAGTGGACACATTTAGTCTTATAAATAACTTTATTCTATTTTATTTATGGTAACACATATTTATTACTTTCTACTCCATTTACTACTCCAATTCGCATATAATCATCTCGAACTTGAGCTAACTTTTTTTTTGAAGTGAAGGCGATGAATATTATTAGTTGAACTAAATTGGTTACAATCATCTCTGTCGATTATAAATCTTAATACAGTCAATTACAACAATTATATATTGATCAACAATATTACATAAATGAAAATCTAAACAACCCCTTACTATAACATTATACAAACAATCCTACTATACAGTAGATTATCATCCCACATATTGATGGGGATTTGAACCTATGACCTCTAAGGTCATGGGACTTCAACATCAACCACTAGGCCAAGAGATCATTGGTCGAACTTGACCTAACTCAAGCATCGGAGAGTTTTCCTAGGGGACCGTCCTGGCTAGCTTAACGTGTTTCCTTCTTCTCATAAACCACATCACATCTGGGTGTGTACTAAAGAGATAACGGAATTAGACTCCATGATATCACATTGTTAGACTCCTAGGAAGATCGCTATTTTAAATTCGTATTAATATTATAGTTATTATATAATTCGTATATAGTTTGTCATTTTATTACTTGTAAATATACATATGGATGTAATTCATAGTTCTTTTTTAGATAGTATCTTTTCATATTACATAAATGGTATTTATTTATTGTAGAATTTATGCGAAACCAAATGATTTTAGGTATTATTTTCAAGTTTATTATTATATATATATATATTGTAGGTTTTATATTAATATAATATTCAGATACACAACATAATTAAATAGGAAGGAGAAATTTGGAATAGGGTGGTTTGGCGGAAAGAAGCGGGAAATGGAAAGAAGTGGGGCCCCCAACCTCAATTGTGGTGGTGCGGGTAGTACTACGGTGGGTCCCGGTTTTGACATAATGGCACTGCCCAATGGGGACTACATTTGTCTCAGCCTCCGCTCCCTTGAAATTCGAGCAAAGATTTTTTTTTCTTTTTTTCTTTTTTCCCTTTCCCCTCCTAACCTTATTTAAAAAAAGAAATTACAAAAATACTTTTGGTGGTGTGAGATGAAAATAGTTCATCTGAAGAAATCTATGGGCTTGAGCAAATGGGGTCTTTAATTGTTGCAAATCGAAAAAGAGGACCTACAAAAAATATGTTAGCACTCATACGTTCAAGTTAGGAAACAGTTTTTGAAAGATATAAGCAACAAAACGTAGAGTAGTGTCGAGAAAAATGAATGAATTATAAATCGTGCTTGTTGCAATATGTGTGTGTATATGAAGTTGAAGAGACGTTACCTTTTCAAGAGAAAAGAACCAGAATTTATAGGTGTAGTAACAGAGAACTTATCGCATGAGGAGTTCTCCACTAAGGACTTAAAGAGACAGTTAAGAGAGGGTTCCTATTCCTAGGTCTTCGTATGGATAAGTCTTCTCGGAATTGGACTTGTTATTTGTTAAAGAATCCTGGATTAGGGTGGGAAGAGTTCCGCCTGCATCATTCTGGGAATCTGCATGCATGTCTATGTGTCACGGACGGACTCTTTTATCGCAATGGAACTTTTTTTTTCACCCATGCGGGGTTTCAGGTTACTCTCAACCTTCGACCAACCTTCATCCATTCAAGTGTTAAGCGACTTCCCTTCACGTGTCTTCAACAACTGAAGCTCACTAGCACGACACCCGAATGCATCCCTGTGCGGCACCTTTTTGGAGCATCCTTGCTCAGTCTTGGCACTGCAGGCCATTCTTGCCCCCACAATGCCCCTCGCATGCCCAATGTTCACTCGGTACATCAACGGCACATGTCTTCGCCATAGCTGTATCGTATGCCTCGCCCGAATAGGACAACATCATATGTTCGAGGCTTAATCAATATGCCAACATCTCGCAATGATCCCACACGGTATGCCCAACATGCTTTTCAGAATGGCTTCACAATTTGCCCACAGCGCGGTGTCGCCCCACGACCGCATATCTTAGCCAACGGACCCCGTGCATGGCCAGAAACCGATAGCATTGTCACGAGTTAGCTCACGAGGCCTTGGAGTGCTTGCCTCGATCGCTTGTTCGGTCTAGAGGTGTTGCCCCCGATTTTCCCCAGCCCGCAGGGCAACCTTGCCGTCCACATGGAGCCTCTCGGCTCGTTTCTTGCCCAACATAGGTCATCCTGGCCCCACGCCGCCCATCCAGTGACTCTAGGACTCCATTCGAGTTGCTTAGAGCCGGCCCTTGATGGCCCCCACATGCCCCAAAGGGATTGCTTATTTAGTACCTTGATGCATGGGGAGGGTTGGCTGGAGCTAACCATGCATGCTCCCTTTGTAATAGGCTTAAAACTAATTTTTTCCAGACTTCCAGTAGTTAGACATTAAAATGCCGAGGAGCGGACCTTTTGCGTGTCTCCCTCGTCCGGCATCCAAATCATTTGCTGCTTGAATAGTTGCGTAGCTTACGGCAGATACATCACAACTCCATCATTTCAGCCCCATCCGATCATCCATCATAAGGGAGTTGCCGACGCAATATTATGAAATTATTGTCCCGCCACTGCACTGGCAAACTCCAAACATCATCACCGTTTCCTACTCAATTGGAACCATCTACTTCTAACTTGGTGGAGATGTTCCTAACAATCCACAAAACACACCATTGAAATAGTTTTGCAAATATTCAACGATAAAGCACTTTGCTTTGCATATCAATCTCCTGCTGGCGCGCATGATGGTGCTCAACAGTCACCCTTATAACTTTGTCCCCAAACGTCCATAGAATGACTTCATACGTGGTGGATAGCATCCTTACATATTAAGGAAGTTCCCATACTAATAATAGTATAATCCCCAATCGGTAAGAGTCTCTTCTCACTTGTCGTTTGTGCACCTGCGTGCTAGCCGACATCCCTAGCTGCTTGCACGTCCTATGCAAGTCATTGCCGACACTCTTGACTAAAGGGCGACAAGTGACACTATGTCAGTGAGTGACTAGGACAAACACAACCTTGCTGGCAATCCTCATGGTTTTGGGCCTTCGCCCTTTTGGGTCAGGGGTGATGTTAAAGAGATTAACCATTCGGGGGCCAGCAAACCGAGCGCCTTTAAAGTTTCAAATGTGATGAACATAACATTATTAATAGAAAAATTTATTTGATTAGCGCTTTTAAAGCATTTCCATCCATGCAAGTGAAAATATTATTTATTTGGGTAAATTACAGCCATCAATCCTGAGTTTTGACACAATTACAAATACCTCTTGTTGTTTGAAAAACCCCTATGAGGTTTGTAATCCTCTAACAAATAAGTCATTTCTATCCATTTTTATTGGTGAACTGATCAAAACGTCCTTATACAAACCAAATTATTTTTTATTTAATTTTTAACAATTTTTGAAATTTTTTCTACAATGCGCATGGAGAGGTTTTTTAAGTTTTTTACACAGGAAGCAACAATGCAATTTGTCTTGGCTGATTTTTCTATAGTTTAACAAAAAAATTCAAGGAAAAAATGGTAAATTTTAGGCATTTGGTTAAAAATTACATACCTCAGGAAAGTATTTGTAATTTTTCAAATAACAAGGGAGTATTTATAATATACAAAATCTCAATTGAGGTGGCTGTAATTTACCCTATTTATTATAATATATAAGAAACAAATATAATATGATAAATTTTAAATAATTGCATGCTACATTTGAGCAAATACTTATTTATCGCAATTATTTATTCCAACCAGAAGGGTGATTTCGATTCAACGGATCCTTCTTGGCTTTTTGCCATATTATTATGTTTCATAATCCATTCAATCAAATAAAAAAAAAGATAATTATTGTTTGTGAAAATTATATTTACACACTCTAATCTATGGTATTTTCTCACAAATTATCCATACATTTTGCATGATTACATAAACTATCCACGGCAGTAAAAAAACAGTGGTAATTTGTATAATGATGTTGACGTTTTTTTTAAGGATAATAAGGCTTAATTAATAAAATAATAATGATTATTATTTTATTTGTTTTAAGAAAAAGAAAATTTGCAGAAATAGAAGGAAGTTGCAATCTAATTATAGTGGGCCAAACAGGGCCTAAACATTTTCACGTCTCCGTGTGGTAATAGGATTCGACTTGCTTGCTTTATATATATATACCTCTGATACGCCTTGCAACGCTAACCATTGTTTCTTCTTCTTCTCTCCAATTCGTTCTACTGAAAATTGAACTTGGTTTTGAGATTTCGCCTATTCAAATCAGATTCAGGTCTCAGGATTTTTGGGTAAGATTCGATCATGTATGGCGGAATAGGGCTACAAACTCCCCAGGGCTCCGGGACCAACGGCTTCATCCAGTTGAGCAAGTTTTTTGTCAAGCCGAAGACGAAGACGAAGACGAACACGAACACATACTCGGGCAAGGGTTTTGAATGGGATCAAGGAACTGCCGGTGCGACTCGGCAATCCAACAAGCAGATCTTGGAACACGATCGGAAGCGGAAGATTCAACTCAAGATTCTCGTGAATCTGATTGACCATGGATACACCGATGCCGAGAAGCTGGATGAGGCCAAGGACAGTGAGGATCTTGGCCGTGATGCTCATGAAGCCCCAGGTTTTGTAGATAATTCTGCTCATAGGCATAAGAGAAGACGCAAGATTATATAATGGTTTTGGGTATATCATTAGCATTTTCATTCAATCAAGTGTAAATTGTGTTGATGATAGATATCTAGGAAGCATTTTATATTTTAGTAATTCGGTGTATGTGAGTGATACGAATTAGTGATTGGCTGAATAAAACAGAGTTTAGAAGCCTAGCATTGTTGGTATTTGAATTTTCAGTAAATTGGGATAAATGGGTGATATATATAATAAATTGGGATCAAATATAATGAATTAAGTATTATTCTTTAAATAGGATTAAGCTTGTCAATGTATTCAATAGCGCACCAATACATGTTTTAGGCTTTATTAGAAGCATTAGAAGGAATAATTTCTTAATTGCGTTGCCAAAACTCTCAAATACTTGTGAAAATACGAGATGTATTTTTACAATACGAATGAGAACTTCTCTCAGTGTAAAATGAAAATCCCAATATGCCAAATGGAAAATGTGATGACTGTTAAAAAATTATTTAACTCTTAAAAAAAAATTAAGCGGCCTACTAAAAATTAATAAATAATCATCATAATAAAATCAGTTCTAAATGAAATTGACTACATAAATAGAATTAATATATTATTGTAATAATGGGTTCATAAACCTCAAATTAAATTGGCTCACTAAGTAAAACAAAGAGTCAAAAATAATTTGGCAACTTCAAAAATTTAAAACTTATGTCCAACACAGTGCCCTCGTTGCTTTATATGTAATGAATCTTGTAGAAAATTATTGAGTTGGCTGTAAAAGCTCTTGATAGTTCAAAATTTTAGAGTACGTGGGATGCATGAATAGAATATCGAGAACTATATAGAGAAGGGTGGAAGTTTATGTGTATTTTGGCTTTGTATGTAAATATCTTAAAAGAATAGGGATGGCAAATGGGCAGATTGTGTCGGATCCAAATAAGTAGGGTTAAAGTGGATTGGGTCATAAATGGGTTTGAATGAACTGAGTCCAGAATGAATTAGGTTTTAAACAAGTTGGGTCAGATTAGTATAATCCGTTTTATCAATTTGAATTCTAAAATAGCTACTACTTGTAAATTAATACAATTAACTTGTATTATACCTCATTTCTAACTAATGACCATGTAAATCAATGTTTAAAAATCCAGAACTATTGATTGAAGCAAAAAATTGGCTGGATCAAGAATTACTAGTTCAACCACTAGTCGAACTGTGGTCTCACCAATAATTCATAATAAAAATTAGTATATAAAAATATATTCAAAGAACAAAACAAAAAAAATACAAAAATGTTAATACATAAAATTTTAAATTACTGTATGAATTAAAAGTATTTCGAAATTTGATTGTAAAATCAGTATGTTAAGGTTTTTATGTCAAGAATAAAAATATAAAAATTGTGCAGATAACAAAAATAACGAATTATTTATCATCGAAATTATAATTAGTTTTTATTGCTAATAAATAATTAGCATCTCTAGTTCTTGGATTTAATTACCAACTTATATAATTATAGGAGATAAAAGTGTAGTTAGAATATGGTTTTAATGAATTTATTCATTATTATCATTATTGATGCCCCCTCAAAATTCATCGGGCCAGTCCAAGAGCTAGGAGTAGGCCTCTGGGTCAGGTAGCCCAGCAAGCCAAGGCCATCAAGCCCAAAACAGTAAGGCTTTTTATGCATAAGCCCAGTTTTTATGCACTAACCTGACAGACCCACGAAAAAGGGCCTAGAACAAGCCTAGTCATCAAACAACTCGAATTCCACGTCACAACTGGCCAACACATGAAGCCACGTCATCCTGAAAAATCTCATTCGAATTCCCAGTAGATCGGCTAGAATCCGGGTCTTTCTCAGCAGGTAATTATTTTTCTGGAGCAGATATGGCAGGATTAACTCAAACGACTATATCTTTACCAATTCAACTATGATTTTGGCACAGTTTGTTGGGTTGAGAAGTTGACTTCCCAAGATTTCCAACGATATATGGAACTGAACTTAATTCCCCCAAAATTGGGTTCAACACCAGCTATAGAAAAGCACATTGTGCAGTCATTTGGAACAAGTTACAACTCACATTCACAACTTATATTTACATTGTCACTCAAGTAACATTTATACTCTATTGGCACTCACTCTCACACGGATTTTCACTAGTCTTCAATTATTTTCAGCATATTCTCACACGAATTATCACTACAACATACCACTTTGCCATTATTCTCACTTTCTTCAAGTTTTTTCGTTATTTTATTCAGTCGAACATTACTGACTTAAGCATCAGAGTGCTAACCCTTCTCTGCAGGTTAGTCTCCCCTACAATTTTGGAATTTTCGTGAAGGTCCATCGACCTTTTGTGGTGTTGTTAGACCCCGGTACGCATCATTGACATCGTCTGTGAGAACACTTAGAAATGGCCGATTCAGATAACATTGGATCTTTTTCGGGAGGTGCCTCTCTGCAGATTAATCTACTCTACAATCTTGGGATTTTATTTTTTTTTAAGAAAGCCCCCATTTTTGTCCCAAATACCTAATTCAGTATAATTGCAAGTTGATCATAACATCGATTGACAAGTACAAAAATATGCGGTATGTAAGTATAAATAGGTAGTAAAGTCATCCAATGCATGTGATACGACCGGAGACTATTACTAAAAAATAAATTATTATTGCTTACGATGTTATTGGTTATGGACGAAAATCGTGGTAAATAACTATTATTAACTATAATTACACAAAAATCGATGCGAAAACTTAACTTATCAACATTGAAACTATTTTTCCAATGCCTATGAGCCATGATAAATGTTCAGCCCCACTCGCAAAAATCGCGACCAACAATAATTATTGACTTTTTATTACGATTATTTGTTTGTCATGATTCCATGATATATTTCTTCTAGCATATGATAGAAACATTTAAGTTCTTTCCATGGCCATTTTCAGCTTTTGTCACAAGTTAACGCAATTCCTAGTAAACACTACACAACATAATTCTACAATAATACATGGTATTGGTCAAAGCAACTAATAAAGTTCAAATTTAACAATCACCACATTTCTCTTAATTTAATCTAGGATAAACTACAATTACCTCCGTTGTGTTTAATATAATTACGAATTCCCCTTATTCTTTAAAAAATTAATTTGGAATCGAATAATGACCTCCAAATAACAAAATTCCAACATCAACTAATTTTCCAGCGTATGAATTACATTAGTCAGATTATCGGGATGTATACGGGTCGAGCTCGACGCATAGATTATCGGGATGTAAACGAGTCCAGCTCAAAGCATCAAACTAAGAAACATCTATATATCTAAACCAAATCCTCCCATGGTTTACACATTATATAACAACAATGATACAGAGTTAAACAACAGCGCTTCTCCTCAAACCGCCGCAGACGGCCGTGGATCACTTAAACGAACACATTACCGAGCAATGCCGTCCATCGGCGCCGCCACGAGAGCTCTTCCCCCTCTTAGGAGTGGAGTTGGCGGCAATCCTCATGTGCTCAATCAACGCCTCAGTGTTCACTTGCTCCGCCAAAATCCGCTCCAAATCCTTGGGATCAATCACCAGTTTCACCTTCCAAACGCCGGCTCCCGGCGGCGGCAGCACCTCGACGGATGTTTTCCCGTGAATCGCCGACGTCAAACGGTTGAATCCTGAAACTCGAACTGCCTCTTCTCCTCGTCTCTGTTCAACTTCTCCATCAGCATCCGTGACTGCTCTGAGCGAACAATTTCCCATAGTTGTTCAGAATAATAAGAACAAGTGCGGAAGAAGGGAAGAGGTTTGGGTGTATTTAATGGGAGAAATGTTGGCAAGATATTCAAAGGGTCACGGGTTTTTGGTGGGAAGATGACATTTTAGGGTTCTTATTTTGAAATTAAGAAGCAGAATTTCAGGGAATTTGAGTGCGTCTTCAACCAAATGCAACTGATCCAATGTGTGTGTGTGTGTGATTTACAAATAATGGAATAAATGAACATGTTACCTCTAAGTCACGACATCTGCGGGCGGCTAGGATGCAACAAATGGATTAGGGAAAATTATTATTCGGATAAAGTTTGGTCGAATCAAATTAATTATAAAGTAAGTGTAATACACTTATTATGTGATTGGTCATTTTTCTTGTATTGTACATCAATCACATAAAAGTGTATTATACTTGTCATTGTCATATAATTGATTCAAATTTGATTGAATTTGATCTGAACTAGAATTTCCTATGGATTAGGGGGAATGCATCTTTCTCATTATTTGCATCATAATATTATGGGTAAATTACAACGAGTTTCTCGAAGAATCGACACAATTATAAATAATTTTTTATTATTTAAAAAATCATCAATACCCCTTAATTTTAATGTCGTCTAACAATTAGTCAATTTGTTAATTTTTATTAGATTTTTATTCATTTTTATAGTGACCTGACCAAAATATCATTTGAACTATGAATTATAAATTTACTTATTTTTTAAAATTGTCCAAATTTTTTTGGACCACGTAGATTTTTTTTTATACATTTTTTCAAGTTTTCCATCCACTTTGTTTTTTCTTTTTTTTTTTTTTTACAAACTTTCAGATTTTTTAATAAAAAAAAATACAATAAAGTTGACAATTCCAAACTCACTCAAGTTCGATTCGACTTTTTATTTCAAATTTAATTATTTTTTTATTCTATTTACTATATACTGGGTATATAAGAATTATATTATTTACTTTATTAATAAAATTCAAAATAAAAAAAATTATAATAGAATTTGAAATAAAAAATAATAATAATATACAGATAAAGAGAATAATCACGCTCTTTTTCCTGTTTTTTTTAAGAATGGAATAAAGAAAATGTGATCCACCAGGTGACATATTGCTATTAAAATATGACACGCCTACATGCCCCGACAACCGATAATGTCCTCGAGGTTGTGGCCCGTGATATTCCCATTATCCATTCAATTATATATATATATATATATACACACACATATATGAAAATAAAGTATATTATTATATAGGGATAATTACACTCCTCTCTCTGAGATTTGGTGTAATTACACGTAGACTCCATGTGATTTGAAAAGTTACATTTAGTACCCTTGAGGTTTGCTTCTGTCTAACAAATATGTCCATCCGTTAGTTAAAATTCACTGAATTTGTTGATAATAACAAAAAAAATTGAATGAAAATCGATATTTACCCTCGATTGACTTATTGATGATTTAATGCTAGCCAAACAAATCTTTTATGGATAAATTATCTTTATAACAGTGAAAATATACATCATCTCATGCATTAACGTGTGACGGTATATAAGAGTAGTTTGATCGTAAAAAGATTCGTTTAACCTACAATAAGTCAGTAATAAGTCAATCGATGGAAAATCTCACATTTGATTCAATTTTTTTGCTAATATCAACAAATTCGGTGAATTTTAATTAACGGGGGACCTATTTGTTAGACAGAAGCAAATCTCAGGAGTACTAAATTAATTTCACAAATCACATGGGGTCTACGTGTAATTTCACCAAACTTTAGGGGAGGGGAGTGTAATTATCCCTATTATATATAAACTAATTTATAATCTAAAAAAATGAATAATCATGTAATAAATAGCAATACTTATAATATTAATTCGTACAGTTGTCCAACACAACACAACGGTCGAAAGATCTTTATTAAAATCCTAAAACCTACAGGGACTATGGTTAGCATTTCCTTACTTAAGTCAATAACTGAATTAATAAAAATAAGATAGAGACCCTTAAAAAAAAAAAGCGACATAATGTTGAAATAGAAGAGGTAGAGTACTTGAGTATGGAAAAAAGAGCTGAAATATGAGTGTAAAGTGTTAAAAAAAAAAAAAAAAAAAAAGAAACAATAGGGAATGTGTAGCCTTGCTCATTGAGAGAGAATGTGTTGAATGTACAATTACTTACCTGTTGACTGACACTAGACCTCTATTTATAAAGAATTTTAAGCGAGATCCGTGGGTTCGTTATAGGCAAGTTGTATATCAATCGGATCCCTTGAATGTTAGCTTCAAAACCATACTATCCATACATGATTTGGAGTTATTTGTTGGGAGTTATGGCCATTGAATGAATCTTGCCCAATCAATCTGAAAAGAAGAGAAATCAATCAGAACGTGGCCCTTGATGTATAGAATTTAAATGACCTGACAATCTTGCTTTTTGGTGTATGGGCCTCGTTTACAAGCCTTGCCTTGTCAATCTAGGTAGCAGGAGTGACTGACGCTCTTGCTGTCGAAATTGTGTTTGGGTTAACAAATTTTGACTTTGTTGGGCTGAGCGAATGAAAATTTGCTCACCTATCTGGTATTTGATCTTGCTTTGACCATTGAGTTTGAAAGTATGTTTGTTTGGAATATAATTAATTAAATATGACCATAATTGATTAATGAAAAAGCTTTTTCTTGCACTAAACATACTTTGAATCAATGTTGAGCACAAACAGATAAGCCTATTACGTTGAGCCCCATCCTTAACTTGAAGTTGACTCGTGAGGCAAGGATTTCCAAATTTATTGGAACCTCTAATTTCAATCATCACTCTATTATTGTACAACCCTCACTAGAAAAAAAAATCAATATTAGCTATATTTTTAATGATCATGACTAAAAATCATGGTAAATAACTATTATTAACTACGATTAAATAAAAATTGATGCAAAAAGTAGCTTTTCCACCTTGAAAAACTTATTTGCTACGACTTTTAGTTGTGGTAAAAACATTCGCCTTGGCTTTTAGCCATAACAAATGTTTTAGCCATCTTCGCAAAAACCACGACCGACAACCGTTGCGTGGCCGTGGTCAATGACTATTCGCTACGATTATTTAGTATTAACCATGACAATTAATAATGGTTAAATATCATATTTTTTTGTAGTGCCTCTAACGCTCAATTCAATAAAATTATACATATTGCATCATGAAAAAACAATTTTGATTGCACATCTAACCCCCTTGACAGTGAAAATAATAACGTCGTTGAAAGTACAGATTGAACAACAAAAAAGTGTATTGAATTAATCACGGCCTCCCAATGTCATTGACCTACATGGAAAATCCAATTTTTAGCAGGCAATCAAACTCCATGCCTCGTGCTTTTGTTAGAAAATGGTGAATAATAAATTAAAAAATAAATTATGATAAGTGATTGGTTATGATGTGCAATGCATAATAAGCTCGTGATAGCTCGTGATAAATGGATGATGGTTGATAACATCCAATCATTATCGGATCGTATCTAAATCAACCTAATATGTGCGTCCTTTGGTTGAAAGAATGTGTCCATTGTGTGAAACCCTTTGAGTGAAACAATACGTCTATTTGAGTGAAATGGTGTGTACTTTGGGTGAAATGATGCGTCCATTCGAATCAAAGGCATCTTTTCTAACTGGACATGTCCGTTCGATACACCTTTCCGACTCCTATAAATAGGCCTCCCATTTCATTTTATTATTCATTCAACTGATTCATAGCATTCATAAGCATAAAAGCATTCTGCAAGTAGAGTTTAGCAACAGAGTTTCATAATATCGTTTGGTTCACCGTTTCTCAAAGTTTTTAGTGCTGTACTTTGAGATAAAAAGTCGTTGTATCTTGGGAGATAAATTTTCGATTCCGTGAGCATCAGAGCGGGACAATAATTATCTTAAAGATAAAGAGTTTAACTCTTACCTTGACTTCATAATACACAATTTCCCGCACAATTCATCTCATTCATTACCTACAACTTTTGCGCAATAAGTTTATCCATCAAATCAAAACGGTTTTATTGAATTGATTATATTTTGAATGCTCTAAACTTAACAATTGAGCCTATGTAATTTGAGTAATTTCTTCTTTCTTTTTATGCACAATTCTAATTTATTAGAAAAAAATTAACATTTGGTTGATATGAGTTGAAAGAGCTCGGTCCGATTGTTGTTTGGACTTGCGTAAACTGGGCTCCTATTCCGGCGAATTTGGAAAATTGGACCTGCAAAACAAGCAGTAGCACTCCGACGCTCAAGTCAATAAGTAGTATGGAGGAAATAAACTTAAATGAAATAAGAGAATAACAAGAACTCGTGTAAAGTGGCATAAAATGTGCTTAGTGCAAATTGCGTGCAATTCGAGAGGTTTTGAGTGTAAAAAAAATGTTACCAACCCAGCCAGAGAGACCAGTCTAGGGAAGGCTCCCCGGTCTTGGAGGGACTCTTGAAGATTTAGGACTCTAAGAAAGTCAGTTACCGACTCCCTTAGAGTCCTATCGGGCGGAGACCTCTTGGAATGTAGGAGGTAGTTGGTAAGATCCCGCTTCGATAGGGTTGGACCATTTGACCCTTATCCCGACTTTCTAGCGGGCCCGGCCGCCTCTCTTGGGCTTTCTATAAGGGGGCCTGTGCTTTTATTGGGCCCCCGTGTTGGGCCGAAACATCAAACGGGCCTCCTTTGTCGGTGGACCATTACATTTCGGGCATATCAGTGGTATTCAGATCAGGTCGACCCAAAAAAATACTCGAATCCATTTTGACATTTTTCTGGGTTTTAGTGGAAATTTGGTACTTACACAAGAAAAATTGGGTAAATTATATCTACCTCTCATGAGGTTTGGCATAATTACAAATACCCCCTCGTTGTTTGAAAAACTACAAATACCCCATTGAGGTTTGTAATCGTCTAACAAACAACCCATTTTCATCAATTTTTATGGTTGAACTGACCAAAATACCCTTATTCACTGAATTATTTTTATTTAATTTTTAAAAAAAATTTACACTATAATGTGTAGGGAGAGATTTTTTTAAGTTTTTTACATAGAGGAGCAATAATGCAATTTGTCTGACCGATTTTTTCTACAATTTTAATAAAAAATTCAGGGCAAAATGGTCAATTTCAGGCCTTTGGTTAAAATTTACAAAACCTCAGGGGGGTACTTGTAATTTTTCAAACAACGAGGGGGTATTTATAATTATACCAAACCTCATGGAGGTAGATGTAATTTACCCAGAAAAATTTAAAAAATTAGTGTGAATTACAATGACATCCGCTGAGGTTTAATATAATTACAGATACCCCTTTTTTTTTCTTTCAAAAATTACAAATACCCTTCTGAGGTTTGTAATTTTTAACAAACTCCTAGAATCTATTTGCCCTTGATTTTTTTAAAAAATGTAGAAAAATCACCGGAGGCAAGTTACATGAATGTTCCTCTGTGTAATAAACTTAAAAAATCTCTCTTATCGTCTTTTAGCCCAAAATAATTTAAAAAAATCAAATTAATGAAAAATAATTTAATTTGTATAAGGGCAAATTACATTAATGTTTCTCTGTGTAAAAAACTTAAGAAATCTCTCCTTGCGTCTTTTAGTCCAACATAATTAAAAAGGAATTAAAATTAATCAAAAATAATTTAATTTATATAAGGGTGTTCTAGTGAGTTCACCCATAAAAATGGATAAAAATAAATTATTTATTAGACGGTTACAAATTTTAATGGAGTGTTGTAAATTTTTTAAAAAATAAAGAGTATCCAAAAAATATATGAAATTTTATGGAGGTCATTGTAATTCAAAAAAGATAAATAAAAATTAAGCAATAGAAATATGTAAAGCCACGTGGTATTCAGTCTCCACTCCTACAGCATTGTCTTCTTGCCAAGTGAGAGAGACCATTTGGAAAGAACAACACCACAAACAAATCCAAGGCTATGAATCATATTCACAACATACATAACATACACTAAAATTACTAGTCTAGAAGATAAACCCATCCCAATTCCCATCTCATACTTGACAAATTCCCACCAAAATCTGCAATGGGCTGCACCTCTTCCAAGAGAATCGAGGTCGCCGTCGACGTCTACCGCCCAGCACCGTCGAGCTTCTCCGTGTTCGACGTAGCCACCATTGAAGCCCTGGCTGAAGGCGGCGACGCGCTGACGATTTACACGATGAGAAGACCTCCCACATGCCCGCCCCCATTCTCGAGAAGCTTAAAGCCATTGAAGATGCCCCTCGCTCCTGGGACGAAGTCAGCAAGGCTTTAGAGGACCTCAAGCCCAAGCTCAACGCCGTCCCCGCGGTTCCGCCGCCGGATTCCAACCCTGCCACGCAGTCAGCGCAAGATAGCCCTGCCGGAAAGCCGAAGACGCCGGAAGAAGAGCTTTTCTTTCCACACTCTCGAAGAGCTGGAAGCTAAAATCTCCCCAAACCCACGAGAAAAAACGGGTCGACCCGTCGTCAAAGCGGAATTGAAGAGATTCCACTCGACCAACACCCAGACAAAAACCGGCGACGTGCCCAAATCGCTGAAAGACAACATATTCACGTGAGGGACAGATTAGAGCGAGAGAAGGAAGAAAAGCGGCGGGTTCGTGAAGCGCGACCCGCTGAGCGACTTCGAGAGATCTGCCCGCCGGGGGGCGAGACACGGTGTGGTGTACACAACGTCACTGGGCGGAGTGCGGCGGACGTACGAGGACTGCAACCGGGTGCGGCAGCTGCTGGAGACCCACCAAGTGGTGTTCGACGAGCGGGACGTGGCGCTGGACGGGGGGTTCTTGAGCGAGTTGAGGGAGTTGGTGGGAGAAGGGGCGGCGGTGCCGAGGTGTTCGTGAAGGGGAGGTATGTAGGGGGGTGGATGGAGCGGGTGGGGCTGAAACGAGACGGGGAGGCTGAGCCGGATAATGAAGTGGGCGGGTGGAGAGGGGGTGGGAGGAAATGGGTTGCGGGGGGTGTGGGGGGGCGAGGTTTGTGCCATGTATGGAGTGCGGGGGGAGCTGTAAGGTGGTGGTCGGGGAGAAGAAGGAGAAGTGTGGGGTTTGCAATGAGAATGGTTTGGTTCAGTGTCCTGTTTGTGCTGCTTGAAGATGAAGATGTGATCATTTCATAGGAATACATACGATGATGTTGTTTAAGGTTTTGTTTTTGTGAGAAAATGTTTAAGGTAATTTGTACTTAGAAGAATTAAAGGAATGAATAAGTGGGAAAAATGTATTACTTTTAGCAGATAGCAATGGTGGTTTTGCTGTCAAGTTTTGGGTGTGAAGGACATGAAATGAAAATGGAAAGATCCAATTTTTTTCAAAAGCAAAAAAATTGAATGAAAAGGGCCCAACCGGGTTCGAACCGGTGACCTCTTGATCTGCAGTCAAATGCTCTACCACTGAGCTATGGACCCTTGGTTGTAAGGTGTTCTTTTATAAAAGTATAGATTACAAGAAGAATAGTGTACTTTTGGGCCAAGGCTCTTGCGAGTTCAGATACATCTTTTATGCCTAAATGAATCTTCTTCTACTTTAGAGTAAAGCATCAAGAATGGGCTTTCAGCATAATGGAGTCAACTATTTGGAGGCCCATCTCTTCATTCCTCAGTCTGCCTCGGCATGTATGGATGTATTTATTGTACAATTTCACGTGAACCACAAATCTAAAAATAAATCATATAGCACCATGACTCCCCCACATACTCGATTTTGGATCTTGTCGGGGCCAGACCCAAGTGGCCAGAATAAAAAGGAACGAATCTTGGCATATTTTGTAATTAAAGTAGGACGGGGAGTTGTGATTTTGGTCTATGCAGGATCTTTACGAGATTACTCCCATATCACCGTTCAATTTCTAATTAGGTTAAATTGCTATTTTTTTTTTATTTGAATTTCATTGTGATTAAAGCTCACCATCTTATACAATGGTCAGTTGGATAGGCACAGTAGCTCTGAGCTAATTTAACCTTTTAACTATTAAAAAAAAGGGAAAAAAAAGTAGGCAAGGTCACTCCAATACATAGAATTTTTTCAGGCATTTAAGTTTAGGGTAAATTATATTGACTCTCCCTGAGGTTACGCCCAATTACACAAACACTCTATGTTTTTTGCGAAATTACAGCTACATCCCTTGAGGGGTGTTAGTGTAATATTTTTCAGGGGGTATTAGTGTAAGCTTGACCTTTAAATAGGGGGTGTAGTTGTAATACAATTACAACCTCAGGGGTGTAGCTGGAGTAATTTTACAAAAGATAGAGATATTTGTGTAATTAAATCTAACCTCAGGAGATATCACTGTAATTTACCCTTTAAATTTAAACATAAACTGCTTACTTATCTATTTTTACGCTCAATTGGCCCTAAAAAACTTATAATTGCTAAAATTCAATTCCATATCATTTTCGATTTCTTTGAATCATCGGATGGAATCACAATAGGGATAATTCATTCCATAAAATCAAATTGAAATTTTTATAAATCCAAAATACGGTTCACCAAAATACTATACTGAATACCAATATCGAACTTCATAATTATTAATTTTTTCCCCAAAATTTCCAATTCGCTATTTTAATTAGTCACTATTTTTTTATAAAAAAAATATAAAAATCAAATGAGATTTAAATATTAAAAATAATAATTCACTTTTTATTTATTTTTTAATTGAATAAGTAAAAAACAAATTAGTCTAAAATAAATAATAAACAAAAAAATGTATATGAAAATTAACGGTCAGTGGCCAACTTTTTTATTTTGTTTTTAAGGAAACAATTAATATACAAAATATTGATTAAATATAGCAAGTTTGTAATAGTATATGCTATAAATAAATCGTCATTTCCGTCGTCACGATCACTAGTTAGTAGTCTACTCTAGTGCAAAAGTTGTTGGGCATTTTCCAGATATAGGGCAGCTCCAATTATTGTGGGAGTGCTTAAATATATCCCAACTTACCGATAATCGTTTGTACACCGAGTGGTGAGGTTGAGGTCGCACAATTAAGAGGTCGTGAGTTCGACTACTACGAATATGAAGTGTCGTTTTAATTTATGTGATATTTGTATTATTCATTTGATTGCTTTAATATTGGTGTTGATAGATCAAAAAATATTGTTATACTGTGGACCGAGATTGTAATTGCAGTTGATTGCTTTAGAAAATATAGCCCAACTTGGAAAAAAAGCTCCAGACAAGGACTATTTTTAGAAGCTGAATTCCACAAATAAGTTTGAAATCTTTCAGCTTGCTTTTATGAAAAAAGTTGCTACAATTATACTATCTGCAATTAGCTTTTTGGAGCAACTGATTGTAGCTTTTACAGCTGATAAGCACATGCTTAACTTGAAATTAACTTAATTAAGTTTTTTAATTTATAAAATGTGAGGGCCCTTTTAAAGTTTTTGAATCTTAGATGTGAAGACGATAGAAAATTATGCAGAACGGAATATGCTTCGGAGTCTAAAAGCATCCAGAAAAGTTAAGTGGTATGTGTTTGAGCTTATAAGCGCTTTAAAATAGCTTATAAGATGTATGGTAGCGTAATTAAGTTATAATGTTCGAAAGAGTTTTAGTGAAAGATCTTTTTAAATCTCGAGATAAGTTGTTAGTAACTTATAAGTTATGATAGCTTGTTTAATCATTATAGTTAAAAAAATTTAGTTAATACTGAGAGATTTCACGCCCCAAAATTCAAGAAATTAAACGCGCTTAATCAAAATAAGACAATTAACTTGTTTCTTAAACCTAAGATCACCACCAATTTGATTTGTTAGGAAAAAATTAAAAAACAAAAATTGTGATACAAAAGGATGCTAGCACGCATTTCATATCGGTTGCATATGAGAAGCTTGACCAGCTTATGAGTCCCAAGGCCCGCTTTCTCCCTAGTGAGACGTGTCGTTTTAAGACAAAATTATGAAACTCATGTATATGAAGTTGCACTAAAAAATACTTTGTGTAACGGGGTATTAATCGCGTCGCATACCTCATCATTTGGTGTCTTCTTGGAGGCGAAGCTATGTCTGTCCCAAGCCCTCATCTAGACTGTTACAAGCTAGTCCCAAGGCCCCTTCTTCATTGCGAGATGTCTTTTCAATATAAAATTTTGATATTTATACTATATATTAAAGGACGGCATCTCTTTGGTATCTATCCTTTTTTTGGTCTATTTTTATTACATTAGTTTACTATTTATTTTCTCATCTAACTTCCACACCCCATTATATTTAATAGTTATTTTTTCAAAAAATTCATTCAGCTAGTTTTTTATCACCATTCTCTTATACATTTAATATTAACTTATTATTTTGTATATATTTTATCAATTAATAAAATTTTATAAATATTTTATTTCAAATAAAGTTATAGAAGTTGCACACATATAAAGTGTGCCGCAAATTACTAAATTCATATAAAATCAAAGAGGATAATGAGCACCGACCGTATCGCACGTTGCATCACAAACATTATTTAATCAAAAAATATGTTGTTTTCATTATTTTAATTTGGTATCATGCTCGTGACATCACCTCTATAAGATTCCAATTTTTGGGGCTGAGGAGGCCTAGCTTAGTTGGCGAAACTGAGGCCCCATGATCCTAGAGGTCATGGGTTCGAATCCCTGCGTAAGTTGATGTTATTTCTATGGTATAATAGGTATGATTTACTATCGTAATAGCTAGGTATTAATTTATGTGATATTACTAATTTGATTGTTTGTAATTATTTTTATTATATATTGATAGCCGACATGACTGAATGTAATCACTTTACTTTCGATTAATAAAATTCATCACTTCCAATTCCAAAAAAAAAAAAAAAAAAAACCCAATTCTTGGCATAAATAATCACAATAATACCATCATAATTAACTTAAACTACAAACCATTTGTGGGCATTTTAGTGGATAACAAAAAGATCAAAACCAATTGGTAAAATTAAATATAAGTTTATAAAGCTAACTCTTTTTATTTTTTCCCCTCTAATGTTCAATTACCATATTGCACTTGTATTAAACCAATTGCTAAATGATAGTGCCCCATTGACCTAATTTTTGATACAAAACAAATCTGGTATGGACCAATTACAGGATCATAACATGGTTGGTTTCTTGATTAATTGTATCACAATACAAGTTTGTGACATTTAGTGTGCACTATTATCTTGATTTTTTTTTAAAAAAAAAATTAAATTTTCCACATAAATCATATAAAAAAAATCAAGAATTTTCAAATCCAATTCTATTTCTCAAAAAAATATATAAGAAACCACAATTTTTTTCCCACTTATTTTTTTTTCATGACGTGGATTTAGCCTCATTAAATGTCCTTGACAGATACCCATACCTGCACTATTGGTATGAAAATGTTCGATGTTTGATGTTTAACAGATATCCAGACATGTATTATTGGTATGACAATGTTCGATATTTACTATTGAATACAGTGTTTGGTGGTACTTGACTAGTTTTCGATTCTGAATTATAATGTGATAAATAATCGAATCAAAAGAAGGGCTTTTATAGATTATGGTCCAATGGAGCTCAATTTTGATGGGTTGGGGCATAAACCATAGGCCTACGGATTAATAAATATATTCATGAAATAGTGTTGAAAAAGTAAAAATATAACCCTAAAGCCATGGGGACCAAATTTCCATAATCTTGCTTTTTTTTTTTCAATTGTACCAATAATACATCATTTTCCCTCACTATAAGTAATGTGAAGGCATAAAACCTGCATTTATCATATACTAGTTGTTGTGACACGTTATCTATACGTGCATATAATAAATAATCTTTCACGCTTTAAAATATATTATAAATAAGAAATTGGGCAATTAAGTTAATCTGAAACTTAGTAAGTTGAATAAGTTAGTTATCTTATCGGTTGAAGGGTGTTTTTGGGATAACGAAAAATTGATAAAACAATGTCAAAACCGTCACTTTGCGTCTGTAACAACTCTTTTTTTTATAATAATATAGATGAATAAAATGTGAAATAAGAATTAGTACATGAATCAGAAGTTTGTAACGTTAATATGATATGATTCACATTGTTTAATATTTTTACGTTTAATTCATATATTTAAAGAAAAACGTAAGACCCTTAATAATCGCATCTATTTAGTCCTATGATTGTGATCACATGGATTAGACTCGAATTTTTGTTTTTTATATTAGGACGCGTAGGTATCTCCAAAGACATTTTTTTAAAAAAATAACGGTATCAACGTACTAATCCCAATTAGTTTATCCTTAATCTCTTTTTCTATTTGTCTAACTCAGTGGGGACCCAACATCAACACTAAGTAGAAATATAGGGTGGAGAGTGTAAAAAGGAGAAATTTGAGGGGCTGGGCTAATATTTCCAAAAATTTGCAACCCAGCCAAATTGGACTCCACATGGTATGGTGCAATCATAGCATTTAATTTGATTAATTTCTAAAATGCCCACTTAGGTTTTTATATTAATTATACTAATAAATAATTATGATAATACGTATAGCATTTAAATTTTTCTTCCACGTCATAGTGAGATTTTTTTTTTCTTTTGTATTATCAAACTGACATGTAAATGTCGAGTCTGTAAATAATTTATTGGATATATTATTTTTTTTATTTTTTGGGCTCAAATGAGTTCAGATTGTATTTTTGGGGGCGAATTGCAAATATTCCATAATAAAATAAAAAATGTAAATACCCACTTCTATTTCAAGTAGACATTGTAGGTTTTTCTTATATGATCAATAATTGTGAACTAAAAACATAAAAAATCAAAAATTAACACCAATGTCATCCGTTTAAGAAATTCCCTCGAGCCAGCAACAACAACAAAACCCCAACAAGAATCCGCCTCTAGCAGGAAGTCCCATATTCGAACTCCATTTCCTCGGCTAGTGGCAGCCACGAACCGCTAACAGAAATCCGCCTCTGGTAAGGAGTCCCATATTCAAACTCCATCGTGTACCAAATATTTGCCGGACTAGCGGCAACCACAAACCACCAGTAGAGATCCGCCTAGAGCAGAAAGTCCGTGTTCAAACTCCATCGTGTACAAAATTTTCTTGGGCCAACGACAACCATGAACTGCCAGTAGGGATCTGCCTTGAATTTAATAAACTTAAGGACACCTTGTGAAAAATCGAAAAAAAAAAATCCAATATTTGTGTTTTTATTTTAGATAATGTTCACTCTTGAAGTAATGAAGGGTCAGATCTTAAAGCACAAGATCTCTAACAAAGCAACACATGACATGTAATAAAATGTAGGTGTTTTCCCTAATTAGACAGGCACAAAACTCACATAACCTCAACCTAATTGGTTTCTGCAGCTAAAAGCTAAAAAGCTTCAAACGCTTATTCCAGGGCACTAATCCACAACACTATGACCTAATTATTACTAATCAATTATTTATTAATAAAAAGTATTCCTCTTTTAATGACGTCTTAAGATTGGCATCCCATCAATAAATTTGACATTATTGATTCGAGTCCACGGGACGTATGGATGTTATATCATTTTATGTGAGTTTATTATAATTTATTTAAGGTAAATTACGTTGACACTTCTTGAGATTAGACCCTATTACACAAACATTCTTCGTCTTTTGATAAATTACAGCTATATCCCCTGAGAGGTGTTAGTGTAATATTTTTCAGGAGGTATTAATGTAAATTTTGCCGTTGAATAAGGGGTATAGTTGTAATACAATTACAACCACAGGGAGTGTAGCTGTAATTTTAACAAAAACATGGGGTATTTGTGTATTTTAGTCTAATCTCAATTTACCCTTTATTTAATTATTATTGATCGATCTAATGTACCGCTCATTTTATTAAAATATTGATGTAATTATTGCTAAAAACGTAAAATAAAAAGTATTATGCTGACGTGGCTCGTAAAGTGAAAAGAAACATCATTTTGCTGATATGGACTCAAACAACTCGAAAAATACGACAAGGTCGGCACCTATTTTTTGTTCATCAACTTAGTAAAAAATTAAATTAAAGGCTAATGAAACTTAAATAAGTTGGTGAAGTTGAAATTGATTATGGGTCAAATCTCACCTTTATGTGGTTATTAATCTATTTTAATAATAATAATAATTTGTCTGTTGTAACAGTAGTAGTTTAAATTAGTACAAATTCGAGTATTAGGTTAACACGAGATCTCGAAAGCTAAATTTCAGAGTAATTAATAAATGCATACAGTAAATGAGTAGATTGTGACCAATATTTATAATTGGTCTTATATTCCAGATCATGTACAGATTCATACAATCAAATGTGAGCGAACAATGACGTGATTAAATAATCGAGCTTATAGGTCAATATATTTCACTTGAACTACGCAAAACTAGACCTAAATTGATCTGGAATGCACTCATGCATTGTAATCGGAGCCCATTTGTCAAGTATTTTCCATTTTGAACAGAGTTGCGCGAATTGTCATCCAAGCCTTCGTTTATTACCATCTGTCAGTGTGAGATGGGTGTTAATATCGTTTGTCAGTCTCCCAAACAATAATTTAAAAAATGCACGAAGGCTCGATCTTGAAAAAAACATGAGGATTTCTCGTTTTTGTCTGAAATCATATGATTTTGTCTTAAAAAGACAAGTTCATTGTCTATTATATGAGAATCTTCATTCTACCTTTGTCATGTATTTTCACTTTGGGAGTACGGATCCACTAGGTTTAAGGTTTATTGATGAATAACCCTGGCCAGGTATATTCCTGAGTCATCCTCCCATCTCATTTGAACTCTTTTCCTCAATCAAAATCAGATGATGTAATAATTCTTGGGATGATAACAATTTTTAAGAAAATTCAAAGTCTTAAAAGCATGATTATGTATCCCCACAAATATATATATATATATATATATATATTACAACTACCACCACAGAGGTCTGACATAATAATAAATATTTTCTCATTATTTAAAAAATTATAAATATTCTTATGAAGTTTATAATTGTCTAACAAATAATATATTTATATCCATTTTTATAAGTGAACTAATCAAAATGCCCTTATGCACTGAATTATTTTTTATTTAATTTTTGAATTTTTTTTGACTAAAATGCGTAGGGAGAGGTTTTCTTAAGTTTCTTACATAGAGGAGCAATAATGCTTTGTCTCGATTGATTTTTTTACAATTTTAATAAAAAATTCAAGGGCAAAATGATCAATTTCAGACTTTTAGTTAAAAATTACAAATCTCAAAGAGTATTTGTAATTTTTAAATAACGATGGAATATTTGTAATTGTGTCAAATATTAGGGTAGGAGGTTGTAATTTACCATATATATATAGGGTAAATTACATCTACCTCCCCTGAGGTTTGGCATAATTACAAACACCCCCTCATTGTTTGAAAAATTACAAATACCCCATGAGGTTTATAATTTTCAACCAAAGGCCTGAAATTAGCTATTTTCCCCTTGATTTTTTAGTTAAATTGCAGAAATATCAGCCAAGGCAAATTGCATTATTAACTCCTCTGTGTAAAAAACTTCAAGAACCTCTCCCTGTGCATTGTAGTCCAAAAAAAATCAAAATTTTTGAAAATAAAATAAAATGCATAAGGGCATTTTGGTCAGTTCACCCATAAAAATGGATTATTTATTAGACGGTTACAAACTTCAGGAGGGTATTTGTAATTTTTTAAATAATGAGAAGGTATTTATAATTATGCCAAAACTCATGGGAAGTATATGTAATTTATCCTATATATATATATATATAATCCTTAAAAGGGGACAATTAAAGAGTTGGTTGATGACGATGATGAGCTAAAGATGCAAAGTTGCTTTATTTATGAAACTAAAGTATATATAAATATTCTTGCATTCGATTATTGTTTGCAGATGAAAAGGGCTCTATTTTTTATTTTATTTTATTTTAATTACTTTACATGTTCCTCCACGTTTGATTTAGCATATAATTGGCTTCACGAACCGGTCAAAATCATGTACGACGAATATGGATATGTGTCTACTTTTATCTGTATTTTTTGTTTAATTGAAGAACACATTTTTTTATGTCTTTAATATTTTTTGATCTGTCATTTTTTTTAATTATTTTATTAATTTTATTTTTCTGTCTTTTCTTAACTTCCCATTTATCTTGGTTCTCAACTTCACATTTCTTTTTTTCTTTTTTTCTTTTTACTATTTTTTAATAATTTTCATAATTTGCCTTCTATTTGTCTATTTTTTTTAACTTGTAATATATATTTGTAAAAATAATAATTATTTTTAAAATTAAAAATTAATTGTGCACACGCGTTTGAATGTGTCACATATACTAGTAATAGTTTGTTTTTTTCTTTCTTTCTTTCATTTGAATATAGTCTTAATTGAAATTATTGACATATTTAAATAGTCTTTTACTTATCGGAAACAGACAATTTAATCATATAATACATGTGTATGGCGCACCTAGAAAGCGTGTATTAATTAAAAATAATACAAATGGATTGTTATTCTTAAAAATATTTTTTTTAATTTGAATAAATTAAAATTGGTAAAAAGAAACATAAATTAAAAATACATGGAACTTGATAACAATTAGAAAATTGGAAGCTAATGAAGGAGATAGAAAATAAAAAAAATTAGAGAAATAATATTAGAAAAAAACAACAACAAAATAACAGACTGAAATTTGAGGACAGCAAAAGGTTTCTTCCTCAATAATAATAGAGTATAGATTATTATATATGGCTAAATATGAATTTATTATTAAAAATCTTGTAATGTGCTATTCAATATTCACAAAATTGGTTGATTATTTAATCTGAGAAAATTTATTTATCATAAACAAATAAAGCAAACAAATGGTCCTTATATTATTATTATTTTTTTTCTGAATTGAATGTTCATACACGTGTATAAAATCCTTGTTAATTGTATATTTAAAAAATTATTTTATACTTGTAGCTTCACTTACAAAATCTAAATACTTAGGTTGATTATAAATATTTTACGCAATCTTTATATACGTGACATTATATAATAAATATTTGAAATAATTATATTTATATTCCCTAATTTATTGTCTATTTATACAAATTAGTAATTACCTTTACTTTTTGGATAATTGCACATACATTCATCAGAAATGTAACATCATTTACACAAATCATCCCCTCTTTTCTTGAAAAGTTACATATACATCCCCTAAAAATGTTAACATCATTATGCAAACTCCCCTATATTTTGACTATTATGGGTGGTTTTTGTAATTATGTAAAAAAGAGGGATAATTTATATAAATAAATTATACATCAGGGAGTATAAATGTAATTATCCCAACAAAAATATTCAAGAAAATATTTTGTAGAATCTTCACTTTGTACCCTACTAATTCCAATCAGTGTTATACAGGGTTGACATGTCATTAAGGGGGTGCTTGAAATCATATAAAATAAGTATTTATCAGTTCAGTACTAAACATAAGTTGATAAGATATTTTTTATTTAAAGTTTTTTTTTTCTTAATTTATTTAATTAAGTTGAGGGTAATTTATATTTTTGATCATTTCACCA
The DNA here is from genome assembly GCA_034509735.1 of Sesamum alatum. Taxonomy (NCBI): domain Eukaryota; kingdom Viridiplantae; phylum Streptophyta; class Magnoliopsida; order Lamiales; family Pedaliaceae; genus Sesamum; species Sesamum alatum. The sequence goes on along the minus strand of JACGWO010000007.1, from coordinate 3,434,974 downwards.
ATTTTAATCCCACACTGTCTAGCATTCACATATTACGTTCCATATCTCATTTTTTTCTTCTAATTTGAGAATCGAAGAGGGGTTTCCCGTCAAGTTGGTTAATGGAAGTGCAGAAGTCCGTTAAGTTGTGTAATTTGGAGGGAAATTTACCAACCATCAACCAATTTTGGAGGGAAATTCTTCTTACTTCTTCTTCCTCTTGTAAAAGCTCATTCATTTATTATTTCTTCCATTTACTAGCAAACAAAAATTAAAAATGGTTGCAATGAATGTAGTGTTTTGCTACTGTGGAAGGACTACATGTTTGAGAACCTCGTGGATCTACGACAACCCAAGTAATCTTTTTTGGGTGTTCGAAAAAGAAAAAGTGGGTGTTGTTTTTTTGCTCGGGAAGACCAACGATGCATGCAAGAGCAAGATCGAGTCATTGTACCTGGATTACACAGAAGTCGAATAGAATGGAGGATAAGATTTAATAAATGAAACATATGCAAACTATTTTAATTTATTTTTTGGTTGTTTCATTGCAACCATTTTTAACTTTTGTTTGCTGGTGAATAGAAGAAACAAGAAATGAATTAGTTTTTATAAGAGGAAGAAGTAAAAAGAGTTTCCCTCTAAAATTGGTTGGGTTGGTCAATTTTTCTCTGAATTACACAACTTAACGGACTTTAACACTTTCGTTAATCAACTTGATGAAAATCCTCTTCGGTCCTCAAATTGGTTGGGGGGGGGGAAGGGAAGATATGAACCGTAATGTGTGAATGCTAGACAGTTTGGACTAAAATTGAAGAAAAAAAAATCCACTTATGGGATCAAAATATGATTTATCCATAAGTTGATTAACGCCAAAAGCTATAAGCAGCTTTTCTACCTGCAGCTTACTGGTATAATTAAATATATTATATTATTTGTCCAAATTCTTCAACTTCAACATTTTTTTACATTTTAGGGTTTTTTTCAAACACCCACAATTTTAACCGATATTGAACTTATGATTTTATTTACAACTTATATTTTTCACCGTGAAAGCAGAAATTATTACAAACACCCTCAAACTTGATTTGAACATAGTACAAAGGGCAAGATGGAGCAACTTTCTTATCCGGCATGTGCCTAACCCGTTGCATTGCACTACTCCACACACAAAAACTTTCTCATCCACGTGTTTAAATATATTTTTGTTTATTTATTTCATTACTTGAAAATTTTCAGATAAGCAAATTAAATATATATGCGTATTTATCTCATTTAATGTTAATGTGAGTTTATTAACTGGAGCGATATACTTATCAATTTATTGATATTGATGTAATTATATAATTATCATTTTATATATATAAAAAAAAAAACCAGAGTTATAAACAAGTCGAATGCATTATTGTTCAAGCTTGTTTGTATTATTCATTAGCTAAAAAATTGTGTTTGAACTTTGTCTGATTAATAATTAAATTGAGCTAGGATGAACTTTAGTTAAATCATATGCGAATAAAACTCGAGTAATCTAATATTCAAAATATATTTTGTTTTTCTTTTGGTAATTGAATCGAGTTTGAAAATTTATCAAATTAAAAATTAAGTACGTGTTTGATTTGTTAAATTAGCGTGATTCGAGTTCAAACAAGCTTTCACCAATTAATTTTAAAATGAATATCGCGCAATTTAATTATTTTTTCAACCCTACTAATAAACCTATTCAGTATGCATTGATAAGGGTATAGAATCGTAGAATTGCAATACTTGTCGTATAAAGGAAAACGTTATAAATATCCTTGTTTCCTCATTATAAAAGTATGTGATTTTTTTTTGAAAATATTATATATATATATATATATTAAATCTCTTATAACGTATCAAACTTATTTAATTTAATTATCAAAAAAGGTTCTTATTGAGAAAATTATAGCTGATGCTAACATGTATTTGTACTGCAAACTATTTTTTTTTTAAATAATAACAATCCCCTTTATATTTTTTTTCTAAGTTGGTTAAGTAATTATGTCATATGTTATTTAATTCTCTTCGAATAATTTAATTAAAGTATACTTGTTATATTTATAAAAATAATTAATTCCATATGATTTAGGCATTCAACTTTGGCTCAATAAATTCAAAATTACATCAAAATCTAATGAATAATCATAAATACACAACATGTATAGAAACGATCATAAAAGTAGAAAAATCCCCACATACATACGATTCAAACCTAAAAACTTTAAAATATTGATAAGGGTTAATTACACTTAGACCCCTTTTAAAAATGCGATATTACACTTTCTCCCAAAAAAGTTTTAAAATTACATTTAGACCCATTTCAAAAAAATTCACCGTTTACACCCGACCTTCTTTGGGTAGGATTTTGACGAAAAATATTGACATTAGCAAAAAAAAAAAAAAAGATATATATATACATAAATTTTTAATTTTATCCTTCATTTAACATCCCAGTATAATAATTTTGTATTTATAAAGGAAAAAAATAATAATATTAACCTCACTCTCTATATATACATTACATTTATCCCTTTATGAGTACAAAAATATACATAAAAATGTTAAATGAGGGGCAAAATTAAAATTTTATGCAATTTCTTTTGTTGACGTAAACATTTCTGTCCAGACTCTCACGGAAGGGGGTTAGGTGTAAACAGGAAATTTTGGGAGGGAGTGTAAGTGTAATTTCAAAACTTTTTTGAAAAAAAGTATAATTTTATATTTTTAGAAGGGGTCTAAACGTAATTAATCCTATTGATAATATTCTCAATTTTTTTAAAAAATTTCCTTATCAACAATATTTAAAAATTAATTCTCCAACCACGTCGTGGTTGATTTTTTATTTTTTATTTTTAATACGTAACACTTGTATTCATTTACACGCAAAATTCAAATTCAATACCTTCCACATGAGCTCTTGAGGCCCGAATCACTGGAGTGTTCGTTAGGAGACAATTACGCTTTCGTCGGTTGCTCCGCCCAAATTCATCTATGATTATGACATAATTTTTATTTTTTGAATTAATCTCCCCTATGATTATGACATAAAATATTTTCAATTAATTTCTCCTATGATTATGACATAATTTTTCTTTTCAATTAATCCAAGAATTGTAGCACAAGTGAAGTAAGACAAGGGGAAGGGTCAATTTAAGGAAATATTGGTATATTCTCCAAACAAAATCAGGAACAAGATCCAAAATAATTATAGAATTAATTAGGGCAAGTGGGATGCACTCATCCTTAGTTTTAAATTAAGGAAAAAAAAGCCTCTTGTTGAAAATGATGGATGCAGTGAACATTACACTACTAATAATTAACAATATGGCTAATTTGAGAAATTCTAATTAATTAATTTTTCCACTAGTATTAACTTGTTTTTTTTTTAGTATTTAAGAAATATTACACATTTGATGAGATGTTTTTAGTGTAGATTTTTTTGCTTATAATAAAAGCTATTAGTCGAAAATACGTATTTACGACGGTTATAATTGTGTTAACAGGGCTGTTAGCTGGTGTAAACATTCAATCGTTTTGTTTATGTATTTAAAAGAATATTCAATCGTTTTGGTAAAAGATAAATTTTATTAATAAAAAATAATGTACAACAGATTGTCCTGATAGCAAGTGTCTATTGCCACGTTATCCTCCAAATTCTACAAAGAATCACAACATGAATTGCATCAGGCTATAATGAGCTAACAATTTCATGTGTAATATGTTCAAGAACCAATGAAGCTATGGTATTCGGATCCTTCTCCGCTTGTTGAAAAGTCCTGAAGTTCAGCTCTTGCCAACTTCTGTTCCGCGTGCCTGATTATCTTATTTATCAACGGCAATCCCCAAAGGGGGTGTATTTAAATCCCGAAATACACATTTGAATTCGATTCAACGACCACTTTCTCGACTCAGCATATGGTACACCAGGGACCCTCTAGTCTCCGAAACCATCCAAATTAGGTCATCCTTCACTTAATATTTTGGCCGAGCCTGTATTACCTCCTCCAGTCCAAAGAAAACACCTCACATTTTTCCTCAACACCTTAGGAGGTAGGAACATAGAAACCCATTGATTATTTTTTAAAATTTTATCTTTTCGGTTTATTTATTATATTAATATTAAGAAAAAAAATTAATAAAAATAATTATAAAATATAGTAAATAAAACATACGGTGCAAGTTGAATTCTCTGATTTCAACTTCACCATTTTTTTTTAGGAAATGTGAGAGTTCGACTTCTACTTTTTATTTTTTTAAATGGTGGTGAAGTTCATAATTAAAACGGTAAATATTAAAATTAATAAAAATATATTAAAAAAAAAAAGTTGAAGTCGAACTATTTGAGTTCGACTTCAATCACATTTCCTAAAAATAAAAAATAAAAAATTGGTAAAGTCAAACTCAAAAAGTTCGACTTGCACCGTATGTGTTATTTACCATATTTTATAATTATTTTTGTTAATTTTTTTTCTTAATATTAATATAATAAATAAGCCTTTTCTCTTTTTTCTAAACTCTCACTCTTTTTGCAATTATTTTTTTATATTTGTATTTATTGGATTAATATAATTTTTTTTAATTGTGCAAACACATACGAGCATGCCACGTATAACAATCCCCTAACTTCTAATTATCCAACCTTTTACTTAATAAAAAAATATTTCTTCATAAATATATATATATATATATTATTTGGAGGGAAAATTTTAATTCGAATCAAATTTAGTTGAACCAAACCTCTCATATTGTAAGTATGATATACTTGTTATATGATTAATAATTTTTTCTGAACTGTAAACCAATTACATGATAAATGTATTGTATCTGTTATATAATTAATTTAAAGTAGAATTTCCCTTATTTGGAGATAGAGTATCCCCTAATTTGTGCGAGATAAAATTATGACCAGGTTGGTGAAGTCGCGTGTGTGGTGGCCTCGTACAACATGGAGCTGTGGTCCAGTCCCATCCCAGCCTTTACCAGACAAAAGATTAGCCCAGACAAGCACTGATATCATCAATATCCCCAAATACAGGGCCCCCCCGCCACGTGGATTCATCTGATGACCTGTGCTCCTGCCCTGGACCACTGACCTCTGAACCCCCATCTCGTACCAAACCAAAACCCCAAACCAAACACGCCCCACGTGTTCGGTGGGCCACCATGAGTGGCAGTCTCCGGAAATAAGTTGAAATCTGGAGGGTAAATACATGGAATGTAATTAGGGCTCATAAAGAAAGGGGGAAAAAATTCTTTGCCGGGGTGAAGTGGAGCCAACCCCTGTTGCCTACCGCGGAGCAGACAGCCAATCACGCCCCGACAACCAACTGCTTCTACTCCCTTATTCGCTTCTTCTTTTTATTTTTATTTTTATTTTTCATTTTGCCCTTTATTTTTAGGGATCATGACGTCTCATTTTATTAATCCAATTCCATCGAATTTGCATATATTAGAAAAAATTATATTTATCTCAAATTGATTTATTAATTTGACTTATTTTAGATCAAATGGTTGTTTTTACCAGATAATTTTTATATATTTTCATACGTTAAATGCATGTGAGGAGACACATCTCCACCTTATAATGGTAGTTTTGTTAGAAAAAAATTTGTTTGATTTGCAATAAGTCAATTGAGGATAAAATATCATCAAATTTTGTGAATTTTGATTAATGGAGTAGTCTATTTGTTAACAGAAAACAATCATTAGGGGTATTAAATATAATTTATCAAATCATAGGGGGTTTACGTGTAATTAAACCAGATCTCAGGGGGTCGATGATGTAATTATCCATTATTTTTATGGAAATGATATATTTTAGTTTTGGTAGAAATAAATAAGGTGCTGAATTTGGTAAAAAAAATTAAAATTATTTACATTTATTAAATATAAGAAATATAAAAATTAAAATCACATGAGGTTATGTGTAATTAAATCAGATCTTAGGGGGTGGACGATGTAATTATCCATTATTTTTATGGAAATGATATATTTTAGTTTTCTTAGAAATAAATAAGATGCTAAATTTGGTAAAAAAAAGTTAAAAAATTATTTTTCATTTATTAAATATAAGAAATAAAAAAACTAAAATGTCAATAATAGAAATTTTGTGATTAAAAACATTCCATGTCTTGATTAGATAAAAATTGAATTTTGTGTAATTGGCATTTTTTTCTTTATATATAGGCGAATAATGTAATGTAAAAAGATTACTTTATCAATTATTTGGATTTATAAGAGGGTGAAAGAATTAATTTATACAAAAAATGAATTGATATTTAGTAATAGAGATAAATATTTTGACGCATTATAAAAAATAAAAATTCGGACGTTTTTTGAGGGGCAACGACAATATTATTATATGTCCATTGTTTTTATTTATTTACCGATTATTAGAATGAATAAATGTCATCTAAAAAGTTTTACTATTTATTTATATATTTACCCCAAAAAGCTATGTGCCATTTTTTTTAATTTAAAAAGTAAAAAATTACAAAATACAAGCTCAAATATTTTTGTGAAAAAAATTAATTCAGTCCTATAAACCTTAAAAAATTTATTTTAATCAGAGAAATGTGCCCACTTCCAACTCTGATTAAAATCACTAATCATAGTTAGCTGAGTTAATCACTTAATTGGATTTACTAACCACACACACAAGCACGCACAATGTGTGTGTGAGTGCAGTGAAAAAGGAGACAACCAAACAAATGCGGTTGTAGAGAGAGAAAGTAACAAATCAAGGCGTCTATTAAAGCTGTTTCTTGGAATCCCGCAACGCCGTTTCTCTCACTTGGCCGCCTCTGAATGATGTTCATTGCCTACCCAGAGTGAGAAAGAATGGGGAGGAGATAGGAGAAAGGAAAAATGTTTCCTTGGTTGATTTTTCTTTTACGGAGTCTCTTCGTTTGTTCAAAGGAGAGCTGGTTTTCCGGCGGTTGTGTAACGGCGGAGGGCTTTAGTCCACCGTTACGGCGGTTTTTGGTGGATATTTTTACTGGGTTTTTATTATTTGCAGTAGTTAATTCCGTGTGTTGAGTTAAGCCGTGTAAGTAAGTGAATTTAGCGTAGTGTTGAAGGAGTGAAGGCTTGATGCATGGTGTATTCTCAATCTTTTTTTCTCCCATAGGAGCTTTTGAGTAAGGGTAAACGAGATCCCTGTTCTTTTTCCAGATAGAGCAGCAAAATCGGTGTGGTAATGGCAAATAGAGGGTCGTTTTCTCAGCAGCAGAACAGCTGTTTTTCAGCTGAAGGTAGTGACTCTTCATTTCTATGTTCTTGACCACCCCCCACCCGTGCAGACGTGTAGTTTTTTCTTGGTTACTTCTGGGAAGTGATTTTGCTGTTTATTTTAATGGCGTGAAATTTTAGGAGGTGGAAGGAAGGATCTGTTGTATGAAGAGTTATGGAAGGCTTGTGCAGGCCCGTTGGTGGATGTTCCACTAGCTACAGAAAGAGTTTACTATTTTCCACAAGGTCATATGGAACAAGTAAGTTTTTGTTGAAATTTTCTATTTTTTTTTGAAGTATCATTTTATGGAGAAAAAAATAGAATTTTGGAGGGTATTTTTGGTTCAGATCTTTGTGTGGAAAAGTTATTGAATTTCCATTTTCTGGGATTCTTTTTGGGTTTGCTTTGATGGTTGAATATATGCTGTTTCTGCTGTTTGCTAGTTGGAGGCTTCCACCAATCAAGAACTGAATCAGAGGAAACCAATGTTCAATCTGCCCCCTAAGATTCTTTGTCGGGTTTTCGACGTTCAGCTATTGGTATGCTCCCATTTTAGTTCGTTTCTAGTTTTTATTTTGATCTGTGAATCGTGAATACTGTGATAAAGTCGTAAGAAATTTGGGTGTTCTTAATTGATTCACTCTGTTTGGCTTAACAACTATAGAAGTAGTGTTGTAATTAGAAGTTGAAGAGTGAGTAACTTGTAAAAATTTCTCTGATGTAGGCCGAACAAGAAACCGATGAAGTTTATGCACAGATTACTTTGATGCCGGAAGGAGACGTAAGAATTTACATAGTCTTACAGAACTTTTAGTTTGGGCAAAAATTAATGATTCTTTTCTTAGTTCATAATCTTCAGCAATCCAGATTTGGCATATGTATAATAGATAAAGTTTGATTTTTTATGGTTAAACTATTTTAGCAAACTGAGCCAAGAAGTCCTGATGACGCTCCCGATGAGCCCCCTAGACCTGTAGTTCACTCATTTTGCAAGGTGTTGACAGCCTCTGATACAAGCACCCATGGTGGATTCTCAGTCCTTCGGAAACACGCTAACGAGTGCCTTCCTCCTTTGGTATGATTCCGTTTTCTCCTGAATGCTCATCTTTTGTAATTTTATCTTTCGGGCCTATATGTACTTGTTTTTTCTGGCTTTCGCCGTATTTTGGTCATGGCTGTTTTATGCATCAGGATATGACCCAGCAAACGCCAACTCAGGAGCTGATAGCCAAGGATCTGAATGGGATTGAATGGCATTTTAAGCACATATTTAGAGGTGACATCTCATTTCGTATTCTGAGGGTCGATGACGTCTATATATATTTACCTTTTTAATATGAAATAATTTGTTTGCTGTAGACCTTGATATAGATTTATCATTCTAATATAAAACAATTGGTTAACCACGAATGCCAAGAAATGGGCATGTAACTGATCACTTATATGATAAATCAGATACTTAAGTTCCTTGCCTGTAGTTGACATGTATCCAATGCAACAAAACAGGTCAGCCTCGAAGGCATTTGCTTACAACAGGATGGAGTACATTCGTTACTTCAAAGAGACTAGTTGCTGGGGATTCTTTTGTGTTTCTTAGGTACCAATACTTCACTTATACAATCCGATGATATAAGATGTCTATGGAAAATCTTGTTGACATTGCACAACTTTATTGCATTTTAGGGGAGAGAATGGGGAGTTACGTGTTGGGGTCAGGCGCCATGCTCATCAACAGAGTTCAATGCCATCGTCGGTGATTTCAAGTCAGAGTATGCACCTAGGAGTGCTTGCAACGGCATCTCATGCTGTTTTAACTCGAACCATGTTTGTTGTTTATTACAAGCCAAGGTTTGATATATTGTTCTCCTTTTATGCCACCTGGATGAGGTTTCTCCTTGGCTGGACATTTTCGGATTATAATCTTATCTTCACACTTTTTAACCTTATAGAACAAGTCAGTTCATCATAGGACTGAACAAGTATCTACAAGCTGTAAGCCACAAATTTGGAGTCGGGATGAGATTCACGATGCGCTTTGAGGGGGAGGATTCTCCTGAGAGGAGGTTTTTTTAGTATACATTAGCTGATTCTTTTACTCTTTGTTCTTTTAGGAAATGGCTGCCCGAGTTGCTAAGATATCAACATTTCTTTCCTGAGCAATCAGGTTTTCAGGTACAATTGTCGGGGTGGAGGATATTTCTCCTCATTGGGAAGATTCTGAATGGCGATCTTTGAAGGTTATTTACTAATATCCCTTGCTTGCATCTCACCGTTACTATTCAAAGACTGAAAATTTTCCCATTTCTTCCAATATTCCTAGGTCCAATGGGATGAACCTGCATCTGTTCCTAGACCAGAAAGGGTTTCTCCATGGGAGATAGAACCATTTTCAGTGTCCGTCCCCACCAGCCTGGTCCAGCCACCGACACTGAAGCATAAGAGACCTCGTCCTCGTGTTGAAATCCCAGTTTCTGGTTGGATTTGGCATTCAAATACTTTTCTTTTGTGCATTTTCCTTTTGTGTCTTGTAATTTACAGCTATTTTATTTGTTATTACAATGAATGTAGAGGCAGGATGGCAATCTTCACCTCGTGTAAATGCTTCTCCAAATATGATTGCTGATGAGATGGAAGAAAACAAAACTGCATCAGCTATGTCAGTTATTTCACACCAGTCGGCACCAAACTCGGCAAAACTGAGTAATAGCCCTGTTTCTTGCCAGAAGGAAAGTAAATCAGATGCTGTTGCAACATGCAGATTGTTCGGGGTCGACTTGAACAGTCCTTCAATAGTGCCTCTTCATGAGGACACTCCTCTAAAACCAGCCGATACGCCACAAGATGCTGAAGTTTGTAATCCAAGTATGCTGTTCTCGGGTGATTTGGAGCAGAAATCTAGTGTTTCGAGGGATTCAAAAGAACCGTTAAAAGGCCAGTTGCAAGTTCCAACAAAGGATGTTCAGAGCCGACAGATTCACTCCACCAGAAGTCGCACCAAGGTATTTGATGAATCACTCAAAGGTCGAATTTGAATCTTATTTTCTTAGTAAAAGTTACATTACTAACTGAGAAATAATAATTGCCCTGAACGACAAATTAAACGAAAGTTTGTGTATTTGGCACAAAAAAGGTACAAATGCAAGGGGTTGCAGTTGGTCGTGCAGTGGATTTGACCACACTGAACGGGTATGATGAGTTTATAACCGAACTTGAAGAGATGTTCGAAATTAAGGGAGAGCTACGACCCCGAAATAAATGGGAAATCGTCTTTACAGACGACGAAGGAGATACAATGCTTGTGGGGGACGATCCATGGCCGTAAGTAGATAACATTTGATTGAAACCATCATTTTAAACTAGTTCGTTCATGTGTTTGATAAAGTACAATCCTCGTGCAGAGAATTCTGTAACATGGTTAGAAGGATTTTCATCTGTTCTAGCCAGGACGTGAAGAAAATGAAAGGAAGCAAGCTTCCCTTACCATCTGCAGACTGTGAAGACTAAAACCAACCTCATCTGCTGCTTCCCTTTCCTTACACCTCTTTTCCTCGTTTGAAGTCTATTTTCGTTTTCAAGAAACGGGAGCCAGTTTTGTTCTGTTGAAAATCGCGTGAACACTATTTGGTTTGTGGCGGAACGATCCTTAGATGGACCAGTTCATCCGGTTAATAATCACAGAGACTAGCTTAGTTTGTCGCTCAGTTTTGCGAACGTTCTACTCGTTTTCATGCACAACAAGACTGGACGATCATCAGCGCAACTAATCGAGTAGGATTTTAGATTATGTTCATATTAGGGGGGGTGTTACCTGGTGTAATCTGGACGAGGATGAGACTAAGACGGTCTCATCATCCTCTACATGTAAATATACCTGTGTCTGATTTCTGGTACTGCTGAAATTAGAGGCTTTCCTTGCATGTGAAAACTCTACTGTTCATTCAAGCAAGTGATACTGTTAATGCTGATTTTTCTTGGATGTGCATGCGTTTTTCAGTTTATGTAGTAAAAATTTTCATTCTCATCTGTATAGTTATTTGGGATAATTATATTTACACCCTCTAACCTATGGTTTGTTTATACAAATCACATATATCTTTTGAATAATTACACATACACTCACTAGAATGTAAGCATTATTTACACAAATTATTTCTATTTTTTTAAAGATTATACTTATACCCTTCAAAAGTATCGATATTATTACACAAATTATTTCTATTTTTTGGCCATTAAGGGTGGTTTTTGTAATTATGCAAAAACAGGGGTAGTTTGTGTAAATAGATTATAGGATAGGGGTGTAAATGTAATTATCCCTAGTTATTTTTCTTAGAGGTGATTGAATTTCTGAGTTGCTTTTAGTTGTAGGATTAATTGCACTTAGACCCCTTTGAAAATGCAAAATTAGACTTTTCCCCAAAGAAATTTCAACATTACATTTACACATCCTTCAAAAAATTTTCATTTACATCTGATCCTCTTCAGTTAGAATTTGGACGAATATTATTTACTTCAGCAAAAAGAATACATAAATATTCAATTTTGCCATTTAACATTCCCATTTATGTTTTTGTACTTATAAAGGGATAAATGTAATGTTTATATGTGGAATTAGGTTAACATTATTATATTTTTCCTCACAAGTACAAAATTATTAAATGAGAATGTTAAACGGGGGGTAAAATTAAAAATTTATATAATTTTTTTTTGCTAATGTTAACTTTTTTCTCCAAATATTAATGAAAGGGAGTTATGTATAAACAGTGAATTTTAAGAGGGGGTGTAAGTATAATTTTAAAATTTTTTTAAGAAAAAATGTAATTTTATATTTTTAAAGGGGGTTTAAATGTAATTAACCCTTTAGTTGTATTGGATTCTCTACTTAAGATAGCATCTGCTGCATCAACTTTTCTTTAAATGGAATAAAAAGACATAATTTATATATATACATGACGTATATATGTTAATTGAGATAGAGATTAAATAATATTTAGAGTAAAAAATTAAATAAGTTTATAAATTTGTTAAAATGTCTTGTAAAATAAAGAAAGAGAAAAGGGTAATTATATTTATACTCCATCGCCTATGATTTATTTACACAAATTATCGTTACCTTTTGACATATTAGACATGCACGCATAAAAAATATCAATATTATTTACACAAATCACTCATCTATTACACATACACTTCCAAATTCGTCAACATCATTACACAAACTATCTCTACTTTTTAGTTGTTAAGGGTGATTTACGTAATTATATATGAAAAAAGGAATAATTTGTGTAAATAAATTAGGAGTGTAAATATAATTATCCCTTAAAAAAAATTATGTAGCATGAAACATTAAGCAAGAAAAATTGTTAGTTGCTCTAAGTAAGTGTGTGTTTGAGTGAGTTTATAAACCTTTTAATCAAAATATCTTATGAAATAGACTTAAATAATTTTTTTCAAGAGATATTTCTACAATTTGGCTATTCTAGAAAATTGTTGTTCAGACAATTAGGTTTGTTCTTGTGAATGCAATATTTAATAATTGAGTAAATTACAGCCACCTCCCATGAGGTTTGACATAATTATAAATACCCCTCGTTATTTAAAAAATTACAAATACCCTCTTAAGGTTTATAATTTTTAAATAAATGTCTAAAATTGACCATTTGGCCCTTGAATTTTTTTATTAAAATTGTAGGAAAATTTTTGCGAGGCAAATTTCCTTATTGCTCATCTGTGTAAAAATATTAAGAAACATCTCCTTATGCATTCTAGTCCAAATTTTTTTAAGATTTAAATAAAAAATAATTCAATACATAAGGGCATTTTGGTCAATTTATCCATGAAATAGATGGAAACGGGTTATTTGTTAGACAGTTACAAACCTCAGGGGGGTATTTGTAATTTTTCAAACAAGTGAGTATTTGTAATTATGCCAAACCTCAGGGAAAGTAGTTGTAATTTACCCTTAATAATTTTCTACAAACAATCAAATAATAAAATATTAAAATTAAGATTTTGATTTATAACAGAAATTTAAAAAAAAAAAAAATAAGCAAAAGATTAAACAGTTTAGCTAATTGTTATCATAGACAATAATGGGCATATATTTGAAGAGAAGAACATTAAAAATTATGGGCCTCATCTGATTAAAATCCAAATTTGGGCCCAATTTTTCAGCCCAAAGTCATTAATTGGCCAATCAAATACGGGTCAAAATGTGAGTGCTGCACAAACCCGAACCGGATCCTTCACTGTTATTCAGCTCGCTTTCTTGTGCAGAAAGAAGAGCACAACCTTGAGTCTTCGAGGAAAAACCCACAGAAAATTTGGGGAAAGTATAGAAGTAGAGAGAGAAAGTAAGAGAGACAGAGAGAGAGATGGATCCGAAAATCACCGAGGTGTCGCAAGTCTTCGAGCGTTTCAAAGCGGCATTTGTGCGGAAGGATTTTGATACCTGTACCAGCCTACTTTCTCAGCTCAAGGTATGGCTTCAAATTTTATTTTTTTTTTTTCAAAATTGATAATTAGTGTTTTCTGGTAAGTTGTGAACGGTTTATTGAAAATGAAAATCGTTAACTGCTCGTTCTTATTCATTGTTTGATATATTGTGATTAAATAGTGGTACCTGATTGAAAGCCCTAATTTTCTGTTCGTGTTATCCGTATTTGGATTTTGGATAAGTTGAAATGACTGTAGGAAATCGAGAATTGTTGGTAAGATGTATAAGGAAGTTAGATCCGTAGATTTCACGTGAGTTGATTTGTTTGCAAATTTTTCATTTTTGATATTGCTATTATGGATCTCTGAAATTGAAAGGCAATTTGGAGTCTTTCTGAGAGGTGATGAGTAAAGTTCACGGCTTCAAGTGTGAAGGAAGTAGATGACTTATGCGAGAAGTCATAGAAAAGCAATTGGGGTTTATTCGATAGGTCCTTGTGTATTTGAGCTGGCACTTAATTAGAATTCCAAGTCAAAAAACTCATAAATTGATATTTAGGTGATGAAAGTTCTTGTCACCCTTTGTTTCTTGTCTTCTGGAGACAAGGGGATAAAGAAAAATGGTTGAGGAACAAAAAGTGGATGCTAATTTTTATATCTTTTAAACGTTAAATGAATTAATGGAAGGGAAAGAAAGTCTTTGCAACCCGAAGTTGAGGAAAATAATTACTGAGAACTACGACATGGTTTCTCTGTTGTCATTTGAGAAGTTAGTAATTCTATATGCTCAGAATGGAAACTTTTAAGTTTGGTTTTGTGATGAATGACTTAAAGACGACTGAGTGGTAGGAAGTATTTGATCTTTTGTAATTTAGGCCTGGAGGTGGGCTATGGTAGAGAAGATGAAGGACAGAATCCATGTAGTTGACCTGGATTAGTATGGATTATGTTTTGTTGGACTTAGTTATCAGTTAAATTAGTTTGATCATGAGCAGAAGATTCTACTAGTCTCAACTTGGTAGATGTGTGAGGTGATTTAAATTTTGTTCTGTATTTTATGCGAAAAATATAAATGTTTGTAACCTAACTTGAGATTGATGTCTGTTGATGTATGGTACTACTGATTATATACTTTTTGTTGTAGGTTTTACTGACTGGGTTCAAGAGTTTACCTCCATTATTTGAAGAAACACCAAATGCCGTCCATGAATTGACACTAGCAAGTAATACTAATTTCAAACTCTGTGTGATATCTTTTTTCATATTCTAGTTATTACCTTTGAGGGTATTTTCTTCTTTTTCTAAATTTGACCATTTTCAGGGGACATATATGAGCATGCAGTTGTTCTCAGTGTGAAGACTGAGGACCAGGATGCTTTCGAGAGAGACTTTTTCCAGCTGAAGCCTTATTATACAGATGCTCGGTAATTATCCATGTCTAGCAGTTGCTCATTTTGATTGACTACTACTGTTGCCAAGAAAAGGCTGGGAATTGTGTTCAAATTTGTTCGTGTTTCCACATTTGTTTATTTATGTTAACTTCTTCAAACTTCATTTAGTCTTATTACCGTGTTTCTTTTTAGTTTTTTTTCTTTTTGAAAGAACATTTTGATGAATAATAAATTTTTATACTGTGCAATACATATGCCTAATTGCTAATGCATTTATGAAGAAAGAAGACTCAAGTATATCTAAATTTCATATTAGCTTATTAGTGTTTCTTGAGCCATAGAAACTTTTACCACAATGCAACTATTTTTATTGAGTGCCCTCTTTAAAACAAATAAGAAATGGGACTAGTTTTTATGAGGTGAAGAAAATGTGTTAAAGACAGTGTTTAACATTGAATGCTGACAAGAGGCTTTTCACATGTAAATTGTTTTATATCCATCAGGCACACAGGCTTGGATTATATGAATTACTATGTCAGTTTGCTGTATAAGCTTTAATTATCATATTGTCATCAGTATATTTGATATGTGGGTTATTGTGCTGGTTTCCTCTCATGGAAGACTGTTTGATTATAGCATATTTTGGTTAAAAGACAATGCTTATGACCCTTCGTCTTTCATGTGATTGAGCAGTGGTCGTCTCCCACAGTCCCCTCAGGAGTATCCCATTTTAGGTCTTAACCTGCTGAGACTCCTTGTGCAAAACCGAATTGCTGAATTCCACACTGAGTTGGAGTTACTTTCTCCTAGTGCTTTGGAAAATCCTTGTATCAAGCATGCAGTTGAATTAGAGCAATCCTTCATGGAAGGAGCTTATAACCGCGTGTTGAGTGCTAGACAGACTGTACCTCACGAAACATATGTTTATTTCATGGACTTACTTGCCAAGACAGTCAGGTATAAGTTTTATGTCTGTACTGACTGCTGTACGATCAACATTATACACATATTACTGTTGCTTTATATATAAATCACTTCTCTTTGTGGTTCAAATTGTCACAATGTTCATACCAGATTCTACTTTTTCCCACGTCAAAAGAAGTGAACTGGCTTTACTGTAGGTCCCTCACCTGTTTAACATTTGTGTCAGGGTTTGTTAACCTGAAATAAGGGTGGTTTCTTATAAATCATGCTGTGTGATTAGCGCAAGGAATGACTAGAACAGTGTGTGCATGGTGTTTTCTGATCTTGTATAAATTTTGTTGTTTGATTTTGTGACTCTCTTCCCTTTTACCGCATTACTCTGACATGTAAAAGGATAGGAAATAAAAATTCAAGTAAGAGGGTATATTATAAGCACTATAATGCACGGTCACTCCGAAAAATTGCTCAATGCAGTGTCGGACACAGACACGGCATGGGCGTGTCCGAAAATATAAAATGAAAAAGAAAAGAAAGGACACTGTGTCGGACACGCCAAGACACGCCTGTTGGCGTGTCCGACACATTTTGGACACGTTTAGGATTTCTTTTATAATCTTAAAAGGTTTTGAATTGTCTTTTTTCTTTTTTTTTAAAAAAAAGGAGTTTTGGGCTAAATAAAAAAGAAAAAAATTTAATTCACTTCTTTCAAACTAAAAGTTTTGGGATGAAATTACTAAAAAGTTGAGAGATGGTCATGATAATCTAACTAATTCGGATGATTAGAAATTTTTCATTGCATACTTTTAATATAAACTAATTATGTATATTTTTGAAGTCATGTATTTTGGTTAAAAATTTAGATATAAGACATGTTTATTTTATGTATTATCTTGATTTTTTTCATATTGCATAAATTTTACCGAAAACTTTAGAATATATATAAAAAGACATTATATATAGCCGTGTCAGTGCTGTGTCGTGTTCTAATTTTTTGAAATTTTCCGTGTCGCCTTGTCCGTGTCTGTATCCATGCATCATAGTATAAGCATGTTTATATTATAAAAAGTGGATTCATTAGTCTGAATTGCTTTGAGATTTCTGGTTTCCCTTTCAACTTCAACTCTCTGTCCTGGTTTTTTCACCTAGTCATGTCTCTTTAGTTTCTCCCCCCTCCCCCTCTTCATTTGGCTGTAACTTTTGGCCCCATTGGTTAATACCAAGTTTATATCATAGTCATTGACCTAAATTGCCAAGTCATGCTGCCTTCTCTCAAAGTGCTAACACACATTCTTGACTTGGTTCGGACTTGTTTATTTGGCTCTGTCATTGGTAGAGATGAGATAGCTGGATGCAGCGAAAAGGCTTATGATTCTCTTTCATTAAGTGATGCTCGGCAAATGCTGCTATTTTCTTCAGACAAAGAATTACTTGAATATATTAATGAGGTAAAACTTCTCATACCTTGTTTTTTCTCCTGCACGCTACTAACCCTGCTTAATCCCCTTCTCCTTCCATCCACATCTCACTTTACTGGCTATTTTATGGGATTGGGTACTTGAATATCAGAGCATTTACGATCATTCTGATATCGGGAAATTGCAGGAGCACCCCGAGTGGGAGATCAAGAACGGGTCTGTGTTTTTCCAAAGAGCAAAAGAATCGGTGCCTTGCAAGGAGATCCCATCTCTTCAGCTGATCAACCAGACACTCAGTTACGCAAGGGAGTTGGAGCGAATTGTGTAACGGGTGTGCCTTCCCCCATAATATCTGTTCTTCCTTCCGTTTTTAATCCTCTCAACTGTTGTTGCTTCCATGGAGGTTTCTTGACTACCAGGTCAATGGTGACGGAAAATATTTTATAGTTGATGAAGAATATCACTGTGTATTCAGTCAGTCATTTTACGACGTGGCTGGCTACAAGTACTGCATTTGCTTTAAACTAATTCTTCATACTGTGATACCATTGATGAGCTGCCTTCTTATTTTGCCCTAGGACACCTCACCTCTTTTAGTTCCAAGAGGAGCTAAAAGAACTCTATGCCCCTTTCTTAAAGTCCCTATGAAGCTCCTAAAGGGATTTTTGTAGAGGCTATATATAAAGCATATCAGGAAGTAGCTAGTGAAAATATACGTAGGTGTTACTTCACCATTGAATTAAGATTCCAGGATTGAGTTAGATATCTGGGAATTTGAAGATTTAGGGTTCCCGGGGTGGGCAGAATTTGGGAAGTTTGGTGCTGGTGATTATGTTGGAAATGTGGGATCAATTTGTTTGAGGGTTTTATGAATTCGAGATAGGACCTGGATTTGTACTTGTTAGACCCACTTCATACTTTGAAAATTATCTTTTTCAATTTTTAACTTCTTTTATTTATATTTTAATTTTGAAAATTTTGTCAATTCATGTAGGTAAATTTTAGGGGAAATTATATTGATACCCTGAGTTTAGATAAAACAAATACTCTATTTTTTTTTTAAAAAAACTGCAGTCATATCCCATTAGGAGTGTTAGTGTGATGCTTTTTAGGAGATGTTATGTTGTAAGTTTTGCTTTCGAAAAGGGTTGTGGTTAGGGGTGTCAGATGTGCGGGTTGGCTTGGGTTTGGGTCAGGTTAAAAATGGGTTTGAATTAGCGGGTTCAGAACGGTTGGGTTGCAAATGGGTTGGGTTGCAAATGGGTTGGGTTGGGTTAGTAATACCCGTTTCTTATATTGAATGTTTAGAAAGATTCAAAATTTAGATAATAATAAAGTGATAATATTTTAAATAACTTGTAATATAATACGAATAAAATTGTATTATTGATTGTTTCTGGAAAGTAATCATGTAGATTAAAGATTTATTTGTTAAATTATAAAATTACAAACTTGTAACATTAATAAAATTATGCATTTTTCAAAAGAAATCATGAGATAAATAATTGTGCAATCAATTTCTTCATGATTGTTTGTGGAATTAAACTGCGGATATTTAATGCAATTAATAACAATTATTTGTGTATTTTAGTCGTACATGTTAGTTCATTCTAAATTATTATTAGCTATTGTAATGTGATACGCTCATTGAAATTTAATATAATTGTATATTATTGACTTATTCAAAAAAAGAGAAAGAAAAAGAATTTACATGGTCACATATGAATTGCAAGTTTTGAATATTTTACTAATTGTTCACTTTTCTTTTGTTTCTCATAAAAAATGCAAAAAGTTAGAAATGTGAAAGTAGTTAGTGATATCTAGTACAATTAAATCAATAATAAATTTAAGCAATTAAATTATATGGTGGATCCATTTAGAACCCATCACCAATCCATATAAGACTCGTAGTGCAATATAATTTAATCAAGTTAAATTAAAATATACTCAATATGTTTTGATAAATTTATTTCTTAAAAAAAATTGAAAAAAGTTGGGAAAATGTGGAAGCAGATAATGATATGTATAGTCAACTTGGTCAACAATAAATTTAATTAATTAAACCATCGGTTGGATCTATTTAAGATTGCATTATTAACCATCTAAAATTCATTAACAATCCATATAGGACCTATAATATAGTAAAATTTAATTAAATTCAACCCACTTAATAAATTACAAATCATATTGAACTCATAATATACTAATATTTTTCATTAAGTCAATTATATTATGAAAAATGACTTTGATGTACTAATAGCAAACTAAACATGAAAAATCCATTCAGGATTCATCAGAACCTATTTAGGACCCATAGTATAATTAAATTTATAAAATACAACCTATATTAGACCAATGTTAAGATATTTTAAACCCAACCCAACCCAATTTAAAATTAGGTGGGTTGGGTTGTAACCATGGGTTTTCACCATATTGCCACCTCTGGGTGTAGTTGTAATTATAACTATAATTTTATGGTGTATCATTGTAATTTTGAAGGTAGGAGATGTTTGTACATTTTGATCTAATTTTAGGGGTATTAATGTAATTTACCCTAAATTAACTTGCGCAACAGATCTACATTTTAGTCCAGCCTCAAGGTGTACAACGGTTGGGTCAGTCTAGGATCGACACGAACCAGCCCGAAAAAGCCGGCTCCAAGATCGGCGCACTACTATTCATAGTCGATTTTGGGGTGGTCCTAGGCCTTTAAATGAGTCCCAATTGGGTTCATTTTTAAACTCAGGTCCAACCTATGGACCGACCGGGTTGAGGATCGGCCCAAATGTGCCTATTTTATTTTGCTTATGAATTTTACGTATTTTTATCTAGCAATTATTTAAATATATGGTTGTCTTATGAAATAAATAAAAAAAATTAATGAATTAATATATTAAAAATTTATGATTAGAAAAAAATTTAATCACACAAAAATTTATGATTAGAAAAAAATAATTAAGATTATTGAATAAACTTAGATAATAACAAATACAAAAAATTTAAAATAAACTTTGGAAAGAAATTAATAAAAAATATTAATGAATTAATATATTAAAAATTTAGAAACAATAAAGACAAAAAATTTAGAGTTTCAGAAGCATAAAAAATCTACTAGAATAACAATTTAAAAGAATAAAATAAAAATGATCTGACATGCCAAACAAGCCCGATCCAGGACTAGTTCTAGCTGGTCCAGCCTGGTCCTCAGTACTTAGGACCAGCTCGATCCCAAGTAGGTCTGAACTGAACCAGTTTATTTTTTTAATTAAGTTAATCCGGTCCTGTACTGAATTGGCCCAGCCCGATCCATTGTTCAACTTGAGTCCAACCTCAAGAAAGTTATAAAAGTCAGTGAAATTTCCCCAACGAAACGCACCAAACCAGAAGCCCGTGTAAATGAAAAGGTAAAAAAGAATTAGTGCAGCGGGCCAATATATCCATATTGAGTATATGTGATATACTCAAACGTGTGTGCTCAACTAATTTAAAATTTAAAAAAAGCAATTATTATTTTAAAAATATATCAATTAGATTGATAAATATTAAAAAATATAAATAAATGAAAAAATAACGAAAAAAATGAGAGAAAGAAAAGGAATGTGAAACTTGAGAAGCATAGAAAATGAGAAGGTGAGAAGAGAGTACCATTTCCACCCAGATCGTATTCTGCAAAATGCTATTTAACATAAACTAAGGTAAGTATCCCATTTTAACAGAATTGAGAGAGGGAGGGATACAGCCGACCTTACCATCTGTACTCCTATGCCATAAAAAATTGGTCAAAAATGACAACAATTGAGTAATGTTTGTTACAGATCCTAAGACTGAACCGATGAGCTTTGATGAATTTTGTTAACTAAATACTAATGTGAATCAGAGGGATTCCAGTCACTACAAGTTAAGTTAAGCCATGGAACTCAGTTAGCGGCCCGACCACCAAAAATCTCATACCTACTCTTTGTCATCTGCTCGGCGGGGGTGTTGAGCATCGTTGCCTGACTGTTGATTGTCCCGACTGTGCCTTGGATCCTCTTGTCGAGGAAGTTCACCAAGCCTCTCCTGCAAGACCAAACCCGAGTGACTTACCGGTCGAAATTTTGTCATAAAAGTGCCCACCAAGATGTTATTATCCAGGTCCCTATGGAGACTTCAGTATAAACAGGGATAAACTAGCATCTAGGAATTATGCATGAAGGTGAATACTATACTTGGCTAAACGAACCCGAAAAGTACCAATAGTAAGTAGCCAAGATTTCTGGTAAGGATAAAGTACCCATAATACCTTAAGAGATGCATTCTGAGCGAGGAGCTGCTCATACTCGCCTCTTATATGAGCCAGTTCTGCCCTGAGGGAAGCATTTTCTTCTTTTAAAGTTTCAGTACGGCGGGCCAGTTCATCGCATTCTGCCTGAATCCCAATCGAAACAAGACACAGTATTGGGCTTAGTCTGGTGCCCATTCAATAAAGATACAACAAAAGGGAACTAACAGTTAACTACCTGCTTGCGCAATCTTGACCGGCGAGCAGATTCCCTGTTTGACTGCTTTCTTCTCTGTCTTTTAAGCTCCCTTTCATCCTGAATTTACAGGAAATATATAGGTGTGACGGTCACTAAATGAGATTAATATAACCCAGATTATTTCTTTTTCATGCACGGATATAGACTATAGAACTATTGGGTTGGAGATTGGAGAAGCTCTCGGTTGATGAGACACATTACATGCTAATCCTAGTATAAACAAGAGAGTAAAAGTTTGCCTTTGCTCAGACTGGAGATAACTGCAATCTGTTCATCATGTTCACGTCCTCTCACCTTAAGGTCATCGTACGACTAGACCAAATTATCCATCGAACTAGTGAAGCAAGAATTATTCAGAAAATCAAATCTGGATACTGGAACAACTGGATGGGAAGTCTACTTCCGAATGCTATTCCAATGAAATAAAATGAAATGGAAAATTGTTACTATTATGTGAATAAAAGAAGAGAAAGGGAGACCTGTATCCAAAGCTGTGACTGTACACCATCCCGTGATCCAGTAGGGCCAATTCCTCCTTGAACTGGAGTAGAGGGCACCTTCCCGTGCATTGCAGGAACGGCAGATGTTGGGGTGGCAGCCCAGTAATCCATGCCAATATTTAAGTTAGTGGCGGGACCAGGAAAACCACCCACCACCCCTGCTGCTGGTATGGGCATGATAGCCATAGTCTGAGTTACCACCGAATGTGGTGTAGCTGACCCTCCGTTCTGGGAACTGTGAGTAGCATTACCATTCTGAGATGGTTCATCTGCAGCAAAACATTATAACAAGGTTCACAAACAAAATGCACAAACTACATTGAGATACGAATAAACTACAACTCCGGGAATCTAACCTGAATCTTGCTGGCCACCAGATTTCCTTGGTGATTCCTGTAAAAATGTGAATGGCAAAGTTCAGAAGCAGCAAGAGAAAAGACGGCATTTAGCTATTTGTTGAATTTTATGTCCACTGTCTTGCCAAAGATCCGAGAGTAACTTTGTGAAGAAAAGAATCATTTAATACATATTCCCAGAGCATACATCTCACTCATGAAGCTTATTCAAGGAAACTCCATTGTGAACCATTCAATTCTCTTGTCTCTAAAACCTCAATAGAGTTAGCCAGAAGAGACCAACTTTGCATGGGAACAAACTGTCTCTCCACATTCTGGTTTTTTACCGATAGGTTCTATATGTTCTATTACGTTAAATTGAAAAAGAAGTCACACTTGCTAGTAATTAGTTATGACTACTATGCTGAACAACAATACATGAATGTGAAATACATATTCAAGATTTTGCAACTCTGATCACTATGCTTTGCAGCAATATGAATGCTACATACATAATCAAAATGACATAATACTGGGACAGCTGTGGTTGTATTTGGATTTATTTTTTAAGATCTGCAATTTCCTTTTTCGTCTTTTTCTCTCTCCATTCAAGAAGAGAAGAAAAGCATCACTCAGAAAAACACACAATTTGCTTAGTGTCTGATGCTGACATTTGTATGTTCTTGTTTCAATGTAATCTTTTTCATTTTCACTAATCACGCTTTCCCATAATCCGAATTTTCAATTATGTGAAATCAACAAAGATAGCATTTCAGGTGAATTTCCTCTCAAATAGGTATAATGAAATAGCATATAACAAGTTTATTTAATAAGGTGATTCAAACATCATGAGACAACCAGATACCTAATATTCCCAAGAACAACTAGATGGTAGTACTTCCCCTAAAATGTGAAAATCTTCTATAAGTGCTATGTTTGTTCCAGATACCAGCTGATTTCAAATGTTATACATATTAATTACAAATTTAACTTCACCGATCTCAACATTTCAGTATGGAGATTTAGGTTGATATCTCTATTGCTCATAGAAAATTATACATCAAACAATGTTTATGGTCATATTCATTATCTTGTGTACTTTGAAAAGAAAAAATACTTATTTAACTGAATCCAAAAGGAATTGGATACTTGTTCAGGAAGAAGCCGAACTACAGATATCCAACTAATATGTTAATTCAAGTCTCAAGTCCGACAAAGTAGAATTTTGCAAGAACGTATTTTTTAAATGAACAACCATTTTGTGTAGATGGACAGAAAAACTTCGCATAATTTTCATGCATGGGATTCTTATTATCTGTTACATACATGTAACAAGTGCACTGTGTAAAACTTACATTTTGAGAATTTGTATCACTTCCTTCACATGAACCTTCACTTGCACTCTCGGCACTGCGAATAAAACAGCAAATTCATTAATGAGTTATGGAATGTGTTAGCAAATCACACAAACCTTAAGAATTAGAAACAAGGGAGGAAAAGAAAAAAATAAACAAACAATACGGTCTTACTATTAAAAAATTCTTAAGAGCTTCAGAAGACGTGAAAAAACTATGAATAGCACACAACTGTTCAATATCCATGCCAGTTTAAAAAATTTGCCAAGATAACAAGAGAGTACGTTTAATTTACAACTGCACCCTCCTATACTGCTAGTAAAAGTATATATAGAGGCCATTTGCATCTTTTCACTTTATTTGTCCATATACTAACACACCTTTTAGAACACACACCATTTGCAGATGAACCCAGTGTTTTTTCAGTTTCATTATTCTTCCCAGTGATCATATTCAAACTGCCCAAACTTCCTTTGGATCTTTTGACAGGCAATTTTTCCTTCCCCTCAGATGACTTGCCATCCACCTCCATATTTCCAGGGGTGTTACCCTACATGTAATTTTGATCTTTCCCAATTAGTTCATGGGAAAATTAATTATAAGTACAACATCAAGGACAATGTATTAGAGGAAGAAAGAAAATACAAGTGCTGCAACG
Organism: Sesamum alatum; assembly: GCA_034509735.1. Classification (NCBI taxonomy): domain Eukaryota; kingdom Viridiplantae; phylum Streptophyta; class Magnoliopsida; order Lamiales; family Pedaliaceae; genus Sesamum; species Sesamum alatum. Next base: position 3,410,216 of record JACGWO010000007.1, on the reverse strand, counting down.
ACTCACAGACACTTCAGCAACACAATTTGGAGAAGGCATAGCAAAGGGACTGAAAGGATAAGATCCCTGGTATAATTTAAAGGCAGAAAGATGTAAAATGTTAGGGGAGTTTATGGAAAGGAAAAAGATTCAGAATAGAGATTAAACACAAAATTTACAGAAGACATACCGGAGCCAAAGTTGGATGCGCATATATCCCTCCATGGGGGTACATCGCAACATAAGGATGCGGTGGAGTCCCATAGGGTGGAATAAATTGCTGCAATATATAAGAAAGTCAACCAAAACTTTAGACTCATAAAATTTAATCAACCAAAATTTTACAGGTCAAACAACCTCATTAATAAGGAGACTAACTATGCAAGATGAATGTGTTTCACATACTAATTGCTGGATCAACTTCCAGTAATTGGATGTATTTTGTGTCTAAAAGAGTCACATTCCCACTATAAGATTATAGCTGAAAACTACCTCAATATTTGGATGTTTCTGCTCCAGATGTGGATCATTATTTTTCTCTTTCTCATTTTCTTTCTCTTCAGTAGATACTCTAGCTCAAGTCATACTTTCCTCTAATTTTCTTAACACTGATTTGGGTCCATCTTTCTAAAACATTATATCAACCCGAGGTCATGAAGCCTTCATTCTTAATAATCATCTAACCCTAAACCCCTAGAGAAAGAGTCCCTGTAAACTTGGTTTCTGGGGAGATAGAGTATCACCTATCGGGTCCTGATATTCTTAACCTTTCACATCAGGCAATTCCAGCTTTCTCTTTGATACTATTTAATCACCCATAAGATGTATAAATTTTCCAAGCTTCCTGCATTCGACCAACTTTGAGAAGAATAAATATTTATTTTGGATGCCAACTTTAACATTAGGATATAAAACATAGTAAAATTTTACAAAATCTGAGCAAAAAGTACGCCAAATTATGAATAATTCCTTCATCAAGAATCGAGCCATGTTTACAACAAGCAGACAACCGAGCTAGGTTTCAGCAATATCAAGCTACTTCAACCTACAAGCAGTCACAACATAGATCATTGCAATTGGTTCTGTTAGATTTTTCATTTTATTTGCTAAGTAGAACTTACATCATTTTAACTTCAGAAGGTATAGGGGTATTCATGTTAATATGTAGTCCTAGCTAGATCATTATGTATCACAGAGATGCACAATGTTTATACCTGAACTCCCCACATGTAGGGGTGTGCCTGTGGACTCGAAGCCAAGAATCCATGTGGAGGCATCGGAGAATACGCCTGCACTACCACATTATATACCCAATAAATAACAATTCCAATGTCATCCAGGGAAAGCCAAGATGGAACTCTTTCAGAAACTCTTAACCTGATACCCAGTCCAATCTGCAGCAGCTGCACCAGAAGCTGCTGAAGTCTGCTCCTGAGAATCCCCAAAATGAAACATTTTCAATTTCAGAACAGCAAAACGTAATATGCATGAATCAGAAATCCACACACAATTCACCTGTGGGGGAGGAGTTTTCGGCTCCTTTGCTTCTTTCCCCTCCTTGGAGGATTTATCCACTTCACTATTTCCCATATTTAAGCTACAAGGTCTCCTCCAATGTAACTTTGACCATCCTGTTGATAGCCATGTCGTAAATATAATCTAATCCTTCTTCAAAAAGTTAACATCATTGAGATAAAGACAGAACAACACATAAATAGACTCTGCAGACGCGATAATTGCAATAAGTAATGATGCATAAGCAGAGCTCTTAAATTGAAAAAAGAATGCACCCTCTCCAATTCTCTGATAAAAATAACACTGGGCATATTCGATCATCAAATCAACAAGACTTGATCTAAAATCTCCTCTGAACATCATAAACTCCAGCAAGAACTTTTCAACTGGGAAATCAAATATACAATAAATACATAGTACATGAAGGATGAACTCTATAACCAGCAGAATTATAGAGTTTATAAACTCAAAAAAGATAAAACTTCTCTATCAATACAAGAATCATACCGCAATGAATGAAGCCTAACTCAGCAAATACAATCCAGAACTCAGCTGCACGACAGCCTAACCACCAAACCGCTCTCCTTAACTACGAACAAAAATTCAAATAACTTTGCAATCAAACAAATTCCCTCCAAAACAGAACAGGGGCTACAAAAATGGGTCAATTTTCAGGGATTTCTCGAAGTTTTGTGCCAATGACAGGGACAAGAGGAGGAGAGAGAAAGTTAGGGCTTTGTTCGTGAGATCGTCGACATGGCCGCGTCGTTGTCCCGAGGATTTGCAGAGAAAGAGGGGGAGAGCCGATGTGGTGTCCACCGTGGATTTGAGTGGGCGATGATTGGATCACGTGAGTCGTGGACTGTTTAACGGTTGAGATTGAGTCACGTAGGGTATGGAACTCTAGGGTGCAAGGTCGAGTTTGTGGGTCGGATCACATGTCAAGGTTAATACGGATCACTATGAGTGGATTGACCCGAATTTAATTTGGGTCTGGACCGCATCCTGTTCGGATATAAGTTTTTTTTTTAATTTTATTTTAAAGGCGATGATATTATTCCAACAAAATAATAAACAGAGTCCACAAAGAGTACAAAGACAAACAAAACAAAATTACAGCACTACCAGACCTAGATTAAACAAAACCAAATAAGTACTATCAGAGTAAAGGCCTAGGCACCAACATTATCCAGTTGAGAACGCAGATTCTGATATCCCTGTAGAAACACCATCCATTGCCGCCAAGTTGACAAAATGTCCGGCTGGTTTCCTTCCATTACTCTTTTGCATCTCAGTTTCCAGATTGTCCAACACATGAGGAAAAACAATTCTCTATCAGCAGCACTAATATGATTAACTACATGTACAATCCACTCAAGAACCTCTCTTGTCCAGTGAGATATATACCTCCAAGGAACCGGAGATAGTGCCCATAATTGTCTTGCCACTGGGCAATCCAATAGCATATGACGGCAGGATTCAACCTGAGCTCCACAAGCATTGCACACCGTATCAATCCCTTTTTCTCATCGAGCCAGATTCTCCCACGTTGGCACCGCCTCCTTGCACAAACGCCACATAAAAACACGAGCTCGGGGAGGCACTTTAGAACTCCAAAGCACAGCCCAAATCGTCCCTCCATGTGCTGTAAACAGCCCTCTGCAGCTGAAGTCGAGGCTAAACTCCATTCCTTCAATTCCATTGCCAACTTATATGCACTCTTCGCTGTGAACTGCCCTGATTTATGCATCTTCCAGCCCCAACTCACATCATTCCTTTCCTCATGGCTAGCCAATCTGATACAGCCTTCCTTTAACAAATTCTTGGCTGCAAGCATACTTCGCCACGTCCACGATGGTCTCCGACCCAACGTCGTCTCCCAAAAAGAACATTGCTGGAAATATTTTGCTTTTAACACACGGTTCAAAAGAGAATTTGGATGCATTAGAACCCTCTACCCCTGCTTAGCCAAGAGAGCAATATTAAATTCACGTAAAGAACGAAAGCCCAAACCCCTCTTAGCCTTCGGCCGACACAATTTAGACCACCCTACCCAATGAATCCGTCTATCCCCCCGGTTGTGCCACCAAAAATCTGATGCGCCGCTTCCAACTCATGTACTAACTTGTATGGGAGAAGGAAACACGACATAGCATATGTTGGTAATGATTGTAGGATGGACTTGATTAACACCCCCTTCCCCGCTTGGGATAAAACTTTCGAATTCCACCCCCCCGTCCTAGCCCACACCCTGTCTTTAACAAAATTGAACACAGCACCCCGGGACTTACCACCCACCGCCGGTAATCCCAAGTATCTCTCATGACTACCAACTAGCCTAACACCCAACATAGCCGTTAAACTCCTTTTTTCACCCTCTCCCAACCCCCCACTCACCACCATACTCGACTTTTGGAAATTAATTGTTTGACCCTATGCCCTCACATACAAATTCATAATCCTCCGACTCTCCCTCAAATGGTCCCTCCCAGCCCCACAAAACACCAAAGTGTCATATGCAAATAACAAGTGTGATACAGATGGTGCTTGTGGAGCTATAAACACACCCTTAACCCTCCCCTCCCTCTCAGCCGCTTGTAGCGAACTAGAAAGAGCCTCTGTACAAAATATAAACAGATAGGGAGAGAGAGGATCATCCTGACGGATACCTTTCTCTGGTAAAAAGTAGCCAAAATGATCACCATTAAGCGAAAGAGAATATGACACAGTGGTTACCAACAACATGATAAGATCAACAAATCTATGATGAAACCCCAACCTAATCAGAACCCCCCTAAGAAATGGCCACTCAACCCTATCATATGCCTTGCTCATATCCAATTTTAATGCTACACATGCTTCTTTTGACTAGGAGAATGTTTTTATATAATGATTTAACTCAAATGCTAACAGAACATTATCAGTTATCAACCGACCCAGAATAAACGCAGATTGAGTAGGGGACACAATAGAGTCAAGGAAATTCTTAATCCGATTAACTACACATTTAGAAGCAATTCTAATAACAACATTACAAAGACTAATCGGATGCAAATGAGACACAGACTCAGGAGAATCACACTTAGGAATAAGAACGACACGAGTAAAATTAAACTTGCGTAGCAGGACATGGTCATTTAATATGCGGAGTACAGCAGCAATAACATCACTACCAACAACAGGCCAAAATTTATGAAAAAATAATGGAGGTAAGCCATCAGGACCAGGTGATTTGAATGGATACATACCAAAAACAGCACGTTTTACCTTGGCATCAGTAAATGGTTTAGCGAGGGACTGGTTCATCTCTGAAGTCACCTTTGGTTGAATGGAAGTTAGCACCTCATTTATTGACTGATCGGACGGTCGGGCTGAACGGAAAATATTCTGAAAGTAACTCAAAACAATCCCCTACGTATCAGCCTTCCCTTCCTTCCACACTCCCTTTCATCTCTCAACCCTGTAATAGTATTCGAATGATTCCGTGACGAAGCATGAGCATGGAAAAATTTTGTATTACCGTCTCCATCTCTCAACCAATGCGTTTTACTCCTCTGCTGCCACTTTAACATCTCCCGACACTGAATATCCTCAATCTGTTTTCGGATTCGTTCCATTTCCTGATGAACCTCTGGACCAATGCTCCCGCCTTCTAACTCTGAGTATCTTGCCTCCAGTGATTTCACATCCCTGCTTGCTTTTCGAAAGACCTCTCTGTTCCATTAGACTAACCGAATTCTGCATCCCTGAATCTTCTTGAACAATCGTGTTTCTGGATCAGCAATATTCTCAACTTTCCAAGCTTCTGTTATTATCCTCCCACAATCATCATCCTGCAGCCATTGAGCCTCGAACCGAAACTGTTTCGGTCTCCTTAATTTAGAATTCTGTCCATCGGGATCCCAATCAATGATAAGAACAACATGGTTAGAGACCGGAGTGGGCGAATGAGTAACTTTCGTATTAGGAAACTTAGAACACCAACCAGTATTCCCACAAGCCCTGTCCAGTCTAGCCCAGACCGTATCCGGAGCTTGGCGCCGATTACACCACGTGAATTTAGGGCCCCTGTAACCTAAATCACCTAGGTCGGCCCCAGCCAGAGCCTTCCGAAAATCGTCAATCTGCCACTGCGGTCTTTCCGCTCCTATTTTCTCGTTCTGGGCCATTATTTCATTAAAATCCCCTGCACATATCCAGGGGGCATCGGATTGGGTATTCATCTGAATCAATCTATCCCAAAACACCTTACGATTAGCTACTTTCGGAATCCCGTAACAGCCAGTAAAACGCCAATTTGCACAATTTGGCTCTGCAAGTACATCTACATCAATGTGATTATGTGAGAAAGATCTAAGTGTAACCACCACATCCTTCCTCCAAAATAACGCTAACCTACCTGAGCGACCAACAGCAAGGACACAGACCCCAAACATTTCTAATCTATCCTGATTACACTGCATACGCAATCGACTGCACTTAGTTTCAGATAAGAAAATTAACAGGGGACGTACCTCCCGGACCAAATCTCCGAGCTTTCGAACTGTCGAAGCACCCCCTAAGCCTCGACAGTCGCACGCAATGACACTCATGGTGCAGCCCCGCCGGAAAAACAATAGACGTCTCCTCATCAACCAAGCACCTCTTCAGAGGTCTCTATCCCAACATCAGACCACATTTTCTTTTTTTCCCCCAGTTACCCACGGCCAACCACGTCCGCGCCGACCACCACGCATCCCTGACCCCCTTCTTGCTGTAAACACAACCAGAACAGTGACCAATGCCTCATCACCTACAGAACCCAGTCCCACCTGAAACACCCCACGCCCCGACACTTGGATTGAAGGGAGTTCAACTAACCTGTCCGATTCCATAATCTCAGCCAACGAAATAATAATATTTCCCGAACTGACTATAATCTCCTGCGACCCCGATTCTGCCATGGACTCCTCGTGCTTCTGCAACGCCAAGCCTAATTCTCGCTAATTATGCCCACCCTCTAATTCTTCTAGAGAACGACTTGAGTTACTCACACCTGAAGAAAGAGTACCCACCTGGATCAGCTTGGGAATTTCCACGCCTGACTTCGGTAGAGAAGGCAATTGAAATTGTCCTGAAGACTTATTTGATTTGTTATTTCCTTGATCAAGGTCTTTGTTACCCAAATTACATAGCAAATTTTCACAGGCCTCTGTCACTTGGGCCAAATTTTTAGCAGCCCAAGCCTACCCTGGCTCATTGGGCTTACTTGGTTATGATGAAGAGCTTAGTGGAGAGCCCACATCCCTTATTTTTTCCAATACAGCCCCCTCCAGCCCACTCCCAGATCCACCACTCCTCAAGTCCAAACCCAGCCCAAATCCCAGTCCGAAATCCCCAGCCCCACGTTCGTACCCAACAGTCCGCATCTCCCTCCCCCACGAACTCGCTTCGCCGCCCTCAGCCACCGGAATTTTACCTCACCGCCGGTCCTCCATACCCTAGCATTCCCCTTCCAATCTGCCACTATCCCACTCATCCCTAGACCCTATCCCCGTCTCCCCTCTTCGACAGTCAAAAATCGCCGCACTCCTCCGCCAACCTCTGTTCCTCGTACTCACCGGCCGCCCAGTTGTCAGCCCACCCCCCCAACCACCAGGCCAATAACCCTGTCCTGTCGCTTGACTGACCGCCCTCGTCTCCCGAAGCCAAGGTCCATATCAAACGTCCTTATCACATTCCTCAGGCACAACGCTCTCAATCCGGCGACTACAATCACGCATAATATGTCCCAATAACCCACAATCGTAACAGAAGTTCGGTAGGCGATCATATGTGAATTTCACCAGAATCTCCTCACCTCCAAGAGAGCACATCTTCAAACATCTTCTAAGAGGACTTCGTACATCCAACGAGACACGAATCCGTAATTTTGAACCCCATGCAAACTGAGAAGACGCGTGATCCGAGTCGATAAACTGTCCAATCCGATTACCAACAGATTCTGCAATACTCCGAGTCATCATTCGTATTGGCAAACCAAGAACGAAAACATAGAAAGGACACCAATTTAAATCCACATCCATCGGGTTGTCAGCCGTAGTCACAGGGTTTAAGATAATGAGGTTCTTGTCGAAAGTCCACGGACATCCGTTTAACACCCTATCCCTGTCCACACTATGGTTGAAGACGATTAGAAACCGTTCATCCTCCAACAGTTGAACTGGCATTCCTCTTATGGGTCTGAATAGATTATTCAACATTAACCGCAGTACATCCAACCGGAAAGAGCGTGGCATTACCAATCTCCTGACAAGAAGAAAACCCTCCGGTTCCGAATTCCCAAGCCATTATTCAGTCTCTGGCAATATTAACCCTCCATCTTCATCTTCAGTCAGTACTAAGGAACTACCTAACCGTTCCATACCCAAATCCGTCAAACCTATCAACAATAGGTGCTAACTTCCACACAACGATAAGCTTTCGCAGAGAAGTTCCCGTCCTCACTGATCCACCAACTATACCTAGGAAACCCTGCACAGGAGAACAAAGGAAACAAGGAAAACCAACACAAGAACACAAGGAAAACCGGCACAAGAACACAAGGAAGATGAAGTCAACCTAACAAGGAATCACTTGTAACATACACCCAGTAAGAAACACATAGCCCGAACATAAACAAAAAACATATTAGAGATTTCATGGCCAAATCACGAAGGATCTACCCAACAAATCCTCACAAACGCTCAAAAATAAAAGCACTCCCCTCATGCGAGACACAAATCTTCTCATGCGAGATACAAAAGAGTTTTGTTATGCATAAAAGATTCTTGCCCTTTTGTTCGGATATAAGTTACCATTGACAATTGGGATTTGTTTAAGGGAGCAAGAATATTTTTCTTTAAAGGGAATCAATTACATAACCAATTAATAACTATAATATATAGGGTTAATTACACTTGGACCCTCTCTAAAAATGTAAAATTACACTTTCCCCCAAAGAAATTTTAAAATCACATTTACATCCTCTCTAAAAATTCACCGTTTATACCTAACCTTCTTTCGTTAAGGTTTCAATGGAAAATGTTGACATCGTAAAAAATAATTACATAATTTTTCAATTTTGCATCTCATTTAATATTTTTATGTATAATTTTGTGCTTATAAAGGGGAAAATACATAATGTTAACCTCACTTCATATATATATATTGCATTTATCCCCTTATAAGTACAAAAATATACATAAAAATGTTAAATGAGAGGCAAAATTAAAAATTTATGTAATTATTTTTGTTGACGGTAGCACTTCCTCTCGAAACCTCAACGAAAGAAAGTCAAGTGTAAACGATGAATTTTCGGAGGGGGTGTAAGTATAATTTCAAAATTTTTCTGGGAGAAAGTGTAATTTCACATGTTTAGAGGGGGTCTAAGTGTAATTAACCCTATATATATATATCAATTATTAGATTTTGAATAACTTTGTAGTTTTATTATAATAATCAATTATGTTAATAGTAATAATTACACCATCCTTTCCTGATATTTAGTATAATTATATATAATTTTTTTGTGGTTTGAAAAATCATTTAGTACCCCTAGTGTTTATTTTTGTTCAGCAAATAGATCCATATGTTAGTAAAATTCACAGCATTTGCTTACATCAACAAAAAAGTTGAATAAAAATCAATATTTACACCCAATTGACTTACTGATTTATTGTAGGTCAAACAAATATTTTCTATTCAAAATACCCTTACAAGGGTGAAAATGTACCTCCACAAATGGATTGACGTGTGAAGATGCATAAGAGTGATTTGGTTAGAAAAATTTATTTTACCTGCAATATCAATTTGGGCTACATTTCTATTTTCATTAAAGTTTTTTGCTTTTAACAACAAATTCCGTAAAATTTGACTAACGGGTAAAAACCATTTTATCCCCCTGTGTTCCCAAAAAAGATTAAAAAACCCCCCTATGTTAGGAAAAATACTAAAAAACCTCCCTGTGTTCCAAAAAATGTAGCACTGCCCCCTCATGCCTATTGAAGAGATTTTGATGCCTGTGAAGACAAAAATACCCTCTTAATCGAAATTACTGTTGACTTGTGGTAAAAAAAAATTAGGGCTCTTTTGGGAGAATTTCAGCGTACGATTTGGGAGAATTTAAGAGAGAAGAAAAATCCTAGATCACGAACCCACAAATCGCCAAATCCGTCCGATCATTTGAAGATTCAGGGTGCAAATCGTGTTTTGAAGGTGAATGCGGAGGTCTGGAGTTGAAGAAACGCGAAGAACTGAGCAATGACGGTATGATTCTTTACCTTTTGTTTACTTCAGTTCGTTTTTTTTAGTTTGTGTTAAAAGGTTTTGTTTTGGTTGTTTGTTCTTATATGAATGTGTCATTGTAGATTATGTTTTGGCTATTTATAGAACGTAGTAATGACAGACATATGGGTCTGTTAAGGTTTTTTTTTATTGTTTTTCTTTAACTTTATGTTGTTGTTTTCATTGTTGTTTTGTCGAGAACTGTGTTTAATATTCTTTGCTGATACTTATGTTGGTGTGAATGTGGTCCCCCTTACATTTAGGAGTTCTGTTGAGCTTTGCACTTTACCCCACTGTGTTCATATATTCTGTATTGGTTTGATGGTGTACTTCTTTTGCTGATTCATGCTCTTTTTTTCTTTTTTTTTTTTGCTTAATTTGTGCAGAACTTTGAAAAACATACTATTGAGTTTCGGGTTGGAGGGAGCTTTGTATATAATCCTAAAGTCAGATATGTGGGGGGGAGAAAATATGTGTTTGAAGACATTGACCTTGATTGGATTGGGTTGAATGAATTAAACAGTATGTATGAAAAATGTGGGGGTAGAAAGTTTATTGTCAAGTATTATTATAAGGTGCCCACACAATCACTAGATATGGGTTGAGGCGTATCAAGGATGAGTGTCTTGATATTTGTTTGGTTGACATGATGAATGTATATAGAGGCCTTACACACACTTGTAGTAGGTGTTTGGAGGTTGGACACAACAAGCTTGCTTGTACCAAACCACCACATCCCAAATCTAAATTGTTTAAGGTAATTTTTATTTTATTTACTTTCATGTTCATTATGATGCAGTGTTTCTTACTGTATCATTGTTTTTCCACAGTCAAATGCTGCAGAATCAGTTAGTGGAGGGTCTCAGTCTAATGCTTCAAAGGTGATATATTCTGTTTTTTTTTTTTTTTTTTTTACTTTGTATACATTATGTTTTTATAACATAATTTCTGTATTCTTTTTACTTTGTATGCAGAGACAAAAACAACCTACAAAAGGGGGTAAAAGCAACAATCAAGGGCCGCCAGAAACTACAAATGCATCAGTTCAGGTTATCTATAAATACATCCAATTTCTTTTTTCCTAGCAATGCAGAAAATGACCTTTTTTTATTATTGTAGCACAATGTTCCAACTGGAGGTGGAATGGAATATCAAAGTCCCAGAAATGATGCATTGATGGGGAGACCCTCACAAGCAACAATTAGAGTTGCTGTTAGGCAAAGAAAGCCATCAATTGAACAAGTTTTGCAAAACATAAAGGCCAAAAAAAGAGCTTGGAAGCCATGAAGTTCATTGCCTTGGATTGTTTTTTGTCATAATTACAGTGTGAATGTCTCAGTTTTTGGGTTGTAAAAGGCTAAATGTTTTAGTTTGTGCTATGTGGTTTTGAGATATTTTTTGACAACTGTTGGCTTAGTATGTTTTGAATGGATGTTAGGACAGTTTGTTGAACTTTTTTTTGGAGCTAAATGTCTATATCAAGTTCTTGTAATGGTTGCAAAAAACAATGTCACTATGTCCAGTTTTTAGTAATAGTTAATCCCAGTTATTGCACAGTTTCAGCACAAGTTGTTGTTGTTTCTATGTCCAATTTTGCAGTACATATAATTACTTTAATAAACTAATAAATACATGACTACACATAATTACATAATTACAATACACAAAATATCTTCCATTCAATAAAGTTTAAAATACATGACTACACATCATTTTTCTACTTAAAAAACAAAACGAAAATCAACAAAAATAGCAAAATGCCACTAATTACACACCAAATATTAACATAATGACTTTTTTTTTTGGGAATGACATGTTGATCTTCCAACAGACATCATTGACACCACATCTTCAAAATCGATTTCTTCAAAATTGTCCTCCATTCCAGAAAATTGCTGCCCAACAAAGTCACCAAAACTAAATGCCATTAGAGCACCACTTGGAACCCAAATTGCTTTTTCTGGATCTACCCATTGAAAGAAATTGTAAGTATGGAACCTACAACAATAATATAACTTACCAATTGAGGGTTTTCTTAAAGATTCAACTCTACGCATCTCTGCCTTCATGTTGCAACAACAATAGGGTGTTGTTGGGTACCTCAAATCAATTGATTGTTTCACACTTTGTTTGGCTTTCATTTTTCGAGAATAAGAGGAAGACATTTGAGAGAGTTTTTTCACTGTATTCAGTTTTGAGAAATGTAGAATGAAGAATGATTTCTAACATTAGAACCAAAACCTTTTATTTGTTGAAGAAGGGGGCAAATTGGTCATTACACAGGGGAAAAACCAAGAACAACCTCACTTTCCGCGCGTGAGAAACATTTCTGTCCATGGAGGGGTAAAATGCTACATTTTTGGGAACACAGGGGTTTTTTTAGTATTTTTTTCTAATACAGGGGGGGTTTTAATCTGTTTTGGGAACATAGGGGGGTAAAATGGTTTTTACCCGTTGACTAACATATAGATCTATTTGTCAGATGGAAACAAATATCAAGAATACTATATATAGTTTTTCAAATCACATGAATTTATATGTAATTATACCAAATCTCATAAAAAAACGATGTAATTATCTCTAATAATAATAACAATTTAAGCACACCCATAGTCTCGTAAATTTAAAGCGTCTAGATGAATCACTGACGTAAACATAATTCAAAATTGATTTTGAAAGGCATAAAGGCTTACACAATATCAAAAACATGCCAAAAAATTGGACTATAAAAAAAATGAAATTATAGTTGCACACAAAACATAAATACGATCTTTAAATATTGAAATCAATTTACAAATCTTATTTCATATTAATCGTAGGAAGGTGAAATCCTTTTACGGATCTCAGTCGACTACTGCAAAACTTCTGGAAGATATCGATAAATTCTCAAAAGTTATAACTAATATGTTGATACGGGAAGATAAATGCAGTAGCAGATCTTTTGGCAAATCGTGCAACTTCAGTGGACTTAAATATCGATTATTTATTTGTATAATTTTTTATATACTTTTTTACGATAAAATATTAGTAATTTTATTTTTTTTAATGAGCGATAAACTATTAATTTGAAAGAACAACAATATTTCTAAAACGATCAATCTCTATTATAATATTTAGTGCACAGTATAACAATATTTATTCAAAAATATTAGTAACTCTTATGCACGGAAAGCTTCCCATGTATTTATATTGGATCTTTTGCTAAGTAAATAAAGGTAAGTACTTTTGGTGTTCGATTTTCGCCTTTTTTCACATTTTATTTATCACATCAAATTAAATTAGTTTTTTTTTTTCTATGTTCAGACCATATGTATTCATATATCATAAATATAATAAAATTAGGGTAAATTGCAGACACCCCCAATATATGAGATCGATTGTACTTTGCCCCCAAAATATTTTTTTTTACTAAATACCACTCAACTTTTTTTAATTTTTACACTTTATCCTTTTTTTTTGCATTTTTCGATCAAATTTGGATATTATCCGGCTGAGTGGATTTTACGTGCCTAGGGCCAATAAGTTGATGGGTAAATGGGTAATTTCATCCCCGTTTCCCGTCCAAGAGTCCACGTGAGAAGTGCCTTCGGTAAAAACAAAGAAATCAACTGTAAATCCCTAATTTTCACCCAAAAATAAAGCACGCATTCTTCACACTAAGGACTGAACGCCTTCTTTATCAACACAAACAGACAAAAAAAACTGCAAACTTGAGCAAAAAAATTGCAATTTTATGGAGAAAAATCCACTTACCTTCATTGTATCACAAATTGCATATTTTCGACCTGGATTAAGATCAGTCCATGATATTTTCTTCAAAGCTCGAAGGCCACAATCGCAAGTTGCTTCCATTTCGCTTAATTTATCTCTTCTCCCCTTCTCAACTCTTTAGATTTAGAAATTAGGGCAACACGGGGGGTGAAATTGGGGATTGTGTTATATGCAACACTCTTGGGCAGGAAAGGGGGTGAAATTACCCATTTACCCATCAACTTATTGGCCCTAGGCACATGGAATCCACTCAGCCGGATAATATTCAAATTTTGGTCGGAAAATGTAAAAAAGGGTAAAGTGCAAAAATTAGAAAGATTGGGTGGTATTTAGTAAAAAAAAATGGTTGGGGGCAAAGTTCAATCGATCCCATATGTTGGGGTGGTCCACAATTTACCATAAAATTATTCCAAAATAAATCTCATAAAGTGTATAATATTCATTAGTAAAATAAAGTAAGCAAATCCCACATCTTCAAGTGTAAGAAGACAAAAAATGAGGAGCAAACGGTAATACTATAAAACCTATGGGCCTAATTGCAATAATAGTTAAGAGCATGGAACCCTATGATGCATGGATACGAATCCAATCGCACGAAAAATTCAAAAAATTTATGATACGATACAACTTTGACACAACTATATATAATATATATTTTATTATGTATTCTCTAATTTTCATAAAATTAATATATAAAATTTGAAAAATATCAAGATAAAAAATAAAAAAGATTCATATGAAAAACAAGAAATGTTTTATATGAGAAGGGAGTTAGAGAGAGACGTGATATTTTTTCTTTTTTATTTAATTTTAACCTAATTTTTTCTAAAATTATAAAAAGATCTCAAACGTGTCTTAAAACATGTCGGGCACACGCCAATATTGTGTCCGACACCGTAATTTTTTTTCTTTTTTATCTTTTAATATGCAAGTGTAGTAGTATCTGATACATGTTCAAGGTGTGTTCCGTATGTATGTATTCGTATAATTTTTTGAAATTATAGATGTAACCTCATTTGGGGCAAAACTGCAATAGCGGCAAAGAAAGAAATATAAACAGAAAAAAGGAAAAAAGAGGCATACGGAGGTTCTATCAGAACCTGACGTCGACCGCGAAAACCCTTCCTCCGCTATTTCCCCCACTCTCTCATTCTCGATTTACCTCCGCAGGAAATGTCGGACGACGACGAGAAAGCGTGCTCAATTGACCTAGCTCGGCCGGAAGAGGAAGCTCTCCGCCTCAAGGCCTTAGCAGAGGAAAAATACACTTCCGGGGACCTCAAATCCGCCATGAAATATGCCAAGCGCGCGCACAAGCTCCATCCATCCCTCGAAGGCCTGCCGGAAATGCTCACCGCCTTCAAAATCATCCGCACCGCCGCCAAGCCCGGTTCCGGGAGCAGCTCCGGCGCTCAGAATTCGACTCCGGACTACTACAAAATTCTGCAGGTGGAGCCGTTTTCGCACATCAATACAATCAAGAAGCAGTACAAGAAGCTAGCGTTGGCCCTGCACCCCGATAAAAACCCGTTCGTGGCGTCGGAGGAGGCGTTTAAGATGGTGGGGGAGGCCTCGCGGGTGCTGTCGGATAGGATTAGGCGGAAAGAGTATGACTTGAGGCTTAGGATTGCTATGCAGTCGAAAGCTGCTGAGGAGGTGGGGTTGGGGGTGGAGGGGTCGGCGGAGACGTTTTGGACGGCGTGTTCGACTTGTCGGTTGTTGCATCAGTTTGAGCGGAAGTATTTGGGGCATAATTTGATGTGTCCTAGGTGTAAAAAGACTTTTAAGGCGACGGAGGTCGAGGAGGATAGTACTAATGAGGGAGATATTGAGATGAATGAGGGGGGCAAAGCAAGGGTGAGCGCTAGGATTCGTGAAAGAGTTGCAAAAGGTGACAATTTGGGGATTATGGAGAAATGTGGTTTGGGGGTGAAGAGGAAAATCAGTAGTGTGGGAGAGGTTTTAGAGAGATCGAGGATGAAGATGGCGAGAAATGTGAATGATGATGATGGTCTACTGAAGGATTTCAAGTTGAAGAGAACGGAGAATGTTCAAAAGTCGGGAGAACATGATAGACGTGGTAATGAGGGATTGAGGTTGAAAAAAGTGGAAGATTTGGTAAGGGAGGATGGAAGTGGATATCAAAGGAGTAGGGATACGGGTGTAATAAATGAATTGAGTCCAAGGAGAGTTGGGGGGAAGGCGAGAGATGGGGTTGAGAAGGCATCTAAGAGTGGTGGGTTTGAGATAGCGGAGAGCGAGAGGACCAAGAGAGCAAAGGCTAGGGAAGAAGAGACTATGACATTGTCTGAAATACAGATGTTGGTAAAGAAGAAGAAGAAGAAACTGGTTGATGGAAAGTTGATAATGAAACGGAAGGAAGTTAATGCTGAGCAGTTGAAGGCGAAGGAAAAAGAGGGAGAAAATGAGAAGGAACAGGAGAGTGAGAAGAATAAAGAGAAGGAGAGGGAAGAGGATAGGGAGAAGGAGGAAGAGAAGGAGAGAGGTGACGAGGGGGAGAAGGAGAAGGGGGAAGACAAGGAGAGGGAGAAGGAGAAGGGGGAAGAGGAGAAGGAGAAGGAGGAGAATAAGGAAAGGGAAATGGTGACTTTGAGGGAGAAGACATATAGTCGGAGAGTATCAAAGTATAGGAATTTGGAAGTTGTCCAAAGAACATCAAAGAATCTTCAAGATTCGGCGATGGAGAGGGATAGATCATCATCAGACGCTAATTTGGAGGGATTGCAGGTGGAAAAGGCGAACGAGAAGGAAACGGAGATAGAGGACATGAGGGACGTATTGCTGGTGGAGAAGGAGAAGGGGGATGGGAACGAGAAGGGAAAGGAAATGGAGGACATGAGGGAGGTACTTCTTGTGGAGAAGGGGAACGGGAACAATAAGGAAAAGGAAATGGAACAAATGAGGGAGAAGAGGGAAAGGCGAAGAGTTTCGAAGTATGGGAATTTGGATATTATAAAAAGAAAAACATCAAAGAATCATGCGGACTCAGATGTTAAGAGGCTTATCACTAAGAAAAAGGGTAATTTGGAGATAGTGGCAGTGGAGGATTCAGACTTTCATGATTTTGACAAGGATAGAAGGGAGAGGAGCTTTAAGAAAGGACAAGTGTGGGCAGTCTACGACGATGATGATGGAATGCCGAGGCACTATGCACTGATTGATGAAATCGTTTCTGTAAATCCTTTTGAAGTGACATTGAGCTGGTTACAATTTCAAAATAATGGAGATGATGAACTAATCAGTTGGCAGAAAACAGGATTTCATGTTTCATGTGGGAGCTTTAAGGTTTCCAAGAGAGTATCAATCAAATACCTGAATTTGTTTTCCCATGTTGTAGATTGTGAAAGGGCAGCTAGAGAGATGTACAGAATTCATCCTACAAAAGGCTCAGTTTGGGCACTATACAGTAATACTGAAGGAACGAATCAACGGGACAAGAATAATCGACGCTATGATATCGTTGTAGCCTTGAGCAGTTACAGTGATGTACATGGTCTTAGCATAGCTCACCTTGAGAAGGTATCTGGGTTCAGGACGGTTTTCAAGAGACGGGAAGTCGGGGCTAATGCTGTGATATGTCTAGCAAAGGACGATGTTAAACTATTTTCACATCAGATTCCTGCAAAGAAACTCTCCGGTGCAGAAGCCTCAGGCCTTCCTAAGGATTGTTGGGAACTCGATCCTGCTTCGCTTGCTCCTCCGTTGCTTATCGGGTAGTAGTCAATAAAATGCACTTGTTGCTTAGGACTGGAAGGCTTCCTGTAGATGTACATTTCCTTCTTGTGTTCTTGGTAAAATATGTGCTGCGTTTTGCAGTTTCCTTAGTATCATCAAAGTTCATATTGAAGAAATAGTTTTATTTGTATTTATGCTATCCTTGTAAAAGAATAAATGTCCAAGCTAGATTTGAATTTGAGCGAAGGGTTTTAAAATTTGAAACCTGTTAATATTTATCAAAAGCATAGTTCAGAAATAGATTGGAAAGATTTGAAATTCTTTAAATTTAAAATTAATCAACCAAGTCCAAATAATTTATTTTTAGGGATATAAAATTTTCAATCCATATGCCACTTGGGAGAATTTGACCATTTTTTCTTAATATAATTGAGATCATAAGGAATAAAATATATTTCATGGTAATGCATTTTAGTTAGCTTTTTGTAGTAGAAGACAATGTGTATATGATTATGACAAGATATAAGATAATATGATTATGAAAAGGTATATTTGAAAATAAGAAAAATAAATTTTGAGACACCGCCCACACGATAAATATATGGATATGAGACACGACTTATGATGCAATCCGCAATAAATTAGGTCTTTTTCTTCATATTTTTTTAGAATATAGAGATTATGTTTATAGAAGAGAGTCCATCTCTAGTTACCTAAAAAGAATTTGTTAGGAAAAACAATTAAAAAAAAAAAGCAGCTTTACATTAAAAATAAAGACATCGATTTGATTATCTTTTCCACATGAGAATGGTAAGATAGTCTGCACAAATTATTAGAAACTATTTAGATATATATATATATATACATATAAAATACAAATAAAATAAAAGTTGTTAATTTATGTTGTTTCTATCTAGTTGTGAGTTTGCTTGAATCAAGGCATTTGGATTTGGGTCACTTGAAATTCCGATATTTATGTTAGATTCATATGCAAATTATATATTAATAAAAAAAATTTATCTTCATATATAGAATTGTATTTGTATTAATCCAATTAATTACAAATCTCACTCTTTTTGCACAATTCATGCACGCCTCGATATAGTGCATGAATAATTTTGTTCTTGTTTAATGTTTATAACTAGACCACCTGCATAAACATGTCCAAAATTTTCACAAAATCCATATATTCACTTATTCTATAAATCAATTAAGAGCAAAATTGATTTTATTATTCAATGTACCTTTGTGCTAAATTAATTTAACGAATAAAAGGAAACTCGAAAAACATGAAAGTTCCTAGAATAGAATTCAGAAGGTGTTGAGGTTGTAAGTGCAGTGAACTGAAAATTTTCAAGTACAAAGTATGAAACACGTCTGTATAATATAAACAAAAACACGAGAAATAGTTGCTTCAATTTCTACGATGTAGATTTTTCACGGGACGACTTACAACTATTTAACATAAAAGGTTTAATCCTATATATTAAAAGCTATAATGGATACCCCTCCTAAATTATTCAAAGTATATATTCAGTCAGCTTCGATTAAGTGAAGGCTTTCAAAAGCCTCAAGACTCCGTGATGCAGAAATTCTTGCTGAAGTTGATTTTTGCAGAACAAGCAAGCAAGCAAACCAGAAAGAAGAGAATTATGGAAGAAGAAGAAGAAGAAGAAGAAACTAGTTTTCGGAGGACATCACTGCGGAGAGAGAATTTCTTTAATTTATTTAGAGCAAGTTTTACTTGTTTATTTGGTTGCTTCTTCCGCCCCTACTTTAAACCTACGCCTTATGCTCCTACTTTAAACCTAGTTGTATTCCGATAATTATAATTAGATTCATATACAAACTTAGATATTAATAAAAAAAAAAATATCTACATAGAATTGTATTTATATTAAGTCCAATAAATTAGAGATCCCACTCTTTTTGCACAATTCATGCACCTCTTGTCCTAGTGCATGAATAATTTTGTTCT
Organism: Sesamum alatum; assembly: GCA_034509735.1. NCBI lineage: Eukaryota > Viridiplantae > Streptophyta > Magnoliopsida > Lamiales > Pedaliaceae > Sesamum > Sesamum alatum. The sequence continues at coordinate 3,390,973 of JACGWO010000007.1, read as the reverse complement.
TGTTTATAACTAGACCACATGCATATACATGTCCAAAATTCTCACAAGATCCATATATTCACTTATTCTATAATTAATCAATTAAGAGCAAAATTGATTTTATTATCCAATGCACTTTTGTGGTAAATTAATGAACAAAAATAAACTTTGAAATTATTGAAGTTCCTAGAGTAAAAATCAAGCAACATTGGAGTTGTCCGAACAGTGAACTGAAGTTCTTCGAATACGAATAAGATACATAGTGACATGTTAAATAAACATGATAAATAGTTGTTTCAACTCTTTACCAACAATTTTAATTACTCAAAAGTTGCAAACTCTTTATTGAAATTTAAACTTTCGAAGCATATTTCAAAATAAGAAAACAATCATAATAATCATGCTAGATTCAATATATTTACCTTGCAACTTATATACATAACAATTTATACTCTGTCTAAATTATTATAAATCATTTAGGCTCCATTTACGTTTTTGGATTGGGCTGGTTACCCATCCCAATGCAGGCGATTAAGCGACTGTATACTTGCTTGGATGGTGTCTCGGGCTTCAACATCAAACCCGAGTCTAATCACTATTCCACGTAGTTAACTCATCCCACCAATTTATTTGCCAACCCAATCACTACAATCAACCTAAGTAAATTGACTCATACAGTTAATTCGGGATTTTTATTATCCTATCACCCATTTGTCCCATAACACAAAGTAAACGGGGTGCAAAATATAGTTTTGTTATACATTTACTTTGTTTGTATTTGGATCTTAGTTGGACGTGATCTTGCTATTTATATTTTGGTCAATTAATATTAAAATCAAATTATGAAAAAAGAAATAACTGATATTAAGATAAATATCTTATTAGATTCATATACAAATCTAGAGATTAAGCAATAAAAATTTATTATAATAGAATTACATTTTAATTAAAATCCAACCTTTCAAAAACCCACCATTTTTTCACGATTCTAATTCATGCACGTATAATTTTACTATTACTTATAATTATATCACCTATACATATGCCACACAAAGGCATATACATTTTTATGTATACCCCCATACGTCAAACAGCTTTGTAAATTAATTAAGTGTAGTAATATGAAGTTCTTCCACTACAAGAAAAATGCTCAATAGCAAAGAAAAAGAATCAGCGTCGAGCTAATTAGCAAGTAAAATTTTCGTTGCTAATACATTATTTAATAGAAAAAATTTATTTGCTAACGAAAATTTACTTGCTAATAAGTTTAGCAACGAATTGTTTAAAAATATATATTAAGTAGTATAGATTAGCAACAAAAGTTCTACTTGTTAATTAGATCGACGCTGATTTCAGCAATAAATTTTTTTGTTGCTATTAAACTATTTTCTTGTAGTGTTCAGATACAAAGTATGAAATGCATATAAAGGCTAATTCAAGAAATTGGGCAGCTTGATGACTTGTTTGATGAAATTGTTGAAGGGAGGAAGATTGTCAATTGGATTTGTGCATTCATAGGTAGACAACTCAAAGAATTCATTTTTTTTTTCAAATTTAAGAAATGAGAAGGAAGATGGAGAAATACAAGTGTAGGTAAAATTATTATTAGTAGTTGAAGTTGATGGTAACTTATTTTATTTTAGTGTATGATTGATCATTTGTTGTGCAAAAACTTGCAATCAATGTAATTTAATTCATAATATGATTTAGAAATGATTTGGTTGAATAATATGCAATTTTGATTTTCTCATATTGAAAAATTCAATTCAAAATTTTGGATTAAAAATAATAAACATTTTATTAAATTCATAATTGTTAATTTTAACACTATATAATCAATTATTTTTGTAAATTATTTTTCATTAAAACACAATTATAATAACATATATACAATTCAATCCACGAACAATAGAAAACATATCTATATAAACACGTGTACTTTGTTTGTATTTGGTTCTTAGTTGGACTTAATCATGCTATATTTATATTTTGATGAATTGATATAAAATCAAATTATAAAAAAATAATTGATATTCAGATAATATGTGTTATTAGATTCATACAAAAATAGAGATTAAGCTGTGAAAATTTATTATAACAAAATTGTATCTGAATTAAATTCCAACCTATTAAAAAACTCTACTATGTTTGCAAGATCATAGTAGTTCATGCACATCTAATTTAACTCTTACTTATTATTATATCACCTATATATATGCAACACAAAGGCAAATAAAATTTGTATATCCATATGTCAACAAACTTTGCAAATTTATTAAGTGCAGTGAACTGAAATTCTTCGTGTACAAAGTATGAAACTCATATTCCTATGTTAAATAAAAAAGCACGATGTATATTTTGAAATTATAGTTGAAAGATTTATAACCATTTGAAATAGAATTTTGCAAACAATTTCAAATAATTTGTTATTAGAGATATAAAATTCATAATTTCTAACCCATCAATCCAAATATAACTTTACTGAAACTGATTTGCGCAGAATAAGCAACCTCAATCAAGCACATTAGGGAAAAGAAAGTTATGGGAATCTAAAGAAGAAGAAGATGAATCATTTTTTAGAAGGACATCCGTGATGAGAGAGTACTTCTATTTGGTTGCTTCTTCCCCTCGCTACTTTAAACCTAGTTTTGACATATTTTCAACTAACAAACCAAATGACGTGCAGACTTATATGTTAGATAAGGAACACGATAAATAGTTTTCTCAACTCTTTACTAACAATTTTAACTCAAAAGTTGCAAACTCTGTATTGAAATTTAAACTTTCAAAGCATATTTTTTGAAATAACGAAAACAATGCCCATAATCATGCTAGATTCAAAATATTTACCTTGCAACTTATACATGTAGCACACATAGTTTAAACTCTGTACAAATTATTAGAAATCATTTAGGCCCCCTTTACTTTTTTGGATTGGGTGGTTATCCAGTTCAATTTTTCAGGCAAAACGATCGTTTACTTGCTTGGATGGTGTCATGGGCTTCAACATCAGACCCGAGTCTAATTGTTGTTCCACTTAGTAACTCACTGCACCATTATTTGCCAACCCAATCACTATAATCAACCTAAGTAAATTCACTACAGTTAATTCGAGTTTTTTATCCTATCATCCAGTTGTCCCACAACACAAAGTAAATGGGGCCTCAGATATAGTAAAGATAGATTTATTATTTACTTTGTAGTTGGATCTTAGTTGGACTTGATCATGCTATATTTTTATTTTGGTCAATTGATGTTCAAATCAAATTATGAAAAAAAATTGATATTCAAACAATATATCTTATTAGATTCATATACAAATCTAGAAATTAAGCAATGAAAATGATTATAATAGAATTATGTCTTAATTAAAATTTAACCTTTCAAAAATTCCACTATTTTTGCACGATTCTAATTCATGCACGTTTAATTTTGCTACTATTTATAATTATATCACCTATAAAATGCAACACAAAGGCATATAAATTTTTATGTATATACCCATACGTCAACAAGCTCTGTAAATTAATTAAGTGCACAAGTAATCTGAAGTTCTTCAAATACAAAGTATGAAACACATATGTCTATATTAGATAAAAAAAAAAAAAAAAAAAAAAAGGCATTATATATATATATATATTTCAAAAATAGAGTTGGAGGATTTATAATCATTTGAAGTTAGAATTATAAAAATTATTTCTAATGAATTGCTATTAGAGATTTGGAATTTATAATTTTAAATTAATAAATCCAAATGTAATTTTATTGAAATTGATTTCTGCAGAACAAGCAACCTCAAACAAGCGGATTAGAAAAAATAAAGTTATGGGAGTCTAAGGAAGATGAAGAAGAAACCCTTTTTTCGAAAGACTCTATTTGGTTGTTTCTTCCACTCCTACTTTAAACGCGGTCTTCCACTCCTACTCCTTAGATTCATCATATACAAATTTAGAGATTAATTAAGCAATGAAAATTTATTTTGATAGGATTATATCTGAATGAAAATACAACGTACTAAAAATTCCACTTTTGTTTGCACGACCCTAGATCATGCATGTTTAATTTTACTCTTATTTATATTTTTTATTTTGAAAAATACTCTTGTTTATAATTTGATCACCTATATATATGCAACACTAAAGGCACATAAAATATGTATCCATATGTCAACAAATTTTGTAAATTAATTTAGTGCAGAATTAAAGAAATATGACTCAAATATTAATTATATATTAAACAAATACTGATATCGTGCAAATTAAGATGGATTTATTATACATTTACTTTGTTTGTATTTGGACCTTAGTTGGACTTGATCATGCTGTATTTACATATTGGTCAATTGATATTCAAATCAAATCATGAAAAAAAATAAAAAACCATTGATATTAAGATAATATATGTTATTAGATTTATATAAAAATCTAGAAATTATTCACATAAAAATTATTATAATATAATTATATCTAAATTAAAATCCAATCTATTAAAAAATCCACTATTTTTGCACATTTCTCATTATGCACATCCAATTTTACTCTTATTTATAATTATATCACATATATATATATATATATATGCAACACAAAGGCATATAAAATTTCATTTATATATCCATATATCAACAAACTTTGTAATTAATTAAGTGCAGTAAACTTAAGTCTTTAAATACAAATTATGAAACGCACATGTCTATATTATATAAAGAGGCATGATATATATTTCGAAATTAAAGTTCAAGGATTTATAATAGTTTAAAGTTAGAATACCAAATAATTTCTAATAATTTGTTATTAGAGATTTGAAATTTATAATTTCAAATCCATAAATATAAATATAATCTTATTGAAACTGATTTCTGCAGAACAAACAACCTCAAGTAAGCCGATTAGGAAAAACAAAGTTACGGGAGTCTAAAGAAGACGAAGAAGAAATCATTTTTTTAAGGCCATCGGTGAGGAGAGAGAACTTCTATTTGGTTGTTTCTTCACCTCTTACTTTAGACCAATTCTTCCACTCCTACTTATTAGATTCATATACATTTAGAGAATAATTAAGCAATGAAAATTTATTATAATAGGACTATATCTGAATTAAAATCCAACCTATTAAAATTGCACTCTTTTTGCATGATCCTAGATCATGCACGTTGAAATTTATACTCTTATTTATATATAACTAGAAAGAATGACGTGCGGTGCACGTGTACAAATATATTTTTAGAAGCAAATATATCATTTATGTTAAATTCATGATATTATTCGTATTTTTTCATTGAAACATTAGTATTATACAATTATGTTTTCAAACAAATTGATAATAATTATTTACATTGATAAGGAAACTATTCAATTCTATTAATTATAATTCACTTTCTAAATTTAATTGGTATTATTGAATAAAAAGATATTCTCCAAAATTAAAATTTTGTATTTCGTATATTCACTAATGATTATTTCATTATTATGTATTAAACCAATTAATATGAAAATATAAAATAATGATATTCAAAAAATTAATATTAAAATAAAAATATTAGTCAAAGCTCCTTATCTTGAGTATAAGAAATTCTAATTTAATAAAATAAATTGATCAATTTTATTTGTAGGTTTTATTATGCCTATTTTATGTTGTTTAATTTTATTTTTTTTTTTTGTTACATTTTGTATGTGTGTGTTGTATGTTTTCTTTTATTACTATATTTGAATGTCATTTATTTTTAATTTATTGACACTATTACAAATTAATTATCTACTGACTATTGGTATAAAACTATAATCAAATTGGACCATAGTACCAATATTTGTATTATAAGATCCTATAATGTATGTTAATCATATTTCAGTATCTACTTTTTTATATTGTCAAAGCATTATTTACATGCTTTATTACCTTCTAAATTTTGAAATATTATTTTATAAAATTTTATTTTTCACCTTTATAAAAGAAACAATAGATTTAAAGTAAAACATTCAAGATTATCTAATACTCAAAAAATCAACTGCTAAGAGATTCACTCAATAATTGAATTTTCACAAGCAATTTTAATTTAATAATATTGTATTCATATATCAATTTTTATTCTCTTTAGTACTCATATTTTTTAAACTTTTAAGTTATCTTTATAAATTTATTACTGAAAAAATATATTAATCTCATTGGCTTATCTATTATCATCTTTTGTTCTAATTTCAACATCATTAACTCAATTTTTATTTTTTTATTGTACTAAGTTTATTCTCAAAATTTATTAATTTCCTTAATATGAAAATATAATTGTACTAATGTGTTAGTATATAATTATTTTAAAATTTTATACTTTTAATTGTTATTGTGTTAATATTTACTCACCATTTGACTTTTCTTATTTTCATAAGGGGAAATAGTATTTTTCAATCCGTAACTTAGGTCCTTTCCATTTTAATTTGGTCAAATTGATTTTGGGATTCTCACTTTCGGTCCCGTAAATATTAAAAAGTAACAATTTTGGTTCCATAACACCTTTCCCTTTGGATATTCAAAAGAAAATGCCATATGGACGTTAAGTGTATAATAGTACAAGGGGACCAAATGTTACAACTTTTATGCACCTTTTAAAGCATAAATAGTTATATATGTCTCGTTAGGACCTACAATTATGTTAGTTAATTTACTACTCAATAAGACAAGGTTTTAAATTAAATTTATTTATTATATTACTATTTATACTCTTCTTCAATGTCAATGTCTTGGGGGTGCAGGGGGAGGGGGACATAGTATTTTTAGCCTATTAATATTGAAATAAAATAAATTAGTTAGCTCTTTCTTAAATTTTCAATAGCACTTCTAATTTAATCGGATTGATAATTTTTATTTGTAATTAAATTTTGATACTTATTTGTTATTCCATTTTAGAAGAATTCCATTTTAATAAAATTGATTAATTTTTATTCGCAGGTTTTATTGTGTCTCTTTGTTATTGTATGATTTTACTATATTATGTTTGTGTATGTAATATGTTTTCTTTTACTATATTTTGAGTGTCGTTGATTTTTAATTTATTGACACTAAATGATAAATGATTACAAACTAATTATTTATTGATTATTATTATAAAAGTATAATTTAATTGGACAATATTGCCAATATTTTGTATTCTAAGATCCTAATGTTAATTATATTTCAGTATCAACTTTTAAATATTGTTAATGTATTATTTACATGCTTTATCTTCTAAATTTCGAGATATTATTGTATAAATTTTTTTTGCCTTTATATATTGCAATTTTTGATTCTATATGTTATTAGTTTAACTTCTTAATCTTATTTTCATATGCACTGATTTGTATAATCTATTTCTTATTCAATAATATATTATGTTACAATTTAATTTTTTATATCACATTTGTTGTTGTAATACTTTTACTCTGTTAATTAATATAAAAAATAGATGTAAAAGTAAAGCATTCGGGATTATCTAATACGAAAAAAATCAAGTACTAAGAGATTCACTCAATAGTTGAATTTTTACAAGCAATTTCAATTTAATAATATCACATCCATATATCAATTTTAATTTGTAATTAAATTTTGATATTTATTATTATTATTTTATATATATATATATATATTAAAGTTTAGATTAGTATTTTATATATTATCGATGTGTAGTTTATTTTAAATTTTAATGTGTCATGGTAAATTAAAACTTTCTTAATATAATTAAGATTTCTTCTAGCAAAGTAATTGTGTTGAAATATTATTTGACATATTAATTTTTTTAGTTGAATATGTTATTCATTCTCTAAGTAGTTTAGAACAATTAAGACTCTTAAATGTTTTTCTTATAGAATTTTATTTTTTCTATAACTAATTTTATAATATAATTTTCTGTGAATGTTACTAAAATTTAATGCGTGACAGGTCTGTGTAATTGGGCTCATTCATGCTTTACGATTAGAAGCAGGTTATTAAAATTATGTGTAATTGGATTCATTCATGATTCACGATTTAGATTTTTTATCTTAAATTTATATGGAGGAGGTTTATAATATTTACAATTCTAAATTATTAAAATTCCAGATTCTATAATATAATAATTAATAATATTTAGATGAGGTTATATTTATCTTTTCACAATGGGGAACAAACAACTTGAGTATTCACACATTTATATAGAGTATAGATTAGATCACCTATATATATATATGCAACACAAAAGGCACATAAAATATGTATGTATCTATATGTCAACAAACTTTGTAAATTAATTTAGTGCATAAATATTAAAGAAATATGACTCAAATATTAATTATATATTAAACAAAAAGCATGACACATACTAAATTCATACAGAAAGGCTAATTCAAGAAATTGGGCAGCTTGATGACTTTTGATGAAATTGTTGAAGGGAGGGAGATTGTAACATCCTCGAACGTAAATATATGATTATCATTTATTAGTATAATAAATAGATAGCAATGTGGTGATTTATATAATATTTGGTATTTGATTAGAAATTATGTGATAAGATATATTCTTGAAAATACTTGAAATTTGAAGCAATAGAAAGTTGAAATAAAGTTTTTAGACTATATATATAAATAGGGTAAATTACATCTACCTCCCCTGAGGTTTGGCATAATTACAAATACCCCCTCGTTGTTTGAAAAATTATAAATACCCCCTGAGGTTTGTAATTTTTAACCAAAGGCCGAAAATTGACCATTTTGCCTTGGAATTTTTTATTAAAATTGTAAAAAAACCACTCGAGGTAAATTGCATTATTCCTCCTTTGTGTAAAAAACTTAAGAAACCTCTCCCTACACATTGTAGTCCAAAAAAATTTAAGAATTAAATAAAAAATAATTCACCGCATAAAGGCATTTTCGTCAATTTACCCATAAAAATGGATGGTAATGGGTTATTTGTTAGATGGTTACAAACCTCAGGGGGTATTTGTAATTTTTCAAACAACGATGGGGTATTTGTAATTATGTCAAACCTTATGGGAGGTAGACGTAATTTACCCATATAAATATTAGCACTATAGAATATCTATATGAATATGCACAACACAACAAAACACTTCACTTTATCAACATATGTGTTTAATATTATATTTATACATATCTAGACATATAAACACACACCTACATACCTAGACACACACACACACACACACACACATATATATATATATACATTTATATAAATATATAATGATAACCATCAGCTATAGAAACTTATAGAAGAAGGTAGAAGATAGCAAAGGACAAAGCGAGAAGAGGTGAGGCGGTCAGAGAGAGTGAGAGAAGAAGAGAGAAAGAGATGAGAATTCTAGCTTCTTCCAATTACATCTTCAAACCTAGGTGTATCTAGAGCCTCCTATATAGATTTGGACACAAGAACAACATACAAGATTGAACACGTTTACTAAGTATATCGTTGTGGAATTGAGCAGATAGATTGCGGTGACTCATCTAGCTATCTTGTAGCCAGTTGTCAGCCTTGTTAGGTGGGTCAACACTGAAGTGTCATCATTAGTTGGGAGCTCTAGCTACATATTTACAAAAATATTAAACTCTAGCTGAATTGATATCTTAAGTTTTGTAATAGCTAGAAACTCCACGGTTGTCCTTTTCACATGAAATGGTAAAGTATGTTATATAAAGATTTTGTTGAAGTATTTAATTGATTGAGGCTTATATAGAATGTTGATATAAGATGGTTTATCTGGATGGGGTTAAATGTGCATTAATTATGAGATGGTGTGTGATTACGGAGGGGGTGTCACATTTGGGTGGTATCAGAACAGGTCTACGTTTCTAGGGTAATAGGTTGACTATGAGATGTGTCTAGTGACTGAATTGTCTAATGTAGGATAGTTTCTCATGATGCACATTCTGACCCAGTAGGTAGTAGGGATGTTTCGAAAGAATGAATAAAGCTCGATTGTACCTGTAAATGTCGATGGAGTTAAGAATTGTGTTAGAAGAGTAACCAAGTGATGATTGGATATATAAATCTACGTGTAGATATTGTAGTGATGGACTCGATGGAGGTTGATGTAAATTGTGGGATAGATGTATTCATGCAGAATAGTGTTTTATTGATTCTTGTATAATGGAAGTGGCGATTGAGTCCTTGTGTAAACCAAATGTAGTAATTGTGGGAGATTAGTAAGTGACGCTAGTTTGTGTAATATTAACTATAGAGGTGAAATGATGGTAGAAGGATGTATAGCATATTTGGCTAGTGTAGTAGATACCAAAGGGCTAGTCTTAGAATGGAAGAAATTCCCTTAGCAATAGACTTTGTTAAATTGTTTTGTAATGACGTACCAAGTTTTCCACCACAAAAAAAAAATAACAAAAAATTTTTATCAGACTGTGTACAACATGATGGGGTACACTAGTATTTTTTGTGAAAAATAAGGATATTATATGAGGATGTGTGTTGATTATCACTAATTGAATAGGGTGACAATGAAAACTAAATATATATTACCAAGAATTGATGATTTACTACACTATTAGAAAGGAGCTACAATCTTTTCGAATATCAATCTGAGATCTGATTATTGGCAATTGAGGCTAGGCCACATTCATGGCATTGACGAATCAAATATTTGAACAGTACTTAAGTCATTTTGTGATAGTCTTTATTGATGGTGTCTTATTGTATTCGAGGAGTAGAGAGGAGCATGAAGAACATCTAAACGTAGTGTTGCAGATCTTGGAGAGAAAGAGTTGTACGCTAAGTTAAGTAAGTATAATATTTGAGTGAATCAGTTAATTTTCCTAGGACATATGATATTTGGAGATAGTGTTATGTCTGATCCTCTAGATAAAGGCTATTATGGAATGAGGCATATTGAAGAATGCAACTGAAGTTTGGAGTTTCTTAAGGTAGTTGGGTATTATAGGAGATTTGTTGAGGGTCCTTGGACAAAGTTATTAACGAAGGAAGATAGTTTTTCATTGGATTCAGCCGTGTTAAAAGTTTTGATGAGTTAAGAAAAATATTATCATCAACTTCAATTTTAGTTTTAACATCTTATAGTGGTGGATACGTGGTGTATATAGATGCTTCAAAATAAGGTTTAGGGTGTATGTTAATGAAAAACAAAAAGGTAATAGCTTATGCATCTTGCTGTTAAGGACCTAAGAGTTAAATCATACCGCGCATGATATGGAGTTTGCAACAATGATACATGTATTTGAGGTTTGGAGACACTAATTGTTTAAAAAAAAAAAAAAGATTTTCGATGACCATAAGAGTTTGAGGTATGTTTGACATGAAAATAGTTAAACTTGAGACATAATTTGTGGATAGAATTGTTAAAGGATTCTGCTTGTATTATCGGTTATCATCATTGGAAGATGAATGTAACAACGGATGTCTTGAGTAGAAAGAGATCAATCACCGTAGCTAATTGGGAAGTTATAAAATGATATTGTTATTAGAAATGAGACTAATAAATGTGAAGCTAACGGTGGATCACTGGTTTGTTAGCAACTTAGGAACTTAAGTCAGATACTATCTTGTTATACTAGGATAAGATCTTTGGACATAAGGTGTAAGTTAACTACTGAATGAGAGATGAGGTTCAAAAGTCTATGTTATTTTGAGATTTTTGCATTTGTTCGTTGCTGAAATATGATGAATTACTATTTAGCGATTGACCAGTACATGATTTACTATATTATGGTATTGAGCCAAGAAATTATGTCACTGATTTTTTGTGGTAGTTTTCTGTAAGTTGTGACAAAATTAAAAGTTTGGGTTGAATATTGGTTCTCAATTTGATAAGGAGTCCTTGGAGACATACTATATTTTATATGTGACAAGGGATATAAAACATGTTGTATTGATTGTTTGACAAAGTTAAGATATTAGTAACTATCAACAGTGATTTCAAGTTATAATTGGTGTCGTGGGACTTACTGGTTACGGAATAAATGTTACGTAAGAAATATTACTAGGATGCCTTAAGAGATGACTTGAACTTATGAAATATCTATTAGATACATTAGAAGGCATTGTTGGTGCTCAATAAATTTGGTAATGCAAAAAAAAAATATAAAAAAATACGAGAGATATTTGGGTTTTTGGATGATAATTTTGGCAAAATTATATTGATGAGATTTAAGGAAAACAACGTTAGAGCTAACTAATAGAATCCTAGTTCATTGATAAGTTTCGGGGTATGAGAGAGAAAATGATGAAGTGGGTTTGGTTGCATATAACATTATTATCATACATTAGGACTAGATTAGTGTACTCGGATAATATGTCGTACTTATTGCTTTGATGTGTTGGAAAAAATATCTCGAACCTTGATAGTTGGTGGAAATACTTTATTGGTTGAATTATTACGGTCTTGTTAGGACTTTTCTGATTAAGGATGTTAGAAAAATAAACCAGGATAAGATGCCCAATTTTTCAATAAAAACTGATGGAGTGATAGTGAATGGAGGCGAGTTTGTGTACTTGATGTGGGTATGCAAGGAAAGCTACAATGCACCATATGGGATGCACATGGTACTATAAAAATGCATTAGAATTTAGGATCCTACTATTGATTGTAGATGATGAGAAATGATGTATTATAAATGTGTTTAAATGCATAACTTATCAACAAGTGAGCATAGAATATCAAGCACTAAGAGGTAAGGTTCAACCTTTATCTATAACTGAACGAAAATGGGATAAGATCATTACAAATTTTGTTGTTGGGTTGCCCCGTACATCTAGAAAACATGATGATATTCGATTAAGTGTGGAAAGACCAACTAAATCAACTCATTTCTGGCCTATACAATAAGGTAATTCTATGAAGAAATTAGCTAAGTTATATGTTTTAGAAATTGTAAAATTATACAGTGTGGCTATTTTTATGCTACAAGGATACCGTTCTGATCGTAGTCATATTTTGTATGAACCGGAGATAGAAATCTTAGATAACTTGACGTACGTAGAAGGGCCAGTAGGGATTTCAGATAGGATAACAAAGAAATTGAGAAACAAGTAGATATCAATGGTGAAAGTAAAGTGGAGTCATCACTCTCCAAAAGAAGCCATTTGAGAAGTTGAGGAAAATATGAAGGAGAAGTACCCTTATTTGTCTCCTTGAACGGGTAGAAAAATTATATTTCGCGGACGAAATTTTTATTAAGAGGAGAGAATTGTAACATCCTCGGACGTAAATACATGATTATCATTTATTAGCATAATAAAAGATAGTAATGTGGTGATTTATATAATATTTGGTACTTAATTAGAATTTATGTGATAAGATATATTCTTGAAAGATACTTGAAATTTGAAGCAATAGAAAGTTGTTGAGGGTTTATATAGAAATACTTGTAAAGATGACAGGGAAATAAATAAAGTCTTAAGACTATATATATAAGTATTAACACTATAGAATATCTATATGAATATGCACAACACAATAAAACACTTAACTTTATCAACATATGTGTTTAATATTATATTTATACATATCTAGACATATAAACACACACCTACATACCTAGACACACACACACACATATATATATATATATATACATTTATATAAATATATATTGATAATCATCAGCTATAGAAACTTATAGAAGGGGGTAGAATATAGCAAAGGACAAAGAGAGAAGAGGTTAGGCGGTGAGAGAGAGTGAGAGAAGAAGAGAGAAAGAGATGAGAATTTTAGCTTCTTTCATTTACCATCTTCAAACTTAGGTGTATCTAGAGCCTCCTATACAGATTTGGACATAAGAACAACATACAAGACTGCACGTTTACTAAGTATATCGTTGCGGAATTGAGCATATAGATTGCAGTGACTCATCTAGCTATCTTGTAGCTAGTTGTCAGCTTTGTTAGGTGGATCAACACTGAAATGTCATCATTAGTCGGGAGCTCTAGCTACATTTTTATGAAAATATTAAACTTTGACTGAATTGATATCTTAAGTTTGGTAATAGCTAGAAACTCCATGGTTATCCTTTTCACAAGAAATGGTAAAGTATGTTATATAAAGATTTTGTTGAAGCATTTAATTGATTGAGGCTTATATAAAATATTGATATAAAATGATTTATTTGGATGGGACTAAGTGTGAATTAGTTATGAGATGATGTGCGATGATGTGCGATTACGGAGGGAGTGTCACAAAAATGTTCAATTGGATTTGTGCAGTCATAGGTAGACAATTGAAAGAGTTTTTTGGATTAAAATTTTGGAGTAAATATAATAAACATTTTGTTAAATTCATTATTATTAATTTTAATTGCAATTTAATTAAATATTTTTGTAACATATGTATATATATAAAACATATATGATTTGATAATGAACGATAATATTTGTATCTTAGGAAACAAAACCAGACATATAATACATATGTTATTTCTAGAAACAAATCCAAACATGCACATTATTTCTAAAATACTCCCATTTATTTATGTTTTTTTTTTGTATCTTCACAAAACAAAATAAATCACTTAAAAAATAAATCACTTAAATCATGAATCTGAACACAATGTACGTCTTCTTTATATCTACTTTTAACACTAAAAGAGGTTATAGAAGACAATCAAATTCAAAAGATCTTTTTGATCCCTAAAATAATCATCACGGACACGGTTGACAAAATGTAGATTACGTAAAATGTCCCTGATTATACTTATATCTTCTACAAATAACCATATTTTTTATTAACTAGTCGTCGTCGTATGTGGTCATCGCGGGCATATAAATAAGAATTGTGATGTAGGATGAAGATAAAAAAGAAATTTCTGAAAAAAATCAATCGAGTGTGAGGAAATAACAATGAAAGAAATTCGTGAGAAAAAGAAAATATTGAGTGAGGATAGAAAAACGTGGGGTGGTGGGTTCGATGAAAAAAAATTACAATTGTGAAATTATTTAAAATATTAATATTTTAATCTATTTTTTTTTAATTAAGAATTGAATTGAAGGGTAAATTTAATAATTCTGATTCACATACATTTATTAAAGTTTAATTCACATCCATCTCAGTGTTGCTCTATCAATCTTATTCGATTTCGTGCAATTTTGCATCAAATTTACACAAACTCCAGCAATTCAAGGGTATACGATCACAACAGGAGGTATATGTATAATGAGACATTTCTACGGAAGCGCACATACCTTAATGCGGATGCGCCCAGCTTGTTCTCACTTGTGCTGCATCAGAGACTGATTTTATCGAGACTGTAAGCGCCCCTTCGCCAATCTGCAAAAGTATGGAATTGGGTTTTTGAATCGATTAAATTTGGGGGTGTGTGTGTGTGTGTGTATAGTATTAGGGCTTTTTGTTACAGAATTGGTGATTTTGATCGGTTAATTGTTTATCTGCCATTTATCGACGTGTATATGTGTGTGAATTAGGGTTTCTATTATATGTATATCTAATTAGGGTTTAAAATATTGAATTGGTGTTTTCTGTGCGGGGAATTCAGTTACCGAGATGAAGACTGTGATCCATTGATGGATTTTTGATGAGGATATCCAGTCTGATCGTTATGAACATCTCCGGGCAACGTAGATGGTGCTCTTTATGAACACCACGAGTGATTCCCAACTCCAGGGTACAAGGACTCAAAGGCAAAGCCTAGAAAAATCATCTGGGAAGGGCTCGGTGGTGTGGATTCTGGATTAGGTAGATGAAGGTGATGTTGGCAGGGAAGATGATATGGCGGGGTTGGTCAGAGGTAAATGTTCGAATGGCCGAAAGAGGAAAAAGAGAGAAAGGGGAGAAGAGGAAAAGTGTGGAGAAAAAGAGGAAGGGGGAGAAGTAGTTTACGATGTGGAAAAGCGGATGGGAGGAGGGGGGACTATGAGGCAGACTCTTAATGAAAGAGATGTGGGACACAATCCGTGGTGGCAATGCCGAGGTTAGCGCCCTTTAGTCAATGCATTGAGCTGAGCATTTGTTTCTAAAGTTGGCATTTCGCAATGTAGAACTTTTTTCACGCGCTCTCTTTTACTTTTTAAAGTTGCGTCTAACAAACGCATGCTGCTTAGCCCTGGTTTTGAAATTTTATTGGATACGGTGTATCCGTTTATCCAATTGCAGCCTTTATTGGTAAGTTGAAGAATTTATGGCAATTTGGTGAAGCTGTGTGGCTAGGCTTTCATTTGTGTCTATATGTGTGTATTGGTGGTTGGTTCCTTATTTTCTATGTGAGTTAATCACTTGAGTGCTTTAATTATTTTGTCGAAATAATTTGCACTGCCTGAGATCAGTTTGTTTTTGTAAGCTTGGTGATTCTATGCGCTTCTAGTAGTTTTTATTCGAAATGATAAGTTTATGGCCCTTGATAGATTGATATGGGTTTAGTCTTTGTGTGGTGAAAACCGATTCGATCTGGTTTCAGCCGAAGAGTATGAACTGGAGATTTGTGGTATCTGTGTTTATACTCGCATGTGGCTTTTGTTTTTCTCGATCTGGGAGAGGGTGCATATATTTGTATAATTTTTGCAAGTGCAGATGATCCTGAGATTGTTGGAATCCAATCCTGCTTCGCTTGCCCGTCAGGTTTTTACTGGGTTCCAGTAAATAAAATGTGGTTTCTAAATAACTTGCAATCTCCATATCTTGCAAAAACAACATAATTGAGGCTAATACACAATATGGTGGGGATTTTCTCTAGATTTTCTATCAGGGGTAGCCATTGTCGGACTCAGAGTGCTCTTGTCAGCAGAATTGTCTCTTACTCAGTTGTTTGGTTTTTGTTGGTTTAAATGTAACCTTCTTAGTTCTTGAATTTGTTGCCATGGTTTACGGTTTGAAGGTTGTTATTTTCTGACTAAATTATACAGAAACTGATCATTTCTGTCTTTTTAAGTTTTTAGTTATATCAGAGAATCAGGGGCTTGTGATAATGTTTTTCAAGTTGTGGTATAAAGTTGTAGTTTTTGAGTGAGCTGTGGTTGGACTTATTCATAGTGTCCATCCCATCTCTTAATAAAGATTGAAATCAGGACTCGGTTAACTAGTGGCATATCTATGGTTCTCACTATTTGACATAAAATTCGAAAGGGAAAGATCATGTTTCTGAATTGTTTCTGCTTGAACATCCTTCACTAGTTCAATCGGACGATGGAGTGGTTTTCTGGTTGGTTGTTTAGACCTTTTTTCATCATATCAGTACATACTTGTTCGTTCATTTGTCGCAACTTGCATTCCTCAAATATCGAAATGTCATCATATGTTTGTTACGGTTTACTCAATAGGATCTGTAAAATTGCATGATGTGCCTTTGTGGCATTTTCTTGATGAACAGGATGTATTGCCTCCTAACTCAGAGACGAGAACTTCCACAGCTCCATCTGCTGTACCCATGGGATTGAAATAGCAGTTTAAGTAAGCCAGTTGAGTGCTAAACTGAGCCTCTTGACAATGATCTATCAATCCAATATCCGTTGACAGACCCTTCAATTCTTAACATAAGCTTGAATCTCTAGCACGTGAAAAATTAAATTGTAGCATCTCGCTTTCAAGTCTAGCTAGCTTGTTCATAGCATTTGTTGTTGATCATTGCAACATGATCTTGGTTGCAATTGTATTTTCACTGTTAATATAACAAGTTCAGTTGTTCTATGGGTTTGGTTTTGCCTGTATGAAATTAGATTTTCATGAATAGGTTAATTGCAACTCTTGGGAGTTAATATAATTACTAACTCTCTTCTTGGATATCATGATAACATCAGGATAGAACAATATGGAAGGAAAGAGCATCTTCAGGCGGAAAAATGATGGCTGATATGCCGGTCATTACAGGAGCAGAAACCTAGTGAACTCAACATACCCGAGATATTCTGCCATCAACCTATGACTAGAACATAACATCATTAAATTGCTTCAACAGTGTCTCATTCATCTGCCATAAACTACAGGTAGCTGATCATGCTTGTACCTTTCTTTACCTCATAGTTGTATAAAGCCTGTCCATCTTTGTCTACATTTTGAAGCCTTTTATGAACATTTCATGTTTCTTGTGAAGGAGAAATTTGGACAGCACGCTTGTGTATTCGTTTGTTTAATATGCTCTTATTGTTACATAGAATCTTTCCCATTTTATTTAGCACCTGGAACAAATCTGGAAAAAGAAATAATAATTTTTCTTCAATTTAAGAAGTATAATACATACAACTGCATCCTTGGTAGTTGATCTTAACAAACTCCAATCACAAGCAATCATCACTATAACCAAATTTTCACTACCTGTATGTCCAAAAGGCTACACAGGCAACTTAGGTACTTCAAACGCCTGCTCAACTGTGGGACTGACAAGGCGGTCGCGCGGCCCCGGGAAGGCGCCATGGTTCATCTGCAGCCTCCCATGTCGGCCATGTCCTGCCGCATCGCTGGCTGCTGCCGAGGAGCTGCTGAAAGCAGTGATCAAGAGCAAGACGATGAGGATGGATCGCAATGGCACCATTCTTGTTTTTCAGTTGTGACAGTTTTAGTTAAGGTTAGATGGGATTGGGGTTAATAAGGAAAGAATTGACAACTTTGCTTTGGTTAGAAGTCAGCTGGATATGATTTCATTCCCTATACTGTCACTCTCTATATTTATGGGAATTGATATTTCTTTCTTCTTTTGGCTGGTGTGATTTTGTTCACTAGTTGTGGAGGTGGTTGTCATGATTTTGTTGGGTGATTATTAGGCACTAGAGTTGGTCAGCAATATGAAAACAAATCAAGCCGTCTCGATGAAAATCCTCAAATGTCCAAATTTGATTCTATTCAAAGTAAGTTAATTGCGTACAAGTACAATTTGTAAACGAAAATTATGTGTTTTTTTTTTTTTTTTTTTTTTGAGTTGGAAGCGATGAATTTTATTAATTGAAATAAAGCGATTATAATGAGTCCTATCAGTATCAATATTGGATAAAGACAAATATAATAATCATATCGACAATATTACAAATTAATATTTTGCTATTACAACAACAAATAAATCGATAATACAATAGAAACAATATCACAAATAAACTTACTATACAGTAAAAACAAATCACCATACATAAGGGATTCGAACCCATGATCTCTAGAATTATAGGGCCTGAGTTTCGCCATATTTCCTCCCAAGTAAGTAGGGTTATTGAACATTACAATTTTACTCATTATTACTCTTGAATAGGATAATTGGAACAACAAATTTTGGGGGGTTTAGGAGATTTACCATCTCATGAATTTTTTTCAATTATTTGTAATTTTCTCCCTATAAATGAAAGGGTAGATTATAGCTACTTTCTCCAAAATTTAACATAATTATAAATATTTCCTTATCATTTGAAAAATTATAAATACCTTTCTCAAATGAATAATACTTATATAACCCCTAAACGAAAATATGAAAAGTATTAATTTACCTTAGCTAGTTTTTTTATTTTTTAAAAAATATATTTGAAAATTTTTTAAAGGAAACAGAGGGTGGGTGAAATAAGATAATCAATAGATAATATTAGTCCATAAAAATATGTTAGATAATTTTAAAAATATATAAAATTATAACTTATAATTAAAAAAGACATTTTGGGCAGTTCACTATAAAAATTGGATGAAAATCTAACGGAGGAGGAAAGGAACGAAGTAGGTTTATTGTTAGATGGACGTTAGAGTCGGGGGATAATTATAATTTTCAAACGACGAGAAAGGATTTATAATTATAATAATTGGGATGCGATCCTACCATAGCCCAAATGAAAATGTTGGGCTGATTTACCTTTGGAATGAATGCTTATGGCCCAACAATGCAAGATGATTTGGGCCGGGCTTGTGTTGGGCCTTAGAAATGATTTGGGCCTACATCCCTCAAACAGTCAACGCTTATTCCTTTCTTTGGCAAAAAGAAAGCTATAAAGAGAGAAGAAAATTTGAAAATAATTATATGAATATATAAACAGTACAAATAGAAGAAGCTGTTTTTCACATATAAATCTTCACCGTCCCTCTCTCTCTCTCTCTCTCTAGAATTCCGTACTGGTGAGCACCACTCCTTCGTGTTGATTGAGCGGCAGAAGGAATCGATGGCGGCCTTGCAGTATTTGGAAACCCTGCGGAATGCGCACCCGGAGCTTTCCGAGTGGTACAACACGCTGTCAGATCTGTACCAGAGAAAGCTCTGGCACCAGCTCACGCTCAAGCTCGAACAATTCGTCGCTCTTGCTGTATTTCAGGTTCGACACCCTTAACTGAATGTGAATTAGTATTTTAGATTTGTTACGGATTGTTTTTATTTTTTCATTTGAATTTGTATGATTTAGGTGTTTTTTGTTTTTGGTTTTGGTTTCTGTCTTCTTTTTTTGTTTTTAATGGGGTAGTGGATTATTGTTTACTTGATTTAAAGAAATTAGGCTTTTCTAATGCTTTTTACTTTTGGGATGTTGATATAGGGGTTGGGTTTAGGGTTTTGTTATCTGTGGTTTCTTCAGGGGTTTGAAAGTTTTGGTAGTGGTGTCTTCCGGTGTTGTAGTTTGTCTTTTCTAGTCTAAAGCGATGGCTGCAAAATCTGATCTCATGGAAGGGAAAAGAGTATGTGTTAACTAATGCTCTCTCATGGTTATAGGAAAATGAAGAAACCTAGTTATTGAAAACCTGGAGGTTTATGAGAAAGATAGGAATTATGGTCTAATATTGGCGTTACTGTATAAATTTATTTGTTCTAGTGTTTGTTGGGTCAGTGGCTCTATGCTGTGGGAAAGATGCCATTCTATTTTGATATTTTATGTTTTGACTCCTAAAAGGTTTTGCAATCTCTTGAATTATGAGTTGATCATGTTCCCAATGTCATTGAGAGAGGAAGCAACCCATTGTTATTCTCTCTCAATTTTAGTTGAAAATGACATACTCATTGATTATGGAGGTTGATATGTACTTTTACGAAGTATAATAACTTGCATATGCAGTCGATTTCCATGAATCTATTAAGTTTAACATGTGGAAGTTACTTTATTTCCATGAATCTGTAAGTTCTTCTGCAAAATGTATTGTGAAACTTGAAAGATATTACCCTCATCACAAACATTTTGCTACATGCTATTGGGATTTGGGCTTAATGATATAGCATTGTGAGCCTTGACATCTTGTTGTCTTAAGTTAACAAAAAACCACAGTCTGTTATCACGCTAGCTGTAGATTACCAATACCCTATGCCGTGTACTCTATAAAGAATAGTCTATTGCCATGCCATGTAGAGAGTATATAAAGAATTGGTCAGGCGCCAATGACTACATATGAAATGAAAATTCTTTATCACTAATCATTCTTAGCTATTAAATTGGTCCACACTGGGTACAGAATACAGATAAACGGAAAGTTGAGTTAGTCATGGAAATTCTCGTGGGAACATGACTAATTCATATTTAGAAGGGAGTATTAATCAAAGTTACCACTCAGAAGTTGTCACAAGAACTTGAGGGTGCATTTATTTTTCTTGAGCTACTGATCGCATTCCCTATTTCCTTCTTCTCTTCTCTAGTCCTTGGGGTCATAAACTTGTGAACAGATGGCTGGCAGTTCATTGCCCCTTTATGGAGATGCTTATCAATTACACATCTCTTTGAATTTCTTCTCTTTCTTTTGTCAAAAACCCATAAATTTTCCAAACTTTTGTATCTAATTCCTTTCTTTCTTTCATTACTCTATTTCAGGCTGGGGATGCCTTAATCCAGCTGTACCACAATTTCATAACTGATTTTGAGACAAAGATTAATCTCCTCAAGCTTGCGCATTTTGCTGTCATAGTTTCTCGGCAGTATCCGGAGAAAGAGGCGGCCATAAATTATCTTGAAGGAGTGATTGAAAAGCTTCGTAATACCAGAGAAACCCGCATAGAGGAGCCGATACTTTACATAAAAATGCAGATTGGTTTGTTTAAGCTTGAGCAGGGAGATAAAAAAGAATGCAAGAAACTTTTGGAAGAGGGAAAGAGCACACTTGACAGCATGACTGACATTGATCCATCTGTGTATGCCAGCTACTATTGGGTTTCATCTCAATATCATAAATCGCATCAAGAATTTGCAGAGTTCTACAGGAGTGCTCTCCTTTATCTAGCTTACACTTCAGTAGAATCTTTATCAGATTCTTTTAAGCTGGTATGCCATGTTCTATTGTGTTTTTTTCTTTAATAATCTGAAGTGTTTCCTCTGATATTAAGAAAATGCATCTTATCTGGTGTTTGTGGTATTCCTGTTTCCATTTTTGTTGGCAATCCGACCTTTCATATCTCAACATGATTGATGGTAGTGTTCGGGTGTGGGTGTGGGTGTGGGTGTAGGTTTGTGTAATATATGTATGTGATCGGTAAATAATTTCATCGAAGTAGTTTCTTGAGTCCTAATTTGATAGTCTGACTTAAATAAGCATAAACTAGTATCCTAGAGTGATGTGTGTAATATGATGATTGTGCATCAAAGTTCGTCACACGTGGTTAGACATAACTCATTTTGGATGTTTAGGATAATTGCTTGTTTTGGTTGTTCTATAGAATTTAAGCTTACGTTGAGCCTAAAGGAAATACAAGGAGACCCAGTCATTTACTACTGCAGAAAGACTTTTTGAAGCACATATTGGGGGCGGTAGCAGAACATATAATACATTCTACTACTCAAGACCACCTCCAGAGAAGGTTTTTTGGGTGGTTGGTGTGAGTGTAGTCTCTGTCAGGGCTTGATTCTATCTGTAATCTAGATCACGCCTCTCTGAGTTTTTTCTCTTTGATCTTAGGTGAACATATTAATGAAAATTCACTAATTTTCTTTGTTATTCGAAGATGCGGTGGATAAATAATAGTATCAGCTGCTTACGTCTTTTTAAGTGGAAAGACTAGTAGGTTCATTTTTCAGTGATGTGATGCACTTTGACTTTGCTTGAAGACAATTTTTCCTTCATATCTGGACATATTGCTCAGTTCATAATATATACAGGTTAAAAATTGTATTTATGATCTCAAGATATTAAGGAAAAAGAAAAAGTGGCATCAGTCTTGACTCTCTTGAGTTTCCTAGGACATGCTTTTACTATCTTTACTATTGAGGTCTCCCAGGATTTGGGATTAACCATCTTTAACTATGTGCATCTCTACTTTTCCTTTCATTTTGTGGTTCTGGTTGACATTTCTGCCTTGGTCCATTAGACAAAGACAGTTGCCTCACTAGATGGTATGGGTAAAGTCGGTGAGAAAGTAACAAAGTACTAAATTAAACTGCGCTCCAGCTAGTTACGGCTCTGTAATGACCTAAATAATAGGACAGGGACTCGGTCACCATTAAAAAACTAGAGACTGTTTTCTTTTCTTTGTTCTGATACTTACTGATTCAACCACCAGTTTTTTCACTTTAAACTTTGGTTGACATAGATGATGCAGGTACCATTCATACTTACTTTCTCACTTGCATTTTCATTTTACTCTTGGTACACTTTTCAGGCTGTCATCTGCAAAATGCTTTTACATAATTTCTGTTGTAATTATGATTATGATGCTTTCATAACTTATCTTATTAAAGCTACGATTGAAATATATATACACACATATCATAAGAAAAAGCATTTATAATCTAGTCTTTTTGATATTATATTTCTTATTGGATTCCTAGTAATGTTGCCTTTGTAAGTTAAACTAACCGTCTTCTATTGTTTATTAGGATTTGGCATTTGATTTATCTCTGTCAGCCTTGTTGGGGGAGAACATCTACAACTTTGGTGAACTTCTTGCTCATCCAATTGTAAGTAATGTGCTGTGATGGTTCTGAATTTCCCAACTCGTTTTGAAGGTTATGGTGTATACGGAAATTCCTATGTTGAAATGAAAATAGATTTGTACTATGTGTTATGTGCACATTCATGCACGCATCTAGTCGGGTGTTATGTTTATTCTTATGTTATTGGGATCGACTTTTTAATCTCTGAAACTATGCTTGTTTTGTCTCACATGTGAAATATGGTTTTGCAAAATAGTTGCAAGCTTGTAATTCCTACTGTTTGCAATTTCTGCAGATAAAAAGTCTTCTGGGGACTAAAGTTGAGTGGCTGTACTATATTCTTGAAGCTTTCAATTCTGGTGATTTAGTGCGTTATCAAGAACTATGCCGTGTACATGGAGCTGCTTTGAGTACGCAACCAGCATTAGTCCAGAATGAGAAAAAGCTTCTGGAGAAGATCAACATTCTCTGCTTGATGGAGATTATATTCAGGTGAATGGACGCTATAGAGTTGCAGATGATAGTGAATTTCCTTGTATTGGTTTTTCACTGAACTTAAGAATCTCATTTTAATTGCAGCCGGCCATCGGAGGACAGAACTATTCCTTTGAGTATCATTGCTGAACGAACTAAACTTACTGTAGAAGATGTGGAGTATCTTCTTATGAAGAGCCTTTCAGTAAGTACACTGATAATATTTTGTTATTTATTGGCTTCTTAATTGATGCAAGCATGTGGGATACAAATGGTCGATAAGGTAGCTGCTCCAACTTTCAAGTCTATAAATAAACATAAGAAGCTTATGTGTATCTTCTACCTTATTTTCTTTTACTAGTATGCATTTCTCGTTGCTGCACAAAACCATGGACTATCTGTACCAATATAGCTATTATATGATTAATGTGAAATTTTGCAGTTAGTTACTTTAAGCTCATAACTCCCAATTTATAGTAAATCGTGTTTGGTTTGATATTGATTTCTGGTTTGGCGTAATTTAGGCAGTATCTGGTTGGGATAAATGAAAATGTGAAGAGAAATTCATGACTGGCTTTTCATTTAATCGATGTCTTTTTCACTCTGGTGCTTTATTTATCTTCTTCAACATGAACCCTCAAACCTCTAATCGATGTCCTTTTCACTCTGGTGCTTTATTTATCTTCTTCAACATGAACCAAACCTCTAATTGTCATTTGTGTTTTATTTGGAAATTTCTCTGGTGAATTTTTGTATGTCATGATTTATCTTGGTAATGAAATCCGACCTGATTCTAGTATTTAATAGCAATATTTGGTTTTATGATGACAGCATCATTACTATGTTGTTTTAAAAAAAAATTATGTGATTAACCATTATGAGCTGCTGATGGTACTGCAAAGTATTTTTTTGCTGCTGTTTTCCAGGTCTTTTAAGAAATCTATTGGGGCTTTGTCACATGCTAACCACTTCAAATTATGTTGAGACTCGCCGGACAGTGATTGTTTGTTGAATATCATTGCAGGTACATCTGATAGAGGGAATAATTGACCAAGTTGAGGGGACTGTGTATGTGTCCTGGGTGCAACCTAGAGTTTTGGGAATCCCTCAGATCAAGTCCTTGCGTGACCGGCTGGACAATTGGGTGGATAAAGTACACACCGCTTTGTTATCTGTCGAGGCTGAAACTCCTGATTTGGTTGCAGCATAACTTTAGCGCTTATGCGTTTCGTTTCTTCTGACAATGTCTAAGAGGCCAAATTCTGTTAGCGAAGGGAGACCACCAAAATCTCAGTTTCTTGGGTGTCCCCGTGTATGGTTTTCTTGCAATGCCTGTATCTTTTTCCCTTTCCAGTAAGCAGCAACAATTCTCTTTACATGTGACTGGCTACATTTAGTTTGATGCCAGTATGATATACTCGGAATACCCATTTACTTTTTGAAATTATTCTATTTGATAGCGTTTGGAGCTTCTGTGTTATGAGTATGATCTATGGGTTTCATTTGCTGACACAATCTTAAACAAATGCACTAATTCCATCAGCCTTGTGAAGAGCTGCTCAATACGGAGCAGTGGCTTCTGTTTTTACATTTACGTGCATCTGTTAAACTGGATCAGAATCTACACCATGTACAGGTCTATGAATTTCACCATTTTTGCTAAGGGCTTATTGCACTGGGACGTGTGACCATGTCGATTCTGTTATTATATAATGCTTCGAATTCTCACAGAAGGTAAGCATTTAAGAACAGTGTCTTGATAATTTTAAGGTTACAGAATATGTACGTTTTTCTCGAGTTCTTTTTTTAATCGTTTTCTGCAACATCAGATGGCGCGTGGTTTGCAGATGTGACTGGAGTTTCTCCAACTGATGTACATTGGTTCTTTATTAGGACCTGAGAATTTTGTTCCTCCACACTATAACCAAATCAGGATGACATCGTTCCACGGCCTAGCATTCTTTTTTTTTTTTTTTTGGTTATCAAATTCAAATATTAATAACGCATGTTCAGTTGTCAATATTATCATCATCACTTGTTCCATCAACCTCAGCGAAATCTCAGTGGCAGAGTGTTGAGTTCAGCCAAAAATTGTTGCAAGCAATTGGTAACATATAAAACAGCTTTAACATCAATGAACGAAACCTCATCTTATAAAATTTACCTATATACGAAATGGTAAATAATACTGTGAATTTTACTATGAATACAGCTGCAATTGCACTGTATATCTATCTTCCAGCAGCCATTCGCATCGATTTCATGAACACAAGTACAAACTACATTGGAAAAACGTCACTATTGCATCTATAAATACATAGACAAAATCAGCAACTCGTCTATTATTCCTAAAGTGTAAAAACATTACCTCGATACATGCCTAAGGCTTCGTTCAGAAGTGTAAGGATTCAGGGACGGAAAAGACCGTTCTTCTCATGCATCATGGGGATACACTTGGACGGCTTTCAGGATTGTATATTCCCTCAATAAAAGCAATCAACACCCAGATAATGAGAATGCCTATAACAGCAGTTCGTAATGTTCGACTGCAGTGACCATCCATGATCATATCATACTGATAAGTTGGTTGGAAATCCTCATCGACTATATCTGGGACTAATGCCGTACTGCCGGTAGGGCTCTCCAAAGTTCGCCGTGAAATGCGTGTGTCAAGCATAGCACATCTTGTACAAGCGCATTGTCCACCAAGATATGATGGAGGGGTCTGGAAACACTCAGAGAGGACCTTTTGATACGCTTCTCCTTCAATTCTCAGTTTCTGCTTGGTGGCAGGTTTGAGAACCTGAGTTTAATTCATACTCACATTAGCACATAACAAAAGTCCAGCCTATTCTCTTTCCCCACCTCGTCTGAGGCCCATGTTTTGTCAAAATAAAGCATGGCGCTTACTGATTCTAAAATTCGAGTCAGAGGCTTACTTGTATAAATGTCTGGGCAATAACTCGAACAACTTTAGGTAGCCGTATAACAATTAAACACCCCAAAACATTCGGAAAGTGATCTTGCAGAAGATTGCAGCAGTATCTCATCGTTTGCATGGGAAATCTGAGTGGAGACAGACCTTGACAATCCACTAAAACAGTTATCTGGGGATTTTCGCCATCAACCAAATGCAGGACACCATACTCCACCTGAGATACTTCACTCAAAAATGTTTTATGAGTTGAGAATGACAATTTAGGCTCTTAGCAAATATAAGATGTGATAATGGTTAAATGGATTGCGCAGGTTCTTCTACAATTCCAATAAATCCCTCTGAAGTTCAACTTCTAGGAAGATAATCACAACACTTCTGATTTAAGCAGCACTGATGAAATAGTCAATGAATCGATAAAGCTCAAATGCAAATGCTTATGCAGCAGAAGGACTACATCTTATAATTCATGGTGAGTACATAGACCATATTACGCAATATCATGCATTTATTTTCATTTTCTTGAAGGAATAATCCACAGACAGCAAGCCACATTGGTAATATTAGTTGATTAAAGAGAATCTCAAGTTTCCTTAACATTAACCAGATGGATCGGATGGAGGAAAAAGTCAAATAGCACCAACGTTGAGCTGCTTTGACTTTTCCATCTCAGAGGAAAAGATCCTCGCTTTTCTTCCTACTACTCAGGACAATACAGAACAAAAGCTCTGCTACCGAAAAGTAGGAAGTTTTATGTTGAGATCGAAATATGCCACAACTTGGAGTAGAAGCAGAAGAGTTTACCAATAGCCTGAGCAAAGCGAGGTCTTTCATGAGATGGCAAGCTGATGCAGGCCAGGCCAAGACGGACAATAAGACATGGCCGATGCTTCACATCTAATCCATGCCAGAATATCATATTTGACCACCTCTCGAGTTCCTCTCCAGAGAGAATTCTGTAAGTCTCCCTCCAACGTATTGTTTTCTTTACAGATGATAGCAAGCTTGGTAAATCACCATTTGCAGCTACATAAAATCTCCGGAGTTCCTCTTTGTTAAATCTGAAAAAACATGACTATTTTTATATTGATTATATTGGATAACAACTAATAGAACCTAAATCAACCTTTTATCAATTGCTATAGTAGTCGTAGGAGTGTTTTCTGACAAACAATATTCCCAAAATATTAGGGCACTTGAAACAAACCAAACCGACGATCTTACTATACCGGATGCACTCGAAAAGTCAACCAGCAAAAAGGTTGAATAAGAAAACGGAGATACTATCTAGTAATTTCTTCATTCAACTGGAAATGAGGGTCAAGTTTATGGTCACTGAATTTTAACACTTATGATTATCTCTGCCTACAGTGATTACAAGTACTAGAGATATAGTAATTTTCATCCGATATATGGTGATAATCTGCTCACTATAAAGGCCTGAAGGCTGATAATCTGATGAAATATTTGGGACAAATTATAACAAAGGAATCATTACACCACCCTTCCCTGAGGTTTGGTGTAATTACACGTAGACCTGTAGTTGAGGAAATTACATCTACTACCCCCGATGTTTGTTTCCGTCAAACAAATAGATCCACCTGTTGGTAAAATTCATGAAATTTGTTGGCATCAACAAAAAAGTTGGATGAAAATTCATTAACCCCAATTTACTTATTACATATTTATTGCATGCCAAACAATTTTTTTGACCAAACTACCCTTATAAAGCCAAAAATACCTCCTCACATGCATTATCGTGTGAAGATGTATTAGGGTAGTTTGATAAAAAATATTTATTTGAAATACAATAAGTTTGTAATAAATTAATCGGGGCAAATATTGATTTTCATCCAACTTTTCAGCTGATGTCAGCAAATTCCGTGAATTTCACTAGTGAATGGATCTATTTGTTGAACAGAAACAAATGTCAAGGGTACTAGATATAAATTTCCAAATCATAGGGGGTCTACATGTAATAACACCAAACCTCAGGGAACGACAGTGTAATTGTCCCTATAACAAATGTAAGGGATTTTGACACCATAAAAAATTGATAACTGTTTTGACAAGAAAACACTTCTTTTTGGTTATTTCTAAGGGTAAATTACATCTACCTCCCCTGAGGTTTGGCATAATTACAAATACCCTCGTTGTTTGAAAAATTACAAATACCCCCCCCCCCCCCGAGGTTTGTAACCGTCTAACAAAAAACCCATTTCCATCCATTTTTATGGGTGAATTGATCCAAACACCCTTATGCATTTTATTTAATTTTTAAAATTCTTTGGATTTTTTTGGACTACAATGCGCGGGAGAGGTTCTTAAAGTTTTTTACACAAAGGAGTTAATAATGCAATTTGTCTCGACTGATTTTCTGCAATTTAACTAAAAAAAAATTAAGGGTAAAATGGTCAATTTCAGGTTTTGGTTGAAATTACAAACCTCAGGGGGTGTATCTGTAATTTTTCAAACAACGAGGGGGTATTTGTAAGTATGCCAAACCTCAGGGGAGGTAGATGTAATTTACCCTTATTCTAATAATTAAATGCAATTAAAATACAGTGAAAGGGCATCTAGGAAGTTTTTTCACTCCCAAACATCTCGTAGAACTAGAACACCACAGAGCATGATGGAAAAAAGAGAAAACATTGCTGCTGAAAATACAAAATATGCAGTAGAAACGAGAAAGAAAAAGGACCCAGGAAAGACGATAATTTTGCATCTAGATAATCATACCTTCTCTTTTTCGTTACGTTCATTCAACAGATAATGAATAAGTAAAAATTCACCTTTCTGGCAATGTGATCCCTTGACTTTCCAGCTCTCTACAAAGGTGGTTCAACCAGTCAGTAGACAAAAGGTCTTGAGGATTTTCATCACCAATTCTGTATAGTGAACGAAAATTAGAGATAAAGAAGTCTACAGAATAGATATTTCCGAATGTCTCCCAGTCAACAAGATAAAAATTTCACATAGGTGTACCTTCCGAGCTCTAGAAAAGCCGATGTCTAATTGTTGACACATTTATTTTAGCATAGAGTTTATAATTGTAATAATAAATGTGTCAAAAAGAAAAAAATTAAGGTAAATACTGCTACTGCTTATCCACCCTAGCCAGAAAGATAGCATCATCCCGATTTCAATGGAACAAATAAGAAAAGCATGAACAACGAGACAAAAAATAGAAAAAGTACGCATCACATAGAATCTGAAAGAAATGTGTTAACTGAACTACTCTTAGGAATAAATACACGACCTATGCCGAAAAACCAAAGAAAAAAAAAAGAGAGAGAGGAGTATGAAAATGGCCTGCGATTAGAGTCCAGGCACATGTTTACATATTAGACGACAAAAGACCAAGAGCAAAGGTTTCAGGTTTCTTTGGGTTATCAACTCTTTTTCCAGGCGGCATTTTGTCTATCATGCTATTTCAGTTATTAGCTAAACCGCAAGGACTATCATCTTTTGTTTTCTCAGATACAGTTTATCTCCCAATAGAGTTAGGAAAAGGTGTGGGTGTCTCCTAGAGGCAAACCGAGAAACATCAGCCAGAAAATCACTGAATCAATAAATGTATAGTATGAATAAGGAACCACTTCATGTACCTCATACTCTGATTACACTGTAAAGATGGGGATCCTGGACGAGATTCTGAACTCAGTTCGGAATCATCATTGCTAGGAGAATTTTCAGTATCATCCAAGAGAAAATTGCTGCAGTCTGAATGATCAGAGAAAGCATTCACAATAGAGAGCACTAATAATGGCTGCGAAATCATCTGAAGCCAAATACAATCGACAAGTGAAGTCAAAAATGTAGAGAATAAACATACTCAAAATTGAAAACAACTCAAACAAAGTTATGCATATTTTTTTGTTTGAATGTTAGTGAACATAACAGCTAAATATCATTTCCTCATGTCGTCCCCTGAATTCCAAATTGTTCCTTCAACAGTGATAACATCAGTTAAGGAATGTAACAAATATATAAAATAGCATATAATACCTCCACTACTCATTGATATATACTTATTCGAGACTTCAGAGAACTGAAAATGCATATATTAGAAATCTAAATAACCATGAGATATTCTGAACATTGTCTCAAGAAATCCTTTTGAAATAAATAAGGTACTTAATGCTATAAAAGTCTGCAACACTGACATCTCACAGTCAAATCTTAACTCGCCCATCAGCAACAGCACTAGTCGTGGAGAAAAGGAAAATGTCAAATTGATGAACAAATTCAGATCAAATAACCCTGGGAGCATTTCCAACTGGAAAAGGTCCCTAAAAATCCCTTTTAGCAATGTTACAACAGAAGTTCAATTCTTGAAAAAGGGGGAGCACTTTTGCTGGTTGTTACATGGAACTTACATATTTGTGAAGCCATGCATGCTTGCCCAAGAATAACATGGCCCCAAAGTCCACACGTATTTTGTAAATGTATAAGGTTGGATGTACAATTTGATAACCTGTGTCGTAAATAGCATGCCAGGTTCAACTGTGAAAAATAGACCAAACCTCTAAGAACCAACCTGCATTCCTTTGACCAAGAACCCAAAAGGCTTCCAGCACTGGATCCATTTGAGCGGGGGATAACAAAGAACTTGTAAACCTTGCAACCCAGTCCAAAGAAAAGGACACTTGGCCCTTGAAAGCCTCCGTACAGCCTCCAATGCAATAGTTTTAATAAGAAAGGATGCCACCTTACCACTTTTTCCTTTTCCAACTTCCCATTTATTTGATGTTATTGGTCTTAAAGGCTGAAGCGCAAGAGATTTAGGACCAGAAGCAATCGAAAGACTTTTTGACACATTTTTGTTATTGACAAAATTCGCCATGTCAGAATATCTCCAAGACCAATATGGTCAAGACTAATTGGAAATACAGTATCAGTTGAACTCTTTGGAAAGAAATAAGAATGCAGAAAGATATCTTCAGGAGGGACAAGATCAGATGTCAATTGAAATTATTTGAGAGAGTGGATAGTCACATCTCTTTGGTAGTGATAATTTCAAGATGGATATGAGAAATTTCATGGATCTGAATTCAGGATATCAAAATGTAGCGGCTCAGTCCATGTAAATGAAGCTCCTGTTGGAATCATCTCGAGGTAACATATAGGTACAATGAGAACCTGCAAGAACACGCATGATGCATCTTAGCCTCAAAACCTTTCATACAGAAAACACAAAACATCATTCAGCCTGTAAACAAAGTTTCTTTAACATGCCAAGCAGATATTTCAAACTATATAAGCTATAGCTATTACTTTCTCTGAATAGAGACATGGGGAAACGCAAGAACAAGTGCTAATCACAGGACACAGCTAAGAAGTAATAGGAGCACGATGGTAGCTAATAGTTTTAAGTTTCATGTAAATAAAATGAATTAACAAATGTGTAGCGTCATGATTTAAAAGGCAAACATAAATAAGTGAAGAACACTATTTAGTGATCAGATGGTCATTTCAAACATACAAGTAAAACGTAACATATCAATCAAATTCAAATAAGCTGGGAAATTACATGGACCACATAATCTTGTACTGTCTTGACCTAATAGCAGCTGAAGCTAGCATGACATCAAAACATTAACTAACAATAAAATCTGTTGATTAGTTTATTTAGGTAGAATTAAATAAAAGCTGTAGGCATTGGTGTCAATACCTCTGCAAGCTACATCAACTAGTGAATTTTCACCGATCTTGCCAATTTTGATATACTCTTACTCTAATTGGAACATCACCTCATGTGAACTATCCTAACTTATGCATGTGAATTCCATGCGACTCATACAACACCATGCTCATATTACATAAAACACTAAATATTGATCATCGAATAAGCTCTTTTCCTCAGTGTCCCTATACATCAGCCCGCGCTAACTAACCACCACCGCTCACACCAACAAGCCACCACGGCAGACAAACAGCAATACCTATTCTCCATTATACTTCCATTTTAAAGTTTCGAGCACTAAAATAATCACACGCCGTGTCCGCACATGAATCCGCGAAAAATGAACACCCCAAAGTACAACAATATGATCAAACCAATCCGATCCGAACCGAACCAGACTTCAAAAACACACACAAATTCAAACCTCAAACACATTTTCTCCAACTGATTCCTGACTCTCAGTTAACACTACAACCCGCTCCGATAATACAATCCAATTACGCAACAAACCGGATTTTCCAGAATTCGTATAACGATCAAATAGCAACAAATTAAGAACGAAGAAGAGATAATCCGAAAAGAAGAACAATGAGAGAAAAACTTACTTTGTCGATCGGAGCGTCGAGTAGAGAGAATTTTTCTGTTAAGTGAGAGAATAAAAGAAAAGGCGAAGAAGGAAATTAGAACAGAAGTAGAAATGAGCGGTGATGGCGCGGGCCCCGCTTGGAACTGGATGCTTCCAGTACGGTTTGTGTCGATCGAACCGGATTCGTCCCCATTTTTCCCGAGTCAAATGCAAATTAAATTAGGTACAACAATTGGTCAAAGTAAGATAATTTAGAATTTTATTTTCGGTGTAATTAAAAATTATGACACTCTACTCGTAATAATATTCATTACCAAAAAAGGACATTAAGAGGGTGTTTGGCTAAACTTATATGCTCTTGAAAATTATTTGGTAAAAGATTTTCTAAAAAACTTATAAAATTTTAAAATAAGATATTTTTTATGCTATAAACTCTTCATAAAAAAAATTAAAATAAATTTATAAGGTTAAATATGATTACCACCTCTAAAATATTAAAACCTTGTAAACCTCCTCTAATCTTTAATTTTTAAATTTGAAAGCTCCATTTCACCCTTACAAATTGTTTTATGAAAAAAATAATTAAAGAAATTTTTAAAATACCAAAATCATCATTTGTTTAAACTTTGTCTAATTCTAGTTTCACTTGTTTATCAAGTTCTTTTTAATTTTGGTAATCCTAAAGTACTTGGAGCTCAGTTTATTTTAGTTTCACTTATTTGTCAAACTAAGTTAAATATAAATTTATACATGCATATAATTACCATACATATATAAATATATATTAATTGTATATTTTTTTTATTAGTTCATCAGCATTTCGATTTTATTAATTATGATTTTTTTAAGTAAAGATAATAAATATATATAATTACCATATTTATATCATTACGATATATACATATGTAAATATATATTATAAATATATATATTAGTTGTATATTTTTATTAGTTTATCAACCTTTCGATTTATTAATTGTGAATTTTTTTAAGTAAATATATAAATATATATTAATTGTACATTTTTTTATCAGCCCTTTCAGTTTTACCTATTATGAATTTTTTTAAGTAAATATAAATATATATATATATATGTATAAATTTTGTATTTAACTTGGTTTGACAAACAAGTGAAATTAAAATAAAATTAGCTCCAAGTACTTTAGGATTATGAAAATAAAAAAAGTGTGATAAACATGTGAAACTAGAATTAGACAAAGTTTGGCAAAAGGTGATTTTGACATTTTAAAAGTTCCTTTTTTTTCAGAAAGCAATTCGTGTAAGGATAAAATGGACTTTTCTAACGTAAATATTAAAAGTCAGGGAGGATTTTGAAGATTTTAATATTTTAAGGGACATTTGATATGGGATAAATAGCTCAGGAATGATACTTGTGTTTAACATTAATCTATATATAAGTTGGTAACTGTTTTTTATTATTATTACAGTATGAAGAAGATATTATGCCAAGCATTCTCACATTTTATTGACCCATACACTTTAAAATTTTATTTTTTAAAATAAAATTCAACGTCTTTAAACTTTTAAAACAACTTATAAGACACAGAAACTTATAAAATATCTCAAACAATTTAATAGACAGAGACAGCGCCAAGATTCTTAATCCAACCAAAATTTTTACATCAATGACACCATATACAATCACAATCAGAAGTTCCATTGCCAACAGAGTTCTGTGGAGAAAGATAAATATCTCAACATCCTGCAGATAAATAAGAAAAAATTTGAAACAAAAAATTTATTCGTTTCATCTCATCGTTCTTTATCCTCCATCTATGTACAATCCCAACTGCATTTCTCAAGAACTACGGTTTCACTCTTGGCGTACGAATGGCGAGGAGCTGACATCGGTCGTGCTGTAAAACGAGTCTTCTGCACCGCCGTAGTAGTTCTCTTCCTTCTCATCGTCCCACCTCACGACTTCCCGTATGTATTTGAAGGCCTCGTCTACCGTGGGCCGGTCTCTAGCTCTTGTTTGCCAAACAAAGAGCTTTCGACCGGTGAGTGAAGCGTAGAGGTCCTTGAACTTCATGGCCACGTAGAAGTAAGCTTGGTGGGCCAGGGATTGGTTGTTGTTGTGGGGTCGAACGGGGCTGAAATCAGTGAACCATTCGCACGTACCTAGAGGAACACGGTTGATCTTGTCTTCAAAAAGGTCGTATTTGTTCAAGATGAGGACGAACGGGGTGTCTTTGAAACAAGGATGTCTGATCATCGTCTCAAAGAGTTGTTTACTTTGAATCATCTTGTTCTGGAGCAGCACACCACTGCCAGAGCTCTCTGGGGAAATCCAGACCTGATCATAATCGCTCAGGGCGACACAGAAAACTACAGCACGGACGTCCTCAAACATTTCAACCCACTTGCAGCCTTCGTTCATCCCCTTGGCGTTTACTCTAATCAGTTGGTACCTGATACAGGGAAGATCGAGGAAAATATAGAACGGAACTTGAAAAGTTGTCGGAAAGCAACATAACAATGATGTCAGACAAGAAACACTTACTTGGTCAGGGGTGGGGGTGCAGATTCCAGATTTTCTGCATAGGTTTCTGACATTGGGCTGCGATCGTCCATGGTGAACTCCATAAACGCCAAGCCGTTACCTTGAGTCACCCCTTCAGCATACAGTATATCACGGTCTGATGGTTCATACTCGTTGCTTGATATTTCAACCGCCTAGGGAAGAAACCGAGGGTGTTAGTAGAAATTTCTTGAAGTAAATGCAATGATCAGTTTGCAAATGAGAACAGCAAAAACTCGGATTTTGAGTCAATTATACTCATACGGGCCAAAAAAAATTATGTACAAATAGTAGCTAGACACTAATGCAACGTCCATGGGTATAAATAGGCTTCGTATTACCGGTAGTTTCCAGAACCAAAATCAGCAAAGAGACAAACGGTTAAGATGATCCAAAAATTTAGTAAAAAGTCGAGAAACGATACCCTGCTCAAGAAGTACTCAGCCACATCCGGTAGGAAGTGAAGTTCATTCTTTCTTCGGTATGTTTCTTGTATTGCAGGATCTCGCCACACTTCTTCAACAAGTGGAGCATATTCACGGGTCGCAGCAGGAAAGAACGCGTCTAAATCTCCAGTGGCTATGATGTCGAGGAGCCAGTCCGAGAAATGCTTTAACCTTGGATTGAGGGAATAAATACACTGGTTACGCTCATTGGAGTCTGTGCCTTCCCCTGCATAAATTTCAAATTCAATCACAAAACGAAGCTAAAGCACCTCGAAGTAGGACTGAAATTTTTCACTAAATTCATCATTAATTACACAACTGTATAGCAGCCCAAGGATAACACGTCAAGACTGTCTATAACTACACAATGGAACTGAACATCTAATTTTTCGACTTCTTTGTTTAATACCTGATTCGGAGACTATTTCGTCAGAACCTCGCCCTTTGGACTGTGATATAGCCTCCTCCTCAAAGCGTTCCCGACCATCAAGAAGAATGCTGAGATACTTGTACATGTTGCTTTGGATCATAAGCTTGATATCCTGTAGTTCCTCAGGGGTAAATTTGCTTCCATACAAGAATTTTGCCTGTTTAGGTATATAGAGGTTACAAGAATCAATTATAACATGTGCACAGAAACGAAATTCGACCCCTAATTATGGAAAGCGATCAGCCTAAATGAAAGAAATCATGATTAGATATTCAAGACCTAGTGCCGTCAACTGGGCCCCATCACAGGTCACTACAACTGCATCGTTCGGAAGGAACGATGGACGTAGTTAGGTATCACATAGAGGATGTTGACAATTCAGAAACATGATTATCATGGATATGCAACACTAAATACGAAGGTCATTTAAACTAAACCACTTTTTGCTGTCCAATAAATACATCGGCATTAAATGCGTTCTCGATCCTCCAATTCAAGTTGAATTTTCAATGACAGGAAACCACCAATTCACTTTATCTACGACTCATAGAGCTCATTATTTCGCGTAAATCATGATTAACTTAATTTGCAGCTGTTGGAGTTGTACTTTTCATTAATTAAAAGATAATATGATAACAGTGATTATACCTTCAAGATTCCGTATGTTTGAAATCAGATTATTACGTTAATATTTGATCAGATAATTTTCTTTACATAGAGCAAATATTTACGGGGAAAATCATTGTCAATTATAGAAAATCAACAGCAGAATCCTAATTCGATTGACTTACATGAATTCCAGAGGGATAAAGTTCAGGTGCTGACCTCACGATTCAGTACATAAACATTAAGACGCATTAGATGAAAACAGAAGAAAAGAAATATATCACAGCATACAAGATCTTCAATAAATTCCTCCAAAATACACTAGATAACAAAAACTTGCTCCACTGATTTTCTTGATTGAAAGACGGCTTTCGGTTGCCTCATAGGAATTTATTTGACTAAAGTCACAGAGGAAGTTAAGACAATATCGGATTTCATAGTACCTCTATAACATATCTTTTGACAACCTCATCAGGATTACCTGCTTGAAAATAGTGCTGGTCCCGGAGCCCTGGAGTCCAAGGAGAAGAAGCTTCTGGATCTTTTTCTGCTCTAGATAATTCGGTATGGTCGTATAGTTACTAGGCTCGTCCCTGTGTCCCTGAGGCTGACCTTGAGGTACAGGTAAAGAGAACAAGGAGCAGACGAATCGAGTGGATGCCTAGTGAAATTAGATTTAAAGTTTTGGTGAAACGTTTCGCAGTTGAGATGCTACTGTTTTTGGAATGCATATATGATATGTCTTCTCAAAATACATACCTTCTCCCAGATATTTCCTCTGATATTATTTTGCCCTTCCTCCTCGTATCTACCGTCGTCATACACCCAAAAATGGGTATCACGAGGGCATTGCACGTTTGCAAGCTGAATCACATGCAAAATAATATTTAACCTCAGTCAGGCACATAAAACGCATTCGTCTCACTATGAGAACCATAAAGTTGATGGGCCACTACTTAATTTGTTTAAAACCCAAAGAAATCATAACTACTTGAAGGTAACTTGTTGCTTGCGGAAATAATAATCGGGATTTGTTACAAGAATTAAATCGAAGCAACAAACAGAGGGCCGGTTTAAAAGTTCAAAACTTTGTCTTATCTTGATCTGTTTATCAGTGGTAAGTAGTACAATTGGAGTTGGATAATTACTGAAACATACAATCCAAATTCTTAAAGCAAGCTCAACAATAGAACATTGTACAAACACAGTATGCACGCAGCACTGTCAAGATTTGCTGGAGGAAAAAAATGCACACTAGGCACTTGAGTACGAGTTTTGGCCAACAAATAAGAAGTTCTAAAAGACAATAATAGGACATCATAGGAGGTAGAGAAAATAAAAACTTTGGGCCTAGCAAATGAGCTGTCAAATGACAAGGGAAAAGGGTCGGCAACTTTGGTTGAAAGACGAATGCCCGACATGTAAGTAAAAGCCAAAAGGTTATGAGAGCTGTGGAGTCGGTTCACGAACATTAGAGGGACTACATTAGATGTACCGTAACTTGTTAACAACATTGATCCACAGAGACAAGGGAGCTCTAGGAAAGAGCTACAATATGCATTAGGTCATAAACATCTTACCTCTATCCATAATATTACCGTAGAATATGCACATCCGAATATATAAAGTAACTCTAGTATTCTTATACTTAAGATGGCAGTCATGAAACAACGACCAACCTTCAGTACTCTTAGCTCAAGTTTTGTGATTTCTCGACCATTCATGTAGACCTCAGTATTCCCATTGCTTGCATGTGGACTGAGTTTTCCTGTGAAATTCAAGTTTGAACTAATAATTCTATCAGGCTTTTCTCCCTCCTGTCAAGTGGACAAATACGAACTGCATAAGCATATTCACCTTCCAGGGAGATTTGACAGCATACATAAGAAGGTTATAAGCAATAAAGAATGATTTTACCTTTCCCCAAAGACCGGATTCCTTGTCATACCAATACCTTCCTGGCTTCAGTTTCCTAGGAGGTAACGGGCATCCAAAAAGTTCCGCCATCTCCTCTGGTTTTAGAGGGTACCCGTTCACAATCAGCTGCTCTGGTCGAAGCTGATTAGCAGCACATTCTTTTTCAGCCTTCATTATATGTTTGACTTCCAACGGACTAAGTAAACGTGATAACACCCTAGAATGTTTACCCAATTTGGACCTCTTCGACTCATCAATCGGCTCCCCTATGCAAGTAACACATTTACGCCCTTCTGGCATAGAACCCATCGCTCGGAGCACACAGTTGCTGCAATATTTTGCATCACAAACCAGGCAGGATTCCTTAGTTTCCCACTTCCCTTTTCCACACCTATAACACACTCTTGTTTTCTTTCTCTTCTTTTTTTCTTTGGTGACACCAACATATTCAGGAAATACTTGTTTGTCGGTATCTACAACTCTCCTTTCAGATCTATCAACAGTATTAAAGGTGACCACTGTGGCTCTTCTTCCTTCATTGGCAGGCTCGTTCGGAACATTACTCTGCCGGCTGTGCACTGAACCGGGGGATGCAGACACAGAGGGTGATGAAAAATCATCATTCTGCAAAACAGACACCACCGATTCTGAACTTCCCGACATCCTACGACTATGATGATGTCGACTCGTAACCCTTGCAATACGAGACATGGGCAAAGGGATTGGTTCTATTACAGGGGCATTATCACGAGTCAGTGATCTCCTAGATTCTGAAATGGGTTCAGCAATTGGAATTGCATCCGCGTTCACGTCAAGTGGTTCCACCCTGGGAACCTCATATAAAACTGGAGGGCCTTTATACTCTAATGCTATTGAATAATCCATCTTATCCTCATCAGGAATCGGCGCCCCTGGAGGAAGCATTTTCCTCACCATCTCCCTCCAATCCTCCGCCCCACCTTCGGCCATCTTCCCTCACAGCAACCTTTCTTCTCTGTCTCCCAGCACGGCCCCGAATTTCCAAATTAATACCCAAAAATCCAATACATGAAGTTTCAACAAGAACCAAACAAGATTTATAATACACGACAGCTGAACAAACTGGGGTGCAATAGTAATACAACTTTCAACCCCAACAAAAGCTTGCGTCAACTTATGAAGTTAGAGTGGACAATCCCAAATTTATACCAGAGAGGATAATTCAAAAGAGCACAGCTGAAACACATTTCTTCGCCCACAAAACCAAGATAAGATCTCTGCACCATAGCCTGATTTTGCTGAAATCCTTCAAATCGGAAACAATTCAATCACGAACACCACCAAGATTCAAATCCCAGAAAATCAACCGCCACCCACGCTCTTTTCAGCTGAAAAACATTCAACAAAAAACAAGAAATTTTCAAGTCAAAGTTGTTAACCCGTAAAGGAAAGCTTCAAGATTCTGAAAGTTGAAATTTTAAGAGTCCTACATCAAGTAAAATACTATATAATCCAACCCCCATTATAAAATCGACTTTCAGCATTCAAATTCAAAACCAACTTCGTTACATGACGCCATCTTTAATATACATACAAAATTAAGTACAAACATAAAGATGGGTACTCAGAAATGTCAACAAAAGAGTGGAAAAAAATGAAAACTTTACAGAAAGATAAGGGCTTTACGCCTAAAAGAACAGGAAAAAAGAGTGAAACATAAAGAACTTTTTCAAGTAAATATGTACCTGAGAAAAAGGAGAGTTATGAAGGTGAATGAATCAACCGGGGAGTTGGGAAAAAAAAAAAAAGGAAAATTACAAGTAACAAAGGCTGCTTTTTCAAAGGCTTTCAACCTCTGGAAATCAAAAAGGGGTAAAAGTCTCAACGAATCTTACCCTTTTGAGGAACAGAGCATAAAAACATAGTACATCAGAGCAACACATCTCCCATATACATACAGAAGAATTATATGTATTACTTGGAGGTGAGAAGATGATTTCTAGAGAGAGAAAGAGAGAGAGAGATGAGGTGGGTCCTCGTGGGTGCACGGTTTGGAGTGTGCAGTGTTCGGTAATGATGATGATGATGGAAGGAAAAATGCTTTGGGTGAGCGCGTGTTGAATACGCTCCGTGGGTCGCGAGTGGGATTTTCTGATTGGTAGAATCGGCAATTGGCAGTAAAATTGAATCCCCGGTACAACACCTGAGATTTAGTGTAATTGCAAAAAGACCCCAATATTTTCAGTGATTACACTTATTTACCCATAATCAATGCACTAAAGTTTCTTGAATTTTTAGGTTTGTTCAATGGTTGAATACACTTTGTACCTCTGAAGTATTCATATCATCGCATTCACCCCTTTTAAAATATGAAAGAAAATGAAATATTGTGACTAAAATAATTTGGTAATAATAAAACAAAAATACCTCTGTCACAAAAATACCTTTTAGAAAGTAAATAATTTATGTAAAAAATACACATGAATATGTATACATTTTAATGTGATTATATGTATTATAAATATAATTTATAATGATAAAAAAAGTTATGTTATATTAAATTATATATTTTACATTCAGTTACATATATAAATATTTAAAATATGTAACTCACAAAATTAGAGAATATTAGCATATTTCCAAATACATATATATGTTCAATATAATGTTTTAAAAATGTATTGACAATGTTTAAAATAATGTTCATTACGTGTAACAACAGAAGCACAAACTATATAAATTTTTCAACAGATATGCAAAAAATACGAGGATGGTAAGTTTATAGAGTCTATACAAATTTCTATATTAATTATAAAAATCATAATTTTTTAATAATATTTATTTTGAATAAAAAAATATAAATTATATTTTAGAAGAATGATTGGACATAATATCTTAACGGGGTGTAAATTATAAGGGTGCTTTCGTCTTTAAAAAATATATACATGTTATCAGGTGATTTTTGTTACCGTTGTATTTTAGGGGATTAATGCGACTGTAGGCATATTTCATATCGAAAGTGTATTTAACCTTTTGTTTAACAATGGATAAGAGGTTTGTTTGTAATTTTAAAATTTTGAGGGGTGTAATTGAAAAGCCTTCACCCTCAAACAATGTAATTGAAAATTATGTGATGTAATGAAACTAAAGAGGAAATTAAACAAGCAATTATAATTTTTCAATAGAAATGAATTAAGAAATAAAATAAAATAGCTGGATATGTGGCTAGTAAATCATGTGACATTTATTAAATAATTAAATAGTTACTAAAAATTAATTCTTGCCATAATCATCAGCCAACTCTATAAAGCTTCATAGTTGACCATTCAAAGAACAATAATAATGTCTTCCAATGATTAAAAATATGTTCATTTATTGGTAACATTTAGCCAATACAAAAATAATAATTTATCTAATTTTCTTTATTATTATTTTTTTATCATCAATTACAAAAATCTCATGCATATTACACCGTTGAGTTCTGTATGCTAAACCCGGTCTTGCTCAAGCGGCAGAATTAGAAATTGAGGCTTCACAATCAAGCGATTATAAATATCAATAATAAATATGTGTTCGTTTACGAATTTTCTTATGATTTTACCCATTACTCTTTTTGGATACGGGTCAATTGGGACCATATACGTAAGGGCATTTAAGAGATTCGTTATTGAATACTTAAAAGTTGTCATTTCTTAATTTTTGTGTTTACTTGTATTTTTTTTTTATTTTTCTATACAAAAATAGTTTGGACCACATCCATTGATTTATCCACAAGTGTGAAGTACAAGTTATAAGTGATGTCACCAAAAAGTGAGATGGACTAAACTTATATTATAGGGCATGATTCAACACGCTTGCACTAAAGCTTGATACAAGTTTTTTACTTATTCCCCAAATAAGAGAATAGGGGAGTGTTATTTATAATAGTGGAAATTTTATGTTATTTAGGGTAGGTTAGGGTAAAGTACTAATTTATCCCTTATCAACTCCCTTTAGATGATTGTGATTCATTGACTAGGGTTATTTTAGTAATTTATTGTGCCATGTTGATTTGTTCTGCTTGTCTTATTTTATGAGATTTATTTTCCCCATCAATAAGAAATCGCAAAAATAATATGACTAAGCCCCTGTTCGACCCTACAATTAAGCAGTC
Organism: Sesamum alatum; assembly: GCA_034509735.1. Lineage (NCBI taxonomy): Eukaryota > Viridiplantae > Streptophyta > Magnoliopsida > Lamiales > Pedaliaceae > Sesamum > Sesamum alatum. Next base: position 3,347,516 of record JACGWO010000007.1, on the reverse strand, counting down.
CAAACTAATGTTTCGAATGCAAATGTAATTTTTTATATTATTTGACTCATTTTCTCAATAATCATTTTTGGAATTCAATTATAGTCAACATTTACATGGATTATTATAAAACTAGGAATTCAAAACTCATAAACATTTTTTCTAAAATTAATTAGGGTTCAATATATTTTACGCCCCTAACGTATTCCACCCTCATTAATTATCCTCCTCAACTAAAAAAATCTTCACTTATTCCCCTATGTATATGATAATCCTTTAAATTAAATTAAAATAGATAAAAATATCATGACTATTAATAATATGATATGTTCATTTTAATCCCCTCTACAATAAAATATATAAATCAATTTGACTTAAAAATTTATTCAAATGCAATGTTAAATTAATACTAGATTAGTATAAATTAATTATTTTCAAATTTGAGCGTACGAATAGTCATATTGATTTTGCAAAAGTTTATAAATTCAATAATTTTAAATTAACGAATAAAAATGTGCTTTTGCGTATTAAAAATTTACCTACCGATATCCATACACACAAGTACTTTAGGGTATAAGCTCTGTCGTACCCAAAAAAATTATTTTAATAGGTATGTGTCCGAGTCTGAATCTAATTTAAAAATATTAAGTCAGACGAGTCTGGGTAATAATTATTAAAGGGTTTAGGTCTAAGTATCCACAAATTGACAGATCTAACGTGTTGGACTTAGGATTAGATTAAGGAATGAAATAGAGTTACTGCATGGGGAAAAAAAATCTAGCTCATGATTCCATTTGGGGGGCAAAATAGTAGGCTCAAGTCCTCGACGGCCACTTGCAATATTTTTGTCATTAAAATTATATATAGTGTAATTCACAAACACAAATTTATAAATTTATTTTAATCCACAAGTACTAATATTTATCTTACCAATAGGTGACTAATCCAATATCAATTTTTAACATCATAAGTCAACAAAATTTGAAGTCAAATTGATTGATATATTTTACTATAAAGGGTATTAAAATGAATATATCACAACCAATCCCATTATTGTCTATTTTTATTTAACTTGAAGGATTATCACTAAGATAGATGGGTAAGTAAAGGTTTCTTTAATTAAGTGGGTATTTGATGAGGGTCGCATACTTTAGACGTGTAAAATGTATTCAATCCAATTAATTATCTTGTAATTAATTATGCAACAATTGAGTCTTATAAGAAATCACAAACACAGTATAACTAAGCCCCTGTTCGACCTTACAATTAAGCAGTCCAAACCAATGTTTCGAATACGAATGTAATTTCTTATATTATTTGGCTCATTTTCTCAATAATCATTTTTGGATTCAATTACAGACAATATTTACATAATCAATTATAAAACTATGAATTCAAATCTCATAATCATTTTTTAAAAAATTAATTAGGCAACAATTGAGTCTGATAAGAAATCACAACAACAATAAGAAGCCCATGTTCAACCCTACAATTAAGCAGTTCAAAATCTATGTTTTGAATGTAAATGCAATTTTTTTGTACTATTTGGCCTATTTTCTCAATAATTTTAAAATTAATTATCATAAAATATTAATTATTTTATAATTAATGAATAATTACACTCCTCCTCTAAGATTTGGTGTGATTACACATAAATTTTTTGTGATTTAAAAAATTACAACTAGTACCCCTGATGTTGGTTTTCATTTAACAAATTGATCCCTCCGCGACTCAAAATCCACAAAATCTATTGATATTAAAAAAAAAAATAAACAAACAAAAAAAGGTGAATGTAATCCATATTTATCCTTGATTAACTTATTACTGACTTATTGCAGGTCAAATAAATCTTTTTTTGACCAAACTACCCTTATACATCTTCATAAGTTAATTCATGTGACGAGGTATATCTTTCACCCCTATAAAGGTAATTTAATTAGAAAATATTTATTTTTGACCCAAAGCAAGTCTAGTAACAAATCAATCAAGAATATATATGGATTTTCATTCAATTTTTTTTATTAATATCAACAAATTTAGTAATTTTGATTGATGAATGGATTTATTTGTTAGACCAAAACAAATATCAAGAATATCAAATATAATCTTTAAAATATTTTCTTTACGTATAATTATACTAAACCTCACGAAAAAGCAATAGAATTATTTCTATAATTAATTATGCAACAACTAAATCAAATTGAGCCTACACAGACAAGAATGCAAACAAGTGGTCCCTCTAAATCAATAAAATTACCACTAAAAGACAATAATCAACCATCACATCAAAGCATTGTATAAAATTACACTACACAATTAAAAAAAATTATTTTCCTAATACCAAATTACATATATATATATATATATACATAAAATTTTGGTGCACCCTAATAGTATTTATTATTGTGTGCATGTGACATTGGTACACCCAAATCATTTATTTACATCACTCTCCAACAAAATATCAGTCCTTTTTCTCTAGCAAGTGTACATAGCAGTAATTTTGTTGTTCCCCACATCATTAATGTGAAAAGTGGGGCCCCCAATAGCCTGATCCCATATCAGACAATCAATCAATACTACTACCTTGATGGTGCAGTTGCATTATTGATCCACCCCTTCCATTTCATCTTTTTGTTTTTTGTACATTAAAAACTTTTAATTTGGTCCAATTTTTAACTAATTATTGCATAAATAAATGTAATTGTACTGGTTAGAATTACATTAGTTAGTTGTGCCGATGAGGCCTAGCTTAATTGGCGAAATTGAGGCCCATATTCTAGAGATCATGGTTCAAACCCTTGCGTAGATTGATGTTATTTCTACTGTATAGTGGGTGTGATTTGCTGATGTAATAGCTAGGTGTTAGTTTATGTGATATTATTGATTTGATTGTTTATAATTATCTCTGTTCGATATTGATAGTCGACGGGACTGAATATAATCACTTTACTTTCTATTAATAAATTCATCGCTTCCATTTTTTTTTTTAAAAAAAAGAAGAATTACATTAGTTGTAGGGGAAATGCAAGCAATTCTCATGTGATATTGCAAGTGAGCAAATTACCCTCTTATGAAAAATAAAATAGCAATTTACCTCCCTGTGTGTTTAAAAAGTGAACCAGTTTACCATTATATGAGGGGCAAATGTGACAATTAAATCATACAAAATAAGAAAGCGTCTTTGAAAAAAATAAAAATAGATAAAATAAGTTAAAACAATGGCATGTGAAAGCGTACTAAGAAGAATAATCCAGGCAGACATTTGTTTGTGAAGATTGATTATATTCCCTCAAAATTCAAATTAATCGCACTTTGAAAGGTTATTCCCACTTCTCATAAATCACAGAAAGCTTTATTCTTAAAGAAAAAGGGATTGATTATTTAACCTGCAATAACTTAATAACAAGTCAACTAGAGAAATAAATACGGATTTTTTATTCAAGTTTTATTTTGTCAATATTAGCAAATTCAGTAAATTTTGACGAATGAATAAATCTTTTTGTTAGACAGACGCAAACTTCAAAAGTACTAAACATAATTTTTCAAACTACAAGAAATTTACGTGTAATTATCCCACAGAAAAGGTCAAGTCATGAACTATAAAATATTAAAAGTATTCTTTTCACCTCCAAAACAATCATCCAAACAAGTTTCTCCACCCATCTATCAGACAGATTTGAATACCAAACTAATGGCTGAAAGAGATTTATTCTGTAAAATACATTCTTGGAAACAAATACAACAGACAATATTTTCCTTATTTTCTTGCACAAAACAGACCTTTTGCTTTCTCAATAAATCAGTAGAAACTTGTATCAGGATGTGGTTCTAGTATTTTGATTTTACTCGATATGAATTGAAGAAGCGGCACCTGTAATTTCTGCAGCTCGTGGGTCGTTGCTCTCTAAGCAGACGCCACGTGGGTCCTCTCTCACTAGCAAAGCGAGAACACTGAGGGAACTCCAAACTTCGATCACGTTGCTGCTTGAAGCCCCCAAGGTGATGGCAAAGACTGCATCGAACCCACCTGCGCCGGGAACGCCAGCCAAGAGCACTCCTTTTGTGTTCATTGTGGTATCCAGCAGTTGAGTTTGTGATTCTGGTTCTATCTGCAGAAGAAGGCGTGCATGATCAAGCAACGGGTAAAATAGGTATTACAGGATAGTGGTGCATCGGTTGGAGCGTTTGAATTTAGAGCATGCAAGGCCACTGTGGGAAATTTTAGTTCAGAGCGGATTTGTCCAGTCCAATCCAATCCAATCACATGGCAACTAAATATATTTGTCATTTGATTAGGGTATGGTCAATGGAGAGCGACCAATCACACGGCAAATGCAACAACAACTATTAGAATCATAATAGAAGGTTTAAGGATAAATTAAACAGAATTTACAATCATTGCAAGCCACTTTGATGTCAAAGGGGAAGCAACAAGGAAATAAGAGAAAACGGGAGAAAATGGTATCAGTGTAATTATTTTAATGCTACCAGCTGCAAGAACACACAGAGTGATAAACACAGAAATGAAGTAAGAAACGAGCTTCTAAATGGAGAAAAAGAACCTACAGGAATTCCGGCAGCCTCGCCCATCTTCCGCATGTTACATCTGATCACAAGCATGGCATCTCGAGCTCCTAATAGTGCTTTAACCACTTCCATTTCGTTCGGCTCAACAGCTACCTCTGTCCACTGTTAGAAAATTCAGTTTATATATAATACAAGGGATCTCTGTGATATACAAGAATTAAAGTTGCACTTAGGAATGCCTGTCCATGTGTTTTCAGAGAGACAGAGAGAGTGGGGGGGGGGGGGGGGGGGGAGGGAGGGAGGAACAGAGATTTTACTTACTGGTTGGAACAATTTGACTTTAAGTCAACACTGCCACTGTATCTGGTTGTAAAAACAAAAATGGACCCACTCCGGGGCTAATATTTCTAGAAAATGCTTCTACAGGATGCAAAAGGAATACAACTTTCAATATCTTCTGAATTGGCACTAAATTAAGAAGGAAATATTTAGGACAATATTTCAGACCTCACTGCAGTTTATGTATGTGTAGATGCATAATTACCTTAAACCATATAAGTAGAACTTTGGATTAATATGCAAGACATCACCGACAGTTGATTAAAGAAGCAATTGTAGAAAGTTGAAACTAAAGACAGCAGGAATTCCATCTTGTGAATGCATCTGATACTGTAGTGTGCCTGTATGTTTTAGTTAACCAAAAGGGATAATAAAATCCATACATTATTCAGTTTGCCATAATCAACTGATCAAATGCATCGCTTAAGTCTCAATATGGAATGCACCGAAATATAATGGCACTCGGAGGCAGAACTCCCACCATTTATATCCACACAAAAAAGGAGTAAAAAGTTCATTATCATATTCTTTTGCTTCCACCAGCATGGCTCTGAGAAAATTGGCATAATGTACCTTTTCTGATGTATGCGTGCTGCAGTTGTTGATGGCACTTCTATACGCATCATAATTTATTTCTGCCAGTTTGCTTAAGGTGTTGAGGTGCATTTCAAGTGCAGAATTTGCTTCGGACAGCTTCTTCCATGTTTCTAGAGAGTTCTGAGGGTCAGACTTTTGCCACTTCTTTACAGCACCAACCATTGATGGTGTTGATGATCCACCGGTTCCAGGTTCTCCAAGTAACTGCATGTGCATCATAATTACTGCAAGCAACTTAAAGAGAGAGCATGCAGTAGACAGAAAGAAATAGTTGAAAAACCATAAAGCGCAGCTCCCCGTTTTCGTAGTGCATATGCATCACCGTCAAAGGAGTATAAATATTCTTTACATTTTGGGGGCATGTTCCCTTTCTTCTCTTTTTTTCCCTTTTCTGTGGTGGTTAGGAGGGTTATCTGTATCATAAAAGCAGGAAATAGAAAGATTTGGGATTGTAAATGCTCATTTAGGATAATTAGGGACCCACTTTTATAAATATGGAGCTGATTACGCTTCCTAACAGTTTATTTTGTAAACTTCCACTTCCAAGCTCTATCACTTATGGATCACTTCCAACCTGACTGTTGGCAGAGTAACTGATTAAGCAAAACAGATCCAATCTTGGCTAAGCCCAAGGATGCAATAGGAGTAAGTTCAATTTTTGTCTCAAGCTTTTGGCACCACAGTGACCGACAGAGGGAAGAGGGTTTCAGCTAACCCAAGGGATGAGACGAGTACCATAGTGGCACCTATTTAAGGAAAATAAGAAAGCTTTCAATGTTGTTGGCCATCTTAACATGTGATCATGAGAAGAGCCAGCAAGTGCAGATGGTGCGATGGAACCTTTAGACAGTTAAGGAAAATAAGATATATAGTCTTAATCAGAATTATCGGAATTGCAAAACAATTTTAACTTGCAATAGCCAGATAATGTCATCAAAGGCCATGCATGCAACTCTAATATTCAAGTTTTTTCTGACAAGTAAAAGTCCAGAGCACGACAGAGAGATAAACTTCTCACAGCATGTTTTCCATACAAAATTAGCATCAAATAAGACAACCAAGTAGCATGAAAGAGAGGGGATTGACTGGGTGTCACTGAAACATAAACAGATAGAGAACAGCCAACACAAAAAGAAAATGGGTATAACTGAAACAATTTGAAAAAGTAGATATGAGCAATTGAATGAGAAATAGCATTATATGGCATATAGTTTATGGAACTTACTAATGTCATCATTGGAGGCAATGAAAATTTAGTCCTCTCGTGATCCCAGTTGGCTTTTAGCACATCACCTATGGCCTCTTCTATTGACATCCCTTGAACAGAATCCTGGTCAAACAACACCCTATTTTAGAAATTATCTTAAGGCAAATCAGCAAAACATGAAAGTATGCATATTCCGAGCAAAATTCTACATTTGTGTAACCTCCTTTTGTTAAGTTCAACAATTATCAGTTACTTGCTGTGACGATTCATTTCAGAAACATATCAGAACTATTGCACAATCTTTACACACTTATAGAACAGTAGCTAATAGGCCTGAATGAGAATCAGAAACTGTTGTATTGAATTCAGTCATCCAATGCCCTTATGGAGAAGCCTTACTGTCTTTTCCCATGCATATCAAAATATATATGCAGGTGCATCTTAGAGGATGACTACACATTTTCACTGGTCTTCCTTTGTCATGAGTTTCTAACAAGCTGACTATTGTTTGAAAGGGTTCTGAACCTGTCCTTCGGAGTTGAGATATGAGACATGTTGGACAAACGAGAGATGCTTCTGCTTGCGCAAGAAGAATTTCTCTTAGATTTGTTTAAAAGAAACAATAATTTTGCAAGCATACAGGCAATATTTAGGCCTTTGTCAAAGAAGCACAAAGAATGATATTATCTTTTAGTCTTTCAATATAACTGTTATTGCAAAACTTAACTGCAATATGTTATTTAACTATGTGGGGTGTGCATAACTCTGTCAGCATTCTCTTATTTCTCAGTCACACATAAGCAGGTTATCCATAAAACAAATAACTTTGAGGTGAAGAAGCATGCATTTATGCATAAATCCACACTGTACCAGAATTCTTTGGGAGATCCAGAAAGAAGAATACCTGAGCAGAAGAAAGTACTTCTGGTGAAAATCTGACATATCGCTGACTGCCATAAACAGCAGAACTCACGTCAAAACCACTACCAACTTTACCCTGTGCTATACAATGAGCGGTCTGAGCAATGATATGCACAACATCCAGTTCCTCAGAAACTTTATTCCCTTGAAGATGACCATTGACCTCTGCGGGAAGATTGACTACTCCAAGATAATGAAGCAAAGCAGCAACAACTGCAGTTGTCATGGCTGCTGAAGAGCCCAACCCAGTTTTGGCAACCTCAGGTTTGTTTTTTGTTCCACTTGATTCTTCCGCATTGAAGGTAATCGAAGTAAAAGGTGGAAGGGAAGCCAATGACTCTGGAGTCAACGGCAGACCACGTGCTTCAATCTGCAGGAGACAGAACCCCGCTGACATTCCCATGATAACTTATACAGAACGTCATGTCACTTATACTCAATAAAGGTACTAACATTACATGCTATAAGAAGTTTGTGCAGGAAAAACGAGAGGGTCGACAAACAAATGCTATACATCACCATTTTCGAATCAATTATGTGGACAAGTTACTGTTTACAATTCGCATCATTAAAGTGCACTTAGATGGAATCCAAGATCTGATCATGAATACGTCTGCTACTAAGTTACTGACCCCTCAGAAATGAGAATATGATTACAGAAACATCACATTGCCGAGCAACCACAAGAAGTCTACTGGTAAAACAGCCAGAAGCATAGTGCAGAAGCTGATTACCTGATTCCTATACGAATAGAATTCATTGCAGCCTAATATCGTAATATCAAGGCCTGCGTGACTAATCCAGAATATACATTAGATTTTCGGAGGTCAGTAAATGTAAAAAAAGGACAGAAAGCTCTGTATCAGACATTACCTAGCAACAGAAGTTTCTGTAACTCCTCCTTCTTAGTTTTGTCAAATCTGGCATGTGCGGCTGCTATAGCATATTGCAATGCATATTCTACAAATGGGTTTCTTGAGTCACTGAAGGTGGCAAAGGGCAGAAATTTTTCCATAAGCAATTAGTTAAACCATGAGGTTTTCTTCATTTGTATTTGATGAGAAGAAATCAGTTTAATCAGAAAGGTTCTATTCATAAGTACATGCACCACACATGTACTAATGTTGATAACAAGAAAAATCAGATGACTTGATGGTTCACCTTGAAGATGCACACTGTAGCAGCAGATGCTTGAGGGACAATTTGTACATAGATTCTCTTGCCATCTGAGGAGAAGTCAGTTTCACATCTGTCCATGCCTGAAACGCAATAATGAATTCTGTAAGAAAATAGACTACAGAACCCAACTTTTTGCCTGAGAAGGAAAGGAAGCTTAATTCACATTGAAGAGAGAACTAACGGCATATGTGCCCATTCAAGTCAACATATGTCCATTTTAGAATTAGACGTAGTTTATTACACTAAACCACACAGTATCATGCAATAATTTTGACATGCAGGAAATATTAGACCTAGAGTCCTGATTAACATGGAAAAGATTGTTATCCTAATTCATATGATCAAAGTTTCCTCTAAATACACCACAACGTTGAAACATCCGGTAAATCTAAAATGTGTTGTTATTCATAAATCAGCATGCATGGACATAATAAGCATAAAATAACCAAGAAAGTTGAATACGTATTATTGAACTTCACTTAGTCAACAACTAGAGGAAGTATAAAAAGAAATTGCAGACTTTTCTGCATAATCTCAAGTTATTCCTGTATGAACTCAACCCAAAATAAAGTTGATTGTCCTGTCAAGCCCGGGGAAAGCTTTATATGGTGACACGTAAGAAAATTCCTGTTCTCATCATTACAAATGCTTTCCTATACAGGCGCAATAACCATTTATTGGCTTCATAGAAGGAAGAAGTTCCACCAACTAAAAAGATTCATCATTCAAGCACCCACAGTTTAAAGCTAACAATCAAAGACAAAGGATATAGAAAAACTCAAAATCCCTCCGCAATAAGAATATTAACTTTCAGAGTATCACATACCCATGCCCAACTTTCAGGTTTAGTTTCCTCGTAAAGTGGCTTTACAATCGCGTAAAAGCGAGCATTTGTGCTCAGTACAATCCCAGCATTGGGCCTCTCCAGAATAAGGTATCCCCCAGTCATCAAAACCTTCCCCGGAGCAGAAGCAACCCTATCGATTATCAATAAAGTCACATTCAATATCTTTCTCAGGATAAAACAATAACCAACAAGTGGAAGAAGCCGACTCACACTGCCATTTGTAAGGAATCGCCAATCTTGTGATACAGGAGTGTCACTTTATACCTGAGGATAGCAAAAAATTGAATTCAAAAAGCATCACCATGATTAAGAAATAGATTTAATCTCCCAAAAAAAAAAAAAAAGAGTAGACATAAAATGATGCTTTCTTTCACCACTGAGGAAAGACCAGAATCTCAAATTCCACTGGGGCACAACTAACAATTTCCTCAACTAATCAAGCTAGAAAACTAAACGCTAAACCCAATTAACCTCATGACTAACTCCAGCTAATTCAAGAAAAAAGTGAAGTGATTCAACCTAAGCTTAAGAAAAATCAGGGGAGAGAGAGAGAGAGACGGTGGACTGATTACTTCAGCTGAACCCAATCAACGAGCTTGATCATCATATATTAAGAAAAAAAAAAAAAGAAAACGAAATCCCAACAAAATAAAAATCAAAAGACAGATCAACGATAGCAAAATCAGAACAATGCATACGAATTGCCGACGACGGAATTGCACCCGTATAACAATACGTATGCATCAACGAAATACAGAGAGAAGAAACAACGATTACCTGGTTGGTAGGTGCGGAGGATTTGCAGGAATGAATGCGAGTAAAGACGGCGGTAACAACAATGAGCTCTATAGCAGTCACAGTCCCTATGTTCGTACGCAAATTTTGACATTTTAGTGCTTCTACACTGACTTTCAAACTTGCACGCCCGCACGCCCATTTTCACTTCTCTTTATGTCTATTTCCTTTACCTTTGGTGAGAGGAACACTTTTGGACTAGTTATTTTAGTGAGATAATTAGGAAAAATATATTTTTTTCCCCTCAATAATATTATGAAAACAATTTTGGTCTTTCTTTTAAGGGATAAATGCAAAAGACGTACTATACTATAGGTCACTTTACAATTTTGATACCATAATTTTCAAAAAGGTCAATTTCAGTATCATACAATAGGGATTCTGGCAAGAGTGATACCGTAGTTTATGAAAGTTGCAAATTTAGTACCTTAGTTTTGAAACTGACAGTTTTAGTACCGATCATTATCTTTTGATAATATCATATCTAGTCCCCTAAATTTATTTTTTGCACGGAATTTTTCTATTTTGCCCAGATTTTTAGATTTAGCACCCCTATGCATGTAAATGGTATCAGAGTCTAGGTTTATTGAAGAAATATTTTGTTTATATTACATATTGATATTTTATCCCTAATAGAGGAGATCTTTGAACAAGTATGGAACCGAATGAGAGTTCGAATTACAATGAAAATAGGGAATATTTTCAAATTCTGAAAATACAGAAAAGAAATTTGCTCATGGAAATTCTTAAGAAAATTGACAACAGTCCGAGAAGGATAGACTTAGATTTTCATACTGAAGAAGAAAGAGAGGAATGGTTGAGAAACTACCAGGTCCGACAGACGTTACCAGGAAATGCGGTGAGACGTCTACATGCAGCTGAGATCCATGGTAGAATCCCAGTCAGAAAAAATGGAACGGGTAAATTCCTGAATCAATACAGTTCTAAAAACAATGACTAAAGGAATTGATTAAAAGGAACTCGAGCTGGATACCTCAAATTTCTCTTAAGGTCTAAGAGAGATCCAAAAGACAGTTCAAGACTATGGACATAGATTAATCCATATAGCTATAAAAATAGACTTCTTGAGCCAAAAGATGGATGAGATCCTGAAAATCATTCCAGATCTACGCAAGGATCTTACAGATCTGAAAGTTGAAGTCACATATCTGATGCTCCAGCCCTTACATCCATATGGCACCATACTCAACCTGGATATCTTCGACTTTCGAAACATTGAAAAATTGATAGACGAATGGGTTGTAGCCATGAAGATAGCAGCAACCACATTAGAACTTGACAAGGAGAACTTCACAAGGTTATTGGAGTTAAGTTTGGAAGGTTCTGTGAAGGTCGGATGGGATAACACCCCCGGAGAAACCAAAACAAGTATCCTAGCCGAAGAGTCCAAAAGTGCTATCGTGGAAAGAATCGGAAGGTCGATTAAGATACACTTCATCGGAGACGAATACTTCGAAGGAAGTAGAGTCGAAAAGGCTAGAGAGTACTCACAATCTCTCTTTGCCCTCGAATTAAATATTTATGCGGTAGATGAATATATCTATTGATTCCGCAAGTATTTCTTCCAGAGTGGAGTAACGACTGAAATAGTTGCTCTAATGTTCTTTGCAAAAAATTGCAGTCCATGGAGAGAAATGCTGATACAACCATAAAAAGTACCCGAAGGACAACTGTATTCGGTGGCAATAAGAATGTCTTTCCTCAAAGACAAAGTGAAGGATTGGTGTTATCAAGCATCCGTCCAGAAGAACATGAAAATACTGAGAGGTAAGATTAAAAGAACCCCTCTCTGTTGTGATAATAACGATCTTCCAACCATTATAGGATAATCGAGCGAACAAAATAATAAGAGAAAATAGGGTAGTGACTCTTGTTCCAAGAGTTCCAGAAAATCCTCTTTCAGAAGAAGATCATAGTGGTTCAAATCAAAGGCCAGATCATACAAATCTGGACAGAGAACAGGACCAACAAGAGCTTCATCCCAAAGACCTCGACGAATAGATGCAAGATCCACAGGGAGAGCTCCTACGATAAGAACTTTCAGGCGAGCCCATACCCGAGCCAATGAAAGTTTCAAAAATTGTAACTGTTGGACGTGCAGCATGGTAGCATTTAACAGAGTCAAGGCTGCCACAGGAAAAAGGTCTCATCCAGCATTTCATTTTATCAAGTTACAGAGACCCGACATGGTAGCATTTAACAGAGTCAAAACTGCCACATGAGAAGCTCCCTGATATCTTCCCTCGGTAAAGATGACATATCTGCTAGAAGAGCTTGGGGGTTCTGGTCTGTCCTACTGAGATGGATAAAGTCAAGTATCCATTTAAAATATTTTCAAATAAATTAAATGGATCATTCCTATTAAATCCCATGACAGGAAAAAACACCGAGTTGCAGAGAGCTTATTCGAAAAGAAATGAATGCTCGTATGAGAAAATAAGTTGCCTACAATGAAAGCCACAAGGAAGAAGACATGCAACATGATGCATGTAGGACAATGACATAACCACATATGCCCTTGTTGTGAGAAGCAAGAAAAGCCCTTGTTCGGGACAAAGATTCGGATAACCCAAAATAAACTCGAACCAAAACCAGAAAAGGGCAAAAGAAAGAATTTTTACAAAATGAGGTAAAAACCTCAAGATGTAAAAGAAAAAAGATTGTGGGCAGAAGAAGACAAAAGCGCCAACAATCAGAAAAGTAAAAGACACCAACTGGCAAGCACATGGCTGACAAGCCATAAGGATCACAATTGGAAAGTTGAAAACCAAATTACGTGACGAACGCAGTGACGTTATCTAAAAATAAGGTTGGGTTCTGGGTTTGAAGTCCGCGGATCATTATAAATTGAGAGATAGGAAGCAATTTGAGGATATCATAAAACTTCTCCAACTCTTCAAACAATAAGCAGTGTCTTTCAAATTTTCGAGTTTTAAGTTTTTAGTGTATGGGGATTTTTCTAAAGAGTCAAGTCCTCTTTTCCATGAGAGGCTAAGAAGTTGTCTCCTCCTATAGAGGATTAAATATTTATGTAACAGTTCAAGCATTTCTTCAATAAAGTAAAGGCTTCTATCCAATATTGTTCATCCAAAAATTTATTAAGTCTCTGTTATTGGAATACATCTACGCCGGTAGAAAATGAAATAGGGCTGTGCTGCCAGCTACTGAAGGAGCCAAGAACCTGCGAATTATCTGCTGTATGTATAATTTTGTATCTTGGGAGCCAAAAATCACTGTTCATTATCAAATCATGTATCTTTTATTCATTTTTATATATGTATATCTATATTAATATTTGTTTGGTTATAGATTGTAAATTAAATTATACAATACATTATTGTCTGTATATTTATATATTTGTAGGTGTTTATTCAGAAGATGTACCGAAAACTAAAATAAATATCGCGAAAGAATCAACTCCAAATTTTGTATTTGGGTAATTTCATTTTCATCACTCATCAGTGAGTAAATGCGGTATTGCTCAGTCGGTTCAAATCTCATACCCTCCACAGCGTCGTCGACGGGTTGACCCGACCCGTATAATCACACTGCAGTTTGGGCCCGGATTCGCTGTGCTGCCTTTGTTCGATCAACTTCACCTAAACCCCCGATCGATCACCATTGTTGATTCTCAGAACCTTTTCTTTTGCTTGGGTTCTCGCGCTTTGATATTCAATCGCAAGGGAGAAGAGAGGATATGCAGACGTTGGGTGAATTCAAGCTGCCCCATTTCTTTAATTACCCTCCTTACTTCACGTAATATTTCTTGCTATTCTTCTTCCTTTTTTCTTTCCAGGTATTTTGTGTTCGTAATTTGCTAGTATGATTAATGGTGTTGTGGATGTGGTGAATATCTTTATTTTTTTTGCCATTTTGTTCTATCAGAATGAACATCATTGGGTTAAATTTAAACGGCATGAGTTGTAGCTCGTTTTCCTTAGCTTGTTGTTGTATACTCTTGAGATGTGGAAATGGAATTTGTTGTTCAATGCAAGAATTTGATCAAGTAATGCAATTTGGGTCTTCTTTTAGGGACAAAGGGGAAAGGGTTGAATTTTGTAAAAGAAAATTACTTTAATTGTCTGGAAAAAGAGCAACTAATTGAATTATTGTTGATTCCTTGGTGGAATTGCTGAGATAAGTTTCGTTATTTTTCTAAATCGACATTGATTATCTTGAGCTATATTGACTGGAGTAAATGTATTTCCTTGCTTTGAGCTGCTTACTGGATGAGATGCAGTTTGGCATGCTTAGAGAGGTGGGAACCTTAATTTGAACTGGTTATGATTCCTTTGGGTTGCTGGGGATTGGTCTCTTCTTTGGCTTGTGTAGCGGTGTAATGCAGCCTTGTTTCTCGGTGATGTGTATGGTGTGGTTTTAATAGTTAAATAGACTTGGTGAAAGTTCTCGTTGGTGTTTGCATTTTATGGAAGAGATGTGATTCACAACAAGATTTCCATAAGGAAAACATCCTGGGATGCTGGACTCTTTAGCACCATGACCATGAGAAATCATTTTTCTTTATATCTTTTGCTTCTTATTTTCTCCTAATTACATCGATAACATCCGACCACTCTCCTTATCCGATATTCTCCAACACCCTCAAGAAAATGCTGAACTTTCAAAGCCATTTGAACTTCTGTAATAGTTTGAGTGTTTGGATTACAGAAAGTTCCTTTGATATTGAACCATGATACTTTAAGGGAGGTTTAGGATCCAAAGTTGTTCTCATTACCTATTGGAGCAAATACGGAACTCCTAATGTGGGAAGAAGGTCTTCATCCAACAGGTTTATCCAGACTCTCGAAGGATGTTTAGATTGAACTTTTCTGAAATCTTTTTCCCTTCCTATGGAGATTGGCGCCGAGCATGAATATAAAGTAGCTCAGCATGTTTGACTTCGTTTATGCTTTCATAGAACATCTTTAAAGGAGAATCTTTTGTTTGTTGGCACACTAATGTTTTCCAATTCCTATAGTTTGCAGCCAGTAAGAGAGACTAGGGAAAAGCAGATACAACTCTGGAAGGAGCTGATACTTGACTACTGTCGTACTCAAAAGATCTTTGTAGTTGGGCTTGATGAAGACTTCCCATTGTTTAGCAATCCAGTGATTGAAAGTATGCATTGCGTTTCGAGTTTCTCTGTCTTGACTGGCGTATAGATATTTGCTGCCTTTGCTAAAAGAAAAGACAGAAAGAACTGACGGAAAGAAGTGTGAACAATGAAAAATAAAATTGCAGAGTTGTTTGTTACTTCTCCTTGAACTAGTGTTAATGTGTAATATCGTATAGATAAAAGTGAGTAGATGAGTTGCTTATTTCTCAAACAGAATCTGTCAAATTAGACATGAAATACAGTTCGAAAGCAGCTTTTTAAGATACTTATTGAATTTTGTTACTTTCTTTCCCCTGTATTGCCAAGTGAGAAATTGAGAATCTAGTGATAATGCATCGGAGGGTTTCATTTTGCTCTTTTCTTTTTATTTTCATTTTTCCTACTGCTTGTTTTTTTCTTTTGAGTTTCATTTCCTTCTACAAAATGTTTGTTTGTGGTATTCAACCCAGATGATATCGTACTTGTTTTTGATTGTGTAGGATCTCTAAGTCATGAAGCTAGGGAGGCATTTCTCTCGGCCTTAATTTCGGAAGGTTTGTCTCCATCGTGCTAGTTTGGTGTTTGATAGAACCTAGTTGAGAAACGAGGTTCATGTTTTTTACTCAACCATTTGGTTGCTTACCGGAATAAAGTTCAAATTGACAGGACGTGCAGAATGGTTGGATAAAAGTCACAAAAAGTGCCTAATCCTTTGGCATCGCATACAAGATTGGGCTGACTTGATAATAAGCTTTGTGAGTATTCCTTTATTCTCTGCTGCTGATGATTATCTTAGTTTTTGCTAATGCTTGATTTTTGGTAATCCTTCATTAGGTTAAGGATAATGGACTTGAGGACGGTGTTATGACAGTTGAGGAAATACGTTCAGGGGTTGAGTCTCGTGGAACAGGTAAACTTTGGTCTTGAGAGTTGCTTATCTCAATATTTCCTTTTGAGGAACTTTGTTCGTCCAATTGGGTCGTACGGCATTTACCTGTAGTTCAATGGGGAGTCCTCCATTATGTCTGTCTGGCACGACTAATTATGAAAATTTGGCAGTTAAAAGTGATTCTTAAACACGTTATCTCCCTTCGCTTCAACCTACTCAAAGCATCTATCTCTTATGCTACACTAGCAGCTTTTCTTCGATGCTTAGGATAGATCATCAGATGAATCAACCGAAGTTTGATAAGTCGTTGAATGTTATCATACTAGTATGGGATTCTTTCGACATACATGTTCAAATGACCACCTTGTGGCACTCTGTTTGAACTGAACATTGCTTTAGTTTTCGCGTCATACAAGAAATAAGTTGCAGCTTCTTCTCTCACATTTTCTTTTGCTGTAAACAGAGCTTTACGGAATGGACCGTACTATTCTAATGCGAGCCCTCAAACACCTGGAACACAAGGGGAAGCTTGCACTCTTCAAAGGGACTTCAGCTGACGACGAAGGCGTAAAATTTTCCATATAGATTATCATTTATTTTCTTCATCAAAGATCCAGCTTTTAAACATATCTGTACCAACTTCTTTTAATATATGCATTCGTAGAAACGTCAATATTATTTTCACAAACCATCCTTGCTTTTTGAAAGTACACATATACCCTCGAAATGTCAATATTGTTACATCAATTATCCCTATTTGTTGGCTGTTCCGTAGGTGGTTTATGTAATTATACAGAAAATAGGGATGGTTTGTGTTAGCATATCTTAGAAATTAATCCTATAAAATTGTAGATGAAAAATGTAAATTAATTATTAGATGAATTGATAATACTATAATTTTAGTATATTTCAAAACTCAATTGTATTTACTATTTGGGCAGTCAAAACTATTGGTAATGACTAATGAAATTATGTTCATTAATAATACCCAACTACAAAAGTTAGATGATACGTGACTTTTTAGTAGGTTCTGTTTGGCTCAATAGTAAAGGGTAAATTACAACTATCTTCCTTGAAGTTTGGTATAATTACAAATATTTCTTTTTGTTTCAAAAATTACAAATAACCCCATGAAATTTTTAATTGTCTAACAAATAATCTATTTTCATATATTTTTATGGGTGAATAGATATTCCCCCGTAGGTTGTTTAAGTGTTTTTCACAGAGGAGCAATACTGTAATTTGTCTGGGCTGATTTTTTTCTACGATTTTAATAAAAAATTCAAAGGCAACATGGTCAATTTCAGGCATTTGGTTAAAATTTGCAAATTTCAAGGGTTATTTATAATTCTATAAATAACGAGGGGTATTTATAATTATGTCAAACCTAAGGGGAGATTGATGTAATTTACCCAATAGTAAAAAAGTGATTTTGCATATTATACTCATTTTATATACACTTTTTTTTTTAAATTCAAACTAATTCAGAACGTTTTCTATATTTAATAACCATATCATTATTTGTATAACAACTATCAATTTATTTGTTATATTTTGATATAAATCGTCAACATCAAATCTGGAATTATTTCCAAATGAAAAATAGAAAATCCAAATTTTAAAAACAACTATTCAAATATATTTTCGTCCTCAAGAAAGACAGAAATTATTTTCACCCAAACGGCGCCTTAATAATCCTATATGTATGTAGGGGAATTTGGGAATTGAAGTAATCGCACTTGAAAATTTTAATAAAAGTTTTGACCCACACACACAGTAATCAAATCTCCCTCTCAACTCCCACCCCTACGCCCCAACTCCGCTCGCGCCAGTCCCTGTATCGCGCCAAATTATCACCAACAATTCCTAGGTTTGTTGCGAAGTTTCAAGATTGAAATCTCGTAAGTTGAATTTAATCAACTCTTTTACTTTTATTCTTCAATTTGCTTTACTCGCAAACCTAATCAACCATGCCGTTCATATGTGTGTGTGTATGTGTGTGTGTGTGGATTCAACTTATAGGTATAACTGGTAGTTCTTAGTCTTTCTACGGCTACAATTTTGTTACTCTTTGAGTTATTGTAAACTTTTTATTGATGTTTAAGTTATGAAATACTATGTTTCATTATCATGTTTTGAGGTGGAATTTGTGTATAAACCTGTTATGGCATTTTTTCTTCGTTTGACTTATCGACTATAAGAAAGTTTGAAGTCTAGTTGGATGGGATCTTAAGGAGATTAACTGATGAGTTTTCCCTACTTTTTGTTTAGTGCTGTTTAAAATGATAACTAGGCTAATTTTGTGATGTTATCCAAGTAGAAATTTAGATGTCGATATGGTGTAGGATGTCAGATAGGTGGTGATTTCTAAATCAAGATGATTTGATGAGGTTTTGGAGGTTTATAAGACTTAAATTTTGTTTTACTTTGGGTGAACATCTATAGTTCCAATGGAGTGCATAGGTCATTGGTCGTAGCTTGGCCGTTGCTAGTTTGAGGGTTGAAGGACTAGATCTTGCTGCAGTCTAAGCAATGTATTGCTGTGTAATGTTTTTTATAGTATTTGGTTGGTTTGAATTGCAGTGATTTGTCCACTTGTTACATGTTTGTTGATGTACATACGATGAAAGCGACATGAAGTTCATCTCTGTTTCTACATAACTTTAACGACCTGCTTACATTTTTATTTAGTGAAGCCTTTTTGTAACTTCTATTCATTTTGTGTAGTATTATTGCCTTATATTCAGGTGCAGCAGCCACCATGGTCTCAGGATTAATAAATGCTAACCCTGTCGTGTATGAGAAAAAGGAGCGCCGATCTAGAAGCACACCGACTGATGTGGACGAATATGCAGTTGATCTGATTGACCAACTGGAAATATTTGATATCCTTTTATATGTTTTGAATCTCCTTCTCCTGACTGATTAGCTTCATTTGCAATTTAAATGCCTTCCAAAATTTAGCAGGATTGTAGGACACCTTTGGTGTTGCATATAGATTTTGATGTATGGTGGCAAAAACTCTTTATAATGAACTGTATGTTGCACACTTGATTTCTGTCGAGTAGCTCTCTAAACAGGTCTTTAGTGACATTCTTCTTCATGATACTACTGATATTATCTTAATCACTCTTAGTTAATTTTGCATGCTTTTGGGTGAATGGAGAAAGCCATTTAAGGAATGGCAATGGCTATATTACAGAACTTATCTTTAGAGAGAATGATGTGTTAGAAGATATATAACTGCCTTGAAGAGAAAGAGCAGAAATTGGTTTAGGAACTGTTGCCACTTCTCTTTTCCAGACAAAAGTTACTATGATACTCTTGCGACACATTGTTCATGTCTTTTTGCAGATATCCAGGATTGAAAATTGCCTGCTCTTATTTTGTGAATTCCAGGCAGCTCTTTGTCTGTTGATTTTGTGTCTCTCATGCTAAGTTCTGTAATATGTCTTCTTAGACACCGGTCAGTTTTAGTTTTTATATACAATTTGTGTTAGAAAAAGCCTTGTATGTTATACAGTTTCTTGAATAATTGAAAACTATCAACTGAGAGAAAGAAGAGTAGAGAACATACTGCATTCTGTTGGCACTAGGAGTGGATCAATTCTTTGGTGAACTTTGAATAACACAGCATAAATGAGATTGTGGAGAACACGATGGGTGTGGAAGTTTGTACTTCTTAATGTTCGCACATCATATTAGAGACATAAAAGATCCGGAGCACCCTTATTCCTTGGAAGAGCTGAAAGTTATAACTGAAGATGCGATTGAGGTAGATGACAAGCATAGCTATGTGAGGTAGAAAATCTCGTTGTTCTATGTGTTTTGCTTCATTTATATGTGGATGCTTATTTTTCTTGTCACAACTTATTTGAAATGATCTCTTTCAGGGTCACATTTACTCCGACTGTAGAGCATTGCAGTATGGCCACAGTGATTGGCTTATGCTTGCGGGTCAAACTCATGCGATCTTTGCCCCCTCGGTACAAAGTATGCATCCACAAACTCACTTCTGATATGTGTCTTAAACTCTGTACTGATGAATGCTAGCAACTTGATGCAATTATACTATTTAGCAAATGGTTGAAAATTTTGTATCCGTTTGTGTGCAAAGAAAGACATAGCGTGTATACTTTGGTGTGCAGACAACTAGGATTTAAGACGCCGGCCTTATTATAATCTTGCTTAAATTTAAGCTTTGAGAGTTTTGTTGCTTTGCTATGTTCTAAAGATAGTTTGCGATGATATCTGCTTCCAATTTTATGTTTCTCAAATAGTGTGACTTTGTTTTTCCCCAGGTGGATATTAGAGTAGCACCTGGTACGCATGCCACCGAAGCTGCAGGTCTCTCTCTCTCTCTCTCGTGTGCGTGTTTGTGTGTGGTTCGGTTGTATGAGACCTATCGGTGATCAATGCAATTTCATTTCTCATTGACACATACAAAAGCTGTATCCTATAGCTGCAGGACATTTTCTTACTTGTATACCGTGTTTCCTTTTCACTTGTTTGCAGTAAATAAACAACTGAATGATAAAGAACGGGTGGCAGCAGCTCTAGAAAATCCAAACCTCGTTGATATGGTAGACGAATGTCTTGCGCCATCTTATGGCTGAAGAAGGTCGAGCTCATCTCCCTAAAATCCAAGCAAACAATCTTCTCTTTATGTTTTATTCTACTCCAGTTTACCTTCTCCCAGCTACACGGTTTGTTGCGGTTCTTGATTTTCGTCTCTGGCATCGGTCTTTGTCGTCTCTCTTCATGTTCGGAGTATTACTTTTATCACTTGGGTAAGGTTTCTTGTCTAGTCAGGGATTAAATTCAATGGTGAGCCGATTAATGTTTACCTAAGATTTCTATTCCTGGACATAGACCTTTATTCTCAGTTCTGAACAGCAGATACTGATCAAGAATGTCCATGAACCATTATCTCTATACATACATAATTAATAAGAAATACTTGTTTCATTCATGGACAACTACCATAAAGTGAAACAACTATCCGCATGTGGGGTTCGATCTCATGATTTTAAACTTGTTTATGGGACTTCAGCCTTAAGTTGCGTGCAAATTTCATGTTCATCCTTCCTATTAATTAATGCCAAAACATTTTAGTGTCATAAATATTCAAAATCTTTAACAAAAATTGCAGGACTAATAAAATTTATGAGGTATGATACTATAACGTCTTCATGCAATTTGCAAATTGGAGATCTTATTCGTTGAAAGCCTAATGAAAATTAATTTTGGGAGTTACATCAATGACATCTTTTATTCGCGATGTTTACTCTACATTCGAAGTAAATTTCTTGCATATATATATATATATATGTCATTTACAACCTAGTATGTTTTTATTGAAAGTTTGTTATCTTAAAATATTGATTGTTATTTTAAGGCATTCAATGTTTCTCTCTCTCTCTCTCTCTCTCTCTCTTTTTTAATTTTTTAAAAGAAAAATCAAAGAACAACTAAATTAATCAATAACTAGCTTATAAAATTATTCAATGTTGGTTGACTACATGACTTTTTCTTCTTTGGCTGTAGATATAAAAAAAAAAATATGATAACAAAATCAATAACTATAATATGGTAAATGTATCAATATATAATATTGGTGGCCTAAATTAACTACAATTACGTATTAATCAAGTTAACTTATTAACTTTTTATATTCATAATTAAAAAATATAACTTTTCAACTTTAAAACAACCAATAGATATATTTATTATAATTAAAAAATAAATCAAAATTCAAAAATAAAATACTATTAGCGAAATAAGGAGTCATCTTATTCTAATTTATTCTTTTAATTTAAATAATTAAGTGACCAATATTATTTATATTAGTTATCTATAGTTTGTTTCTAATTTACACTTAAACAACTTATGTATTCAAAATATGTGTTGAGCTAAAATCAAGATGATCATATATATTCAAATTCTATTTTACATGTAGTGAGAAAAAATAAATAAAACACATAAAAGAACAAAGATTTGCAAGAATTCATCAATTTCTCTGACATTTTAATAATTTTTCAGAGAATTACATGAGTTGATAATTAATTGTACTGATCTAATAATTTTAACAAAAAATAGTTTAATTAAAAAGGCACTCCAATAGATATTTACGGTTATGCAATGCATAAATCTTTTAGTACAACATGTTGAATATAATTCCATACTAAATTAATAATTTAGATGTTATTAATATATAATGAAAAGTCAAGTTCGTAGATTCAAAGTTTTGAATAGTTTATATATATATATATATCATATACATGTATAGAGTACGTTCATATACTATAATGTATTTATAATACTTAATTTTTGAAATTAAAATTTTGAAACTATAAAAGAATTAGAGATATAAAATTATTAGTTAAAATAACACAATAAACTGTTAAAAATTAAATGATTAAATACATCAAAATGAAAAATATAAACTATTAAATTTCAGGTAATAAAAGTAGTCTATAAAAATCTTCAAAAAGTGATTACTAAATATGAGTGTATACATACACTTTAACAATTGGAAAAAGAATCAATCATGAGCAAAAAAATAACTAAAGTCATAATTTTTATTTTACTTGTATTAAAGAAAATAGAAAATTATAATAAAATGTACAATTTAATGGAGGAACAAATGAAAAAAAATATCTTGAACTGATAACATTTTTTTTTTCATTTTTCTAGAGAAACTCAAAACAAATACATATATGAACAACTTTCAAAGGAACATTTTTTAAAGGGTCTATGACGGCATGGAGGTTAATATTAAAAGAACTATAAATGCAATATGAAATTAAGAATATTAAATAAAAGTTTAGAATATTTTATATAAATACGGAAGTTTGTGGATGCAATGTTTTAGAGAAATATAAAAATTGAGAAAAGTTTTTGAAAAGTTCTATGTATAAGTCTATAACCTTTTATAGTAATTAAAAATATTTCAAAAGAATTTTTGAAAACTTATCACCGCACGTTTAAGATTAATCTTCACCATTCATTTACGGAGCAAAATGTATAAATATTAGATTGAAGTTCATTTCTAATAATCAAGTTTGGATATCAATATTTTCATAAAAAAAGTTTCATTAGAATCTTTTACTTATTTACATATTATCTAAGGAAGGAACAAGAAAAAAATCAATATTGAAAAATTAAAAATTATGCATCACGCGCAATGCGCGTTTATTTTACTAGTTACAATAAACAAAGAAGAACAAATTCAAATGACTTCATATTAGAAGAATATGAAATTCATCAATATTCAACAAAACACATTTCAAATATAGAGTTGATATCAAAGTGAGAACATTGTGGATCTTACTGAATAATGAGTCCCATGTCCATGCTTATGAAGGAAACACCGAAGAATGCAGACATACAGATGACAAAATTGATTTGTCGGTCTTGAAGAGATAATGCGCTTTTTTATACTTGATGAGACCAAGCATTGCTGAGATGATAATGACGGAGAGTGCAACCTGAGGAATGTAGCTGAACAATGGGGCCAAGAAGAGGAGTACCATCATCATGCATACAACTTGCACAACATTAGACATAAGAGTTGCATCCCGCGTTGACATTAATCGTAGTTTTTGAGAACGAGCGTGCAAAATTAATCAAATTTTGTTAAACGATCGTCTCATCTAAAAGCATAAAATTGTTAGAAAGAAAAATCATTTAATATTTAACACTTTTGTCATAATCTCAATGTTACAATATCTTCTTTGTCTTTATTCAACTCTCATTAAGAGGGTGTTTGTGTGAGCTTATAAACTTTTTAAAACGAGTTATAAGATGCTACAAAGTGTTTGATAGCTTTTTTAGAAAAAAAGAGTTTATAAGCTCTTAAAATAAGGTTTGGAAGCTTAATTGACTCATGCAAAGCATGTAGCACATCACTTTATAAGAATGGGGATAGTGTTGCCTACAAAATACAATATGAAAGATGTAGAACTACACCAGAGGCAACACCAGAAAAATTATGCTTTGTAAATAATAAATGCTTATACAATTTTTTTGCACATTTGATGAATACAACTAATTATTACTAAATTTATTATAGATATAGATTAGTGCTTGATGTCACAGAAGGAGATTATAACACATGTATTACATTATTTGAGGAAACAACAGCTTACTTCGGATGTTTGATACAAAAGTACTTGGCATCAATCGAACAAGTAATTTATTATCCTAAAACTTTTATTTACATATTTCTTTGTCATGTATCTTATAATTAGACATTTTCATTGTCTTAAACTATAGATATTAATTATTTTTATTTATATTTAATTATTTTTTTCGTAATTGTTCCCTAAACTATGGATTTATATACATTTATTTTCTCTTTTACAGAGAGAATATGAGTTAAAATACTATAGGTGATTGAGCACACAAGCATCCACATAATTTTATTTTCTTATTGCTCTTAACAAAAAGGCACAACTGATCAATAGAAGGCCAAATGTATGTTGATGCAATTGAAAAGATACCACGTATAATAAAGAAGCAGACAAAAAGAAAGACATCAAATACATCAATTACTTGTGATCAAATGAAGACTGAAGATGTGATGATTATTTTTTGATACTTAATTAGCTTTTTGTATTGTGTTATTAAAATTCAACAACACTTAGTTAACATAATATTTTTTATATCAATTACAAATTCTTGAATTTTTTATTTTACACGTTTATTTTCTTAAACAATATTTTATATTTTTAATAAAATACAATAATTAATTTTAATCAATCATTTATATTATTATAAAAGCGAATCTTTTGACGTACCAACTTTTGAATGCCCAAATTTACCCTTCAATCATCTTCTTTCTTTAACAAAATTATTGGTCAAAAGTGATTTTATTATTTTTTTTCTCTCAACCCACTACTCCACGTTTCTCTCACATCACTCCATGTTTCTTTCTTCTTACTAACTTTTTTTTCATACCTTTACAATATTTTTTTTCTTTATATCTCACACAATTCTTTTTATATACTAGCGAGAATTGCGTGCAGCGATGACTAGTAAGGTTAAACGTGTTCCTTGCTAGTGTCATTAAACATGCAAAAAGGAATTGAAACGATATTGTTTTTTTATGGCAACTTTAAACTTGTTAATATCAACTAAAAGAAAATTCAACTTGCATTAACAACAAAAATTATAGGAAAGATAAAGGTTTAAAAAAATACTAATGACAACTAATTTGTTTTATATTCGGTATGGATGAAAGGATTCAAACTCTCAATTATAACCCTAAATTAAGATGATTTATAACTATTTTAGGGAATAGAATAAAAATATATTACACCAAGGTTGCTGTAAATGTAATTATTACATAGGAAAATTCTAACCCGAGTTAAATTTTGTCATATCGGAACCAATTATACGATAAGTATAATTGTATGGACTGGTGTATAATTTAAAAAAATGATCGATCACATAACAAGTATGATACACTTGCTATGCGATCGATTTAGTCCTGCCAAACTTGATTTGGGGAAAATTCTAACCAAAATCGGATTTGACCGGACCAAATCCAACTATATGACAAGCACACATATATTTGTCATGTAATTGGTGTATAATTTAAAAAAATTAATTAATTATATGATAAGTATATCATACTTATTTTGTGATTGATTTGATCGAACCCTACGTGGTTTGTGTAAAAAATTTCCCTTCAATTTGGTCAAAATATTCCTTATTACAATAAGCAAAACCCCGGGCTGATTTTGGTCAGATTTTCCTTAATATACACATAAAGCAAAACCCTGGCTGATTTGGTGAGAGAGAGAGAGCAGAAACTTCAGCATGGCGGAGGAGGAGCGATCGCGCGGCTGTAATAGCATCACGGTGAAGCTTCTCATTGTATCATCAGATTGCGACCCAAAGGCGGAGTTACCTTTCCCCTGCGATCCACCACTAAAATGGGACGCCGTCGTCGACGCCTTACTCAACGCCAACTATTGTTTTGCGATGCGCGGCCTCCCTCCGCCGCCGCCTGACAGCATCGGAAGGTCTAGACTCGCTTTTCTGAGCCTCCAGGCGTCGAAGAAAGTAGCTTTTTTCCACGGCGACGATTACGTGAAGGCGAGGTACGAACCGACCTACGACGAAAACTTGATGAATGATCTGCCGTCGTACTGCGACATGAAAGGTCTTCCCCGTTTCCACTCCTTCATGTCGTTGCCGGAAGATCTGCAGTTGCGCGTGGTGGAGCTCCTGGACGGCTTGATGTTCGCCAGGCTGCGGTGCGTCTGCCGGCAGTTCAGCCGCCTCAAGTGGTACTGTAGCTTCAACATCCTCAACTATTCTCAGGTGAACAATAGGCGTCGACCGGAGACAAAATTGGAGGCGGAGAGGAACGGCGGAGGAGGTGCTCCATTTTTTTATGCTTTCCTCCGATTTGCTTCCTATGTTTGTATGCTGGCGGTGGCGTCCAGCATTTTCAGTGAAGTTCTGACGAGCGATTACGTATCTGACTACGACGATGAAGAGTATTATTAGGAGAAATCGTAAATACTATTTCATATGTGTTCTTACAGTTGCTTCCAATATTTTACCTATGATTTGATTTCTTTTAATTGTTACAATTACGAGTCTGAAATCTGAAGAGAGATTCACACAGTGGATGCTGAGCAATATTTGTTGCTCTTATGCTCATGTGATGTGATCAAATTCTGTGTTTTGTTGGTTATGCTTTTTTGATTCTGTAATTGATTTAGTTCAATTAAATCTGATTCTGGTAAAAAATTTCTTCAAAAATATTATTATTATTATGGTGAACATATGATATGGAGTAGCATCTGCATCTCTTTCCTTAAAGCAAAACTAATTTAAAAGGATTATTATATCAAGAATTCAGATAAATAAATCCGAATCAAGAAAGCAAAGGTATGCAGATAATATACATAATAATGTTCTAATCCAACAATCTATAATCAGCATCCACAATTCACATTGATGCCTTAGTCTACTCCAACCATTTCATCCCATGAAAACGACGAGTAAATGCGCCCTATGACATATATCCCAGTTATCGCAGAGCGACCAAGTTACAGATTTCACCATGAAACGACTCTCCACGCTCAGTTTGTGGCGTGTAGTTGCTTTCAGTTGTTCATCTGCAGGCATAAAACAACATGAAACTTGTGACGAGACTATAAACAATCACATCAGAGAACTTGCAGGGACCATCAAGGATTGTATCCTTAGGATTTCAAGAGATATGGCTTTATAACAAAACAGAGGAAAATATGCTAGTTCATCAAACATAAACAAACATGCTAAATGTTAACAGGTAAGCAGCGGTTCTTCCGAAAGAAAAACTGAAACGGAGCAAGGTGAAGATCGCTATTTAACTTCTCTTCCGTTCAGATGCTTATGCTAATTTAATCATACAAATTTGCTTCCTTGAAGTTGTCTCACTGTGTGATCATACTAAGAAGCTACAGATGTCAAAAAGAAAAAAAACACGAAAATCATATATACATATATAGTTTTATTTTTAAAGAAAAGAAAAACTTAATAGTTGAAAAACAGGGGTAGTGTCCAGTTTTTCATAACTTGGAAAGGAAAAAGTGAACAATTAAATTACCCATTTATCAACCAACTTTTTAGCAAGTTTCTGGTTGGCTATAGTTTCCTCAGCAGACATTGACAAAAACATAATGACCTGTCAAAATGTAATGCAGCGTCAAACTTCATCCTCAAAATAGTATAAGTGAAATTTTTTTTTATAGATATTATCATAAAAAGCTGCTAATAAGCTGTCCAACCTTTCCAAGGCCACTCCTTTTCAGTAGTCCTCGTCGATCAGATTGCTGCAAGTCAATTGGGAACTGCACGTAACTGCAAGTTATTAGCATCGAACAACTGCTAAATTACCCGAATACACTAGTAAAATAAAACTATTTGCATACATCATTCAGGATCTTCAAAACAGCAGCACGGATGTTAATATCTGGTAAGTTTCCATCCGGTAGAGGTTCAAGCCAATTCTTCAGGAGAGTCAAACCTCCATGATCCAGAAACTCTTGATGAAGATGCTTCCTGCAAAACATGCAATCCTCACCCAATAAATTAAGAATCAACAAATTATATGAGCAAAAACCCAAGGAAGAAACACAAAGGAAAACAACTAACTTTGATAGGACATCGGTAAGGAGAGACAGCTTTTCCAACTTATTAACGGCAGATTTTCCCTGTCTATGGAGTTCAGCATCTTCTTCTGAAACAACTTTTAGCTCAGCCATGACGTTCTCAACCAGCAAAGCCATTTCTGCAGCACTTTTCTCGTTTGTCTTCTTATTCTTTCCCATTTCGAAGAGCTCCTTCATCTCCTCATCCTCTTCTGCCTACAAAATGAGGCTCAGCGAAAAAAAAGCAATTAATTCAGTAAATTTCCTTGAACTCCCAACAATTGACCCTGAAATAGAATACATGTCCTATTCCTAACTCTGGAAAAACAACAGAATTACGCCATGCCACAATGAATCATAATATTAACCAATGATTCAACACAAACCTTTCATGTGAATCTGAAACTCATTCAAAGATAAGATTCAGGCTATTTAATCCATTATCATCTCAATTAGTGAGGAGGGAGGGATACATAAACACAGACATTGGGGCTCGGGCCGTGGAGGTTGAGTTAAAGGCATCAGGGTCAAGGGTTGAGGATATGCCAGATTTCGATAATAGATAGGATCATTCAGCTTTAGTGACTTTTGTCCACAAACCTAAATGGTGGAGCACGAAATGCGAACTAACCAGCTACAGTGCATGCAGAGTGGGAGGGGGGTGCAGTAGGGGGTTAACAATATAGCAGGTTCATTCACAGATGGGATATCTCAGCTCTAATGATTTTTGTCCATTAGATTAAATTGTGGAAAAGAAAATAGTGAGTAAGCAAGTCACAATGCCTGTCGAGAGAGAGGGAGGGAGGGAGAGGCTAGAGTTAAAGGTAGAGAGAAGATTGAGGATATAGCGGATTTCATTTACAGATAGGCACCATTCAGCTTTTATGACTTCTGTTGATGAAATTAATTCGTGCAACATGAAATGAGAGCAAACAAGCCACAGTAAATGTGTAAAGACACGGAATTAAACACATTGGGGCCAAATTCTATATCTTGTTATGGTTCGAAAGTTCAGCTTGTGTAAAGACAATGAACACAATCAGGCCCTATCAGCGCGGACATATTAAATCACAGCCACAGATTGCAATGGTTCAACTTCCATGATTTATTCCCAAAAAATTAAACTGCAGAACAAGAAAAAGGGATGAACAGGAATAAGAGCATGTTGGAAGAGCGTGAACAAGATTTAAAACTTATAAGCACGCTGGAGAATTTGGTTAGGGATAGCAAAGGTTGTGATAATTTTTCTTAGAAGAATAAAAGAGGAATGAACCGGCAGTATCATTTTTCTTAGAAGAATACAGGGGGGAGGACAGAAAAATGTCACTGGAAGAAATAAATTCATTTGGCTGAAATTAGATATTAACCGAATTATAATGTACTAACTAAGTTTACAATCCTCAATATCCTTTCAAACTCGTGCCCTTATATAATAAATAAACAAAAACAAGTCAATCAGTGTGCAGCATGAAACCTTTGAGAATAAGTACGCTCATTAACAGCTTTGCCCAAAGAAAAAATTGTATAATAGTTGAATAACTGTCGCATAAGAAACAATGCTTATTTCACAGCTGTAATTTCCATGTCAGATATGAGAGCTGGTTTTCACTTTGTGTGTACTCCCATGACACTTAAACCCACAACATTTTGAGTTAAATGCAAATGCATAAGTATAGAAGCGAAAGAATTTGACTTGTTTTAATTTCGTGGATTACAGAAACCACCGAGTTATTGATAACTAATGTGTAATCCAAACAAACAAGGTAAAAGCCAACCTGGGGAGCAGAAATTGGAGAATGTTCACTGCCACTTCTGTAACTGTCATCTGGATCCACATCACTGTCATCGATGAAATTATACTCATCCACAGTCCTAATATCCTCCTGGTCATCCTGTAGATTGTTTTGGGACCAAATCAATTAGCAATGAACAGCTTAAACATGAAAGCATTGCGCTAAATAACAGTACATTATTGTAATATGAACTTTAGTAACAAAATGAAGATAAAAGAAAAAAACACAAAGGAGATTACTGCAATACGAACAACACATAACAGTTGTCAGTATCACCTAAAAAAAAGTAGCATAACCAACATAATACAGAATTTGGTCACATCACAGGAGCATAAGAGCAACAAAAACTGATTCATCATCGACTGTGTGAATCTCTCTTCAGACTCATACCAAGCTAAATGTATTTTATTGGACGATATTATCTGAATAATAATGTGCTAACTAAGTATACAAGCCTCAAATATCCTTTCAAACTTGGTGCATTATATAATAAAATAAACAAAAACAAGTCAATCAGTGAGCAGAACATGAAACCATAGAGAATAACTACGCTCATTAATAGCTTTGCCCAAAGAAAAGACTAAGTAATAGTTGACTAACCCTCTCATAATAAATAGAAAATATTGATTATTTCACAGCTGTAATTTCCACGTCGGACATGACAGCTGGTTTTCACTTTGTGTGTACTCCCATGGCACTTAAACCCAAAGTATTTTGAGTTAAATGCAAATGCATAAGCACAGAAGCGAAAGGAATTTGAATATTACAGAAATCACCAAGTTATTGATAATTCAAAGTCCAAACAAGATAGAAGCCAACCTTGGGAGCGTAAATTGGAGAATCTTCATCGCCACTTCCATCACTGTCTTCCGAATCCATATCACTGTCATCTGTATCCAAATCACTGTCATCTGTATCCAAATCACTGTCATCTGTATCCACATCACTGTCATCTGTATCCAAATCGCTGTCATCTGTATCCACATCACTGTCATCCGGATCCACATCACCGTCATCGATGAAGTTATCATCATCCACATTCCTAAAACCCTCCTGGTCATCCTGTAGATTTTTTTGGGACCAAATGAATTGACAATGAACAGTTCAAACATAAAAACATTGCGCTAAATACCAAATCAGTATAAAGAGTATATTATTGCAATATTAACTTTAGTAACAAAATGAAGAAAAAGTAAAAAACACAAAGGAGATTACTGCACTACCAACAACACAACAATTGCCCGTATCACCTAAAAAAAGTAGCATAACCAACATAATACAGAATTTGGTCACATCACAGGAGCGTAAGAGCAACAAATACTGCTCATCATCGACTGTGTGAATCTCTCTTCAGACTCATACCAAGCTAGATGGAATTAGCCTATTCATTTAGGGAAATGCATTTCTTTTGCATTTTGTGAACTGCAAAACTTGGAATACTAGTCCCTGTAGTCAATTTATTTGTGTAAAAGAAACTCAAGCATCAATTTGATAAGAAATGATCGACAGTCTAAAGAGAATCCCAGGAGAGGGGTTTTACCCAACCGGCAGGGAAATGTCTCAAGCATTTTCAAAGAGAAAAAACATAAAATTTAGGATATCTATAGTAGGGCATTAACTTTTGTGTAAACCAAACCTAACCAAAGCAGCTAAATCTAACTTAAAATTGAATAAAGTGGAAATATAGAAAACCGCTAGCTATTGCAAACATTACAATTTCTGACTCATGTTTAGCATCATGAATGACGTCAACCAATAAACTAATTTATAAGCTGACTTATCCAAGAATTTCGAATAAAAACCAATAGTAGTGCAGACCAATCACCAAATTTAGAAAAAACAAACTGATCTCGGAGAGGGCAAATGATTTCAACAAACTAATTAAAGTACTCAAGCGATTAACTCACATTGAAAATACAAAATCAATCATTAGTACACACATATAGACACAAATTAAAGCCTAACCACGCAGCTTCACCGAATTTCCAAAAATTCATCATCTTTACTAATAAAGGCTGCAATTAGATAAATGGATACACCGAATCCAATAAAATTCCAAAAAACCAGGCTAAATCTACCACCAAACGTTTGTTAGACGCAACTTTAAAAAATAAATCGAGCGCGTGGCAAAAGGCCAACTTTATAATGAAAGAAACAAATGCTGAACTCAATGCACTGACTAAAGGGTGTTAAACCTCGGAATCGCCACCGGCAATTGTGTCCCACATCTCATCATGATTTCTCATCTTAAACTCCCTCTCCCCTTTCTCCCCCTTCCTCCTTTTCTCTGTAATTTTCTTCTCCCCTTCCTCTCGTTTCCTCTTTCCTCCCGAATCGTCCGAATCGTCTGAATAGTAGTGTCTAATCCACTCTGCATCTGGGTCAGACAGGATATCTCATCAGCATCCATCAATGGCTTGCTATCTTCTTCTCGGTAACTGAATTCAAAACACCAATTCAATATTTCAAAATTCAAAACCCTAATTCGATATACATATAATAAAAACCCCAATTCACACACACACACACACCCGATAAAAAATTAACCAATTGAAAACCCTAATTCTTTAACAAAACCCCCTACACGCCGACAAATTTGATCGATTCAAAAGCCAAATCCAACCAATTTTGCAGATCGGGGAAGGCGAACTTACTGATCGCTGTCGTGCCCCATGAATGTTTCCGAAAATCAACCTATGCAGCAGAAGCGAGAACCAGCTGTGCGTATATGCGCTACAGGTATGTGCCCTTCTGTATAAATGCCTCATTATATATATACGTCCTGTTGTTGTTGTTGTACTCTTGAATTGCTGGATTATGTGTAAATTTGATGCCAAAATAGGATGAAATCAAGATAAAATTGACAGAGCATACATGGCAATGGATGCAGAGAATCTGTGAAATAATTTGAAGATAATTCAATATCCCAAAAAGGAAAGTAACAATTTGACGGTTTGAAACCGCAAACTGCAGTGAGTAGACAAAGGATTTGGAGTGTAAGGAATGAGGTAGACAGCAAAGAGTGTTGTGAACTAGGGTTTTGGTCTCCATGATTCTTGTCCAAAGCTCGTCCGGCAGCACCATCATTCTGTTCTACCTTTTGTAGCTCCTACAAATGGAAGTCCCACTCTCCTCAACTATGAATCCTTCCTTATACAAACTGCAATATAAGCCATTAATTGGTCTCTTTCATCTATGACAAATATTATAATTAGGTCCCTTGAATATGCGTGGAGACCCTTAAAACACATTTGGGGGCCACAAAAGATCGAAGCCAACCTGGGGAGCACGACTTGGAGAATGTTCATTGTCACTTCCATATCTATCAGCCGGATCCACACCACTGTCATCGATAAAATTATCATCATCCACAGTCCTAACACCATCCTGGTCATCCTGTAGAATTTTTTGGGACCAAATCAATTAACAATGAACAACTCAAACAAAAAAACATTGTGCTAAAACAAATCAGTATAATAATACACTATAGTAATATTTACTTTAGAACAGAATTAAGAAAAAATGAAAACCACAAAGGAGATGACTGCCATACCAACAACGGGTAACAATTGTCCATATCACCTAAAAAGAGTGGCATACCAACATAATATAGAATTTGGTCACATCACAGACGCAAAAGAGCAACAGATACTGCCTCATCATCGACTCTGTGAAGTTGTGAACCTCTCTTCAGACTTATACCAAGCTAGATGGAATTAGCCTATTCATTTAGGGAAATGTATTTCTTTTGCAGTTTATGAACTACAAAACTTGGAACACCAGTAGTCCCCGTAGTCAATTTAATGGTGTAAAGAAACTCAAGCATCATGTTGATAAAAAATTATGGACATTCTAAAGAGAATCCCAGGAGATGGTTTCTTACCCAACCAGCAGGGAAATGTCTAAACATTTGCTAAGGAAAAAACATAGAATTTAGGATATCGATGGCAGGACATTAACTTTTGAGTTAACCCAAACCTAAAAAAAATTAGCTAAATAACACTTAACATTGAATAAAGCGGAACTATAAAAACAAAAGCTTGCTATTGCAAACGTTACATATTTTCTGACTCATCTTTAGCACCCTGCACGATGTCACCAATAAACAAATTTTATCAAGGGCCATAAACTTATCTGAGAATTTCAAATAAAAACTACTAGAAGTGTAGACCAATGACCAAATTTACCCAAAAAAAAAAAAGGAATGTTTGCAGGCAGCGCAAATTATTTCAACAAACTAATTAAAGCACTCAAGTAATTAACTCACATCAATCGTCAGTACGCACATACTAAACACAAATGAAAGCCACACAGCTTCAGTGAATTTCCATAAATTCATCACCTTTACTAATAAAGGCTGCAATCAGATAAAGAGATACACCTTTACGATTACGCCGTATTCAATCGTCAGGCTAAATCTACCACCAAACATTTGTTAGACGCAACTTTAAAAAGTAAATAGGGCGCGTGGCAAGATGCAACTTTATAAGGAAAGAAACAAATGCGGAACTCAATGTACTAACTAAAGAGAGATAAAAACCTCAGAATTGCCACCCGCGATCGTGTCCCACATCTCCTTGATCTCAGGATCCGCCTCATGATCCCTCATTCTCCCTCCTCCCCTTTTTCTCAGCTTAAATTTCTTCTCCCCCTTCTTTAGGTGAGACTGGACATCCTCCTCAACATCCATCAATGCACCACCATCTTCATCTTGGTAACTGAATTCAAAATACCAATTCAATATTTCAAAACCCTAATTCGATATACATATAACAAAAACCCTAATTCACACACACACACACACACATACACACAAACGATAAAAAATTAACCAATCGAAAACCCTAATTCTTAAACAAAAAGCCCTAAACCTATACACGCACACAAATTTGATCGACTCAAAAACACAATACCACCAATTTTGCAGACTGGAGAAGGGGAACTTACCGATCGCTGCCGTACCCCATGAATGACTCCAAAAATCAACGCAGAAGAGAGAATCAGCTGCGCGTATATGCGTGACGGGTATGTGTTCATCTGTATGAATTCCTGATTATATATATACATCCTGTTGTTGTTATTGCTGTAATCTTGAATTGCTGGATCCTGTGTAAACTTGATGCCAAAATAGCATGAAATCAAGATAAACATGACAGAGCTGCAATACATGGCAATGGATGAAAGATAATCTGTGAAATAATTTGAAGATAATTCAGTATCCCAAAAAGGAAAGAAACAATTTGATGGTTTGAAGCGCAAAGTGCAGTGAGTAGACAAAGGATTTATAGTGTAAGGAGTGAAGCAGGCAGCAGAGAGTGTTATGAACCAGGGAGGGACACAATCTAAAATTCAAACTTATTTTTGGGTTAAATATATTTTGCACCCCTAAACTATACATATAATCTTATTTAGGTCCTTAAAATATAAAATATAATAAAAAAGTCCTGACAAAATAATTTGATATTAAAAAGATAAAAATGTACTTCTCACTTATCTCCTATATATTTCATTTTATTCCCTAAAGGTATGTTTTATTACTTTGCTAAAACTACTTTTAGAGATTTAAAATTTTACTCAAAATTTATATAAAAAATAGTATTTAAAATTTATAATTTTTATATTAATTATGTAATACAGAAAATATTTACAATCGCACTATATGCATATATATTTTACAAAGTAAATTATTTATGTTAAAAAAATACATGTAAATATGCGTAAATAAATGATGCATATAAGTTTATAAAAAACTATGTTATATAACCTATAATTTTTTTGTTTAGGTATATGTACGCATAATTAAATGATATCATATTATTACTCAAAAGATTATAGAATATTATAGATTAATTATATTATAGATTTGCATATCTATAGTGTATTATGTTCGAAGTAGTATTTTTAAATTGTATCAAAAATATTATTTTTTTTAAAAAAATCAACATATATATAACAGCACAAGCAAAAATTATGTAAATTTTTAAACATTATGTAAAAAATATAAGGTCTGTAAATTTATAGAGTGTTATACAGATTTTATACTAATTATAAAAATAATAAATTCTGATAGTATTTATGTTAAATATAATTTTTATAATAATTAAAATTATGTCTTAGGGGATGATTGAAATAAACATATCTTAGAGGTGTAAACAATAAGGACATTTTCATCATAAAAAAAATAATCCATGTCATGAGGGGTCATTTTGTTATATTTTATAGTTTAGGGGGGTAAATGCACTTTATTCATAGTTCAGGGGTGCAAAGTGTATTTAACCCCTTATTTTTACATCTTTCAATATTTTTTTTATTTGTGATTATTATCATATTAAATTTTATTTTTACATATAAAAATTTACTTTATTTGTAATTTTTTTATTTTATTAGCTTTTATAAACCATAGTTCTCTGGTGTCTCTTTGAATTTTATTTTGCCATGTAAGAAAATATTTTATTTTTATTTAGTGTTGATAAATGAATTGAATGTATCCAAAAAATAAATTAGTCAGGATATAATTAATCTAAAATTCATTTTTATATTAAAAAATAGTCTTATATTTTTAATATTCACTAATTATTTTATTTGTAAATTTTGAATTATTTGTAATTTTACTTACTTAGTTATTTTGGAACTTAA
The DNA here is from genome assembly GCA_034509735.1 of Sesamum alatum. NCBI lineage: Eukaryota > Viridiplantae > Streptophyta > Magnoliopsida > Lamiales > Pedaliaceae > Sesamum > Sesamum alatum. Next base: position 3,310,533 of record JACGWO010000007.1, on the reverse strand, counting down.
AAAATGGTCATTTATCTTATATTTAAATTTAGATAAGTGTACCATTATTTGTTTAACCAAAAGATTCACTCATTTTTTTAGGTGAATAGTTTGTAAAATAATCGAAATTCATTTTTGTGTTCAATATACTTTCGTATTTTTATATGTTTTAACTTAATTTTTAACATATTAAATATTTACTTATTTTTATATTTAAAAGAATATTATATATAATTCTATTTAATTATTTTTTAAAAAGTACAATTCTTTTGTGGATAAATTGTTGAATGTTATCTATAAGATAAATACATATATATTGGATAAACATATTTTTATTTACTTAATAAAGTTATATAAACATATAATATTGATTAGATTCTTTTGGATAAATACTAACATTTTTTTCTTTTTTATCTAAAAAGTTGTTAAATTACATTTTGCAGAATAGAGCTCATTGAGGCTATCCACACGTGCGCACACGTGGCGCTTAGGTGGATAGTCTCAATGATTCTGTTTTATTATATATAGATAGATACTAATTTTGTTTTAAAATTGAAATTATTTGTATTGTTTATTTATTATTAAAGCACATGTATGCTCTATGGTAGCCTTTTTGAATTTTTTTTACCACTTAATGAAATAAAGTATTTTTTATTAAGGTAATTATTTACCTTATTAATTTTTATTTTGAAGCACATATTCCTTATTCATTTTAAAGCACATATTCATTGTTTACCTTTATATGGAAAAAAAATCATTTATCATTAAGGTAATTAGTTAGTAAAAAATTTAACTTCATTTTTATATCCAATACACGTTTGTATTTTTATTCTTATTAACTACTTTAACTTTAAGTTTTAAATTCGTCATTGTTTATTTAATTTTTATAGTTCAAATTTTAAATTATTTATAGACTTATTTCTTTATTTTATTAAAAATACAAGTCTCCCGTGCCTTGACACGGGGTACTAACTAGTGATAGATATAATACTCATCTATTTAAATTATTGAAGGATAAGGAACACACGTGGAATGACGATTTCACCTACTCCGTAAAAAAAGAAAGAGAAAATAATGTTTTTTTAGTTGGTTTTAAGCAAAAAATTTGATTAGTGAAATTGAGTTATGTTGTCTACAAGGATAATTGTATTAATGTTCTCAAGATCACTTTCTTTTTTTTTTTTTTTTCTTTTTTAATTAAACCAACCAAATTTTTAAACACCTATATTTACCTCATATGTGCTCTAATCCAGATTAAGCATATGAACACAGGGGAGAACTGAAAATGCTAATCAAGCATGCTTAGGTTACATATGTAAATTAGTTGTATTAGATTAGAGAATTTATGGGCATGAAAATTATGTGTTTAAATTAAAAATGTGCAATTTTATTTTGTTTACGATTTGAAGAAATATTATGTTTCTCTAGGATTAATCGGGAAAAATTGTTTTCGACACAATTGCACCCCAAATTTTTAGTGAGAGAATTTTTGTATGTGTTGTCAAATCAGTGAATAGTAACCCCCCGTAAAAAATAATATAGGGGGTATTTATAGTGATGTTAGTTATTTTATGGTATGATAGGGTGTGAATATTTACTATGTGCCTTACATAAGAAAATTACTCTTATACCCTTGTAAGTAAATGTTTATTACTATCATATACATCATACAGCCCCCCACTCTCACACGGAATACTTCGCAAGAATCAGTAATCCGGATGAGAGTAAGAATTCTTTGCAAGAAAAAATTCAAGCGTTGAATGCATGGGTAAGGGTGGGTGGGAATCCATTAATTATTCTCGGATGAGTTACTAAAAGACGTGTGAATCGCGAGAATAAGAAAACATGGGATGCATCTAAGGCCCCTCAAATAGCACAGTTATTTGAATTAATATTGAAGAGGTTAATCAACCCAAGATTTGTGGCGCAAGCTCAATACTATTGTTGAAAGTGGCCTAGCTCAAGGTGGTCAAGGCACCTAGGCAGAACAAAGCCCAGCTCGAGCTGGGGCGGACATGGGCCCGAGCCTAGCTCGAGCTGCCTCGAGCTGGGTGGTCGTAGGTGAGCTGCCCAGTCGAGCGTGGTCCGCGGGGCAGAGCCCAGCTCGAGACACCTCAAGCTAGGGTGGTCCGCCGTGGTGAGCTGCCCAGCTCAAGGCGGACATAGGCGCGGAGCTGGGGTGGTCCATCGTGGTCGGCATGGGTGCGGGCTCGAGCTGCCAGAGCCCAGCTCAAGGCACCACGTCGAGCTGGAGTGGTCCACCGTGGTCCGCCCCAGCTCAAGCTCGCCTCGAGCTGGTGAGCCTGGGTCTGCCCAGCTCGAGGTAGAGGTGCGCCCCTCGAGCTAGCGTGGGGGCGGCCCGGGCCGAGGTCACGGGGGCAGGTCGAGGCGCGACCATGCTGGGATTTGAACCCAGGTCAAAAGGTTAGAAGTAAGAGAACTCAACCACTCCACCATCCCATGTTTTTTGTTTATTTTTACTCTTACTCTATAGGTTATACTCTTTCATGTATTTTGAGAAATTTTGATGTCGTCTTCGAGAGATGTGATTCCCCATCACACTAGAGGATTTTCATGCATCATGGAACATGTGATGAGTGGTCGATTTGTGACGCCCCACAAATTTTTAATCATAATTATGGGGTTAATTGGTAATTATTTAAGAAAATTTAGTTAATTAGTAGATATATTATAGATTAAATTGTGATCATATTAAGACTTGAACGGAGTGAATTGGAGCTTTATATAATATTTGGGAGCAAATTATATTAATTAAGAAATTAGAAAGGACGTAATGGGTATTTTGAAAATGTTTATTAAAATTTAAAAAATAAAAATAAAAAAATAAAAAGGGTAGATAAAGATGGGTGCGTACAAACACACACACACACACACTATAAATTAAACACACACACCACATAGTAAATACACACACAACACATACTAAACACACACACTTTCGCGACAAACAGGTACGAAATATTTTAATTTTAATTAGTTTTAATTTATATAATTATAGTATTTAATAAGTGCATTTATTAAATGTTAATTATACTATTCGATTTAGTATTTAACCGGAAAATTTTATGAATTTGAATATTTATAATTAGTGTCTGGTTAAATGTCTCAATTGAATTAAGGGGTGTTATAATTAATGGCTTAAACTGCTTAATTACTAGATTTAATAATTTCTACAATTGATTGGCTTAGTTTAATCGGGTTGAAAATTTTATTTGAGAAAATATTATAGAATATATTTGAAAATGTTATATTTAGTAAAGATAAGTATATTTTGAGATAAATATAATCCAAGAATTGTTATTATGAATGGTAGTTATAATAGGAGGAAGGGTTTAATGAAATATTGAGGTATTGGTGAAATATATATATATATATACTATTTAATATTTTATTTAGGAATTGACATTCTAGATATTAATTATACGTATTATACCTTATGATAGGACACGGGGATAAAGTAGATGATCGTACGACTTCATATCAGCTAACTAAATCTGTATAAGATCGAGGTTAGTGCCGCTTATATATGTTCCTTTTTCCTATTAGGGTTGTGTACGTAAATAAATAGTATTATCTATATATGTTTCATTTCTTGGTGATATTACTTTTATGTGAGCCTATGATTCGTGTTTGACTAATCTATTTTGAACTGTACGAGTGGTTGATGATTACTTTGAAATGATTATGTCGTGAAAGTGAAATGAGAAAAAATATGCCATTGGCTGTTTGATACCAGTGTTATGTGCTTGTACGTGAAAAATGTTTGCTATGTGGTTTTATGTGGCTAGTTGGCTTACAAGAACGGTGATATGTGGAATCGAGGGAGTGATGGAAATTAAATGTAATTAATGATATGAATACCCCTTAATGTTGTTTGAATAGCCTATGTGGCAAAATAAAATGAAAAGAGCTATGATGAGATATGAAAGAGCTATGATGCGATGTGAAAAGAGCTATGATGCGAAATAAAAAGAGCTATGATGCGAAATGAAAGAGCTTTGATGCGAAATGAGATTGATAAGCCTGTGTGGCATGCCAAGGGGATTCATGTATATATATGAATGAATAGTGAGGTTGAGTTGGTGGAGATAAAAAAACACTATATCACCTTTCTGGTAAGCCAACTAGGAAAATACAAGTTTGATTGGTTATCGTGTTATTGGATGACTACGTGGAGAAATAAAATGAAATGTGCTTGATTAAGTTGATTATATTATATACGTTGCTTGTTTTGTCTTGTTGATATAATTGAGGTGCGTGTATAGTGGTACCGTTATTTACTTATTGAGTTGCAGGCTCATCCCTCTGCTAATATTTTCAGGTGTAGATTTTGCTGTGCCTATTCACGACAACTAGGTCCACGGTTTGCATTCCAGTCAGGTCGGGCCAGTATGCAGTTTTCTCCTTATCATAAATGGAAATAGAATTCACATTTTGGATTAAAAGCGAGAATAGCATGTGAACTAATTATAATAGTTCCATTTTTGCAGTACTTGATATATGTATATATGATCTTGTGGATGAGATATTAAATATTCTTGTTGTGATGATGAGACTATGTGTATATATACTCAATAGGGACTAGATTATGTGCCTAATTATACATATAATCAGGGTTTTACATTAAGTGTGATATTTAGGGAAGATATAGTCTTAGTGCCGTTAGAGGGTGCTACATTTGGTGGTATCAGAGCAGGGATTAGATTCTTTGGGGCTATTTGATAATATGTGGTATTATACTTAACATATGTATTATGAGTCTAATTATACATATGCATTCCATATAGGATGGAAGCGTCAGGTGAAAACGCTGCTGGCCCAACTAAGTCATTAGAGTCTGTACAGGGTCATGATCATGCATCTGAACATCAGGGGTTAGAAGCCCCGAATAGAAATGTTCCCCAACCAGAAGTGAATCCTTTTATGCAACAATTCCTAGAGTTTATGCAGAGGATGGCTCCACAAACCACAACCCCAACCCCAACCACAAGAGGTAGTTATTGATAAAAACTATGAGATAGTTAGAAGGCAGGGTGCGAAGGTATTTGCTGGTACAACTGATCCTGCAGAAGCAGAGGAGTGGTTGAGGAATACGGAAAGAGTTCTAGACAGAATTGAATGCACTTCTGAACAAAAGTTGAGGTATGTAGTGTCTTTATTGGAGAAAGATGCGTTGGATTGGTGGGAAACTGTTCCAGGGAGTAGGAATCGACCAATCACTTTAACATGGAATGATTTCTTGAGAGAATTTGCTGAGAAATACACTCCATCGGTCTACAGAAATCGTAAGAAAGTTGAATTTCTAGAATTAAAGCAGAATGATTTGTCTGTTGCCGAATACGAGCTACAATTTGTGAGGCTATCCAAGTATGCTCCAGAAGAGGTAAGTACTGATGAATTGAGGCGGGACCGATTTGAAAGAGGCCTGAGGCTTGAGATACGAGAGAAGATAGCAATCAAACCTCCGAGTTACAGTGCACTTTTGGAAGCAGCATTGAGAGCTGAAGAGACATCCATAGAAAGGAACTCTGCTGAAGCGAAACGAAAGAAGTGGATAGGTAATCCTAACTTTACAGGTGGACCAAGCGGTGCAGTTTCTTTTAAGAGTTCTGGTTTTCAGAGAGGTGGGTATAGAGGCCGAGGAATGAGTCAAACTAATAGGTCTCCATCAGTGTCGTCAAGTAGAAGCGGGTCTACCTCAGTCGGATTTGGGGGAAGACAGGGTCCAACCAGATCGTTTAGTGGAAGGTCGATTCCCTCGTGCACGAATTGCGGTAGGAAACACACCGGTGAATGTTGGGGAGTCCAGCCAATCGTGTGCTATCGTTGTCACCAACCGGGGGATATTGTCAGGGATTGTCCACGTGGAGAGTTGACGCCAATGGATCCCAGATTTTAGGACCAAGTAGTGTGGGGGAAAATTTGCAACGGGTTGGTACAAGTAGAGGGCGAGGCAGAGGTGGTCGAGGTAGCGGGACTATTTCTACAACATCGACTGGACAGAGTAGTCAATCTCAGCCACAAGCAAGGGTGTATGCCATCACCAAGGAACAAGCTCCTACTGCACCTGAGGTTATTACTGGTTCCTTTTCTATTTGCAATTTTGGTGCGCATGTGTTAATTGATCCAGGATCTACTTGTTCATTTATATCACATGACCTTTTTGCATCACGTGTGCATGCTAGTATTGAACAGTTGGGGTATGACTTATGTGTATCTATGCCTGCTGGTGGGTTATATTTGTTAATACCGTTGTGAGATCTTGTCCAATAGTAGTGGATAGTGTCACACTATATGCAGATTTTGGTTGTGATAAACCTTAGGGAGTTTGATGTTATCCTAGGGATGGATTGGTTATCTAGTAATCATGCTTTGGTGGACTGTCAAACAAAAGAGGTAGCTGTAGAAATCAATGGGCAAATGAAGACGATTATAGTGGGAGAAAGAAAAGTTATACCTAACTGCTTAATTTCTGATGTGACTGCTTTTAATTTAATTAAAGAAGGGTGTGAAGCATATCTAGCTAGTATACGTGATACTACGAAGGTTAGTCCAGGTGTGTCAGATGTTCCAGTAGTTAGGGAATTTCCTGATGTTTTTTTAGAAGAATTACCTGGGTTACCACCTCATCGAGAAGTGGATTTTGAAATAGAAACTATTCCTAGGGCAGCACCTATTTCGATTGCACCATATAGAATGGCTCCACTTGAATTGAAAGAATTAAAGAAACAATTAGAAGAATTACTCGATAAGGGGTTTATACGACCAAGTATTTCGCCTTGGGGAGCATCAATATTATTCGTAAAGAAGAAGGATGGGAGTATGAGATTATGTGTTGATTATAGACAATTGAATCGGATTACAATCAAGAACAAGTATCCTCTGCCACGGATAGATGATCTACTTGACCAACTAAAAGGTGCAACAGTGTTTTCTAAAATTATTTGAGATCAGGTTATTGGCAATTGCGGATCGAAGAAAGGTCTATTCCAAAGACAGCTTTTCGAACCAGGTATGGCCATCATGAATTTATTGTTATGCCATTTTGGGTTAACAAATGCCCCTGCCGCTTTCATGTCGTTGATGAACAAAACCTTACAGCCATTCCTTGATCAATTTGTGATTGTGTTTATTGATGATATTCTGATATACTCTAGTAGTCACGGGGAACATGAACAACATTTAAGGACAGTTTTACAAATTTGAGAGAAAAACAACTGTATGCTAAATTTAGCAAATGTGAATTTTGGATGGAATGTGAACATTGAGTAATGTCGTCAAGAAGACATTGCCTCAAAGGATACTTGCTCATGTCCCGGAGCTGGTCTTTTACCAACTTCAAGGGGAGGCAAAGTTTCTGGGGCGATGTTTCTTACGACGATCTCAAGTTTCATCTAAGAAGACATTGCCTCAAAGGATACTTGCTCATGTCCCGGAGCTGGTCTTTTACCAACTTCAAGAGGAGGCAAAGTTCCCGTGAGTTTTTTTTTGTGAGACTACGACAAGAAAATTAACTTCATTACTCAATGATCGCATTACAACGTCTTAGGGGAAATCAAAAGGGGAGAAGGATTTGTTGAGCTCCTACTCGAGTTTTCTCCTATTACAAGTGAATAGTCAAAAAGATAAGTTTTCCTGCTGTGCGAACTTAAGGTTACAACTTCGTGGCGAGGGAGCCTTTTTCCGCCGATCCTTATGAGATCATGGGATGACTTCTGCATGGGGTGCACAACCTTGCCTCCCCTCGCTATGAGCTCGATGCGTGGCCCGAGCTCATCATGGAGTGCGTGGCCTAGAGCTCGTCATGGGGTGCACAGCCACATCTCCTGGTCAAATTGGCATCCTCGTGGATATTGGTTGACATACTCCTTCAAGTGTCCCCGTTAGGTGATGACATTTCTCAGTCGTATGCCCGATGTCACGGTGGAAGCGGCAATATTTGTCGGACTTTAGCCTCTTGGGATTGTCCTTCATTTTTCTCGGCCAATGGTCGATCAGCCCTTGTCACTCCGCCACGACTAATATTTCTCCTCTAGGGGCGTTCAAAGGGGTGTAGTGCGGAAGACTTTGCAGTACGCCGCGTCACTTAAATCATACCAATCAATCTTAGCGTAGAATTTGTCTAGATATTCTTGTGGGTCTCCCGTGCCATCGTATTCCGAAAGGTTGGAGACCTTCACTCTCGCCGGGAGCGCCTCGACTAAGATCGTCGGGCTGAAAGGGCTACACCTTGGGGGGGGGGGGCACTGCCAAGGGTGGGTAAGGATCTTTCACCACTCTTGAAGGTAAAGGTGCCGTGGGCTGCCTCGATGGTGGGGGGAGTTGGTCCAGGTCCTGGGCAACCTCTGGTCTAGAAACTCTGTTGTTCACCTTTTCCTGCCTCTGTTCGTTCCCTCGGGAGTTGAGGATTCTTCTCGACTTCGACGAGGAGAAGGAGGGGGCGGGTTTATGGGGTGGTTGTTCGCAAACTGGGCCACTGCTTGCACAGCTGCCCGAGTGGTAGCATCCTGGATCAGTGCTAACAATGTTTCTTGTGTCAGCTGGAGCGTTGCTTCTTGGGATGGGACGCCTCCTAGAGGAGGCGCTTCGTTCTGAGGTAATTGTTCATGGGGTGGTTCCTGGCTAATAGGTGGTCCGGCCACTCCATTCGGGGGATCTTGATCATGGGGTGGGTGCAGCTCTGCTCCGTTATCATGAGTCTGCGGGGCAATGTCCATCCCTTGAACGTCGCGTGCTCGTGACCTGGTTTGCATTCTCAATGTCGGGGCAATAGTTTTCCAAAGACGGCGCCAATGATGTGGAAGTGGTTCTTAGTAAAGGATTAATCGGGAAATATTGCCTTCGACATAATTGCACCCCAAATTTTTAGTGAGAGAATTTTTGTATGTGTTGTCAAATCAGTGAATAGTAACCCCCTCTTAAAAAATAATATAGGGGGTATTTATAGTGATGTTAGTTATTTTATGGTATGATAAGGTGTGAATATTTATTATGTGGCTTACATAAGAAAATTACTCTTATACCCTTGTAAGTAAATGTTTATTACTATCATATACATCAGTTTACATTTAAAATTTATGTGCGCGGGTACCGCGTGCGGCGGTTGCTAGTCTAAAAAACTTGTAAAGCGCAAATTTGGTATGGATTTTAATTTGGAATCTAATTATTAGCCAAATTTGTTTGGATTTTTAATTGGTAATTTATTCTAAAGTTTTTATGTCAATACTATGAGTAGTTTTTTTTTGTTTTTTTTTTTTTTTCTATTTTTGCTTAACAACAAATCAATAGATTCTTTTCAAGAAAAAAGGAGCACTAGGAAAATTTTCTATTTTTGAACCTTGGGATCTTTTTGAATTTTGGATCTCAAAATAATAAGAGCAATGTTAGAAATTTATTTATTAATTATTTAACATTAAATAATAGTCTGATTTAATTGTTAACTACTTATATGAGAGTCTAACTTGAAGTAAGTACAAGGAAAAATATTTTATACAAAAAGTATATTTTAATAATGGTTTGTTGAATAATCATTAAAATCAAGCAAAATGAAAATATTACCACCAATCATCATAAAAACGGATAAAGACTAATGGATGCATTGGTTTAGAAAACAATTAAGTTATAATATTATTATTTATATTTAATATTTTCATTTGTTTTAATTTTCCTATAAATTAAAAGAAATTTTCAAATTAATCAACAATTGATGAATTGCATTTCTTTATATCGTGAATCAAGTATATTTTACATCTAATCATTAAATTTTAAAATTATTTATTATTTTAAACGAGTCACGTGCCACACACGTATTCATTACTAGTTACTAATAAAGGCTTCAATTAGATAAACGGATATGACCGAATCTACCACCAAACGTTTGTTAGACGCAACTCTAGAAAGGATATGACCGAATCTACCACCAAGCGTATGTTAGACGCAACTCTAAAAAGTAAATAGAATGCGTGAAAGAAATTCTACATTGCAAATCAACAACCTTATAATGAACGAAACAAATGTTGAACTCAATGCACTGACTAAAGGGAGCTAAACCTCGGAATTGCCACCCGCGGTTGTGTCCCACATCTCTTTCATCTCAGGATCCGCATCATGGTCTCTCATTGTTCCTCCTCCATTTTTCCTCATCTTAATTAACCTTCTTCGCCCCGTTCTCCCCCTTCCTCTTTTTCTCCACAATTTTCTTCTCCCCTTCCTCTCTTTTCCTCTTTCCTCCATCTAAATCGTCCGAATAGTAATGTCTAATCCACTCCGCCATAACATAATCGCTGCCATCATCACCATCGAATCCAAATCCACGGGACTTGAATCTTGATGAGGGGGTTTTATAATCAGTCGTTTCTGCAGCTTCACCTCATCTTTACGAGGGGATTTTATTATCAGTCGTTTCTACGACTTTCCCTTTGAGCCGATATACATTGGAGTTGGGGATCGCTCCTGGCTGTCATAAAGAGAATCATCTATGTCATCCAGGAGATGTTGCTGAGGCTCGTCTAGGTCAGACTGGATATCTCAACCGACATCCATCAATTGCTTGCCATCTTCATCTTGGTAACTGAATTCAAAACACCAATTTAATATTTCAAAAACCCTAATTCGATATACACATGATAAAATCCTAATTCACACACACACACACACACATACCGATAATAAATTAACCAATCGAAAACCCTAATTCTTTAACGAAAAGCCCTAAACCTATGCACGCACAAAAATTGATCGATCCCACTTCCACAATTTTGCAGGTTGGGGAAGGGAGACTTACTGGTCGTCGTCGTACCCCATGATTGATTCTGAAAATCAATCTCTGATGCAGCAGAGCGAGAACCATGTGCGTTTATGCATTACAGGTATGTGCCCATCTGTATAAATGCCTCAAATTTGATGCCAAAATAGCACGAAATCAAAATCAAATCAAATTTGAGGCATTTATACAGATGGGCACATACCTGTAACGTATATACGCACAGCTGGTTCTCGCTTATGCTGCATTAGAGGTTGATTTTCGGAATCAATCATGGGGTACGAAAGCGATCAGTAAGTTCCCCTTTTCCCAATCTGCAAAATTATGGAATTGGGCTTTTGAATCGATCAAATTTGTGTGCGTGTATAGGTTTAGGGCTTTCTGTTAAAGAATTTTTTGATTGGTCAACCTTTTATCACGCGCGCGTGTGTGAATTTGGATTTTTGTTATATGTATATCGAATTAGGGTTTTGAAATATGGAATTGGTGTCTCAAGTTCAGTTACCAAGATGAAGATAGCGAGCCATTGATGGATGTTGATGAGGATACCCAATCGAACCTAGATGAGCCTCAACAACATCTCCTGGATGACATAGATGATTCTCTTTATGACAGCCAAGAGCGATCCCCAACTGGAGTATATATCGACTCAAAGGGGAAGCCGCAGAAACGACTGATAATAAAATCCCCTCGTAAAGATGAGGCGAAGCTGCAGAAAAGACCGATTATAAAATCCCCCTCATAAAGATTCAAGTCCCATGGATTTTAGATTCGATAATGATGATTGTGATGACGACAACGATGATGCTATAGTGGAGTGGATTAGACATTACTATTCGGACGATTCTGATGGAGGAAAGAGGAAAAGAGAGGAAGGGGAGAAGAAAAATGTGGAGAAAAGGAGGAAGCATGAGAACGGGGAGAAGAAGTTTAAGATGAGGAAAAGTGGAGGAAACATGAGAGATAATGATGCAGATCCTGAGATAAAAGAGATACGGGACACAACCGTGGATGGCAATTCCGAGGTTTAGCTCCGTTTGCATTGAGTTCAACATTTGATTTGTTCATTATAAAGTTGCGTTTGCATTGCAGCCTTTATTAGTAAAGATGATGAATTTATGGAAATTCGGTGAAGCTGCATGGTTAGGTTGTAATTTGTCTATATGTGCGAACTATGATTGATTTTGTATTGTCTATGTGAGTTAGACTGTCCATTTTTTTCCAAGTTTTGCAGTTCATAAACTGCGAACGATGATGAGGATTGAGGCAGTATTTTTGCTCTTATGCTCCTGTGATGTGACCGGTAAAGGAACAACAATGGTCACGAGATGATGGCCTTTTTTAGCTGGATATTCAGAATAATAGCTGGATAAAAATCGGATAAGGTAAATCAACTATGTTTTTGGTTCCTTAGCTGGATAAGTTTGATGTTGTTTGTTTTTCTCCTTTAGAAAACAATCACAAATTGCACATTGAGGTTCTATAAATATTAGGGCTTCATGTGGGTATTAAGTTGTCGTTCTAGACCATACGATATCAAAAGGCAGAAAACAAATACCATTCACTGGTACCAAAAGCAAAACTAATTCAAATTATTCAAAATTTAGATAAAAAACAATCCGAGTCAAGAAAGCAAAGGTCTGCAGATAATATACATAATAATGTTACAACAATCTATAATCAGCATCCACAATTCATATGGATGCCTTAGTATACTCCAACCATTTCATCCCATGAAAACGACTAGGATTCAGAGAGTAAATGTGCCATATGACATATATCCCAGTTACTGCAGAGCAACCAAATTACAGATATTTCACCATACCACGACCCTCCACGCTCAGTTTTGTCGCCTGTAGTTGCTTTCGCTTTGGAGCTCTCAGTTTCTGCAACTTTTTGTTCAACTGCAGGCATAAAATGTGTGACAAGACAATAAAGAAGTTAAGATCATAAACAATCATATCACAGAACTTGTAGGGACCATCAGAAATGTATCCTTAGAATTTCAAGATCTATTGCTTTAAAACAAAAGAAGGAAAATATAACATAAATCAACATGTGGATATTAATGGGTAAGCAGCAGTTCTTAGGAAAGAAAAACTGAAACACAGTAAAGTGAAGATCACTATTTAACTTCTCTTCTTTTCAGATGCTTATGCTGATTTAATCATACACAAATGCTTATCACGCTAAGGAGCTACAGATGTAGAAAGTAGGAAATGTTGAATGACAGATCATAACAACCTTTTGTACACAATAAGTTCTAACAAAGTCAAAACTCCGATATTTATAGAATCTCAATTTGCAATCTGAGATTGTTTTCTAAAGGTGAAGAAGCTACCAACCTTTGCCCGACGCTGGTTTTGTACCGTCTGTTTAGCCCGGGCTCGAACTTCATCTGGATCGACCTTTGATTGAGGACGCACCAACAAACTCCATCGACATTGCTTCAGGCCGTGATGCATGTTGCCTAGAAGATGACTGTCCAGATTTTGATCCCCTGCAAATTGCCAAAACAGCTCAAATCTATGAGCATACATCATGAAGATCGCAAAACACAACTTCCAACTTGGCCAGCTAAGGAACCAAAGGGTAGGATGCAACTATATCTTACTTTGAAAATCCAGCTAAATCAAGGTCATCATCTGGTGGTGCTATTGTTGTTCCTTTACCCATCACTCTGTAGAAGATCAACAAAGACATTGCTTCAGTATGTGCTGATTGATTATCCAAATCCGACAATCTGTTAGTCATTGAGAAGATAATACATACTTTTTAGAAGGAGGCCTCCTGAAAGTTCTTTCATCCTCGAGGTTCTTCATGTCCTCAAACCTAGTGCTCTTATTGAATATTGGTCGGCTCTGTACCAATAATATTAAGAAAGTTGAAGTGACAGAGAAACCACTAAAAGCAAATCAATATAAGGAATACCAAATTGCAATTTAGAATTTGTCCAGTTAAAAGTGCGTAAAATTGTTCAGACGCACAATATTTCAGCATTTATGAAAATAAAGAAAAACAAGACCAAATATCATATATACATGTATAGTTTTATTTTTTAAGAAACGAAAAACTTATCAATGGAGGGGCCTCTGCAGTTCTTCAATAACTCGGAAAAGGAAAAAATGAACAATTAAATTACCCATTTATCAACCAACTCTTTAGCAAGTTTCCGGTTGGCTGTAGTCTCCTCGTCAGACTTCGACAAAAACATAATGACCTGTCAAAATGTAATGCAACATCAAACTCCATCCTAAAAACAGCAACACAAGAGTGACAAAAATTAATGATATTATAATAAAAAGCTGCTAGTAAGTTGTCTGACCTTTCCAAGGCCACTCTTCTTCAGTTGTTCTCGTCGATCATATTGCTCCAAGTCAATTGGGAACTACAGGCAACAACAAGTTATTAGCATCGAGAAACTGCTACAATCACCTGACTACATTAGTAAGGTAAACTATTTACATCATTCAGGATCTTTAAAACAGCAGCACGGATGTTAATATTCGGCAAGCTTCTATCTGGTAGAGGTTCAAGCCAATTTTTCAGAAGAGTCAAAATTCCATGATCCAGAAACTCTTGCTGAAGTTGTTTCCTGTAAAAAAGGCAACCCTTACCCAGAAATTAAGAATTTCCAAATTATATGAGCATAAAACCAAGGAAAAACACAAAGGAAAAAAAAACCAACTTTGATAGGGCATCAGTAAGGAGAGACAACTTCTTCAACTTATTAATGGCAGGTTTTCCCTGCCTATTGAGTTCAGCATCTTCTTCTGCAACAACTTCTAGCTCGGCCATGACGTTCTCAACCAGCAAAGCAATTTCTGCAGCACTTTTCTCGTTTTTCTTCTTTTTCTTTCCCACTTTGAAGAGCTCCTTAATTTCCTCATCTTCTTCTCCCTCTTCTGCCTACAACACAATGCTTATCAATGGAGGGGTCGGTTGTGGGAGGTTGAGTTAAAGGCAATGGGGTTGGGGGATATAGTAGATTTCAGTTACAGATAGGATCGTTCAGCTTTATGACTTTTGTCCAAAAATTAAACAGGGGAGCAGAAAAATGTGAACGAACCAGCCATAGTGCAGGGAGGAGGGAGGGGGGGGGGGCAGCAGGGGACAGTAGAGGGGGTTGACAGACAGAATCTTTCAGCTTTAATGATTATTGTCCATTACATTAAATTACGAAAAAGAAAGTAGTGAGTGTACAAGTTACAATGCATGTCAAGAGAGAGAGAGAGAGAGTAAGGCTGGAGTTAAAGGTAGAGAGAAGATTGAAGATATAACGAATTTCATTTACAGATAGGAACCTTCAGCTTTTATGACTTTCGGTGATGAAATTAATTTGTGCAACATAAAATGAGAGCAAACCAGCCATAGTACATGTAGAAGATAGAGCATAAACACATTTGGGGGCCAGATAAGATAAAGCCAACCTGGGGAGCATGACTTGGAGAATGTTCATTGTCACTTCCATATCTATCAGCCGGATCCACACCACTGTCATCGATGAAATTATCATCATCCACAGTCCTAACACCATCCCGGTCATCCTGTAGAATTTTTTGGGACCAAATCAATTAATAATGAACAACTCAAACAAAAAAACATTGCACTAAAAACAAATCAGTATAATAGTACACTATAGTAATATTTACTTTAGAACAGAATTAAGAAAAAATGAAAACCACAAAGGAGATGACTGCCATACCAACAATGCGTAACAATTGTCCATATCACCTAAAAGAGTAGCATACCAACATAATATAGAATTTGGTCACGTCACAGAAGCATAAGAGCAACAGTTACTGCCTCATCATCGACTCTGTGAATTTGTGAATCTCTCTTCAGACTTATACCAAGCTAGATGGAATTAGCCTATTCATTTAGGGAAATGTAGTTCTTTTGCAGGTTATGAACTACAAAACTTGGAATACTAGTCCCCATAGTCAATTTAATGGTGTAAAGAAACTCAAGCATCATGTTGATAAAAAATTATGGACATTCTAAAGAGAATCCCAGGCGACGGTTTCTTACCCAACCAGCAGGGAAGTGTCTAAACATTTGCTACGGAGAAAACATAGAATTTAGGATATCGATGGCAGGGCATTAACTTTTGTGTTAACCCAAATCTAAAAAAAGTTAGCTAAATCTAACTTAACATTGAATAAAGCGGAAATATAAAACAAAGCTTGCTATAGCAAACATTACATATTTTCTGACTCATCTTTAGCACCCCGCAAGATGTCAGCAATAAACAAATTTTATCAAGGGCCATAAACTTATCTGAGAATTTCAAATAAAAACTACTAGAAATGCAGACCAATGACCAAATTTACCCAAAAAAAAAGAAAAGGAATGTTTGCAGGCAGCGCAAATTATTTCAACAAACTAATTAAAGCACTCAAGTAATTAACTCACATCAATCGTCAGTACGCACATACTAAACACAAATGAAAGCCACACAGCTTCAGTGCATTTCCATAAATTCATCACCTTTACTAATAAAGGCTGCAATCAGATAAAGAGATACACCTTTACGATTGAATACGCCGTATTCAATCGTCAGACTAAATCTACCACCAAACGTTTGTTAGACGCAACTTTAAAAAGTAAATAGGGCGCATGACAAGATGCAACTTTATAAGGAAAGAAACAAATGCGGAACTCAATGTACTAACTAAAGAGAGATAAACCTCAGAACTGCCACCCGCGATCGTGTCCCACATCTCCTTGATCTCAGGATCCGCCTCATGATCCCTCATTCTCCCTCCTCCCCTTTTCCTCAGCTTAAAT
This sequence comes from Sesamum alatum, assembly GCA_034509735.1. Classification (NCBI taxonomy): domain Eukaryota; kingdom Viridiplantae; phylum Streptophyta; class Magnoliopsida; order Lamiales; family Pedaliaceae; genus Sesamum; species Sesamum alatum. The sequence goes on along the minus strand of JACGWO010000007.1, from coordinate 3,293,981 downwards.
TTCTTCTCCCCTTTCTCCCCCTTCTTTAGGTGAGACTGGACATCCTCCTCAACATCCATCAATGCACCACCATCTTCATCTTGGTAACTGAATTCAAAACACCAATTCAATATTTCAAAACCCTAATTCGATATACATATAACAAAAACCCTAATTCACACACACACACACACAAACGATAAAAAATTAACCAATCAAAAACCCTAATTCTTAAACAAAAAGCCCTAAACCTATACACGCACACAAATTTGATCGACTCAAAAACCCAATTCCACCAATTTTGCAGATTGGAGAAGGGGAACTTACCGATCGCTGCCGTACCCCATGAATGATTCCAAAAATTAACGCAGAAGCGAGAATCAGCTGCGCGTATATGCGTGACGGGTATGAGCTCATCTGTATGAATTCCTGATTATATATATACATCCTGTTGTTGTTATTGTTGTAATCTTGAATTGCTGGATCCTGTGTGAATTTGATGCCAAAATAGCACGAAATCAAGATAAACATGACAGAGCTGAAATACATGGCAATGGATGCAGATAATCTGTGAAATAATTTGAAGATAATTCAGTAGCCCAAAAAGGAAAGAAACAATTTGATGGTTTGAAGCGCAAAGTGCAGTGAGTAGACAAAGGATTTATAGTGTAAGGACTGAAGCAGACAGCAAAGAGTATTATGAACTAGGGATAAATCCCCTACTTTCTTTTTTTGCAATTTAATGTAATGGACAATAATCATTAAAGCTGAAAGATTCTGTCTGTCAACCCCCTCTACTGTCCCCTGCTGCCCCCCCCCCCCCTCCTCCTCCCTGCACTATGGCTGGTTCGTTCACATTTTTCTGCTCCCCTGTTTAATTTTTGGACAAAAGTCATAAAGCTGAACGATCCTATCTGTAACTGAAATCTACTATATCCCCCAACCCCATTGCCTTTAACTCAACCTCCCACAACCGACCCCTCCATTGATAAGCATTGTGTTGTAGGCAGAAGAGGGAGAAAGAAGATGAGGAAATTAAGGAGCTCTTCAAAGTGGGAAAGAAAAAGAAGAAAAAACGAGAAAAGTGCTGCAGAAATTGCTTGCTGGTTGAGAACGTCATGGCCGAGCTAGAAGTTGTTGCAGAAGAAGATGCTGAACTCAATAGGCAGGGAAAACCTGCCATTAATAAGTTGAAGAAGTTGTCTCTCCTTACTGATGCCCTATCAAAGTTGGTTTTTTTTTCCTTTGTGTTTTTCCTTGGTTTTATGCTCATATATTTGGAAATTCTTAATTTCTGGGTAAGGGTTGCCTTTTTTACAGGAAACAACTTCAGCAAGAGTTTCTGGATCATGGAATTTTGACTCTTCTGAAAAATTGGCTTGAACCTCTACCAGATAGAAGCTTGCCGAATATTAACATCCGTGCTGCTGTTTTAAAGATCCTGAATGATGTAAATAGTTTACCTTACTAATGTAGTCAGGTGATTTTAGCAGTTTCTGGATGCTAATAACTTGTTGTTGCCTGTAGTTCCCAATTGACTTGGAGCAATATGATCGACGAGAACAACTGAAGAAGAGTGGCCTTGGAAAGGTCAGACAACTTACTAGCAGCTTTTTATTATAATATCATTAATTTTTGCCACTCTTGTGTTGCTGTTTTGAGGATGGAGTTTGATGTTGCATTACATTTTGACAGGTCATTATGTTTTTGTCGAAGTCTGACGAGGAGACTACAGCCAACCGGAAACTTGCTAAAGAGTTGGTTGATAAATGGGTAATTTAATTGTTCATTTTTTTCCTTTTCCGAGTTATTGAAGAACTGCAGAGGCCCCTCCATTGATGAGTTTTTTGTTTCGTAAAAAATAAAACTTACACGTATGTATGATATTTGGTCTTGTTTTTCTTTATTTTCATAAATGCTGAAATCTTGTGTGTCTGAACAATTTTACGCACTTTTAACTGGACAAATTCTACATTGCAATTTGGTAATCCTTATATTGATTTGCTTTTAGTGGTTTCTCTATCACTTCAACTTTCTTAATATTATTGGTACAGAGCCGACCAATATTCAATAAGAGCACTAGGTTTGAGGATATGAAGAACCTCGAGGATGAAAGAACTTTCAGGAGGCCTCCTTCTAAAAAGTATGTATTATCTTCTCAATGACTAGACAGATAGTATGGGTTTGGATAATCAATCAGCACATACTGAAGCGATGTCTTTGTTGATCTTCTACAGAGTGATGGGTAAAGGAAAAACAATGGCCCCACGAGATGATGACCTTGACTTAGCTGGATTTTCAAAGTAAGATATAGTTGCATCCTACCCTTTGGTTCCTTAGCTGCCAAGTTGGAAGTTGTCTTTTTCTATTTTCCTGATGTATGCTCATAGATTTGAGCTTGTTTGGCAATTTGCAGGGGGTCAAAATCTGGACAGTCATCTTCTGGGCAACATGCATCACGACCTGAAGCAATGTCAATGAACTTTGTGGTGCGTCCTCAATCAAAGGTTGATCCAGATGAAGTTCGAGCACGGGCTAAACAGACGGTACAAAATCAGCATCGGGCAAAGGTTGGTAGCTTCTTCACCTTTAGAAGACAATCTCAGATTGCAAATTGTGGTTCTATAAATATCGGAGTTTTGACTTTGTTAGAACTTATTGTGTACAAAAGGTTTTTTTTTTTTTAGTTATGATCTGTCATTCAACATTTCCTACTTTTCGACATCTGTAGCTTCTTAGCGTGATAAGCATTTGTCTATGATTAAATCAGCATAAGCATCTGAAAAGAAGAGAAGTTAAACAGTGATCTTCACTTTTCTGTGTTTCAATTTTTCTTTCCTAAGAACTGCTGCTTACACGTTAATATCCTCATGTTGATTTATATTATATTTTCCTTCTTTTGTTATAAAGCCATAGGTCTTGAAATCCTAAGGATACATTTCTTGATGGTCCCTACAAGTTCTGTGATACGATTGTTTATGATCTTAACTTCTTTATTGTCTCGTCACACGTTTCATGTGGTTTTATGCCTGCAGTTGAACAAAAAGTTGCAGAAACTGAGAGCTCCAAAGCGAAAGCAACTGCAGGCGACAAAACTGAGCGTGGAGGGTCGTGGTATGGTGAAATATCTGTAATTTGGTTACTCTGCAGTAACTGGGATATATGTCATATGGCACATTTCCTCTCTGAATCATAGTCGTTTTCATGGGATGAAATGGTTGGAGTATACTAAGGCATCCATATGAATTGTGGATGCTGATTATAGATTGTTGGATTAGAACATTATTATGTATATTATCTGCATACCTATGCTTTCTTGACTTGGATTTTTTTATTTTTTTATAATCTAAATTTTGGATAATTTAAATTGGTTTTGCTTTTGGTACCAATGCTGTTTGTTTTCCTTATGGTTATATTTTGAATTGTGAGGATGCCGATCTTTTGAATAATGATAGTGATGTTCTGCGTTTTGAATGACTAGTTTTATAAACTATTCCCACCCAAGAAAATGACTAATTTTATAAACTTAGATCCTATTTAATTTTCATTATTAGGCTATATAAACAACTCAATACACCCGATAAGGTGCTTATTTTGGATTATGAAGGTTCGTTTCTAATTCAAGAGGTGGGTTGAATTATTCAACAAACAGTTTAAGTAAACATGTTATAATTAATACAGAATTTTTCTTACACAAATGACTGGAAAAACAAAACTAAAATTTATCATTTTATCATCCAAAAAGACGAGCTACCATATTTTCGTTCGAAAAAAAGATCACAACCAATTTAACATAAAAACTCAATAGATTAACTTGAAGCTAAAATAGCTCTAAACGCATATATAAATATATATATATATATATATATATATATTGAGAGGTGCATATTGAAGAGACCTAATTATAATATTTGTGTAGATGAGAGAGACGAATTAATGCCTTATATGCAGTTTGTATAAGGAAGGATTCATAGTTAAGGAGAGTGGGACTTCCAATTTGTAGGAGCTACAAAAGGTAGAACAGAATGATGGTGCTGCCGGACGAGCTTTGGACAAGAATCATGGAGTTTCAAATTCAGACCAAAACCCTACTTCACAACACTCTTTGCTGTCTATCTCATTCCTTAACACTCAAATTATTTCAAATCCTTTGTCTACTTACTGCAGTTTGCGGTTTCAAACCGTCAAATTGTTACTTTCCTTTTTAGGATACTGAATTATCTTCAAATTATTTCACAGATTCTCTGAATTGTATGCTCTGTCAATTTTATCTTGATTTCATCCTATTTTGGCATCAAATTTAGGATACTGAATTATCTTCAAATTATTTCACAGATTCTCTGAATTGTATGCTCTGTCAATTTTATCTTGATTTCATCCTATTTTGGCATCAAATTTACATATAATCCAGCAATTCAAGAGCACAACAACAATAATATCAACAACAACAACAACAACAACAACAGCAGCAGGACGTGTATATATATATATATATAGAATGAGGCATTTATAAAGATGGGGGCATACCTGTAACGCATATACGCACACCTGGTTCTCTCTTCTGCTGCATTAGAGGTTGATCTTTGGGATCATTCATGGGGTACGACAACGATCAGTAATCCCAATCTGCAAAATTGGTGGAATTGGGCTTTTAAATCGATCAAATTTGTCGGCGTGTATAGGTTTAGGGGGTTTTGTTAAAGAATTAGGGTTTTCAATTGGTTAATTTTTTATCAGGTGTGTGTGTGAATTAGGTTTTTTATTTTATGTATGTCGAATAAGGGTTTTGAAATATTGAATTGGTGTTTTGAATTCAGTTACTGAGATGAAGATAGCGAACCATTGATGGATGCTGATGAGTATATCCAGTCTGACATAGATACAGACTGGATTAGACATTACTATTCAAACGATTCAGATGGAGGAAAGAGGAACAGAGAGGAAGGGGAGAAGAAATTACAGAGAAAAGGAGGAAGGGGGAGAGAGGGTTTAAGATGAGAAATCATGATGCGAATCCTGAGATAAAAGAGATGTGGGACACAATTGCGGGTGGCAATTCCGAGGTTTAGCTCCCTTTAGTCAGTGCATTGAGTTCATCATCTGTTTCTTTCATTATAAAAAGAAAACACAAAGGAGACGACTGCAATACGAATAACACATAACAATAACAATTGTCCGCATTCTCCTAAAAAAGAGTAGCATAACCAACATAATACAGAATTTAGAACTTGGTCACACCTCAGGAGCATAAGAGCAACAAATACTACCTCATCATCGACTGTGTGAATCTCTCTTCAAATTGGTACCAAGCTAAACGTAGAGTAAAATGTCTTTTTGGTCCCGTAAGATTAGGGTATTATTTGTTTTGGTACCACAACTTAAGTAAGTGGTTATTTTAGTCCAATAAAACACATTTTTTCAATTTTTTGGGTGCACTTCCATGACACTTAAACCCACAACATTTTTGAGTTAAATGCAAATGCATAAGCATAGAAACGAAATGAATTTGACTTTTATTTTTAATTCATGGATTACAGAAATCAACAAGTTATTGATAACTAATGGGTAATCCAAACAAGATAGAAGCCAACCTCGGAAGTATAAATTGCAGAATGTTCATTCCCACTTCCATAACTGTCATCCGGATCCACGTCACTATCAATGATGAAATTATCATCATCCACAGTCCTAAAACCCTCCTGGTCATCCCTGTAGTTTTTTTTGGGACCAAATGAATTAACAATGAACAACTCAAACATGAAAACATTGCGCTAAATAACAAATTAGTACATAGAGTAACATTATTGTAATATGAAGTTTAGTAACAAAACGAAGAAAAATAAACACAAAGGAGATGACTGCAATACCAAACAAATTCAAAGGATTTGTTATTAAGAATTTGAAATTCATAATTTCAAATCCTTCAATTCAAATGAAATCTTAGGGAAATGCATTTCTTTCGCAGTTATGAACTGAAAAACTTGGAATACTAGTCCCTGTAGTCAATTCAGTTGTGTAAAGAAAATCAAGCATCAGTTTAATAAAAAATGGACAGTCTAAAAAGAATTTAGTATATCTGTAGTAGGGCATTAACCTTTGTGTTAACCAAACCTAACCAAAGTAACTAAATCTAACTTAAAATGAATAAAGCAGAAACATAGAAAACCTTTCAAAACCCTAATTCGATGTACATATAACAAAAACCCAAATTCACACACGTGCCCACGATAAAAGGTTGACCAATCGAAAACCCTATTTCCTTAACAAAAAGCCCTAAACCTATACACGCACACAAATTTGATCGATTCACATCCCAAATAGTGGATGGGGAGTTGTCCTTCAAGAAATTAACTCTGTCTTGTGTGCGTGCATAGGTTTAGGGCTTTTCGTTAAAGAATTAGGTGTTTCTATTGGTTAATTTATTATCGATATGTGTGTGTGTGAATTAGGGTTTTATCATATGTATATCGATTTAGGGGTTTGAAGTATTAAATTGGTGTTTTGATTTCAGTTACCAAGATGAAGATGGCAAGCAATTGATGGATGTCGATTGAGATATCCAGACTGACCTAGACGAGCCTCAGCAACACATCTCCTGGATGACATAGATGATTCTCTTTATGACAGCCAGGAGCGATCCCCAACTCCAGTGTATATCGGCTCAAAGGGGAAGCCACAGAAACGACGGATAATAAAATCCCCTTGTAAAGATGAGGCGAAGTTGCATAAACGACTGATTATAAAACCCCCTCATAAAGATTCAAGTCCCATGGATTTTGGATTCGATGGTGATGATGGTGATCACGACAGCGATTATGTTATGGCGGAGTGGATTAGACATTACTATTCGGATGATTTGGATGGAGGAAAGAGGAAAAGAGAGGAAGGGGAGAAGAAAAATGCGAAGAAAAAGGGGAAGGGGAGAACGGGGCAAAGAAGTTTAAGATGAGGAAAAATGGAGGAGGAAAAATGGGAGACCATGATGCGGATCCTGAGATGAAAGAGATGTGGGACACAACCGCGGGTGGCAATTCCGAGGTTTAGCTCCCTTTAGTCAGTGCATTGAGTTCAACATTTGTTTCGTTCATTATAAAGTTGATGTTTTGCAATGTAGAATTTCTTTCACGCGTTCTATTTACTTTTTAGAGTTGCGTCTAACAAACGTTTGGTGGTAGATTCGGTCATATCGTTGATCTAATTGCAGCCTTTATTAGTAACTAATAATGAATACGTGCGTTGCACGTGACTCCTATAATTTGATTAACATAATAAATAATTTTAAAATTTAATTATTAGATGTAAAATATTCTTAATTCACAATATAAAAAAATGCAATTCATCAATTGTTGATTAATTTGAAAATTTCTTTTAATTTATAGAAAAATTAAAACAAATGAATATATAAAATATAAATAACAATATTATAACTTAATTGTTATCTAAAATGATGCATCCATTAGTCTTTATCCTTTTTTATGATGATTGGTGGTAATATTTTCATTTTGCTTGGTTTTAATGATTATTCAACAAACCGTTATTAAAATATACTTGTGTATAAAATATTTTTCCTTGTACTTACTTCAAGTTGGACTCTTATAGAAATAGTTCATAATTAAATCAGACTATTATTTAATATTACACAACTAATAAATAAATTTCTAACATTGCTCTTATTATTTTGAGATCCAAAATTCAAAAAGATCCCGGGGTTCAAAAATAGAAAATTTTGAATAATGCTCTTTTTTTTTTCTTGAAAAGAATCTATTGATTGTGTTGTTAAGCAAAAATAGAAAAAGAAAAAAAAAACAAAAACAAAAAAATTAATCATAGTGTTGACATAAAAACTTTGGAATAAATTGCCAATTAAAAATCCAAACAAATTTGGCTAATAATTAGATTCCAAATTAAAATCCATACCAAATTTGCGCTTTACAAGTTTTTGAGATAATAAATTCGTAATGAGATCAAACCGAATTTGGCCTTATGCATCTGCACATAATGATCCAAGATAAAAACACTCAATAATTCTTTTAGTTTGGATTGACTAATCTGGTGAAAACATGCTTAAGTCCAACGAGTTATGAGACTGGTCATATCAAAGTCCATAGTTTTCAAGCCCAAGCTATTTAAACTCTGCTCATGCCTATAAAAAGGACATAAACAAGACACAATAGGACAGATGCATAAGGCCAAATTCGGTTTGATCTCATTACGAATTTATTATCTAAAAAACTTATAAAGTGCAAATTTGGCATGGATTTTAATTTGGAATCTAATTATTAGCCAAATTTGTTTGATTTTATATTGGTAATTTATTCCAAAGTTTTTATGTCAATACTATGATTAGTTTTTTTTTGTTTTTTGTTTTTTTCTATTTTTGCTTAACAACACAATCAATAGATTCTTTTTAAGAAAAAAAAAAGAGCATTATTCAAAATTTTCTATTTTTGAACCCCGGGATCTTTTTGAATTTTGGATCTCACAATAATAAGAGCAATGTTAGAAATTTATTTATTAATTGTTTAACATTAAATAATAGTCTAATTTAATTGTTAACTACTTATATGAGAGTCCAATTTGAAGTAAGTACAAGGAAAAATATTTTATACGAAAGTATATTTTAATAACAGTTTGTTGAATAATCATTAAAACCAAGAAAAATGAAAAACTTACCACCAATCATCATAAAAAAGGATAAAGACTAATGGATGCATCGTTTTAGGTAACAATTAAGTTATAATATTGTTATTTATATTTAATATTTTTATTTGTTTTAATTTTTCTATAAATTAAAAGAAAATTTCAAATTAATCAACAATCGATGAATTGCATTTCTTTATATCGTGAATTAAGTATATTTTACATCTAATCATTAAATTTTAAAATTATTGATTATTTTAATCAAATTATACGAGTCACGTGCAACACACGTATTCATTACTAGTTGCTAATAAAGGCTGCAATTAGATAAACGGATATGATCGAATCTACCACCAAACGTTTGTCAGACGCAACTCTAAAAAATAAATAGAACCCGTGAAAGAAATTCTACATTGCAAAATGTTGAACTCAATGCACTGACTAAAGGGAGCTAAACCTCGGAATTGCCACCCGCGGTTGTGTCCCACATCTCTTTCATCTCAGGATCCGCATCAAGTTCTCTCAATTTTCCTCCTCCATTTCTCCTCATCTTAAACTTCTTCGCCCCGTTCTCCCCCTTCCTCTTTTTCTCCACAATTTTCTTCTCCCCTTCCCCTCTTTTCTTCTTTCGTCCATCCAAATGGTCCGAATAGTAATGTCTAATCCAGTCCGCCATAACATAATCGCTGCCGTTATCACCATCGAATCCAAAATCCACGGGACTTGAATCTTTATGAGGGGGTTTTATAATCAATCATTTCTGCAGCTTCTCCTCATCTTTACGAGGGGATTTTATGATAAGTCATTTCTGCCGCTTCCCCTTTGAGTCGATATACACTCCAGTTGGGGATCACTCCTGGTTGTCATAAAGAGAATCGTCTATGTCATCTAGGAGACACTAATTCCATATACATATACATAAAGAGATTTTGTTGAGGCTAATCTAGGTCCGATTGGGTATCCTCATCAACATCCATCAATGGCTTGCTATCTTCATCTTGGTAACTGAACTCGAGACACTAATTCCATATTTCAAAACCCTAATTCGATATACATATAACAAAAACTTAATTTCACACACGCGTGCGTAGTAAAAAGTTAACCAATCCAAAACCCTAATTCTTTAATAGAAAGCCCTAAACCTATGCATGCTCAAAAATTGATCGATTCAAATCCCAATTCCACCATTTTGCAGATTGGGGGAAGGGAGACTTACTGGTCACTGTCGTACCCCATGATTGATTCCGAAAATCAACCTCTGATGCAGCAGAACGAGAACCATGTGCGTTTATGCATTACAGGTATGTGCCCATCTGTATAAATGCCTCAAATTTGATGCCAAAATAACACGAAATCAAAATCAAATCAAATTTGAGGCATTTATACAGATGAGCACATACCTGTCACGCATATACGCACAGTTGGTTCTCGCTTTTTCTACATCAGAGGTTGATTTTTGGAATCATTCATGGGGTACGACAACGATCAATAAGTTCCCCTTCCCCAATATGCAAAATTGGTGGAATTGGGGTTTTTGAGTCGATCAAATTGGTGTGCGTGTATAGGTTTAAGCCTTCTGTTAAAGAATTAGGGTTCTCGATTGGTTAACTTTTTATCGCACGCGTGTGTGTGAATTTGGATTTTTGTTATATGTATATCGAATTAGGGTTTTGAAATATCGAATTGGTGTTTTGAGTTCAGTCACCAAGATGAAGATAGCGAGCCACTGATGGATGTCGATGAGGATACCCAGTCGGACCTAGATGAGCCTCAACAACATCTCCTGGATGACATAGATGAATCTCTTTATGACAACCAGGAGCGATCCCCAGCTGGAGTGTATATCGACTTAAAGGGGAAGTAGCAGAAATGACTTATGATAAAATTCCCTCGTAAAAATGAGGCGAAGCTGCAGAAAAGACCGAAGATTCAAGTCCCGTGGATTTTAGATTCGATAATGATGATTGTGATGACGACAAAGATGATGCTATGGCGGAGTGGCTTAGACATTACTATTGGGACGACTCTGATGGAGGAAAGAGGAAAAGAGAGGAAGGGAAGAAGAAAATTATGGAGAAAAGGAGGAAGCGTGAGAACAGGGAGAAGAGGTTTAAGATGAGAAAAGTGGAGGAAACATGGGAGATAATGATGCGGATCCTGAGATGAAAGAGATATGGGACACAACCGCGGGTGGCAATTCCGAGGTTTAGCTCCCTTTAGTCAGTGTAATGAGTTCAACATTTGTTTTGTTCATTATAAAGTTGCCGTCTTGCATTGTAGCCTTTTATTAGTAAAGATGATGAATTTGTGTCTATATGTGCGTACTGATGATTGATTTTGTATTTTCTATGAGTTATACTAAATTCTATGTTTTTTCTCTTCGAAAATTCTTGAGACATGTCCCTGCTGGTTGGGGAAAAACCCGTCTCCTAGGATTCTCTTTAGACTGTCCATTTTTTATTAAATTGATGCTTGATTTTCTTTACACAACTAGTTGTTTTTCCTTTGTGTTTCTTCCTTGGTTTTTTGCTCATACAATTTGTTAATTCTTAATTTATTGGGTGAGGACTGCATGTTATGCAGGAAGCATCTTCATCAAGAGTTTCTGGATCATGGAGGTTTGACTCTTGGCTTGACTATAAATATTAGGGCTTCATGTGGGTATTTTTAGCATCCAAGTCATCATGGGGACCCTATTTTCTCTTTGTTTTAGCTTATGAAGCAGAATATTATCCGTGGCTAAATTGGCCCTTCATAGCTTTGTCTCAGTAGACCAGCTCAGCTAGATAATCTGGAGTTTTGACTTCTGTTAACATGTTGTCGGTTCAAAATTTATTGTTTTTTACGTGACTCTGATCAGTTCATCTTATTTTGAATACGTATATTTTGGCTTCGACCAAAATGAATAGAGACACGAAGAATAGTGTCGCGGACCAACTCAAATTTCTGAACCCCCTGAATACTCTTCCGCCATCAAAGGGTAGAGATGCATCCACGTTGCAAATTCTAGTATGTTATATAATAAAACATATGCTTTATTTTGAACACATTTTTTTTATATTAAATTTCACAATTTTCTACATACTTTAGACTAAACAGATGCAATCTCTTCGATTAAGTTGTTGTTCTAGACCATACAATATCAAAGGGTTCAACTAATTATTGGACCAAGTTGAGGCCATGTTTGAAAATATTTATGAGATTGTCACACAATCACAAGAAATACAGAATACAACCGGTCAAAATGCAACGTCGCATGAAAATGCCCCGACTGTTGGGATGGATATTAAGTTGTAACAAAATATATACTAGTCCAGCTTAAAGTGATACTATTGGTATGGATATTAACTGACACTTCTATAGTACATACACCTCAACATTTACATCAAAATTACTATATGCTTCAACCGTCACAATAAGATGATTGGTTTCAATCAGCTCCATACATGCTAATCCATGCTGCATCTTATTCTACACAAGCTGATCTTGACCTTGACCTTGACCTTGACCTTGACCTTAGCATTAATCGAACATATGCATTACGATATAACATTTTACTAATTTCATTTCCATCGCTTACTGCTTATCGTGATTATATAGAGTCTAATTCTACAACATCGTCAAGTCGATTGCATATTAATACCAGTAATATGAAAAAGAACAAAACGAGCTAACACAAAAATTATAGGTGAGGAAATAAGAAAACCTCAATGCCAATTTTTCTCAATTCGTTGGTGCCAAAAGCAAACCTAATTTAAAAGGATTATTATATCCAAAATTTAGGTAAAAAATGTGAGTCAAAAGAGCAAAGGTACGCAGATTATATACATAATAATGTTCTAATCCAACAAATCTATAATCAGCTTCCAAATTGGCCAGACGCTAGGCATCCAAAATTCATATTGACGCCTTAGTATGCTCCAACCATTTCATTCCATGAACAGGTTACAGATATTTCACCATGCCACGACCCTCCACACTCAGTTTTGTGGCCTGTAGTTGCTTTGCTTTGGTGCTTTCAGTTGCTGCAGCTTTTTGTTCATCTGCAGGCATAAAACAACATGAAACTTGTGACGAGACAATAAACAAGTTAAGATCATAAACAATCGTATCACAGAACTTGTAGGGACTATCAAGGAATGTATCCTTAGGATTTCAAGACCTATGGCTTTATAACAAAAGAAGGAAAACATAACATAAACCAACATGCAGATATTAATGGGTAAGCAGCAGTTCTTAGGAAAAAAATTGAAACACAGAAAAGTGAAGATCACTATTTAACTTCTCTTCTTTCCAGATGCTTATGCTGATTTAATCATACACAATTGCTTATCACGCTAAGAAGCTACAGATGTCGAAAAGTAGGAAATGTTGAATGATAGATCATAACTAAAAAAAGAAGAAAACCTTTTGTACACAATAAGTTCTAACAAAGTCAAAATTCTGATATTTATAGAACCTCAATTTGCAATCGGAGATTGTTTTCTAAAGGTGAAAAGCTACCAACCTTCGCCCGGCGCTGATCTTGTACCATCTGTCTAGCCCGTGCTCGAACTTCATCTGGATCAACCTTCGATTGAGGACGCACCACAAAATCCATCGACATTGCTTCAGGCCGTGATGCATGTTGCCTAGAAGATGATTGTCCAGATTTTGACCCCCTGCAAATTGTCAAACAAGCTCAAATGATAAATCTATCAGCATACATCATGAAAATAGTAAGGAACCAAAGGGTAGGATGCAATATCTTACTGTGAAAATCCAGCTAAATCAAGGTCATAATCTCGTGATGCCATTGTTGTTCCTTTACCCATCACTCTGTAGAAGATCAACAAATACATTGCTTCAGTATGTGCTGATTGATTATCCAAATCTAAACTATCTGTCTGGTCATTGAGAAGATAACACATACTTTTTAGAAGGAGGCCTCCTGAAAGTTCTTTCATCCTCGAGGTTCTTCATATCCTCAAACCTAGTGCTCTTATTGAATAAACTTATCTGAGAATTTCGAATAAAAACTACTAGAAGTGCAGACCAGTGACCAAATTCACAAAAAGAATTGTTCTCAGACAGCGCAAATTATTTCAACAGACTAATTAAAGCACTCAAGAAATTAACTCACATCAATCGTCAGTAAGCACATAATAAACACAAATCAAAGCCACACAGCTTCACTGAATTTCCATACATTCATCACCTTGACTAATAAAGGCTGCAATCAGATAAATGGATACATCGTAGCCAATAAATTCCGAAAACCAGGCTAAATCTACCACCAAACGTTTGTTAGACGCAACCTTAAAAAGTAAATAGAGCACGTGGCAAAACGCAACTTTATAATGGAAGAAACAAATGCGGAACTCAATGTACTAACTAAAGAGAGCTAAACCTCGGAATTGCCACCAGTGATTGTGTCCCACATCTCTTTCATCTCAGGATCTGCCTCATGATCCCTCATTCTCCCTCCTCCGCTTTTCCTCATTTTAAACTTCTTCTCCACCTTCTCCCCCTTCCTAGTTTTCTCTGCAATTTTCCTCTTCTCCCCTTTCTCTCTTTTCCTCTTTTCGCCATCCGAATAGTCATCTCTAACCAACCCCGCCATATCATCATCCCTGCCAACATCACCATCCCCGCCAACATCACCATCATCATCATCTAATCCAAAATCCACGGGACCCGAATCTTTACCAGATGATTTTTTTAATCAGTCGTTTCCGGGGCTTCGCCTGTGAGTCATTATACACTGGAGTTGGGGATCGGTCGTGGCTGTCATAAAGAGAATCATCGGCGTCGTCCCGGAGATGTTGCTGAGGCTCATCATGATCAGACTGTACATCCTCACCGAAATCCATCAATGGCTCGCCATCTTCATCTCGGTAACTAAATTCACCGCACAGAAACCACCAATTCAATATTTTAAAACCCTAATTCGATGCACATATAATAAAAACCCTAATTCACACACACACACACACACACACACACACGCGCCACGGATGCACAATTAATCGATCGAAAACCCCAATTCTGCAACAAAAAGCCCTAATCCTATATTCACACACACACACACACACACGCCGATAAACAACTGAAGCACAATTAACCGACCGGAAACCCCAATTCTGCACAAAAAGCCCTAACCCTATATAAACACATAAATAGATCGATTCAAAAGCCCAACTCCACATTTTTTGCAGATTGGGGAAGGGAAACTTACGGATCGTTTTCGTAACCCATGATTACTTCTGAAAATCACCCTCTGATCCAGCAGAAGCCACAAGAAGCTGTGTGTATATGCGTTACAGGTATGTTCCCATCTGTGTAAATGCCTTATTTATATACACGTCCTGCTGCTGCTGCTGCTGCTGTTGTTGTTGTTGTTGTACTCTTGAATTGCTGGGATTATGTGTAACTTTGATGCAAAAATAGCATGAAATCAGCATAAAATTGACAGAGCTTATACACGGCAATGGGCAGAGAATCCATGAAATAATTTGACAATAATTTACTATCCCAAAATGGAGAAGGAAGGACTTTACAGTGTATATAGTTTGTATTTTTGAATTCATGCATGAGCGGAGTACTGATTATATTGGTCTGAGTAAATAATATTTTTCGTCTTATAATTCAAGTCATTTTTATTTTTTGTCACACTGATTATGGAATTATATCATTATAATATACAAATGCTATATTTTAAAATTTATCTAACAAATTTTATTAACTAATTAGATTAAAAAAATAAATTAACAGAACGGGAAATACTATTTCCAGTCTATACATGCGCATAAGGTAAAATCATTTTAGTCTCAATATTGGTTTTCCTTTCAAATTCTTATTTTCTTTTAACTCATGACTTTAAATTAGTTCATTCAATCAATAGTTGATTTTTCCATATTTGCCTGACTAAAGTTTTGTTTTTTCATAAAGAAAATCATTTGCAATTTGCTCGCTCTCAAATTTAGAAAAATATAACAATTTTAATTGAAAGAATTCTTTCTTTAGACAATTATTTAGATAATAATAACTTGATCAATGATATAAAGATAATTATTTTGAGCATAAATATTATAAAAGAGCACTTGAATAAATAAATTGGAGATAAAAGTTTAAGTAAAAAAATATGAAAAATATTGAGACAAAAATCATTTAAAATTAGAGTATAACTAATTAGAAAATGAATATATTAATTAAAATATTGATTAATGGAATATAAAACCCTTTATAGTAGAGTGCCTACTACGTACTCAAATTAGACGGCACAGATTTTTAGTTTTAAACAACAATATAGGTTTTGAAATTCTTTGCTTGACAAAATTATCCTTGCTCTTTTATAGATATATATATATATATATGTGTGTGTGTGATTTAACAAAAGCTTTTTGTTATAAATTTCTACTCTGATTTTTATTTATTTATTTTCCATCTTATTTATTCAAGTGTATTTTTCCTATTCGAAAAGTGCAAGAAATTCGTTATATTCACAAAAATTATGTTTATATGTTATTGATCAAAATTATTATTTAAATAATTGCATAATTGCAAATACTTTCAATTAAAAAGAGTTATATTTTTAAAATTAAAGTGTGAGGGATGCCAAAATTGCAATTGAAAATAAGAAATGAGGGACTAAAATGATGTTCTGTAAAGAAAAATGAAAAGTTTAATAAGAAAACTTTGGGAAAATCACCCGTCGAACTGACTAACTTGAAGTGAATTGCAACGAAAAGAATTATTTTAAAGTTGAACTCAAACGTCGAGGAATAAAATGAATTTTTCTGCATCTAAAGTTTGAATACGAGGATCAATTTCTTCACATATTATTTTTCTTCTAGCAAAAAATAAGAAAAAACATTTATACGGAATTAGTTTTTTCTTTCTATTACTCTCCTCATCCGAACCTTTTCTAATATGTGGGATTTTTGGTGAGTTTTACTAATCATTTTGTGCATGTTATTTCCCTTTACTCAAATGAAAAAAAAAACAAAGTATATATTGACATTCATTTTACCCTATTTCTATGCACAATTTGGTTAGAGTTTCACTTTCTTGAGAGATTCTTTGTTGTTTTTTATTAAATCCATGAAACTCAATAATTTTTGGTTGTTTATGTATGATTATTTTATCTATTCATACTTATATGGCTAATTTATTGTATAAATTTGTGAAAAATGATTATGATATGTGCTATTTCTTATTCGAAGAGTTGTAGTTCATTGCATGAACAAATTAAGAACCATTGGATTTGTACTCCAGAGATCATTAACGATTTAAAAGTTTATAACCCTTTATATATGAATCTACCCGAATATAATAAACATGGAATGTACAATTAATTCTAATTATAAACGAGAATAAAATCATCTGTGGAGCACTAGAAGACATATAGGCAGTCTGATCCTACGAAAAGAGAGGGATTTTCTAATTGGTTAGATATTAATTCAAATATAATCCAATTATTATTATTTCCCATTGTTTAATATCTAATTTTTCATGTGAATCTATTTAATTTGAATATCAAATTTTGCATTATAAAAAGAACATATGAAAGTAATAAATAAGTATATATTTTTGCATTATCATGTCTAAATAATTTTTTAAAATTTAATTATCAGGAGTTTAAACTATGTTTCTTACATATATATGGATAATGAATGTTGATGATGTTATGCTTACTACATTATTTTTAGTTTAATGCAAATTGTTTTATCTTTTAATTTTTAATTTAACTCATGGATGATCTTGAATAAACCTATAAGAGAATTTCTTCCAAAAAAGAACAACTAATTTTGGGAAGACTTCAATAAGAGATTATTTCTTTCATTTATTTAGGATTTGGTTTAAAATTTTAGTACAATTATAGACCAATTAATCTCTTTGATTTGTTACCTTTGCTATGTTTTTGTGCAAATTTTGGATGATTAATATTCCACCTAATAATTTGAAGATGTTACTGAAACCTAGATTTATGAAATCCACTTCAATTTGAATGAGGCGTTGATGTTGTCATTGATCAAAATTACGTGCAATATTACTCTAAACAAGCTAAATTGAGATCTTAGCATGAAAAATTGGTATAGACTATGTTACATAAGGCGTAATATTGAAATTTTTTGTTCTCGGGAATACTCTTTTAAAATTCAAATCTATGTGTTTGTATTATAACCGTTTTAGGATTAATTGTTGAAACTAATTGCACAATATTTTCTAATATAAAGAAATTTAGTATATTATCGCGTTATTCCACAATTTAACGAATTGAGTTTGATAATATCTTAAATCTTTGTGAGTTTTTTATGTATGAGAAAGTTAAATCTTCATACATATATAGTTTCAACTTATGTTTATGTTGAACATATAAATATGTGTCGTATTTCCTAGGGTAAATTACAAAAAATGGACTATGTTACACATGGCTTGATACTGAAATTCTTGTTCTTGAGAATATCACTTCAAAATCAATAACTTTGTATTCCACTATAACCATTTATAGGATTAATTGTTGGGAATGTGCACAACTAGTTTGCACAATACTTTTACATATCCCTAACCGTAGTACATTGTCATATTGTTCTACATTTTAAAGAATTGAGTTTGATAGTATTTTATAGCATAATGAGTTTTTTTATTCACGACAAAGATATATGATTATGCAAATTTATTGGCTATTACTCATATTCTTTGCATTTTGACCTCAAAATAGTTTTGGAACTTGGTACATTATCTTTCTAAAACGGGTCATAATCATTAGTGTGATTATTGAGAATTGAATAATTAAAGAAGTTCTCTCTCCTTATTGATGCCTTCCTAAACCTGATTTCATAGTCGTCCTCATCTTCATAATCATATACTCTTTTTTTTTTTTTTTTTTTCCTGATTTGCTTTCTTGAGGTTACTTATTTTGCAACTTCAGTAAGAATCTTTGAGATCATGGAGTCTCAAGGATTTCTTGTTCTGAAATTTCATCCGAGTATACCAAAAATAAGTAGTGAACGAAGGACTTCCGTCACTGTTGTCAATATATAGGGTTAGAAATTTTAAACTAAATAATTCCAACTCATCGTCAAGTGAAAAGCCATGTGTAAACAGTTGAAACAATTCTTTGTAATGCTTTGCATTTAGCATGCACATTTGTGTTTCATACTTTGTACTTGAAAAACTCTACTGGTTCACTCCACGGACTATTTCAACACCATTCGATTTTTACTATTAGGACTTTCATGATTCTCGAGTTTACTTTTATTCATTTTTACCACAAAGAAACATTGAATAATAAAATCAATTTTGTTCTTGATTGGTTTACAAAATAATTGTACGTTTGGATTTCATAATTTATGACATGAATATAGTCCGGTCTCTAGCAAAAATTATAGTTTTATCCATATTTTATAAATTTATATATGGACTTTGTTGAATAAACCAATAGGAGAAGTTTTTCCAAATAAGAACAAGAAAGAACAAGTAATTTTGGGAGGACTCCAATAAGAAGGACTATTTCTTTAATTTATTTAGGATAGGTTCCAACTTATAGTACAATTATAGACCAATCTCTTTGATTTGTTACTTTTGCTATGACTTTGTGCAAAATTTGGGCAATTAATATTCCACTTTAATAATTTTGGATATATATGAAATCCACTTCAATTTCAATGAGGTGTTGATGTTGTTATTGATCAAATTTACGTGCTATATTACTCTATACAAGCTAAATTGAGATGTTAGCACGAAAAGTTTGTATAGACTATGTTACGTAAGGCTTAATATTGATATTTTGTTCTCTAGAATGCCTTTTTAAAATTCAAATTCATGTATTCTACTATAAAAATTATTAGGATTCAATATTCGGAATGTATAAAACTAATTGCACAATATTTTTTAAGACAACAAAATTTAGTATATTATCATGTTATTCCACAATTTAAAGAATTGAGTTTGACAATATTTATATTTTATGAGTTTTTTTATTCATGAGAAAGTTAAATAATTATGCGAACTTATGGGCTATATTTTTTTTGTTTTTTTGGATTTTGTCCCCAAAATGGTTTTGAAAATTGGAAGGTTGTCTTTTACAAGGGGTAATAATCTTCAAATTAATTAATTATTGAGAATTTAAATAATTTATTTTTCTTCTCTATTGATCAATATGAAACTGAAGGAGTTATGTTAAAATAGTAGTGAAAGAAGATGCCAAACTGAACAACAGAAATGACTCTTCAATTGTTGGATTATGTGTAAATTTGATGCGGAAATAGCATGAAATTAAAATTAAATTGATGGAGATGGCAGTGGGCTCAGAGAACAAGTGAAATAAGAGTCCGTACACTATAAATCCTTTGTCTGCTTTCTATTTAGTCTGTGGTTCTAGACTATGAAGTTTTAGAATAATCTACTATCACAAAATAAATAAGTAAATAAATAATTTCATAGTCTAGAACCGCAAATTAAACTGAGCAGACTAAAGATTTATAGTGTACAGACTGAAGTAGGAAAGCAGTACATAGTTTATATTTTTTTAATTCAAACATAAATTGAGTTGTGATTATATTTTAATGTATTACATGTGTGTGTAAATAAGTAAACAAATAGATGTTTTTAATCGATCATTTAATATTTTTTATGTCGGCATGCTCATACTTGAGAAACTAAAAGGTTTTTGGTTGCGCTTGCTTGCGAGCAATTTTGCAGGTATCATTTTCTTATGTTGTGCAAGCCTCATTTCTGTAAGACATGTTTTAATAGTCACTATTTAACATTTTTGTATATTTAAAGTTTGACATATGAGAATAGATCTCCGCATTTATTTTTTTCTTTTGGCAAAAATATCAAAAAATACATGCAGAACATGTTTTCTCTTTATACTACTCTTGTAATCTGAACTTTTATCTATTAGGAGAAAATGTGCGATTTTTGTGGGTTTTGTCATTCATTTAGTGCATCCATTTTGCCCTATTTTCATGCACAATTTGGTAGCAGTTGAACTTTCTTGGGACTTTCTTTGTTATTCATGATTAAATCCGTGTGATTCAATTATTTTTGTTTCTTTATGAATGATTGATTATCTTTTTATAATTATATGGCCAATTTATTGTGTATTTTTGTATATGTTTGTAAAAAATGCTTATGATTTTATTCTTATTCTTCTTCTTTTACATCTCAAATTAATTATTGAGATATAACTTGTACTTTTTGTAATATGATATATATTTCCAAGACCACAAGCTACTTATTCTGAATCTTATTAACATGATTATGAGCATTGCTTTTCTTATTCTGGAAAATTAATATGCTAATGAATTTTAAATCTTCAAATCATAGTTTCAACTTTTGAGTTCACATTATTTGTTGTGAAGTGAAAACTATTTCTTATGCTTTTTGTTGAATATATAAATCTGAGTGTCATATTTTCTTAGGGTAAATTACATAAAATGGACTATGTTACATAAGAGTCGATTGAAATTCTTTTTATTGAGAATATCCCTTCAAAATCAGTATCTTTGTATTTCAGTATAACCATTTCTAGGGTTAATTGTTGGAAATGTGCACAACTAATTTGCACAATACCTTTACATATAGCGAACTTCGTTACATTTTAAAGAATTGAGATTGATAGTATTTTATATCAGTATGAGTTTTTTATTCACAACAAACATGATCATGCGAATTTGTTGGCTATTACTCATATTCTTTCCATTTTGACCTCAAAATGGTTTTGAAATTGAGTACATTATCTTTTTAAAATGCGTCATAATCATTAGTGTGATTATTGTAAATTATTTAATTAAAGAAGTTCCCCCTCCTTATTGGTGTCCTCCTGAACCTGATTCCATAGCCGTCCTCTTCTTCATATTCCTGTAATTTTCTTTTTTCCTGATCTGATGGCTTGAGGTTCCTCATTTTGCAACTTCAGTAAGAATCTTTGAGATCAAGGAGTCTCAAGGCTTTCTTGTTCTGAAATTTCATCTGAGTAGACCATATACAAATAGTGAACCAAAGAACTTCCATCACAGTTGCCAATATATAGAGTTAGAACTTTTAAATTAAATAATTCTAACTCATCATCAAGATAAAAGCCATGTGTAATGAGTTGAAACAATTCTTTATAATGCTTTGCATTTAACATGCACGTTTGAGTATCATACTTTGTACTTGAAGAACTTTGTTGGTTCATTAATTGACCACAAAGAAACACTGAATTATAAAATCAATTTATTTCTTGATTGGTTTACAAAATAATTGTTTGTTTGGATCTTTTCACAATTCATGACATGAATATCCTGGTGATGTTGCTATAGATAAGAACATAACAATTTGTGCACTAGAACAAGAAGTGCACAAATTGTACAAAAGAATATGGAATTGTTAATTGGTGTGACATTTAATACAAATACAAATATCTCAATATCTAACATGTTTTGCAACTTTGTGCAAATATTCAAGCACTTCAAACTTTAAAATTATTAATTCAAGTATAATCTCTTTGATTTGCTAACTTGCTATGTCTTTGTGCAGATATTGAGCAACTAATGTTCCACTTTAGTAATTCAAAAATGTCATTAGACCTAAGACCTATAAATACACTTTAATTCCAGTGAAGTATTTAGGTTTTTGCTAAAATTGGAGATGTGAGCATAAATAATTTGTGTGGACTTTGTTAGCAAGGTTTAATGTTGAAATTCTTGTTCATGAGTATATCTTGTCAGAATCAAATGGCTCTAAAAATTGGAATGTTATCTTTTACAAGAGGCAATAATCATCAAATTGATTAATCATCGAGAATTTAAATAATTTACTTGTCTTATCTATAAATCAAATAGAGGATATGAAATCAAGGAAGCTTTAGGTTTAAATATTAGGGAAAGAAGACATGAAACTGAACAGACATAAACTCTTGAATTGTTGGATATGTATAAATTTAGTGCCAAAAATAGCTCGAAATCAAAATAAAACTGATAGAGATGACAGATCGCAGTGGGTGCAGAAAACCTGTGAGATAATTTTAGGATAATTTATTATCTGAAAGAGGAAATAAATAATTTCATAGTTTGGAACTGTAAAGTGTAAACTAAACTGAGTAGACACAGGATTTCTATATCTAAAGTTTGACATACAAGAATTGATTCCTCATATATTTTTTCCCTTTGGCAAAAATAAGAAAAATATATGTAGAGAATTGATTTTTTCTTTCTACTACTCTCAATTTGAACTTTTCTCTGTTAGTAGAAAATGTGCAATTTTTGTGAGTTTTGTCATTCATTTTGTGCATCCATTTTGCCCTATTTCATGCACAATTTGGTAGGAGTTGCACTTTCTTGGAACTTCTTTGTTATTCGTGGCTAAATCCATGCAATTCAACTAGTTTTGTTTGTTTTTGAAGGGTTGTTTATCTTTTTAAAATTATATGCCAATTTATTGTGTGATTTTGTATATGTTTGCAAATTAAGAATGATTATGATTTTGTTCGTGCTCTTCTTCTCTTATATCTCAAATTAATTATTGAGATATAATTATGTGTAGCTGCTTCACATGATATATTTCAAAGACTACAAGGTACTAATTATTTTGGATCTTACTAACATGATTATGAGCGCTTTTCTTATTCTGGAAAATGCACTTCAGAACATTAAATTTTCAATACATAGGTTCAACTTTTGCGTTAAATTATTAGTTTTGAAGTGAAAAATTGCCGAAAAAGAGTTGAAACAACTATTTCTTATGCTTTTTGTAGAACATATAAATATGTATGTATCACATTTCTTAGGGTAAATTACAAAAAGTAGGCTATTTTAAACATGGCTTAATATTGAAATTCTTGTTCTTGAGAATACATATCCCTCCAATTTTTATTTTATTTCTTTTGAAAATATGCTGATTTAGATGCCGTCCATTTCAATATTTCTTACTTACAATTTAACTAAAATTACACTAGAAATTGGATAGAAATGTTTTTTTTATCTCCATATAGTACAAATAACAATGTTTTGTTAGTCACAAGAATTTAGGCAACAAGGCCATCGTTCTTCCTAAATAATTAATGAACTAAGAACTTCCAGCCAAATGCATAATCTATTGAACTAGGAAACCCCAGCCAAATACTGTCCCTCACAAACTTGACAATGGTTCTGCTTTGCCCTCTGCAGCTTCTCCCTGTGCCTTACCATCTTCGCTTTCTTTTCTGGCCTCTTGACCTCTTCATCATCGCTATCCTCAAAATCATCCCCCATAGCATCATCTCCAAGGGGGGAAATTACAATTTTCGTCCGGAAATTTAGGAGGAATGAAAATTTTCTTCCTGCATGAATTTATTTTCGCAATTAGTCCAGTAACTTTGAAAAGTTGGCAGTTCATCTTTGAAATCACGGAGTCTCGGGGCTTTGTTGCTTAGAATATTTCACCTAAGTTTGCCTAATAGAAATAGTGAACGAAAGGACTTTCGTCACAGTTGCTAATATGTTGGGTTAGAACTTTTAAATTAAATAATTATAACTCATCATCAAGTGAAAAGCCATGCAATACGAGTTGAGACAATTCTTTATAATGCTTTGCAGTTTAACATGCACGTTTGTGTGGCATACTTTGTACTTGAAGAACTCTGTTGATTCACTCCACAGACTACTTCAAGGCTGTTTTATTTTTACTACATGAACTCTCTTGATTTTGGAGTTTATTTTTACTCATTATTACCTCCAAAAAAACACTGAATAATAAAATCAATTTTGTTATTGATTGATTTATGAAATAATTGTATATTTAGAGTTTTTCATAATTTATGACATGAATATATGGGTGATGTAGTTATAGATAAGAAAAGAATTATTCGTGCACTAGAACGAGATGTGTACGAATAATTTACAAAAGAATATGCGACTGTTAATTGGTTGGACATTTAATACAAATACGATTCTATTAAGATAACTTTTTAATCAATTATGTGTATGAATACATTTACACATACCTAATATCTAGAATGTTTTGCAACTTTGTGCAATATTCTTCCATTTCAAACTTTACAATTAGGATATTCACTTTGATTTGCTAGCTTTGCGACGTCTTTGTGCACATTTGTGTTTCATACTTTGTTCTTGAACAACTCCATTGGTTCTTGCTCCATGGACTACTTCAACGCCATTTGATTTTCACTCTGGAAACTTTCTTGATTCTGGAGTTTATTTTTATTCATTAATTTACCACAAAGAAATACTGATTAATAAAATCAATTTTGTTCTTGATATGTTTACAAAATAATTGTACATTTGGATTTTTTCGTAATTTATGACATGAATATACATGAGATGTAGTTATAGATAGGAGCAGAGTTGTCCGCGCATTATACTGAGACATGTACAAATTGAACAAAAGAATATCTAGTATGTTGCAACTTTGTGCAAATACTCTTCCATTTCAAACTTTACAATTATTAATACAATTAGTATAATCACTTTAATTCGTTAGATTTGCTATGTCTTAATACGCTTATGTAGTGTGAGCCAGGAGGCAATTTTACTTGTATCATCCCCTTTATATTGTGTGAGCCTCATTTCTATAAGAAGTATGTTTTTTATGTGGACGAACCAGTTTCATCCAAAACTAAATTAATAGTCAATACTCAACATTTTTCTATATCGAAAGTTTGATATATGATAACTGATTTCTTCATATATTTTTTTCATTTGGCAAAAATAAGAAAAATATATGTATATACAAAATAATTCTTTTCTTTTTACTACTCTGGCAATATGAACTTTTCTCTATTAGGAGAACGGGTGCAATTTTTGTGAGTTTTGTCATTTTGTGCATCCATTTTGCCCGATTTTCAAGCCAAATTTGGTAGAAGTTCTTTCTTGCGATTTTCTTTGTTTTCCCTGATTAAATCCGTGCAATTCAATTGTTTTTGTCTGTTAATGAATGATTGATTATCTTTTTATAATTATATGGCCAATTTATTGTGTGATTTTATTTTTATATGTTCACAAAAAATGATTATGATTTTATTCGTATTCTTTTTCTTTTATATCTCAGATTATTTATTGAGATATAACCTGCACTTTTTTAATATGATATATTTCCAAGACTAGTAGCTACTTAGTCTGAATCTTACTAACATAATTTTGAGCATTCCTTTTCTTATTCGTGAACATACGCTTCAGAATTTTATATCTTCAATACATAGCTTCGACTTTTGAGTTAAAATTATTTGTTGTGAAACAAAAAATTGTCGGTAAAGAGTTGAAATAACTATTTCTTATGCTTTTTGTTAAATACATAAATCTGTGTGCAATAGTATTTCTTAGGGTAAATTACATAAATGGAATGTCACACAAGACTTAAAATTGAAATCTTGTTTTTTGAGAATATCCGTTCAAAATTGGTATCTTTGTATTTCACTATAACAATTTCTAGGGTTAATTTCGGAAAGTGCACAACTAATTTGCACAGTACTTTTACATATAGCGAACTTTGTTACATTGTCATGTTATTCTACATTTTAAAGAATTGAGTTTGATAGTATTTTATATCATTATGAGTGTTTTTAATTAAAGACAAAGATATAGAATTATGCGAATTTATTGGCTAATACTCATATTCTTTGCATTTTGACCTCAAAATGGCTTTGAAATTTGGTAGATTATCTTTTTAAAATGGTCATAATCACTGGTGTGATTATTCATAATTAAATAATCAAACAAGTTCCCCCTCCTTATTGATGTCCTTCAGAACCTGGTTCCATTGCCATCTTCTTGTTCTGCTTCTTCTTCTTCATAATCCTGTAATTTTCTTTTTCCCTGATATGCTTGAGGTTCCTTATTTTGCAACTTCAGTATGAATATGTGGGATCATGGATTCTCAAGGCTTTCTTGCTTTGAAATTTCACCCGTGGATACCAAATAGAAACAGTGTATGAAATGACTTCCATCACAATCGGCAATATATAGCGTTGGAAATTTTAAACTAAATAATTCTAACTCATTGTCAAGTAAAAATCCATCTATATATGATTGAAAAAATTCTTTATACTGCTTCGCATTTAGCATGCACGTTTGTGTTTCGTACTTTGTACTTGAAGAACTCTTCTAGGTCATACTCCCCGGACTACTTCAATGCCATTTGATTCCTACAATTAGGACTTTCATGATTCTAGAATTTACTTTTATTGATTAATTTATCACCAAAAAAATTGAAGAATAAAATCAATTTTTTTCTTGATTGGTCTACGAAATAATTGTATATTTGGATTTTGTCATAATTTATGACATGAATATACAGGTGATGTGGTTATAGATAAGAACAGAGTTGTCCGTTGCACTAGAATGATACGTGGACAAATTGTACAAAAGAATATGAGATTGTTAATTGGTGAGGTATTTAATACAAATACAATTCTATTAAGATAACTTTTTATTTGTTTTATATGAATATATTTACAAATTTCTGAATCTCTAGTATGTTTTGCAATTATTGTGCAAATATTCTTCCATTTCAAACTTTACACATATTCAAACTTTGTTATGTCTTGTGCAGATATTGAGCAAACTATGCTTCCACTTTAGTAATTCAAAAATGTCACTAGACCTATATTGCTATATTTCCATATGTATGCTAAATAATTGGTGTGGACTTTGTGAGCAAGGTTTAATGTTGAAATTCTTGTTCTTGAGTGTCAAAATCAAAATGTCTCTGAAAATTGAAAAATTATCTTTTGCAATTATCAAAGTAATTAATTATCGAGAGTTTAAAATAATATATTTTTCTTGTACCTATCAATCATATCAAGAATATGAAAATTAAGGAGCTTTAGTATAAAACAGTAGGGAAAGAAGACGTGAAACTGAACTGGCAAAAACAACTTTGGATTTGTTGGGTTATGGGTAAATTTTGTGCAAAATTAGTACTTTAAAGAATTAAGTTTGATAGTATTTTATATCATACTGAGTTTTTTTATTCACGACAAAGATATATGATTATGTGAATTTATTAGCTATTACTCATATTCTTTGCATTTTGACCTCAAAATGCTTTCGAAATTTGGTACAATATCTTTCTAAAACGGGTCATAATCATTAGTGTGATTATTGAGAATTGAATAATTAAAGAAGTTCTGCCTCCATATTGATCCCCTCCTAAACTTGGTTCCATTGTAGTCCTCATCTTCATATTCATGTACTTTTTTTTTCTGACCTGCTTGCTTGAGGTTCCTTATTTTGCAACTTCAGTAAGAATTTATGAGATCATGGAGTCTCAAGGCTTTCTTGTTCTGAAATTTCATCCGAGTCTACAAAATATAAGTTGTCAACGAAAGGACTACCATCATTGTTGCCAATATATAGGGTTAGAAATTTTTTAAACTAAATAATTCTAACTCGTCGTCAAGTGAAAAACCATGTGTAAATAGTTGAAACAAATCTTTATAATACTTTGCATTTAGCATGCATATTTGTGTTTCATACTTTGTATTTGAAAAACTCTGCTGGTTCATACTCCACAGACTACTCCAACCCCATTCGATTTTTACTATTAGGACTTTCATGATTCTCGAGTTTACTTTTATTCATTAATTTACCACGAAGAAACATTGAATAGTAAAATCAATTTTGTTCTTGATTGGTTTACGAAATAATTGTATATTTGGATTTTGTCATAATTTATGACATGAATATAGTTCGATCTCTTGCAAAAATTATAGTTTTATCCCGAACTTATAAATTTATATATGGACTTTGTTGAATAAACCAATACGAGAATTTCTTCCTAATAAGAACAAGTAATTTTGGGAGGACTTCAGTAAGAAGAGACTATTTCTTTAATTTATTTAGGATAGGTTTCAACTTATAGTACAACTATAGACCAATCTCTTTGATTTGTTACTTTTGCTATGTCTTTGTGCAAATTTTGGGCAATTAATATTCCACTTTAATAATTTTGAAATGTTACTAAAACTTAGATATATATATATATATGAAATCTACTTCAATTTCAATGAGGTGTTGATGTTGTTATTGATCAAAATTACGTGCTATATTACTCTGTACAAACTAAATTGAGATGTTAGCACGAAAAGTTTGTATAGACTATGTTAAGTAAGGTTTAATATTGAAATTTTAGTACTCTAGAATGCCCTTTTGAATTTCAAATCTATGTATTCGACAATAACCGTTATTAGGATTCATTATTCGGAATGTATAAAACGAATTGCACAATATTTTTTAATATAACGAAATTTAGTATATTATTGTGTTATTGCACAATTTAAAGAATTGAGTTTGACAATGTTTATATTTTTATGAGTTTTTTTTATTCATGAAACATAATTAGGCGAACTTATGGGCTATTATTAATTTTTTTCTTCGGATTTTGTCTCCAAGATGGTTTTGAAAATTACAAGGTTGTCTTTTACAAGGGGTAATAATCATCAAATTGATTCATTATTGAGAATTTAAATAATTTATTTTGCTTCTCTATCGATCAATATGAAAATGAAGGAGTTGTGTTAAAATAGTAGTGAAAGAAGATGCTAAACTGAACAGACAGTGACTCTTGAATTGTTGGATTATGTGTAAATTTGATGCAAAAATAGCATGAAATTGATGGAGATGGCAGTGGGCTCAGAGAACAAGTGAAATAAGAGTCCATACACTATAAATCCTTTGTCTGCTCAGTTTAGTCTGCGGTTCTAGACTATGAAATTATTATTACTATTATTATTATTTTTGGCGATAATAAATTATCGCAAAAAAATAATAATAGTTTCATATATAGTTTAGAAGACTACAACAGAATTGCGGACAAACAAATATTTTTATTTTTTTATTTTTTTTATGTCGGCATGAAAAGGTTTCTGGTTGCGCTTGCTTGTGAGCAATTTTGCAGGAATCATTTCCTTATGTTGTGGGAGCCTCGTTTCTGTATCACATATGTTTTAATGTGGATATGAGTCAGTTTCATCCAAAAATAAAAGTCATTGCTTAACATCTTTGTATATTTAAAGTTTGACATATGAGAATAAATTTCCGCATGTATTTCTTTCTCTTGGCAAAAAATAAGAAAATACATACAGAACAGATTTTCTCTTTATACTACTCTCATAATCTGAACTTTTATCAATTAGGAGAAAATGTGCGATTTTTGTGGGTTCTGTCATTCATTTTTTATGCTAATTTATACAACATAATATATATTTTCATGCACAATTTGGTAGGAATTGAACTTTCTTGGGACTTTCTTTGTTATTTGTGATTAAATCCATGAGATTCAATTATTTTTGTTTCTTTGTGAATGATTGTTTATCTTTTTATAATTATATGGCCAATTTATTGTGTGATTTTGTATATGTTTGTAAAAAAATGCTTATGATTTTATTCTTATTCCTCTTCTTTTATATCTTAAATTCATTATTGAGATATAACTTGTACTTTTTGTAATATGATATATATTTCCAAGACCACAGGCTACTTATTTTGAATCTTACTAACATGATTATGAGCATTGCTTTTCTTATTCTGGAAAATTAATATGCTAATATGAACCTTAAATCTTCAAATCATAGTGTCAACTTTTGAGTTAAAATTATTTGTTGTGAAGTGAAAACTATTTCTTATGCTTTTTGTTGAATACATAAATCTGAGTGTCATATTTTCTTAGGGTAAATTACAGAAAATGGACTTTGTTACATAAGAGACGATATTGAAATTCTTTTTCTTGAGAATATCCCTTTAAAATCAGTATCTTTGTATTTCACTATAACCATTTCTAGGGTTAATTGCTGGAAATGTGCACAACTAATTTGCACAATACCTTTACATATAGCGAACTTTGTTACATGTCATATTATTCTATTACTTATATGATCATGCGAATTTGTTGGCTATTACTCATATTCTTTGCATTTTGACCTCAAAATGGTCTTGAAATTGAGTACATTATCTTTTTAAAACGTGTCATTATTGCAAATTATTTAATTAAAGAAGTTCCCCCTCCTTATTGATGTCCTCTTGAACCTGATTCCATAGCCATCCTCTTCTTCATATTCCTGTTTAAAAAAAAAAAAATCCTGATCTATTGGCTTGAGGTTCTTTATTTTGCAACTTCAATAAGAATCTGTGAGATCAAGGAGTCTCAAGGCTTTCTTGTTCTGAAATTTCATCTGAGTATACCATATACAAATAGTGAACGAAAGGACTTCCATCACAGTTGCCAATATATAGAGTTAGAACTTTTAAATTAAATAATTCTAACTCATCATCAAGAGTTAGTGCACAAATTCTAACACTGAATAATAAAATCAATTTATTTCTTGATTGGTTTACAAAATAATTGTTTGTTTGGATTTTTTCACAATTTATGACAAGAATATCCTGGTGATGTTGCTATAGATAAGAACATAACAATTTGTGCACTAGAAGAAGAAGTGCACAAATTGTACAAAAGAATATGAGATTGTTAATTGGTGGGACATTTAATACAAATACAAATATCTCAATATCTAGCATGTTTTGCAACTTTGTGCAAATATTCAAGCACTTCAAACTTTAAAATTATTAATTCAAGTATAATCTCTTTGATTTGCTAACTTGCTATGTCTTTGTGCAGATATTGAGCAACTAATGTTCCACTTTAGTAATTCAAAAATGTCATTAGACCTAAGACCTATAAATACACTTTAATTCCAGTGAAGTATTGAGGTTGTTGCTGATCAAAGGTATGTACTATATTTCTATGTTTATGCTAAAATTGGAGATGTGAGCATAAATAATTTGTGTGGACTTTGTTAGCAAGGTTTAATGTTGAAATTCTTGTTCTTGACTATATCTTGTCAGAATCAAATGGCTCTAAAAATTGGAATGTTATCTTTTACAAGAGGCAATAATCATCAAATTGATTAATCATCGAGAATTTAAATAATTTACTTGTCTTGTCTATAAATCAAATAGAGGATATGAAAATCAAGGAGCTTTAGGTTTAAATATTAGCGAAAGAAGACATGAAACTGAACAGACATAAACTCTTGAATGTTGGATATGTATAAATTTAGTGCCAAAATAGCTCGAAATCAAAATAAAACTGATAGGGATGACAGATCGCAGTGGGTGCAGAAAACCTGTGAAATAATTTTAGGATAATTTATTATCTGAAAGAGGAAATAAATAATTTCATAGTTTGGAACTGTAAACTAAACTGAGTAGACAAAGGATTTCTATATCTAAAGTTTGACATATAAGAATTGATTTCCTCATATATTTTTTTCCCTTTGGCAAAAATAAGAAAAATATATGTAGAGAATTGATTTTTTCTTTCTACTACTCTCAATCTGAACTTTTCTCTGTTAGTAGAAAATGTGCAATTTTTGTGAGTTTTGTCATTCATTTTGTGCATCCATTTTGCCCCATTTTCATGCACAATTTTGTAGGAGTTGCACTTTCTTGGAATTTTCTTTGTTATTTGTGATTAAATCCATGCAATTCAATTATTTTTGTTTGTTTATGAATGATTGATTACCTTTTTAAATTATATGGCCAGTTTATTGTGTGACTTTGTATATGTTTGCAAAAACTGATTATGATTTTACAATTATTAATACAATTAGTATAATCACTTTAATTCGCTAGCTTGGCTATGTCTTTAATTCCCTTATGTAGTGTGAGCCAGCAAGCAATTTTACTTGTATCATCCCCTTTATATTTTATGTATCAATCAAACAGAGGATATGATAATAAAGGAGATTTAGGTTTAAATATTAGCGAAAGAAGATGTGAAAATGAATAGACACAAAACTCTTGAATTGTTGGATTATGTGTAAAACAATTTTAGGATAGAATTGATAGAGAAATAAATAATTTGATCGTTTGGAACTACATAGTTTATATTTTTGAATTCAAATATGAGCGGAGTTGTGATTATATTTGTGTATACATGTGTATGTAAATACATAAAGAATAATTTGTAATCATTTTTTGTGTTTAATGTTGGCATGCTCATACTTGATAAACTAAAATATTTTAATTGTGCTTTCTTATGTAGTGTGAACCAGCATTTTTAAAGGTATTATCCCCTTTTCATATGGAAGAATCAACTTCATCCAAAACTAAATTAATACTCTACATTTTTCTATATCTAAAGTTCGACATGTGAGAATTGATTTCTTCATTTATTTTTTTTTTCTTTTGGAAAAAATAAGAAAAAATATATGTACAAAATCAATTTTTTCTTTCTACTACCCTCGCAATCTGAACTTTTCTCTGTTAGTAGAAAATGTGCAATTTTTGTGAGTTTTGTCATTCATTTTGTGCATCCATTTTGCCCTATTTCATGCACAATTGGTAGGAGTTGCACTTTCTTGGAACTTCTTTGTTATCCGTGGCTAATTCCTTGAAATTCAACTTTTTTGTTTGTTTTTGAATGGATGTTTATCTTTTTAAAATTATATGCCAATTTATTGTGTGATTTTGTATATGTTTGCAAATTAAGAATGGTTATTGAGATATAATGTGTAGCTGCTTCATATGATATATTTCAAAGACCACAAGGTACTAATTATTTTGGATCTTACTAACATGATAATGAGCGCTTTTCTTATTCTAGAAAATGTGCTTCAGAACTTTAAATTTTCAATACATAGTTTCACCTTTTATGTTGCATTATTAGTTTTGAAGTGATAAATTTCCGAAAAAGAGTTGAAACAACTATTTCTTATGCTTTTTGTAGAACATATAATTGTGTATGTACCACATTTCTTAGGGTAAAATACAAAAAGTAGACTATGTTAAACATGGCTTAATATTGAAATTCTTGTTCTTGAGAATACATATCCCTACAATTTTTATTTTATTTCTTTTGAAAATATGCTGATTTAGATGCCGTCCATTCAATATTTCGTCCTTATAATTTAACTAAATTTACACTTGAAATTGGAAAGAAATGTTTTTTTTCTTTTTTATCTCCATATAGTACAAATAACAATGTTTTGTCAGTCACAAGAATTTAGGCAACAAGGCCATCGTTCTTCCCAAATAATTGCTGAACTAGGAACCTCCAGCCAAATGCATAACCCACTGAACTAAGAACCACCAGCCAAATGCGACGATGGTTCTGTTTTGCCCTCTGCAGCTTCTCCCTATGCCTTACCATCTTCGCCTTCTTTTCTAGCCTCTTGACCTCTTCATCATCACTATCCTCAAAATCATCCCCCACAGCATCATCTCCAAGGGGGGATATTACAATTTTCGTCCGGAAACTTAGGAGAAATGGTAATTTTCGTCCTGCATGAATTATATTTGCAATATAGTCCAGTAACTTTGAAAAGTTGGGAGTTCTGCTTTGAAATCATGGAGTCTCAAGGCTTTGTTGCTTAGTATATTTCACCTGAGTTTGCCAAATAGAAATAGTGAACGAAAGAACTTCCATCACAATTGCTAATATGTTGGGTTAGAACTTTTAAATTAAATAATTATAACTCATCGTCAAGTGAAAACCCATGTGATACGTGTTGAAACAATTCTTTATAATTCTTTGCATTTAACATGCACGTTTGTGTGTCATACTTTGTATTTGAAGAACTCTGCTGATTCACTCCACAGACTACTTCAAGGTTGTTTTATTTTTACTATATGAACTTTCTTGATGTTGGAGTTTATTTTTACTCGTTGTTACCACCAAAAAAACACTGAATAATAAAATCAATTTTGTTATTGATTGGTTTATGAAATAATTGTATATTTAGAGTTTGTCATAATTTATGACATGAATATATGGGTGATGTAGTTATAGATTAGAAAAGAATTATTCGTGCAGTAGAACGAGACGTGTACGAATTTACAAAAGAATATGCAATTGTTAATTGGTTGGACATTTAATACAAATCCAATTCTATTAAGATAACTTTTTAATTAATTATGTGTATGAATATATTTACACATCTAATATCTAGTATGTTTTGCAACTTTGTGCAATATTCTTCAATTTCAAACTTTACAATTAGTATAATCACTTTGATTTGCTAGCTTAGCAATGTTTTTGTGCATATTCCTGCTTCGTACTTTGTACTTGAAGAACTCTGTTGGTTCATACTCCATGGACTACTTCCATGCCATTTGTATTTTACTCAAGAAACCTTCTTGATTCTGGGGTTTATTTTTATTCATTAATTTACCACAAAGAAATATTGATTAATAAAATCAATTTTGTTCTTGATATGTTTACAAAATAATTGTACATTTGGATTTTTTCATAATTTATGACATGAATATAATGGTACATGTACAACTTGAACAAAAGAATATGAGATAGTTAATTGGTTAGACATGTAATACAAATACAATTCTATTAAGATAACTTTTTATTTGTTTTTATATGAATGTATTTACAAATATCTGAATATCTAGTATGTTGCAACTTTGTGCAAATACTCTTCCATTTCAAACTTTACAATTATTAATACAATTAGTATAATCACTTTAATTCGCTAGCTTTGCTACGTCTTTAATACCCTTATGTAGTGTGACCCAGCAAACAATTTTACTTGTATCATCCCCTTTATATCGTGTGAGCCTCATTTCTATAAGAAATATGTTTTTTATGTGGACGAACCACTTTCATCCAAAACTAAATTAATAGTCATTACTCAACATTTTTCTATAGCCAAAGTTTGATATATGATAACTGATTTCTTCATATATTTTTTTTCATTTGGCAAAAATAAGAAAAATATGGGCAAAATATTTTTTTTAGTCCCGTTAAACAGGGTCAGACTCGTTTTTGGTACCATTATTTATCCAAGTATAGATTTTGGTCCCATTAAACCCGAATTCAGGCTTATTTGGTCCCACCTTCATTTATGTCCGTTAGAAATTCAAGAATTATTGGGACCAAATAAGCCCAAATTCAAGCTTATTTGGTCCCAATAAGTCATGTGCAAAGTATGACAAATGACTTATTGGGACCAAATAAGCCTGAATTTGGATTTAACGGGACCAAAACCTACATTTGGATAAATAATGGTACCCAAAATGACTCTGACCCTATTTAACTGGACTAAAAAAATATTTTGCCCGAAAAATATGTATATACAAAACAATTCTTTTCTTTTTACTACTCTCGCAATATGAACTTTTCTCTGTTAGGAGAATGGGTGCAATTTTTGTGAGTTCTGTTATTTTGTGCATCTATTCTGCCCGATTTTCAAGCACAAATTGGTAGAAGTTCTTTCTTGGGATTTTCTTTGTTTTTCCTGATTAAATCCATGCAGTGCAATTTTTTTTGTTTGTTAATGAATGATTGATTTATCTTTTTATAATTACATGGCCAATTTATTGTGTGATTTAATTTGTATATGTTTGCAAAAAATGATTATGATTTTATTCGTATTCGTTTTCTTTTATATCTCAGATTATTTATTGAGATATAACCTGCACTTTTTTAATATGATATATTTCCAAGACTAGTAGCTACATATTTTGAATCTCACTAACATAATTTTGAGCATTCCTTATCTTATTCATGAACATACGCTTCAAAGTTTTATATCTTCAATACATAGCTTCGAATTTTGAGTTAAAATTATTTGTTGTGAAACGAAAAATTGTCGTTAAAGAGTTGAAATAACTATTTCTTATGCTTTTTGTTGAATACATAAACCTGTGTGCAGTAGTATTTCTTAGGGTAAATTACATAAATGGACTATGTTACATAAGACTTAATATTGAAATTCTTGTTCTTGAGAATATCCCTTCACAATCGGTATGTTTGTGTTTCACTGTAACAATTTCTAGGGCTAATTTCGAAAAGGGTTAATGCAATTTTCGTCCTGTAATTATAGGTATTTGGTGTTTTGGTCCTTTAAGTTTCTAGGTTAGCAAAATAGTCCTTTAACTTTTCAGTTAATTGCATTTTTTGTCCTGTAATTATAGATATTTGGCATTTTATCCTTTAAATTTCTAGGGTAGCAAAATAGTCCTTTAAATTTTCAATTTTTGCGATTTTTGCCCTCTGGTCGCTGGATTTTTTAAAACTTGTCGGAATAATGGCACGCGATGAGGTTGATTGTCTTCTTGAGTAATACCACATTCAGGCATTGCCGCTTCTTCCGGCGAGTTTAAAAGCCTCAGGTGTGAATCGCGGGCCATTATTTCGGCGAGTTTTAAAAAATCTGGCGACCAGAGGATGAAAATCCCGAAAATTAAAAAGTTAAAGGATTATTTTGCTACCCTAGAAACTTAAAGGACCAAAACGCCAAATGCCTATAATTACAGTACGAAAATTGCAATTAACCCATTTCGAAAATGTGCACAACTAATTGGCACATTACTTTTACATATAACGAACTTTGTTACATTGTCATGTTATTCCACGTTTTAAAGAATTGAGTTTGATAGTATTTTATAATCGTTATGAGTGTTTTTAATTCAAGACACAGATATATAATTATGCGAATTTATTGGCTAATACTCATATCCTTTGCATTTTGACCTCAAAATGGTTTTGAGATTTGGTAGATTATCTTTTTTAAATGGTCATAATCAATAGTGTGATTATTCATAATTAAATAATGAAAGAAGTCCCCCCCCCCCTTATTGATGTCCTCCCGAACCTGGTTCCAAAGCCTTCTTCTTCTTCTTCATATTCCTGTAATTTTCTTTTTTTTCCTGATCTACTTGCTAAGAGATTCCTTATTTTGCAACTTCAGTAAGAATCTCTGGGATCATAGAGTCTCAAGGCTTTCTTGCTTTGAAATTTCACCTGCGGATACCAAATAGAAACTCTAAATGAAATGACTTCCATCACAGATGGCAATATATAGGGTTAGAAATTTTAAACTAAATAATTCTAACTCATCGTCAAGTGAAAAGCCATGTATAAATGATTTAAACAATTCTTTATAATGCTTCGCATTTAGCATACACGTTTGTGTTTCATACTTTGTACTTGAAGAACTCTGCTAGGTCGTACTCCAAGGACTACTTCAACGCTATTTAATTTTTACTATTAGGACTTTCATGATTCTCGAGTTTACTTTTATTCATTAATTTATCACCAAAATAATTGAATAATAAAATAAATTTTGTTCTTGATTGGTCTACGAAATAATTGTATATTTGGATTTTGTCATAATTTATGACATGAATATACAAGTGATGAAGTTATAGATAAGAACAGAGTTGTCCGTGCACTAGAATGATACGTGGACAAATTGTACAAAAGAATATGTTATTGTTGATTGGTTAGAAAATTCTATTAAGATAACTTTTTATTTGTTTTATATGAATATATTTACAAATTTATGAATCTCTAGTATATTTTGCAATTATTGTGCAAACATTCTTCCATATCAAACTTTACAAATATTCAAACTTTGCTATGTCTTGTGCAGATATTGAGCAACTATGGTTCCACTTCAGTAATTCAAAAATGTCATTGGACCTAAGAGCTATATTGCCATATTTATGCTAAATAATTGGTGTGGACTTTGTTAGCAAGGTTTAATGTTGAAATTCTTGTTCGTGAGAGTCAGAATCAAAATGGCTCTGAAAATTGAAAGATTATCTTTTACAAAGGGCAACAATTATCAAAGTAATTATTTATCGAGAATTTAAATAATACAGTTTTCTTGTACCTATCAATCATATCAAGAATATGAAAATCGAGGAGCTTTAGTTTAAAACAATAGGGAAAGAAGACATGAAACTGAACTGGCAAAATCAACTCTTGATTGTTGGATTATGGGTAAATTTTGTGCAAAAATAGCATGAAATCAAAATAAAATTGATAGAGATGACAGATCGCAGTGGGTCCAGAAAACCTGTGAAATAATTTTAAGATAATATATTATCGCAAAGAGAAAATAAATAATTTGATAGTTTGAACTGCAAACTAAAGTGTAAGGAATGAAGTAGGAAACACGTACATAGTTTGTATTTTTCAATTCGATCATAAGTGGAGTTGTGATTATATTTGTGTATATATGGTGTGTGTATGTAAGTAAATAAAGAAGCATTTCTAATCATTTTCTGTCTTTAATGTTGGCATGCTCATACTTGATAAACTAAAATATTTTAGTTGTGTGCAATTTTAGAGGTATCATCCCCTTTAATTATATTGTGTGAGCCTCGTTTCATAAGAAATATGTTTTCATGTAGCAGAATCCAAAACTAAATTAATACTCGACATTTTTCTATATCTAAAGTTTGACATATTAGAATTGATTTGTTCACATACTTTTTATTTTGGCAAAAATAAGAAAAATATATGTACAGAATCGATTTTTTCTTTCTATTACCCTTGCAATCTAAACTTTTCTCTGTTACTAGAAAATGTGCGATTTTTGTGAGTTTTGTCATTCATTTTGTGCATCCATTTTGCCCTATTTTCATGCTCAGTTTGGAAGGAGTTGCACTTTCTTGCGATTCTCTTTGTTACGCTTGATTAAATTCATGCAATTCAATTATTTTTGTTTGTTTATGAATGAGTGTTTATCTTTTTAAAATTATATGGCCAATTATTGTGTGATTTTTTATATGTTGGCCAAAAAAATGATTATGATTTTGTCCGTTCTGTTCTTCTCTTATATCTCAAATTAGTTATTGAGATATAATGTTTTAGATTTTTAATATGATATATTTCCAAGACTACAACGTACTAGTATTATTTTGGATCTTACTAACATGATTATGAGCGCTTTTCTTGTTCTAGAACATACGCTTCAAAATTTTAAATTTTCAATACATAGTTTCGACTTTTGCGTTCAATTATAATTTTGAATTGAAAAATAGTTGAAACAACTATTTCTTATGCTTTTTGTTGAACATATAAATATATATTTGTCATATTTCTTAGGGTAAATCACATAAAGTAGACTATGTTGCACAAAGCTCAATATTGAAATTCTTGTTCTTGAGAATATCCCAAATCAAGCTCACCAGGTCCTCCTCCGCCAATATCATCATCTTCATCCACCCTTTTATCCCAGTCTACTTTCACATAATGTGGTGCCTTTGCATTTCCATGCAATAATTTCTTCCACCACGTCGTCTTTTCTGCTTTTTCCAAAACATAGAATATATTCTGCATGCCGATGTTTATTTTGGACTCCTCTACATTTACTTTATCCCGAAGATCTAGCTAGCTTGAGCTCATAGAGGTTATTGTTTGCCCCCACAGTGGCAGAAAATGTAAATGTGCCATCCAGGTCAACCTTGACCTTAGGATTTTTAGCATCCAATAGTAGCACAGTAAGATATACCTTGTCCTCTCTCTCAGCCGACTTCACCTCAAGGTGTCGGCTCATATTTAAGAATGGAAAGCCCTAGAAGCAGAAGATCATTTGTATTTTAGTATTTCACTATAACCATTTTTAGGGTTAATTATTCGAAATGTACACAACTGATTCGCACAGTACTTTTATATATAGCGAACTTTGGTACGTTACATTGTCATATTATTCTACATTTTAAAGAATTGGGTTTGATAGTATTTTGTATCATTATGACTTTATTTATTCACGACAAAGACATATAATTATGCGAATTTACTCTAGGAACTTTTCGGATTCTGGAGTTTATTTTTATTCATTAATTTACCACAAGAAAACACTGAATAATAAAATCAATACTGTTCTTGATTGGTTTGCGAAATAATTGTATATTTGGAATTTTTCATAATTTATGACATGAATATATGGGTGATGTAGGTATATATAGATAAGAAAAGAATTATTCGTGCACTAGAACGAAACGTGTATGAATTGTACAAAAGAATATGGGATTATTAATTGGTTGGGCATTTAATAGAAATACAATTCTATTAAGATAAGTTTTAATTATTTTATGTGTATGAATATATTACAAATATATGAATATCTATGAATATATTTCAAACTTTACAATTATTAATACAATTAGTATCATCTCTTTGATTTGCAAGGATTGCAATGCCTTTGTGCAGATACTGAGCAACTATTATTCCACTTTAGATACTTTGTGGGGACTTTGTTAGCAAGGTTTAATATTGAAATTCTTGTTCTTTAAGTATATATATCTTGTTAGAATCAGAAGGCAAAACTATATTTCTAGTCCTATAACTTACATCATTTATACATTTAATCTTTTTCTTTTTAACGAATTTAGTCCAACACATCAGATTTGGTCTTTTTTGGAAAATTTAGTCCTATGTTGACAAATTTGGTCCTAGCGACATATAGTTATAGGAACA
This sequence comes from Sesamum alatum, assembly GCA_034509735.1. Classification (NCBI taxonomy): domain Eukaryota; kingdom Viridiplantae; phylum Streptophyta; class Magnoliopsida; order Lamiales; family Pedaliaceae; genus Sesamum; species Sesamum alatum. Next base: position 3,253,172 of record JACGWO010000007.1, on the reverse strand, counting down.
AAAACGAGATCTACTCTCTTGAGAATGAAACCATAATTGTCAACACGGAACTAAATTTACCAAAAAAAAGAAAAAGGAGCGATGTGAAGCGTTCAACACTAAGTTCGTCAAAAAAGACTAAATATGCAAATGGAGTAAGTTACAGGACATAAGTGCAAACGATCTATGATTATAGGACTAAAAATGTAATTTTGTCGAATCAAAATGGCTCCGAAAATTTTAGTAGAAAGAAAAATTGAGATATAACAAGGTACTAATTATTTTGAATTTCTTCTAATTTTTTGTAATCTTTATGCCTTAAAAAATATGTACCGAATCGTATCATAAATCATACTTCATATCATGTCTTTGTTCGGAATATATCTTCTTATTCTTTAAGTATATATGTACACCTTTTGTCGGAAAGCCTCAACAGATGGAATGAAACAGACACCGTCGCATATAGTGAAGAAGCATTACTGGATTCCATCACATACACAATGAGAATCACAAGATTGAGATTGAGGTTCGACGTTCGAGTTAGCAACCAAAGACAGCTATCAAACCTCAGGAAAAAATGACAAGAATGGCACAATGTCGGGAGGATAAGGGTGGATTGGTCGTGCAATCCGGCCTTATCAAAGAAAGTAAACGAACCATAAAATACAGACAAACATTCTCCAGGAACCACACCTTCCTGGAGAACCATGTTGCAAAGTTGATTGCTATTAGTGCATAACTGCAGAAGAGCAGCAGCAGCATTCTCCTTGCCTCTTCCAGAGCCCAGTTCAACAACTTCGACCAGGACAGGGATTCCCCCTTCCTGACCAATTGCCATTCTTCCCTCATGATGGTGGCAAGATTTGATAAAACAGCAACTGCCTTAACAACCATCCCAAAAGCCGGGTCCATCAACTCTACGAGGTATTTTACTGCACCAGCCTGCACATTCGGGGATTCTTCTCATGGTTAATCGACACGTTGAATAGAGCAGTGGCTGCATCTTTCTTGCCTCTAGGAGTTCCATTTCCCAATAAATCATCCAAGGGCTTGATTTCCCCCAACCTTCCAATCTTGATTTTGTTTTCATCCATCACCGAGAGGCTAAAAGAGTGTCACAGCAGAGTTCTCCTTGGCTTCAGCGCTCCCAGTCTCAAGTACATGAATTAGGAATGGATTGCATCAGCATTTGCAATGGCAGACTTCTTATTATCATTGATCGATAGGTTGAGAAGAGCAGTAACAACATTCTCCTATACTATTGAATCTGTTGAACGAAGTAGAATGACAAACAAGCTGATAGCCCCGCAATTTGCAATTGTAATGTGATCCATGTTATGCTTAGCCAGTACCTTATTTCAGCAGTGGCATTTGTCTGCACATCAATGGAACCATTCTTAAGGTCCTCAATCAGCTTCTTGACTTGAGCTTCAACTTCTAAGAGCTCGGCCCTCATTCCAACAGTGGGAGAAGAAACAACTCTCGGACCAAATCTCTCTGACAGCCTACACCAAAACGCTTGACTGCAATACCAACAGCGCATAACAATTGTTCATATCACCTCAAAAGAGTAAGATACCAACATAATATAGAATTTGGTCACATCACAGACGCATAAGAGCAACAGATACTGCCTCATCATCGATTCTGTGAACCTCTCTTCAGACTCATACCAAGCTATATGGAATTAGCCTATTCATTTAGGGAAATGTATTTCTTTTGCAGTTCATGGGAACACCAGTAGTCCCCATAGTCAATTTAATGGTGTAAAGAAACTCAAACATCAAGTTGATAAAAGATGATGGACAGTCTAAAGAGAATCCCAGGAGAGGGTTTCTTACCCAAACAGCCGGGAAATGTCTAAACATTTGCAAATGAAAAAACATAGAATTTAGGATATCTATGGTAGGGAATTACCTTTTGTGTTAACCAAAACCTAAAAAAGTTAGCTAATTCTAACTTAACATTGAATAAAACAGAAATATAAAAAACCGCTTGCTATTGCAGACATTACATATCTCCGACTCGTCTTTAGCAACCTGCAAGATTTCACCAATATACTAATTCTATCAAGGGCCATAAACTTATATTCGAATTTCGAATAAAAACTACTGCAATTGCAGACCAATGACCACATTTACAAAAAGAAAATGTTCTCAGGCAGCGCAAATTATTTCAACAAACTAATAAAAGCCATAGCTTCACTAAATTTCCATAAATTCATCACCTTTACTAATAAGGCTGCAATCAGATAAACGGATACACCGTATTCAATAACTTCCAAAAACAGGCTAAATCTACCACCAAACGTTTGTTAGACGCAACTTTAAAAAGTAAATAGAGCGCGTGGCAAAACGAAACTTTAAAATGAAAAACAATTGCGGTACTCAACTAATTAAAGAGCTAAACCTCCAAATTGCAACCCGCGATTGTGTCCACATCTTTCTCATCTCAGGATCCGCCTCATGATCCCTCATTCTCCCTTCTCCACTTTTCCTCATCTTATAACTTCTTTTATGCCCCTTCCTCGTTTTCTCTGCAATTTTCCTCTTCTCCCCTTTCTCTCGTTTCCTCTTTCCGCCATCCAAATAGTCATCTCTAACCAACCCCACGATATCATCATCCCTGCCAACACCACCATCATCATCATCATCTAATCCAAAATCCACGGCACCCGAATCTTTACCAGATGATTTTTTTATCAGTCATTTCCGGGGCTTCATCTTTGAGTCGTTATACACTGGAATTGGGGATTGCTCGTGGCTGTCATAAAGAGAATCATCTTCGTCATCCAGGAGATGTTGCTGAGGCTCATCACCATCAGACTGGATATCCTCATCGAAATCCATCAATGGCTCGCCATCTTCATCTCGGTAACTGAATTCACCGCACAGAAAACACCAATTCAATATTTTAAAACCCTAATTCACACATACACACACACACACCACGGATGCACAATTAACCGATCGAAAACCCCAATTCTGCAACAAAAAGCCCTAACCCTACATTCACACACACACACACAAGCCGATAAACGACAGAAGCACAATTAACCGACCGGAAACCCCGATTCTGCAACAAAAAGCCCTAACCCTATATATATACATAAATTGATCGATTCAAAAGCCCAACTCCACAGTTTTTGCAGATTGGGGAAGGGGAACTTACGGATCGTTTTCGTAACCCATGAATGACCCGGAAACTCACCCTCTGATGCAGCAGAAGCGAGAAGAAAAGTTGTGTGTAAATGCGTAACAGGTATGTGTTTCATCTGTATAAATGCCTCATTTATATACACGTCCTGCTGTAAATTTGATGCAAAAATAGCATGAAATCAAAATAAAATTGACACAGCCGATACACGACAATGGATGCAAACGATCTATGAAATAATTTGACAACTGAAGAGTTGCAGTTCGTTGCATGGACAAATTAAGAGCCATCGGATTTTTACTCCGGAGATCTTCAACGAATTTGAAAGTTTATAAACCTTTATATATGAATTTACTCGAATATAATAAACATGGAATGTACAATTAATTCTAATTATGAAGGAGAATAAAATCATCCATGCGTGCACCAGAAGACATATAGGGGGTGTGATAGTGCAAAAAGAGAGGGATTTTTTAATTGGTTTAGTTTTAATTCAAATATAATCCTATTACAATAATTTCCCATTCCTTAATATCTAATTTTGTATGTGAATCAATATAATCTTAATATCAATTTTTGCATTATGAAAAAAACGAAGTAAATAAGTATGTATTATTGTGTTATCATGTCTAAATAATTTTTAACAATTTAATTATCAGGAGTTTAAACTATATTTCTTACATATATATGGATAATGAATGTTGATGATTTTATGCTTACTACAGTATATTTAATTTAATGCGAATTGTTTTCTCTTTCAATTTTTTAAGTAAACTCATGGACTTTCTTGAATAAACCTATAAGAGAATTTCTTCCAAAAAAGAACAACTAATTTTGGGATGACTTCAATAAGAAGTGATTATATCTTTAATTTATCTAGGATTTGGTTTCAAATTTTACTACAATTATAGACCAATCTCTTTGATTAATTTGTTACTTTTGCTATGTTTTTGTGCAAATTTTGGACAATTAATATTCCACTTAATAATTTGAAAATGCTACTAAAACCTAAATTTATGAAATCCACTTCAATTTGAATAAGGCGTTGATGTTGTCATTGATCAAAATTACGTGCAATATTTCTCTAAAACAAGCTAAATTGAGATATTAGCGTGAAAAGTTTGTATAAACTATATTAGATAAGGCTTAACATTGAATTTTTTGTTCTGGGGAATACCCTTTTAAAATTCAAATCTATAATTGTAATATAACCGTGTTTAGGATTCATTGTTGGGAATGTATAAAACTAATTGCACAATATTTTCTAATACAACGAAATTTAGTATATTATATATCGCATTATTCCACAGTTTAACGAATTGAGTTTGATAATGTCTTATATCTTTAAGAGTTTTTTATTTATGAGAAAGTTAAATCTTCATACATATATAGTTTCAACTTATGTTTATGTTGAACATATAAATCTCTGTGTCATATTTCTTAGGGTAAATTACAAAAAATGGACTATGTTACACATGGCTTCATATTGAAATTATTGTTCTTCAGAATATCCATTTAAAACCAATATCTTTGTATTTCACTATAACCATTTCTTAGGTTAATTGTTGGGAATGTGCATAAAAAGTTTGCACAATACTTTTACATATAGCGAACTTCTTCGTTACATTGTCATATTATTCTACATTTTAAAGAATTGAGTTTAATAGTATTTTATATCATAATTAATGAGTTTTTTTATTCACGGCAAAGATATATGATTATGCGAATTTATTAGCTATTAATTACTCATATTCTTTACATTTTGACCTCTAAATGGTTTCGAAATTTGGTACATTATCTTTCTAAAACGGGTCATAATCATTAGTATGATTATTGAGAATTGAATAATTAAAGAAGTTCTCCCTCCTTATTGATGCCCTCCTAAACTTTGTTCCATGGTCGTCCTCATCTTCATATTCCTGTACTTTTTTTTTTTGACCTGCTTGCTTGAGGTTCCTTATTTTGCAACCTCAGTAAGAATTTCTGAGATCATGGAGTCTTAAGGCTTTCTTGTTCTGAAATTTCCTCTGAGTGTACAAAATATAAGTAGTGAACGAAAGGACTTCCGTCACTGTTATATAGAAATTTTTAAACTAAATAATTCTAACTCGTCGTGAAGAGAAAAGCCATGTGTAAACAGTTGAAACAAATTTTCATAATACTTTGCATTTAGCATGAACATTTGTGTTTCATACTTTGTACTTGAAAAACTCTGCTGGTTCATTCTCCACAAACTACTTTAACCCCATTCGATTTTTACTATTAGGACTTTCATGATTCTCGAGTTTACTTTTATTCATTAATTTACCACAAAGAAACATTGAATAATAAAATCAATTTTGTTCTTGATTGGTTTACGAAATAATTGTATATTTGGATTTTGTCATAATTTATGACATGAATATAGTCCGATCTCTTGCAAAAATTATAGTTCTATTCCTAACTTATAAATTAATATATATGGACTTTGTTGAATAAACCAATACGAGAATTTCTTCCAAATAAGAACAAGTAATTTTGGGAGGACTTCAGTAAGAAGAGACTGTTTTTTTTATTTATTTAGGATAGGTTTCAACTTATAGTACAATTATAGACCAATCTCTTTGATTTGTTACTTTTGCTATGTCTTTGTGCAAATTTTGAGCAATTAATATTCCACTTTAATAATTTTGAAATGTTACTAAAACTTAGATATATATGAAATCCACTTCAATTTCAACGAGGTGTTGATGTTGTTATTGATCAAAATTACGTGCTATATATATTACTCTATACAAACTAAATTGAGATGTTAGCACAAAAAGTTTGTATAGACTATGTTACGTAAGGATTAATATTGAAATTTTTTGTTCTCTAGAATGCCCTTTTCATGTTGGGAGATATCATTATTGCCGAACCCAATTCCTACATTGCATTTGCGGGTAAAAGAGTAATTGAACAAACATTGAATAAAACAGTACCCGAAGGTTCACAAGCGGCTGAATATTTATTCGAGAAAGGCTTATTTGACCTAATCGTACCACGTAATCTTTTACAAAGCGTGTTGAGTGAGATCTTTAATCTCCACGCCTTTTTTCCTTTGAATTCCAATTCAAGTCAATTATTTTATTTGTAGCAAACAAGTAGTTAGCTTATCGGAATCAAAGTAAATAAGAATGGAGTTTTCTTTGGTGACCTAAGATCTAATTGTAGAAAGAATTAAAAGTTGCGGATAACTCTTTTTTTACCTAGATTCCTGATTACTAATTAAGAGGTCTCTATCAACAAGATAAAAAGTGTGAGTTCTTCTTTTCATGATTGATTTTCAAATCTATGTATTCTACAATAACCATTATTAGGATTCATTATTTAGAATGTATAAAACTATTTGCACAATATTTTTTAATACAACGAAATTTGGTATATTATTGTGTTATTCCACATTTTAAAGAATTGAGTTTGAAAATGTCTATATTTTTATGAGTTTTTTTATTCACGAGAAAGTTAAATAATCATCGAACTTATGGGTTACTACTATTTTTTTTTTCGGATTTTGTACCCAAAATGGTTTTGAAAATTGGAAGGTTGTCTTCTACAAGGGGTAATAATCATCAAACTGATCAATTATTGAGAATTTAAATAATTTATTTTGCTTCTCTATCAATCAATATGAAAATGAAGGAGTTGTGTTAAAATAGTAGTGAAAGAAGATGTCAAACTGAACAGACAATAATGACTCTTGAATTGTCGGATTATGTGTAAATTTGATGCAAAAATAGCATAAAATTGATGGAGATGGCAGTGGGCTCAGAGAACCAGTGAAATAAGAGTCCGAACACTATAAATCCTTTGTCTGCTCAGTTTACTCTGCGGTTCTAGACTATGAAATTATTATTTATTATCATTATTATTGGTGATAGTAAATTGTCGCAATAATAAATAATAATAATAATAATAATAATAATAATAATAATAATAATAATAATAATATTAATAATAATAATAATAATAATAATAATAATAATTTCATAGTCTAGATGACTAGAATAGAACTGCCGATTAAATTGAGCAAACAAAGGATTTATAGTGTATGGACTCAAGTAGGAAAGCAGTACATAGTTTATATTTTTGAATCCAAACATGAACTGAGCTGTGATTATATTTTTGTGTATACATGTGTGCGTAAATAAAAAGCCAAATACTTTTAATCATTTTATATTTTTAATGTCGGCATGCTCATACTGGAGAAACCCAAAAATTTTAGTTGCGCTTGCTTGTGAGCAATTTTGCAGGTATCGTTTCCTTATGTTGTGCGAGCCTCATTTCTACAAGACATGTTTTCATGTGATAGAGTCAATTTCATCCAAAAATAAATCATTTTTCAACATTTTTCTATTTGATTTTTGACATATATGAAAATAAACTTCCACATATATTTTTTTTCTTTTGGCAAAAAATAAGAAAATACATACATAATAGATTTTTTCTTTATACAACTCTCATAATCTGAACTTTTCTCTATTAGTAGAAAATGTGCAGGTTTTGTGGGTTTTGTCAGTCATTTAGTGCATCCATTTTGCCCTATTTTCATGCTCAATTTGGTAGGAGTTGAACTTTCTTGGGACTTTCTTTGTTATGATTTAAATCCATGTGATTCAATTATTTTGGTTTCTTTGTGAATGATTGATTATCTTTTTATAATTATATGGCCAATTTATTGTGTGTTTTTGTATATGTTTGTAAAAAATGATTATGATTTTATTTGTATTCTTCTTCTCTTATATCTCAAATTAAT